>JAPXFQ010001586.1:5000-712072 GCA_028564705.1 Apricaphanius iberus
AGTGGCTACAGAACAACTCAATGAATGTCCTTGACTGGACCAGCCAGAGCCCAGACCTAAACCCAATTGAACATCTTTGGAGAAATCTGAAAATGGCTGTGCACCGACGCTTTCCATCCAACCTGATGGAGCTTGAGAGGTACTGCAAAGAGGAACGGGCAAAACTACCCAAAGATAGGTGTGCCAAGCTTGTGGCATCATATTCAAAACGACGTGAGGCTATAATTGCTGCCAAAGGTGCATCAACAAAGTACTGCAAAGGCTGTGAACACTTATGTACATGTGATTTCTCAGGGTTTTTCATTTTTATTTTTAATAAATTTGCAACATTCTAAACATTTCTTTTTACACTGTCATTACGGGCTGTTGTGTGATGAATTTTAAGAAAAATATATATTTTTAATCCATTTTGGAATAAGGCTTTAACATTAAAAAAATTGTAAAATATGAAACACTGTGAATACTTTCCAGATGCATTGTATGTAATATATTGGATGATTCATATTATGTCCCTTCAAACTAGCCCAGTACATACTTATTGAGTTCGTCTTAACTGCAAAGGCATCTCTCCTATTTCCACTTTCATATTCACACACTGGTGAAAGCCCTGGGGCAGACTGACAGAAGCGAGGCTGCCGTATCAAGTTGATTTTTTGGGGGTAAAAACCTTCAGTCTCCCGATGTGCAAAGCTGTAGAGATGACTGCAACTGTAATTTAAGTGTATGGTGGTTCTATAAAGTATTAACTTTTTACATTTTGAAACCATTTATAATTTTCCTTCCACATAACAATTGTGTACTCTTTGTTCATATAATCACATAGAATCCTAAAAACTAGTGGTGGGCCGTCAGGGCCTGCAAGGCCATCCCTAAAGGCCTAAAAGTTAAAAAAAAATTGTAAATATTTTTTTTAATTTGAATTATTCTCCCTGGTCTTTTCTCTTCATTTCATATACACTTTGTTGTGATGCTTCTAGTGTTATACATTATGCTAGAGTTTTTATCCAATCATTTCAACTAGCTTGCGTTGTCAGGTTGTATGAAATCTTCCCAAGGCCTTCAGAAACTACATGGTAAACCTAAGTCACGCCCTTCTACTTCCGGTCCATGGTTCCCCTCAGGCCCGGAGTGGCTAATCGAGAGCACCTGGACATTTCCCGGTGGACCGGTGTTCTAACAAAACAGCATACCCAGCAGAATTACATATTTTCGGTTAATGCGCATGCGCAGTAGTAAAAAAACATACTTATCCCTTTGGTGTTTAAAATCTGTTAAAATCAACTTAAATTAGATATATTTTCGGTTTAGGTTTAGGCATTTAAAAGAAAGTATATTTGTCCTTCTGTGACCTTAGGGTTAGGGCATAAAACTTGTGGGTTGGTTAAAATTGGTTGGATAACTTGAGCTATGGAATGCTATTCTGACAAAGTATGCTGTTTTGTCAGAACACCGGTCTGATATCTGGGCCGCAAAGGCCGATTGTATGGCAAATAGAGTTGTACGAGTGTGCTAAATGTGCAACTAGTCAAAAAGGAGTTGCTATTAACACTATTTATGCACTAGTTTGGCAAAAGTTTAAACTTGTAAGGGAAAATTTTTAACTAGTCCCATGTAGTTGCATACTATTTAGCATAGAAAACAATGGATATGAGGATATAGTTTTCACCTAAGCAGCTTGCCATAAAGGGCTGCTTCACAGCTGCCAGCTTTAATTTTTTTCTTTCCACGCAACACAACATTAAAAATCAGAGCAATTAGTCAGCAGTGTTTGAAAGGTAAAATGGGTGGCACAGAAAGGACTACTATTATACAGAGGAAAGCTCAAACAGACGGCCAGACCAGTTCTGCTTCGTGCAAAAAATGAGGACCAAAATAGGTAACGAGGACAATGGAACAGGTAAGAACATGTTGAACTTTCCCTGCAAACCACCATTCGAGTTAATTTATCTAGTCAATGTTGTGATGTTGTGGCAGCAAACATATCATGTCATTTTAATAGAAATGATGACGCAACACCCCATAACAGGGAAACTTTGTCTCGTAGCTCCTAAGAGTTAGAAGGAAATTCCAGGATGAAGCAATATGAGCTCAAAAGTCCAAAGTGGGCAGGCTTATTTATTGGGTTAATATTATAAATGAGTACTAATATAATGACGAGCATAGTGTAGACCTGCTATAAGAAACCACCCTGCAATGCTAGACTCAGCACTACAATAATAAAACTGAAGTTAACTAATCAAAGGCTTTATAAAAGTTGGAGACTTGTGCTGAGAATTATACATTATTTAAAAAGAGAATCAGTGTCTGAACCAGTCAGATTTCAGAAGTGATGAATGTCTTCTGTCAGTATAAAATAAATATATGTTGACATGCATCCATTAGTTCCAATAAAACACTTTCTTTGCCCAAATGATAGTTTGACCGGTTATATTTTTCTTTAAAAGTATGACAATAAAAGCACAAGGTCCATACTTGAAAGAGAATAGAATGAAAGTAACATAAATTAAGCCTGGATGTTTTGCCTATGCAAATATCTAAATTGGTTAAGTTATGTGTTTTCAATATTAAATGCACTAAAGCTTTACGGAATATTATCTTTTATTGTGGTAGGTGCAGCAAATGAGATTTGGGAAAGTAGAGGAAGTGTGGACATGAAAACAGTCTACTTGGGGACTGATTACATTGGTAGCAGCTCAAAATATAGATTTTGATATTGTTAATGCATATGTTGTAAAGAATAATATCGATGTGAACACACGCTGAAATAACTCCACCTAGTGAAGCAGTTAACCCTTATTTATACTGAGTTGAAAATTTTATAGAAATACTCTAAATTACAAGGCTTTACAAAACAGTGTGCTGATGTAGCTTTACAATGTAAGGTTATAAGTACATTACTTCAATTAAGGATGCAGGGATACCATTTTTCTCAAAAGGATACACCGATACTTGGGTCTGAGTACTTGCCGATACAGAGTAGGCCTACCAATGCTGATACTTCTAACACACAAAAAAATGCAACTTTATTTTTTTTACTGCTTGTTACAAGTTATGGGAAATTCAAGAGAAATTACAATAATAAAAATTGACAACAAAACAAAAATTTCAAGTGAAAAATAAATACTTTCTATGAAATTGTTATAGTTTCCACATTTTAATAATGTGTTCATGGTAACCTATAGGTTAACTTTAAACACTACTAGTACAATAGAACAGTATCAGCCCCGATACAAGTACTGGTATTGGTGCATCCCTAATTTTAACAAAAATAGGTTGTTATATAAAGTGGGCCAGTCTGAGGCATCAAACTCCAGGGCTGAAAATGAGTCCCACTCCGGCCCTGGGTCCCCTAATGCCAAAAAAAATGAATTATAGTCAATGGAGCGATAAAAGTTATTTTCTGATCCAGTTTGAAATGCGCCGTGGATAAAACACGGATGTCCGTGGATTTTAAAAACAAATTTTGATTGAGAGACATTTTTTATTTTCGACTGGAGGCAAAAGTTACTTTACGTTTTGTGTTATACGTTTAGCGGACTACAACTGCAGAAGAAGAAGGAGAGCGAGGGTTGTAGCCTCCAGGCCAAGGAAAAGAGCATTAAACATAGAGAAAAACACTATAAACCTGACCATGTGGAAAGTAGCAGCTATGTCGGGGGTAAAGCAGTCGGTGGAGTGAGAGCCAGCATGGAGGAGAAGCTCCACAAGTTCTAAGTGAGGGTTTTACGTGCTATAGCTAGCGTTAGCTGCCGTTACCCAAATGGCGTCATATATGCGACTTCTGACTTTTAAATGAGAATTTTTACAATCAGATATATACCAAAACACTGGACAAACACATTCGAAATGTACATCATTAGTTATCATTTAATTCAAGGTACAACATATGTGTGATTCAGAATGTGAGACAAAGCGGACCGGAAAATAACTTATCGCTCCATTGGCTTCCATTCATTATTTTTTCAGTTTGGTAATCCACAGGCTGACCGGAAGGGCAGGAGAGTTAGGCCGTTTTCACATGTGTGGCCATGCCAGAATACAGCCAGAGAAAATGCTAATTTCTTCTGTTCAGATTGCACGTATTTGACACGTACTGGAATCCAGTGTTTTACTGCACCTAAACAGCAGGTGGCGGTATACAAATAAGTCTGTAGTTCTCCAACAAACAAGGGAGTGAGAAGTACCAACGTCATAAAACGAGCAACAGCCTAGAATGTAAACAAACTGGTCTACTGGTCAGCTGCTACCTGAAGGCATCTACAGGGTGAGTGTTGTCGTAAACCCGCTGTTGTGTAATCTGTTGAGTCGCTATGGGATGCTTGAATCGCTTTGTTTTGATATTTTTATGGTCGCGAGGTGATTCTGTAATTTCAGTCGGCGGTGTCATCATTTCCCTGTGGAGCACGTGCGTCTATTGTCTTGAGTACTGCCAGAGTACTGGTTTTGTTCACATGATCCGTGGCCGCTCGTACCTGGACTCGGATACAACCTCCAAGGCTGGTCTCTCTGGCCGTATCCTGGCTTGGTCCAGTCTGTGTTCACATGGTACGAAATAAGTGGAATTTGACCAAATACGGTATCCGTTTACGGACTAACGTACCATGTGAAAACGCCCTTAGGCTCCCCATAGCAGACTCCTGTACACTGTAAGTAAACTAACACAAGCAGTTGTGATAGCCAATCAGCTCAAGTGTGAGAGAGCAAGGCCTGCTAGACGGCGATAGGCTGAAGTTGGCATGTACATGTGCTCTGATTGGATAAGCACTCATGAGTGTCTGAAAGGCAAAAGGAATGTTTTATTTAGTTTTTGTTGTAATTTAAATTAGTTTTATTTGTAAACATTTGTTCTGAAATGTATTTTTGAGTTTGTAAATGAGATTTTTTGCAATGTCATTGTGGTTTGCACTTCTCACCACAACACTTTGATTGGCTACACATCACATTCAGCAGGCTGCATACTTGTTTGTCCTTGAAACACACCACACACGCTGTGATATCAGGCCAAGACAATCCAACATTTTGAATCGCCCTTATTTATGATCAGAGCTGTCCTGACGTCCTTCCAAGCAGATCAGAGTGCTCTGAACACACAACAAGAATATCTGTGAGGGTTATCCTAGGAGACATCCCAATAATTGGGGCGTGTCTGGAAGAATCTGGGCTGAAATAGTCCTGAAATCGCCCCAGCTTTGCACCTCAATACTACAAAATACATTACACATTTTTCTCTTTTAGGAAGGTCTCTATTAAGAAACATAAAAATTATAATTGAAATAGAACCATAGCTACTTCCAGACTCGCTAGAGGCCGGGGATGGATTATGTCTATTCGTATAATGTGCAGTCAACTTTTGGAAAAACGCACCAAGGTGGAATGGTTCTCTTGATTTATTGAAGTACTTTCTTTTTACAAAATAGGACAGCTGGATCCCCATTTGGACCAGACCCTTTACACCAGTGCTTCCCAACCCTGGCCCTCATGGCACACTGCCCTACATGTTTTGGGTTTTTTACCTGCTTGAACACACCTGATTCAGAAGACTGCAATTCAGCAAAAGCATCTTAATTGGCCATCAATTGAAATCAGGTGGGCTAAAGTAGGAAAAAACCCAAAACATCTAGGGTGGTGTGCCTTGAGGACTGGGGGTTGGGAAACACTGATTTAAACAATACAGCATTTTAAATCAACACAACATGCTCAAGTGCAGCGGTAAAAAAAAACAAAACGGCTTCCCAGCACTCCTTTCTCTGTCAAAAACCCCGTGAGTGACGGACTGAGAGTCCCTTCTTATTGACACTGCCTGAACCCACGTGACTCCCCTTATGCCATACGCTTATCACCATAACTAGTTATGGCTCCTACAAGAACATGTAATTGATTTACTATTGATGATGTAAAATCACATTCCTTATAATCTTTAAACCAACCTGACTGCTTAAAATCTCAGCTATTCATGTATTTCAATTCAATTTAAAAAATACTTTATTGATCCCAGAAGGAAATCAAGTGTTGGCGTATCTCATTACTAATTCATTTTTAAGGAGTTGTTGTAGACCATGATGGCTGTGGGGAGAAAAGATTATACTTAAGCACACTTCTCTGTACTTTAGCCCCACTGACTTAGATAAACTTTTCATACTTACAATTCTCTTGACTAATATCTTTTTTTTGTGATTATATACAGAGACAAAAGCAGTTTGTATAAGACAATACACATAACCATAAATTCATCAAATGTTTCAATCAATTATTCATTATAAATCAGACTAGTCCTTAAATTAGCCAATAGTTATAGGGCTAACTGACAGAAAACCAATTTATTTTAAATCTGTTTTATGCCTTTTCCCTGGAAAAAAAGATTAATAAATCAATAAAAATAAACGTATTCAGGCCCTACTCTTCCAAATATTACTCCTGTTAAAGTTAAGCCAGATCACCAGTATGTGATTAGATGGTCTCAGGTTTTTTATACACCATTAATGTTCCAATCATCCTCGTACTGGTCCAGGTTGTATTGAGGTTCTTTTTAAAGCCTCACCTGTGGAAACAAATTTCTTTAAACTGACTTATTTATATCTAAAAACCCTGACCCCAAATAAAAATACAAATATTTTCTTACATTCTAATAGTTTTAAAGAACTCGTATTTGTTTTTCAGGTTGTCTGTAAATGTAACAAAATACTAGAATATGTATTTTGTAATTCATATGAAACAGAATGAAGAAACTTCTTTTTACAATCTGTTTAAACAATTTAATTTCTTTATAACGTTTGGTTAATAAATTAAGAAATGAAGGAAATCACCCACAGATGAAAATATGATAGAAATAGGAGAAAAAAGAAAAAGTTTCCCAGAATTTTGGCTGGTGAACAAAGAACATCTGTATATTCAAGAACAGCCGCAATAAAATTAGTTTTTAAAAAATGTTGAACTTAAAAAAAACGAATTTGTTTACAAAACGGCAACGTTTTACATTCTAGGAGTATAAAATGTCCTTAAAATATTTATATTCTTCATTAAAACAGGGTTTTAACTGAGTCAAAGTATGTTTAAACTTATCAGTAATTTAAACTTTTAATCAAAAAACAGAAAAAGCTTTGATCTTGTTTAGATCTTACATCAAACATTTCTAAGTGGTATAAGGAATTCATATTTTGGAGAAGTACAGGCACTGTTTTTTGGTAATCCAATCAGTGATTTTTCACAAGTTCTGTCTTTTCCCTTATACGTTTTTTTCATGTTAACTGTTGGATTAGCACTAATAAAACTTTAGATGGACAGGTTTTCATGAATCTTACATGGATAAGACTTCTAATTTGTGTGGATTCTTATGTGTTAATTCAACGAATGTGTTACTCTAGAGGTGTTACAGGGAAAGGCTTTAGATCTGTGTGCTTTGTCATGTGACGAGTCATATTGCTTTTGTGAGTAAAACGTTCTCCACAAACTGTACAAGAGAAAGGCTTCTCACCTGTGTGTCCCCTCATGTGACAAGTCAAATTACCTTTTTGAGGAAAAGCTTTGCCACAAATTGTGCAGGAGTAAGGCTTCTCACCTGTGTGTCGCCTCGTGTGACAAGTCAAATTATATTTATGAGGAAACTGTTTGCCACAAATTGTACAGGAGTACGGCTTCTCACCTGTGTGAGTTCTCATGTGACAAGTCAAATTACCTTTATGAGGAAAATCTTTGCCACAAACTGTACAAGAAAAAGGCTTCTCACCTGTGTGCAACCTCATGTGATGAGTCAAATTACCCTTTTTAGGAAATTCTTTGGCACAAATTGGACAAGAGAAAAGCTTCTCCCCTCTGTGTCCCCTCATGTGATGAGTCAAACTATATTTAAGAATGAAACCTTTGCCACAAATTGAACAAGAGAAAGGCTTCTCACCTGAGTGAATTCTCATGTGACTAGTCAAATTGTCTTTCTGAGTAAAACCTTTGCCACAAAGTGTACAGGAGAAAGGCTTTGCATCTGTGTGAATTCTCATGTGAGTAGACAAACTACCTTCTCGAGGAAAACTTTTACCACAAAACTTACAAGCACAAGGTTTTTCATCTGTGTGTCCCCTCATGTGAGCAGTCAGTTTATCTTTCCGAGTAAAACGTTTATCACAAATTGTACAATGAAAAGGCTTCTCACCTGTATGAATTCTGATGTGCCTATCTATATCAGATTTTTTAGTGAAGCTTTTATTACAGGTAGGACATTTGAAATGCTTTTTAATTTTGTGACTTTTCAAGTGTGATATCAACTTATTATATTCAGTGAAAAAATCACCACAAATTTTACAATACAAATAGTTTTCTGTTTGAGCTTTCTTCATCCATTTGGGTTCTGAATTGTTATGCTTATTGGTATTGTTACATCTCCTATTCTGTATCTGACCTTTATCTCGATTTGATGCTAAGTCTTTATGATGGTTTTCTTCTTGATCCTGGTTCTCAATTTCATTAGAATCCTCAGACATTAATTGGTCCCCGATTGGTTCCGGTTTAATGTGGCACGTTTCCACAAGAGTAGGAGTCACCATGAATGCATCTTCAGTCTCCCACTTCAATACAACCTGGTCTTTTTGTTCATTAATGCAGAGCTCCAATGGTTCCTCTTTTATCCAGGAATGTTCTGGCTCTTGCTGCTCTTCTTTCATCTGCAAAGGTTCTGGTTCCTTCTGGTCCAAACTGGAATCACTCTCCTGTTTACAGAGCTGTTGGTCTGCAGAAATCTCTTCCTTCCACACATGATCCAGTAGGTGGTCTGGAAAAGCAAACACAGGAGAAAGACTTTCAAATGGAAGTTAAACAAAACACTTTGCTTTATTTTTACTGCATGAATATAGAGATACTAGAAAAGTTTTCAGTAATAAAATGTGTTAAATACAAAGATGAAACTGAGTTATAACAGATTTAAACATCAAAACAGATGTTTTCCATAAACTGATTACATTTGAAATCTCAAAAAAAACTGAAACTATTTACTTAGTCAATTACAATTCAATTGTCCATTAAAATTCAATTGACCAATTACAATTCAATTACAATTTTAAAGTCTTAGTTAAAATCTAATTTTTATTCTCTGGCTTTTAGTTGTGTGTAAATCTATAAGTTATAGATTGTATTGCTTTTAATGTCTTATTTTCTGCATTCTTGAAAATATTCTTGTTTACTGCTGTATGTACTTTCTGTACAGCACTTTGGTCGGCCCATGCCGTTTTAAAATGTGCTTTATAAACACAATTGCTATTGCTAATTGACCTCTTAAAGCAATCTGGACTTCCTGAAAAACTCTAATAACCAATCAATCAAACTTTATTTTTTCATACTAAATCTGATTTCAGATTTTTATCAATTTTTTCCAAACTGAATTTTTTTTCGTAAGAAGAAATTGCAAGTAATAAAAAACATTTTCAAAAACCTGCTTTTATTGCAATCATCCTGTCCTTGAGCTGACTCGAATTTAATGTCCAACTTAAAACAAGCTGCAAAGTATCCATGTAAAACAAGATGACTAGATTGACATCACTCTGAGCTATGGAAGTCTAAGCATTACACTGGTTAAAAAAAACTGTTTTCCAAAAATTAAATCTTCAACAGAAGAGAGATGCTTTTTGCTGGAGCTTTTGTTAAACTAAGCCCGCCCATGTCCTCACCCACTACAGTTCTTTTGAGATGGTAATGGAAACACAACCTGCCCGTTCCAGGCTGTACTGACCCATTCCGTACTGTACCGTACCGGCCCTAGTGGAAATGGGGCATAAGTGTTGCTGTAGCTCATAACTAATAAATGTTTCAAGGAGTTATTTTAGACCATGATGGCTGTGGGTAGAAAGGATTTCCTGTGGTGGTCTGTGTTGCAGCGAACCTGAAGAAGCCTCCAAGTGAAGATACTCTGTGGCTGTAGGATAGTCTCATGAAGAGGCTGTTGTAGTATTTGATAGCTGCAACATTAAAAGTGGTGATGGTAATTTCACTACCCTTAGCAGACCTCATGTATCTGCTGTAACAGTTTTATTTTTATATAGTTCATAAATGTTAAATGAGTTTTCATTTTAAAAATCACTATTTTAGTTAGTATATAGCACTCCGTGGTAACACGCAAATATTAGAGCAGCTGCTCCAGCAATGCATTTTAAAACATGCACCGATTAGTCGACTCATCAGCAAAAATAATTAGTGATTAATTGATTATCAAAATAATAGTTTGTGGCAGCACTAATTCTAACTAATTGATCAAATATGATCCTTTACTGGTTATATTATTACACGTCAGCTTATTTAATACTTCTTGTATTTTTTTATTTGGTCTGATGTATCTATTCATAAATTCCTGATATAGTGTATACTTTTTTTGCAGGCTCTTTGTAATCCTTTTATCATCCGAGGCCTTTCTATTAGGGGTGCTGGAAAAAAAATGTATTCACATCCGAATCTCGATTCCTATTTAAGAAGATTTTGGACCGATCCAAAATGTTAGTTTCGATTCTTAAAATAAATAGACTGTAAATGTTTCTAAAACATATTTTAAGTGTTTGTCTTTCGGGCCTCCGTAGTGTGTCGTTCCAGCAGGGGGCGGGTTTGACACGCTACCAAAATGCTAGCTAACAAGCTGTAGCTGCTAGCACTAACTGGCTGTAGCTCGTAGCCTGATGCTTCAGCATGAAAGACGATAGAGAAATTGGGCCATCTGAAAGGGCTTCTACATGCTAATGACACCATTAACCTCTACAGCACCAGCTCTGCAAGCTAAAAAAACTTTACAGCCCTCTAACATTCACGGCTGTCAAGTTGAGTGTATTACAAACACGAGTGATGCATCATAGAGTATTGATTTAAAAAACAAAAACAAAAAAAAAATGGTTTGAATCGAGAATCGCTTCGTCACCCCAAGAATAAGAATTAAATTGAATCGTGATATGTAAGATTCACATCCCTACTTTCTACGGTATTCTGTTTCTTTTTTGTGTATTAATAGGCAATTTAGTCAAATAGTGTTTCAAATATGCTTAAAAACTTTTCGTAGGTGTTATTTTCATCATTTTATTTATAAATAATATCCTAATTTTGCTTAATTAATTTTTTGTTTAGTGCATCAAGTGTTTAATCTGTTATGATTCTTCTATATATAATCTTACTTTCGTCTTTGTTATCTTCAGTATTACAACAGTGAGTTGCAAAAACTGGCCAATGGCCATTTAAATTATTAAATTCTCCCTTTTTAATTTGGTTACTCTAGTTGGTTTGGATATTAGAGGAAGAAGACCCCTGCTATACATTGTATCAATACATTCTTCAGTACTTTTATGATGGTTTGAGTGTACAAGTTGGATGGATGAAATCTGTCAGGTTTCTTTATTGCTCCTCCAACTGAATAACGAACAAAGTGATCACGATGAGCGTTTAAACGTTTACATGTTCAAATATTACATAAAAAAAAAAAAAGTATTTTTCTATTCAACCCCGACATGAGGTAGTTTGTATGATATAAATATTGCTTTGAATTACGGTTTAAGACGCATCTTGTCGCATAGCTGTTATGGTCACAAGTCAACCTGGCTGTCAACCCTTGCCTCAAGAGCAGTATTCGTAAACAAAAACTTGGAAACTATAGATTACCATCTTAATTTATCAATCTGATTATTTGATTTAATTCTGTGTAAATAAAACGGCATCGAGGAGGGCAGCTAAGCACTGTCCTTCGGCACAATAATAGCAACCACAGATGCTAACGGAAGCTGGAAACCAGTTAACATCAAAACACGTTGATCCGTAACAGCGGGTTGACAGTATTTTTTCAGCTTCTTCATTAAGTAAGGGATAATGCCCGACGAGGTGTACATTATAAGAAATAATGGACGACGCGGAAGCAATCTTCCGACACGTTTACCATTATTTTCTGATAATGTACACCTGGAATGGCATTATCCCAATTATACCATGGTCACTTACGAAAGAAAGAAATATTTAATCAATTAATAATACTGTAATGAGTTTTAGAGTTAAAATCACAAGTTTTTTTATATAAGTCGAGCACACTATTTAATATCTCCCGTATACAAGCGTTGCCATGCAACACGGCCAGAGCGACTTCGACCGCAGCAGTTTATCAGTGATGTTATACAAAATATCATTTCAGAAGGCCAGTGCACTACTTACTGCTTGTGTGCGTCCAGAAGATGATGCAAAACTCAAATACTTTCCTAAATTGTTTTTATTAAACCATATACCGTCAAATATATTGTAAAGACAGAAAGGCAATGGCAGTCGGCCTATGTCAGGCGTAACTTAATAAACACACTATTTAAAATTAAATGCTACATTTCTATTAATTGTAAAATTTGATAGCGATATTGGCATGTCCATGGGATTTGATGGACGGAGATTTAAAGTTTGTGGCTCGCTACCAGCACTGCTTGGGACATTGGGAGATGACAAAATGTTGCTCCATTCTCGTCTGTCCTGTACTGACGGAGCCCAGTAAGCCTGCAGGCTGCTCTCACAACGATGCCCTGTCACCGACATGATCTGGCGAGTTCCCAGCCCGGCGTCAGAGAGACGACTGACAGCTGTGCTCCATAGGCTGCGGTTGGTGTAAACCCGCGACAGACCCTACTGAAAGAAACAATAATAAAAAGGCTATATTAATGAGGACAGACGAGGGGTTATACAGCTACATTATTATTAGAATGTAGGTGTTGTACAGACCTCCTCGCTGATTTTTTTTCAGCATCTTCCCCAGGTAGTGGACACCCATTGGCTCCCTGGAGTACCACACATCAGATGCCACAGAGATGGAGCGCTTCGGGTGGAGATAAAATGATTTTGCATCTGGTGGACACTTAGAGATGTAACTTCAAAAACGTTTTACTGGACACAGAGGATCCCTGGGCCTGGCGAACATGAAGCCTCATAGGTTTTCCTTGTGCGGGTCGTTCGGATCTTTATAGTTTTTTGTATCAGGATTATGAGCTAAACTGACGTATTCAACGCCATGCTCGTCTCTTTGGATTACGAAAGATTTCATGGTCAGCCCTCGGCTCCCCTACCCGCCACGCCGAGCAAAACACAGCTGGATGTCAAACCACAACTTTCTGACGAGGCCGAGGGGCGTATCGGGAGACAGCACAGATGAACATCTGATTTTTTGAAGATCCGACTCAGTGATGCGAGGATGGTGGAAGCTGGTGTCCTTTCCACTCTTTCTGTAACGCTTCAGTAACGCCTTAAGAACTGCATTACTGGAATTAAACACAGTGTTACTAATAATGTTGATATCGCTTAAATGTCGGTTAATACCGCCTCTCAGACTCCTCAAACTGGCAACACTGTATTCTCCTCCTTCCTTGGTCGACTGGACAGACGCATAAAACAGTTGCAAAACGTCATTGACAGTGTAGCTTTCAAAGTTGATGTCCATGTTTTTCTCAGCCAGGAAGTCTCTTAATGTTTTAACTGCCCAATTCATGGTTTTCTTTGTGTTTATGTCGTCCTTCTCATCCTCTAATTTGTCCAATTATTCCAGTGTCATCCCCTTGTGTCGCTTATCCTTTTTCTTTTCATATTCTTTTCTCTCTTTTTCTTCTGCTGCATCCCAGTCTTCAAAGTTATCAAAATCACCAAATAAGTTGAAAAAAATTATAAAATCACTCGTTTTTTTGTCTTTTTTGCTGTTGAGATCAGTCAACTATGAAATAACGTTGCGTTTCCGTTGCCGTGTGAACCAGCGCAATAATTTAGAACTGTCATCAGGCAATTTGACGGGATTCCTTTTCCTAGGTGTACATCATCACTTTTTAATGTACATCCCTCCAGCCAATCAGAATCGATTATACCATGGTTGGGGTGAATACTCGATTCTGATTGACTGGAGGGTGTACATTAATCAGTTTTAATTCGGCCCAATAACATATGTGGCAGCTGATAGAAACCATTGACGCCATAACATAATAGATAATCTCTATGACTGACGCTTTCAGAAGTTATGACCACCAGCAAATTATGGCAAATTTACACCAGCAAATTATGGAAGCAGAAGCAGAAGAAAACTTTTTTTCCTCCGCGAAAATGAATGTTCATACTGCACGCTTTAAAGCCTCAATATGCATCCTGCGACATCATTAAACATTAAGATCAGTATGTTTTATTTTACCTATCCTGTGTAAGACGATCTGGGGTGTCCTGGTGAAATCCAGCGGTCTACTCTGATCCTCCATCTCTTCCTCGGATTTAACGATTATTTCTTTAAACTCTGTGAATGTTTCTTCAGCAGGAGTTAACTGCTCGTTGCTCAACTCTGGTTGAAGCTGGACTGAAGACATTCTGACGGCAAACACTCACACATTCAGCCCGCAGATGATCAGAGTCTCTAGAATGACTGCCAGTAGAAGGGAAGCTAACGCTGCTAGCATCACATGTGTCGTCTTCCTGTTGGGCAAACAATGAATTCAAACAATGAGGTAATTTCTGCCACCAGCTGGTCTGGAGGGTAAACTGGCTGCAACAAATATAGTTTAATAAAAATACACAAGTTAGATTAATTTAATAATATCATCTGATAGACCTACATTTGGTTAGATTGATTAAATCTGTTCAGGGATGTTTTATGTATGATTTACTGAAACTGGAAATTGAAGGGATCTTTTCATTTTCATTAATAGCATAATGTGCTCCTAGTAATTATTCAAGTCCATGTGTACTATGTACAGTCTTAGTTGATTTTTCATTAAGATGTCTGATCTGTTTACTGAATAGTTTACTTGTAAACTTACTAATGATTAACTGGAATCTGAACAAATTACTTATTAATATTTCTGTATCATGGAGCCACTGGATGGATAATAACATCACAAGCATTTGTCCTTTGATTATGAAAATCCATCATCTATACCTTTTAATAATTTGATACTAAACTCTGGCATAATTAACCTATTTATCTTATGGTGAGAATGAAGAATGTATGGTTCTTCTTATAACAATGGATTTCATTTATATAACGTTTTACAGTTACACTATTCATTCAATCTCACATTGGTGCCATATACTGGCATTGGCCCCTCTGGCTAAAACCAGTAGATGCTAGGTAAAGTGTCTTTCCCAAGGACACAATGACTGAGGCAGATGGATTGAGGGCTTGAACCGGATACCCTCCAATAACAACTCAAAATCAGAACCCCAAGGCCACGGTCACCCCTACTACTGTGTCTTCTTCAGGAAAAGGATGGCTAATATCTCTGCACATCCCACACATCTTGGACACAATGCTGGGGATTTTTATCTTCAGGTCAGCACTACACAGCAGTTTGTTTTTTTAGGGTTTTTGGAACGTTGGGTAAAGTAAATTCAAAGGTTATCAAAAAATGGTCAGATAAGACTGGGTTATGTGGGAGGACTAATGGTTCATCACACTCAATGCCGTATGTCAGTACAATGTCTAAAGTGTGTTGAGCAGAGTGTGTGGGTCTCTTCACTCTCTGAGTAAAGCCAATTGAGTCTAAGATGATGGTTGCAACTCCTCCTCCTTGCCCAGTACTTCTAGGAAGTATATGAATATACGCTGATCGTGACTGGATAAAAACTTCTGCCGAATGGCTACAAACAGAGGCGGAGCTAGGGGTCGGCCTGGATGGGCACAGGCCCACCCAGATTGACAGATTGCCCACCCACCAGAGGCAGGGCCAGGCCGTAGCTTGGGGTTGCCATAGCAACACCAGAAACAGCTACATGGCTACCACTGATTAAGCGTTGAGGTGAGTTGGATTTTTCATCTACTTTAAATATGACTTCAGTGTTTGAGTCAATCCATGAAAACTGTTACATTTGGGTCCCCAACATTCAAAGGGGAATAAGAGGTGTAATAAAAATGTATCTTAACATTTTCAGTGTGTGACATCATTGAGTGAAGTGTATTTGTCAGCATAAATTGAAAAATAAGGAAATAATAAATATAGATTTAAATATTTTTTGTAGTTTTTGTTTTACTACAGTAATTTTTCCCGTGTCCACTCTGAACAATTCTCATATTCATGTAAGGTGTAATTTTAAAATATTGCACATACCTCAGAACTTTATCAATCTTAAGAGCAAAAATACTTTCTTCTTCATAGGGAATGTTTTTATTTTTTTAATTATATCATTTTTATTTATTTTAATAGCATGATTTCTCAATGTCCATCAGTTTCCTGTTCTACCCCGTCACACCAATTTATTCCTGCATCAAAATGCAGTACTCTTCCTTTCAGTGACATCGCCAACAGGAATTGACATAAGTTAATTGTCTGAGCCAAATTCAAACAGTGTTGAGTTTTACTTTTCTTTTAGAACATTTTTTGGTAAATTTCCTTCAAAAATAATTCTCTGTTAAGCACAGATTGTCCACCCCGTCACACCAAAAAATTAAATAAATAGAAAAAACAGTTTCCTAACCAAATGTTCTAAATATATTTGTATAAAAAAGGATTTTTAGATCTAGTTTCATGCTAACTGTGGTATTAGCTTTGAACACACATAACATTTCTGCCATATTACCGGTCATTTTTCCACCCCTCACAGGCTTTAGTGTGACGAGGTATTTTACATAAAATAACTTCTGGAATTTTGTCCTTTCCACCCTGTCACACTTTATTCCACCCCCGTTACAGTGCTATAAATGCTAGAAAAAGATAAAATAATTACATTTCATATTAACTGTGTTTCTGATAAGAAAAGGCCAATTTCAAAGTGATTTTTTTTACCTTGAAATATATATAAATATTACCCCTGAACTAGTTAAACTTGGTCCTGTGACGAGGTGGAACAACAAACTGTGACTTCTGGAAATAAAGTGCTAACATTTAAATGGTGCCTGAGCATTCAAAATATGTTTTACTGAAAGGGTTACATGTTATTTATGCACTGAAACTCGAAAATAAAACTTTGGTTATGATTAAAAACCTCAAACTTCTCTGACCCAATCCTAACACTTTTCGTGGCATGACCCCTTCAAGTGCCCGTCTGACTGTCTGATAGCAAGATAACTCAAAGAATTATGGACAGATTTAGATGAAATTTTCAGGAAATGTCTGCAATGGAACCAGCAAGAACTGATTCAGTTTTGGGGTTGATCCGACATACACCACATATCCGCCCACTAACCAGCAGTGGTTAAACCCCACTCCTCTCATGTCTCAGTCTCTCAGAGAGCTTAGACAGTTGAGCTCATGCAGGAGCCTTGGAGTTTGAACCATATGCACTGGTATTTGGAAAACCACCAAAATAAATATCAAGGTTACAACATAAGGATGGGGAGGAAGGCTGTGCTCTCAGAGTGCTTTTCTAATTGTTTTTGTGGTAAATAGTTTTAGAGACGTGTTTAAATGTTCCTGTAGCGATCAGTAAGCAGGGGCAGAAAGGATATTGTTGCTGATAGGTCCTTAAGTCCATATATTTTATTTATATTTGTTTATTATCTTTTTAAATTAGTTTGTCTAAAAATAGCCCTGTTTTTATGCTGGTCATTTCTCTATAAAGTTGCATTCATCCACCGGTAATTGGTTAAAACAAGGTTGTTGATTTTTTTTGTTAACAGACACCAAATTAAGTTCTTTGGTGTCCCAATCTTTGATATTTCACCAGGTGTTCTATTTTCATTCCTACATTTTCACACTAACTGTTGGATTAGCACCATTATTAAAAGACCTTCGATGGATAATTTTTAATGAGTCTTATATGGTTAAGGGTTCTCATTCCTGTTTGATCAGAAAGTTTTGTCACAGGTATTGCAGGGAAAAGGTCTTTCGTCTGTGTGAACTCTGATATGATAAGTCAAAGTAACTGAGTATAATCTTTGCCACGGATTGTACAAGAGAAAGGCTTCTCACCTGTGTGAAAAAGCCATAAGGTATTGTGAGTGCGCATGCTTAGGAATGCTGTTTGGACCCCCGGTCACGGCTCTAGGAACCCAAACAAACCCCCGGCTTGACTGTAAACAGTGTATGCATGCATATGTTTTTGTTAATACGGAGCCTATATTGAAGCCTCTTAAAGGCTGTTTTTGGCTGATTTTTCAAATATACCCGGTACTCATTGTGTTGTGGTTGGCTGTGGCAATGGCAGTTACCACACTGAACGTTGGAGAATGCAAAACGCACCAGTGTATAAATGATACCGACCCTTGTAATGAATTTTTGATTTATTTTATATACATTACATGCAGGAAAGAAGGATCAGAATGGACGTGCAAGGTGGATAAACAAGGTAAGAAATGTGTGATCAAACATGTTAATTGTTTGATGTCTAACAGTTTTAGTTTTGGTAGCAGTCATTAGCTTCAGGCTTCGCATAGCCTACTGCTCGAAGTTGATGTTAAGGATTAATGTTTAGAGCATCTCAGCCTTATCCGGGCTCTTACTGCCTCTAACAAGTAAAAATCCCATTCAAAAATACAAACTGTACGAGTTTAAAAGAATGAAACGGAAGCTCATAGGCTATACTGCTAGCCATAGGGCGGATATTTAAGAATAGCTGCAATAGGATGATACAGCACATCTGGACTCCATGAGCTGTGGGATGAAAAGTAGTTGAGGCCTCTTTTGTATGACATTTCCTTCTTCCCAGCCATCTAACAGCGCTTGAGCTTACACATTTTACACCTGTCAGTGACAAAACAATCGAAGAGGTTATCTCTGGTCTGAGTTTATGAACATGCTGCCTTGATGAATTACCCAGTCAATTTCTAAAGTCTGTGCTGAGCAGCTTGTTACCACAACTTGGTCAGTTAGTTAACATCTCACTTGAGACTGGAACATTCCCACATGCCTTAAAAACTGCCGTCATTAAGCCTCTTTTAAAGAAGAGCAGCCTTGATGCCACAGTACTGAGCAACTACCGGCCCACATCAAACCTACCATTCTTAGGAAAAGTCCTAGAGAAAGTAGTATATCAACAGCTCACTTACTTTCTGCTGTCTAACAATGTGTTTGATACTGTTTAATGACTATTATTTATCTTTTAATTTAACTGTCTTTTACAAGCCTTTCTCAGTCACTAAATCCTGGCAACTGGACAGAGACCACTGGGTTGCAAATTCAGGTAAGAATATAAAGTATGTATAATATATAATAATATAAAGTATGTACATATTGATAGTTGAATACTTAAGTACTGTATAACAATAGTTTACTGAATGGACTTCTTTATGATATCTAGGGTTTTCCACGACAGCCGTACGGGATTGACTGTGGCATCTTCATGTTGATGGTAGTAGACATTATTTATTAATTAATTATTTGTGTAATTCTGTGATTGTTAAAGAAAACAGCATTAAATTAAATATTCCTATGTTTTACTCTTAGAATGCCCTTTACACCACACTGGATGCTCCCGATTACTTTTCTATTGTAAGTCGATTCATGCAACCAAAGTTAGCTCAATATTACAACAGCAAAAGTATTGATTACGTAGTGTGTGTGGGGTTTTTTTTTTCATCTCCATTCTTCAGATGGACATGCCACTTTTGCAACAGTGGTGATGTATCATCCTCATGGAAAATTTTGACCTTGGAAGGTGACACTCCAAAGATTTTGATATTTGAGTGATTTGAAACTGTTATGTTAAATTTGTTTTTATTTCTACTGTTTGATCCTTTTTTAAGCCATGGAAAGCTGTTTGCCCACTGGACAGATGCATCAAAGGCCCTCCTGCGAGGTGAAATGCCACCAGTGTTTACGCTGAAAAAAAGGACGGTGGAGGACATACCTGAGGTCAGATTTTAATTTTGTTTGAGTTCCACCAGAAATTTTCTTTTGTTTCAGATCAGAAACCAGCTTTGGTTGGCAAAAGTTAGTTCAGTTGGTAGAGCAGGTCCGATAAGGTCTGCGGTTCATATGCCGCTCCCGGCAATCTGTCGTTGGGCAAGGGCAAGACACTTCGTGCTCCGGACAACATTGCTGGTGCATGAATGTGTATGAATGATTAGTGGTGATCAGAAGGGCCGTAGTCGCGGATTGGCTGCCACACCTGTTTCAGACTGCCCCATGCTGGGGCTACAGATGCAGCTTACTATCACCAAGTGTGTATGCGGTGTGAATGAATAATGTATTCGATGCAAAGAGTCTGAGGAAAAGCGTTATATAAGATTGATTTATTATTATTATTATTATAGTTCCATTCCCTTAATTTTTTATTGCCAATCTATGTTACAATTGTACTGGAATTGTGTGATCGCTGTATTATTCACAAGTAAAGGTCAGTCCTGCTGTCGTCAATTTAAAAATAAAGTCTCTTGATTAATCCTGATTGGATTTGAAAACTAACATTTGTTGAGCTCTGTAATATCTCTAGGTGAACATATTAGAGGAGGGCACCGATAGGATCTTTTCTTTTCTTTTCATTACTACAACTTGTCATTATGTTTATCTATATATTTTCAAGAAGAAAAGCAGCAGGCTGAGGTCTCACTCAGGCTTGCCAAAATGGACACCAGTGGAAGGGGTACGTTTTTTCACAACATCTATTGGTCAGATTCTGTCTGTGCAGCAGCTCTGGTACAGACATCTTTCTGTCTTCCGTAGGACTCGTTTGAAGATCGCATTCTTCAAGATTGCAGGAATGCAGCAGAGTGGGTTGAGGCCAATAAAGAACTGTTCTCTGGCAGTGGACCTGCCTGATGTGGTGTTCATGGAGGAGGAGAACCAGGCTGAGGCTGTTCTGCAATTGAGGTCGAGAGAAGACCTAGCGGATGAAGATGAAAAAGAATCGATCCTGGAGGCCTTCAAATTCAAATTTTCCAGCATCCAGGAAATAGTGGACAACCGAAACTATGTAACCTACTGTGAATGTCACACAGAAGACTAAATTTTAAAATAAAGGCCTGTCTCTACAGAACATTGGATAATGTTGTGACTTGTGTGTTTTTCTTATTGATCACTTAAAAATTAACTTGTATAATATTGTAGATATGAAGAGTAGGGTTGTATCTAGCTATACTTAGGTGTTTCAGCAGCACAAGAGCATGATTAGCATAGACATAAATCCAAAAATGAAATTTGTGGTGGTGAATACAGAATAATACGACAAAAACAAATTGGAAAAAATATATAGAAAATGCAGTGCAATAAAGACAAAGTTAAATGATAAAAATGAAGTGCAGTACTGTATACAGTATACTGTGTTGTAGCGACTTCCACAGTCGCTGGAAAGGCAAAGGATGGGTTTGTCTAATTGTATGACGCGCTTTAAAAATACGCACAAAGCTCACTTGCATTTTTCCGTTTATTGTAACTTTCACATTCATTACACGATGGAGCAGTAGCACTGAAGGTAAGCGTACTTAAACTGAACGGTCAGCAAAAATTACGGCTACCCAGCCCTCTCTATGGCAAAAAACGAGAGTGAATGACTATCAATTTGACAGCTTGACCCGTCATCACTATCACCCATGTCACCATGACAACTAAAACAAAAAAGCGAATCAGTGAGCAGTGCCCAAAATAATATTTGTGGCGCCTACTGTATAATACACAATAAAATGTATTGCCTAGATCAAATCTTATGAGATTTTGGCTCATAAATATAAGTAAGGAAATGTGTGCACTTGCCAGTATTTTCCCCTTTCCTACATTATTTTCATTGATAAATTATTGAACTTTAGCTTTATTCTTTATTATCCCCAAGGGGCAATTTGTTGCACGGCAGCCATTGGCACAGCCAACATATAAATACAGTAAAAGATGCAATAAAATTAACAATAACTTGTCCAAAGAAAGAGAAAGGAATAACACAACACATAGATTTCATCCTGGAAAAGTTTTAATTTTAGTTGGTTTATTTAACAGCTAATGGTACAAATGATCTTATGTATCGGATCTGACTTTGCCTTTCTAGAGAAGGCAACCTTCTCCCTGACGGCAGGAGCCGAAACTCTGCGTGGAGAGGGTGACGAGGGTCTTGCCCACCGGACACACCTAACCTGGTAGACCTGGCTCAGATCATTAAGATTGACACCGGTGATCTACCGACACTCTTCAACAAAGCTTCCCAATCTATTCTTTTTAATCAAATAGAGATAGCCAAACCAGTAGATAATTGAAAATTTGAGAATTGAAACATTTTCATAAGGGAACTTTCAACATTAAACATTATATATTATAATAGGCTACAAAGACAATTAAGCCCCATGTCATATCACCCACGGTTTGTTTTTCATAGTGACTAAGTTATAAAGCTACAACGTGCAGTGTTTATTCTACATAGCCATAGCCTATATGGCAACCAATCAAGTCTTTTAAAACAGATAAAGTCTAATGCTTCAATTGTCAAATCAAAATCTTTATTTTTTTTTCTTGGATCTATACCGTTGTGGATAGCATTTTGTCCTAGATTTAGACAGAATATATCATAATGACCACGTTGGTGCTCATGTGGAAAATTAAAGGAAAACAGAGAACAAAAATGACAAACAAAACAAACGTTTACTTTATAAATGAAAATTATATATATTCACTATAGAGAAACAATTGATAGATTTTACGTAATATTAAATAATTAATGCATTTGTGAGCAGAGCGATTCAACCGGAACTGCATTCACGATTTTATTTTGAACTATAACGACCAGAAGTACGTTTGGATTTTATGTTGAAAGGTATCCCTTGCATTCGTGATATCATTTTGAAATATAACTACCGGAATTACGTTTTCCATTTTATGGACTGAAATGTATGCCGTGCATTTCCCGTCCTGCAGTGTAGGTCGTTCTGACAGAGGAGCCTGCACCGGAAGCAACCTGACAGTGGAGGTCTTCAGCCAGGTGCTCTTGTGAAAAGAATCCGGTTAGAAATCTACGGGTAATCATGGACTTGGACCTGAACTTAAACAGCCAAATCAAGGCCATAACATCAACAGCTTTTTACCATCTGAACAACATTGCTAAGATCAGAGGAATAGTGCCGAAACCAGAATTAGAGAGACTTATCCATGCATTTGTCTCCAGCAGGTTAGACTACTGTAACGGCCTGCTCACTGGCCTATCTAAACGAGCTGCTAGACAGCTGCAGTAAATCCAGAACGCTGCTGCTCGAGTCCTGACAAGAACCAGGAAATACGACCATATTAGTCCAGTGCTCCGGTCTTTGCACTGGCTTCCTGTCGCTCAGAGAATAGAATTTACAACAGCTCTGCTTGTGTACAAGTCTTTTCATGGTTTTGCACCAAAGTACATCTCGGACATGTTAGAGACATATGAACCATCTTGGGCCCTAAGAACTTCGAGTAGGGGTTTCCTGATGGTTCCCAGAGTCAACAATAAACACGGTGAGGCTGCATTTCAGTTTCAGGCAGCTAAAATCTGGAACAGTGAGACATGTGAGACAAGCCTCAACTCTAACAATGTTTAAATCCAGGCTGAAAACAGTTATTTTTACCCGCGTATATGACAATTGAAAGTATATTATCTGCACTATTGCTTTTTTATTGTAATTAATTATTTTTTAAGTTAATGTTTTTTTTTTGTTTATCTGTTTTCTTAATTTATGCAACTGTGCACTTTGAATTGCCTTGTGTATGAATTGTGCTCTACAAATAAACTTGACTTGCCTTGCTTGTGGGTCTGGGATTGTCACTCCGTGGAATGTCAACAAGCCGGTATAACTAGCCTGAAATACGACAGTTTCCTCTCCTTTCATCAAAAACAATCAGTAGTTTCTGCACTGTAGCTGCACATGCTGGTGCACATAGTTCTTTCTTATGCTTCGCGTACAAAGGGAGCCCTCTACGGCGAAAATATTTTTTTAGTTTGTTGACTTTCCACCGTTCAAAAATAAAAAAAATGTGAAGCTTTCGCTATCTGCATATATTTTCACTTCAGTCTGTTTGGGGTCCAAAACCCCAGAATGCATTGCGTGCATCGCAATGCCGAAATGGCTTATGTGTATTGAAACTACATTTACTAGTGAAGCTGTTTTTTTACAGGACAGACATTTAAAAAGGCATATCTCCTGTGTGAGTTCTCGTGTGAACTGTTAAATGTCCTTGATTAATGAAACGTTTTCCACAGGTCGTACATAGAAAAGGCTTTTCACCTGTGTGAATCTTGAAGTGATAATTTAAGTTACTGCAATTCCTGAATGATTTTCCACAGTTCTTGCATAAAAAAGGCTTCTCGCCTGTGTGAACTCTTGTGTGTTCCTCCAATGCTGTTTTTGTTTTGAAAGTTTTTTCACAGTTTTCACAGGGAAAATGTCTTTTGTCTGTGTGGCCTATCATATGCTTAGTCAGATGAACTTTCTGAGTAAAACCTTTGCCACAAAGTGTACAGGAGAAAGGCTTCTCACCTGTATGAATTCTGAGATGCCTATCAAGCTCACATTTTCGAAAGAATTTTTTTCCACAGAACAGACAGTTGAAATGCTTCTCACCTGTGTGGGCGCTAATGTGTTCATTCAATGACTGTTTTGATCTAAATGCTTTTTCACAGATATTACAGGGAAAGGGTCTATTGTCTGTGTGCCCGATCATGTGACGAGTCAAATTACTTTTCTGAGTAAAACCTTTGCCACAATTTGTACAGGAGAAAGGCTTCTCACCTGTGTGAACTCTGACGTGTACATCAAGCTCAGATTTTTTGGTGAAGCTTTTTACACAGTTCAGACACTTGAAATGCTTCTCACCTGTGTGACTTTTTAAGTGTTGATTCAAGTTTCTCTTTTCTGTAAAAAAATCCCCACAAATTTTACAAGAATAAAAACAGTTTTCTATGTGGGTTTTCTTTCTCCTTTTGGGTTCTGAACTGTTGCCCTTCATGGTTTTCTGACTTCTCTTATTTTGTTGCGGACCTTTATCTTGCTTAAATCCTGAGTTTTTATGATGGTCTCCTTCCTGATCGTGGTTCTCAGTTTCAGTACAATCCTCAGAGATGACTTGGTTCCTTATTGGTTCCGGTTTAATGTGGCACTTTTCCACATGAGTATGAGTCACCATGAATGCATCTTCAGTCTTCTGCTTTAATATAAGCTGCTCCTTATCCTCACTTGTGCTGAGCTCTGATGCTTCATCTTTTATCCAGGGATGTTCTGGCTCTTGCTGCTCTTTTTTCATCTGAAGAGGTTCTGGTTCCTTCTGGTCCATACTGGAATCACTCTCCTGTTTACAGAGCTGCTGGTCAGCGGAAACCTCTTCCTTCCACACATGATCGAGTAGGTGGTCTGGAAAGGCAAACACAGCAGAAATACTTTCAATCTGAAGTAAAACAAAACACCTTGCTTTATTTTTACTGCATGAATATAGATACTAGAAACGTTTTCTGTAATAAAATGTGTTAAATACAAAAATGAAACTGAGTTCAAACATCATGGCCCCCTCTTATTTGGGACAGCTTTTAAGCCCTTATGTTCCAGCGCGAACCGTGAGGTCTTCTAAACAGCACCTTCTGCTTGTTCCTCCTGCCCACTATAAGCCAATTTAGTCTTTTCAGTTTGTGCTCCTAAGCTTTGGAACCAACTCCCCCTGACAGCCCGACTCTCCCCTTGCCTCCCAACTTTTAAAGTTCGTCTAAAGACATATTTCTATTCCCAGGCCTTCTTGGCTGAGCTGGTTTATCTCTTGTGATTTCATGTTTGTTAGTCTTTATAGTTTTTACTTGTTTTATCCATTTTATGCTGCTGTATCTGTTTGGTGCTTTATTGTCTTGTACAGCACTTCGGTTGGTGTTGTCGCTGTTTAAATGTGCTTTATAAATAAAGGATGATGATAATGATAATGATGATGATGATCAAAACTGTATTTCAGAGAAAGAGTCTATGAAGTAAAATCTCTGTTCTGTACCATACCATACCAGTTTTATTTATATAGCCCTTTCACAACGGCCACTGGCCGAATAAAGTGCTGCACAGTAAAATAAGGGTCATAAAAGCATAAATAGAAACACCAAACAGTAAAAAAAAAAAGAGCAAATTAATAAAAAATAAATTCAGATTATTACAGAAAAGAGGCTAATCGAAGGCTTTGTTAAAATAAAGCATCAATTCAATTCAATTCAGTTTATTTATATAGCGCCATTTCACAACAGATGTCATCTCAAGGCACTTTACAAAAAGAGTTATTACAATACAATGTTAAGTGTAGAAATTACAGAACCACAGAAGATTGCGTCGTGGAATTCTCAGCAATCCCTCATACTGAGCAAGCATGCAGCGACAGTGGGAAGGAAAAACTCCCTTTTAACAGGAAGAAACCTCCGGCAGAACCAGGCTCAGCACAAGCGGTTATCTGCCGCGACCGTCTGTGGCTTGGAGAATACATAACAGAGACACAGAAAGAGCAATAGAACTGATGCAGAAGTTTGTTGCAGGACGTGGAGAATTTTCCGTCACTGCAATGCCATCTTAGTCAGGGTCGTCAAGCAGGGCTAATCCGGAGCACCTACTATAATAGAAAACAGGTTAGTGCTTGAATTGACAGCACATCATGCAGTTGGGGAGAAGTAGGAGAGAAAGTAGGAACAGACCCTAATAATGTCCTCCAACAGCCTAGCCTAAAGCAGCATAGCTACTAACATTAACCTGTCTCCTAGCTACTAGGAGACCTGGCTACCAACACTCTGTCTGAGTCCTCCTGACCCGTGGACGGTGTAGGGCCGGTAACGGCCCCCGTCATGCCGGGGTCTTCTCGGAGTCGGGTTGTTTGAGAATGCAGCCCAAAGTGGGTGGTAAACTCCATCTAAGGCTGGAGCCTGATAGCTGAAAGATCTGCCACCCATTCTACTTTTAGAAATCCTAGGAACTACCAGTAAACCTGCAGTCTGAGAGCGAAGGTCTCTATTAGGAACATATGGCGTGACTTAAAAACCTCTACGGAGGATGACTGACAAGTAGCGGTAAGTTGTTCCAGAGCTTCGGGGCGCAGTAAACAAAGGCCCCCTCGCCCCGCGTTTTGCATTTCATCCTGGGGACAACCAAGAGTAGTTCTTCTATTGACCTCAGTGCCCGAGTTGGATGATAGGGCTTAAGAAGCTCAGACAAATAAGTTGGAGCAAGACCATGTAAGGCTTTATATAAATATAACATTTTAAAATGAATTCAGAATGGAACAGGCAGCCAGTGAAGTGATGTAAGAACGGGGGTTATGTGATCTCTCTTTTTGGTGCGCTTGAAAAGCTGTGCAGCTGCGTGCTGAACCAGCTGCAGCCGAGAAATGCTGGATTTGCTAGCAACAAAGAGTAGAGAATTGGCATAATTTAAGCGCGAGGTTTGATTCCAGATGTGATTTATTAGGTACAGACCTAAGGTTCGAAATGAGTCTAAAATGAAAGAAAGTAGATCGTACTACAGCAGTGAGCATCCATGGTGAGGGAGGAATCAATTTTAATACCTAGGGATACCTAGGGGTTTGAGGGAGGTAGTTAAACTGGAAATTAGTATGATACACTTCACTACAAGATGCTCCTCATCCTCACCTATACAGAGCTTTAATGGTTCCTCTTTTATCCAGGGATGTTCTGGCTCTTGCTGCTCTTCTTTAATCTGCAGAGCTTCTGGTTCCTTCTGGTCCAAAATGGAATCCCTCTTCTCCTGTTTACAGAGCTGCTGGTCAGAGAAAACCTCCTCTTTCCAAATATAATCCAGTAGATGTTCTGGAAAAGCAAACACAGGAGGAATGCTTTCAATTGGAGGTCAAACAAAACAATTTATGTATCAAACAGAAAAGAACACTGAACATGTGCAATAAATCGACTGGCAAACAACAAATCTCACTTTAAATCGGAGTTCTATTCAAGTAAAGTACATCCGTGGTTCTATGGATTCATTTTTTACTTCTAGTGATAGAGGAGGGGCAGCGAATCGTCTTCTAGGATACATAGTAAGGTGTGTTAGGGTGATTTCACGCCTGTTATGGTGCATTCACACCACACACTTTGTCAGCGTCAAGCAACGCTCACAACGCCTCTAGTTTGACGTATATACATTTTTAAGCAGAAGCTTGCTAAGCACGTGGGCGGGCCTTCCTCTGCCAGATGTTTAAAATACTAGCGGATCGTGATTGTCTAGACAACGAAGGGGGACGTCACTACAGAGAGACTGATTGGTTGGGGCACTGCCAAAAGTGCATAGAGTCCGTCAAAAGTTCTGCTAGCTGGACTTCTGCGTTGCTTGCGTTTGCTGCTTAGCTACTTGAAACGCAGGTAAGACTTGAAAGTTTGACGCAGCCAACGCACACAAAGTGCCACAGAGACTCTGATGGACTCAACCATAGACATTACATGTGATCTTGCCGCACTTGACGGTGAAAGGGTGGTGTGAACGCACCATGTGTTCGCTGGACTGCAACTTTGACCTGGTGCGGTACGTGTTCGATATTGTAGTTTTGACAAAAGAACTAAACCTTTTAAATGTAGTATATCCCCCTTGCGTGTGGTGGTGCTTTAGCAAGAATTGCCTAAAGAAAGTCCAAGAAGAAGACATACAGGAAACGGATGCATGAGGTCAGTCATTTCGTTTTGGTCCAGCAGCAGACGCGGTGAAACTCACGGAAATAAACAGACTTATCTCTACATACACAGACGGATTGCGCTTGTAGAAGAATTGAGGCGAGTTACCGACTGCAGCTTTGGCATTTGGGACGTTGGAAAACTGATATTCATCAGGCTACCAAGAGGAATGGAAATGCGATTGGGGCTGTCATCTCCTTCCACACACCGGTTTGATCAGGCTTACCTCGGATAGTGCTGTATCCCTGTTGGTCTCGTGAAGTATAAGTGACCGCATTTAAATCTTCTGTCATAAACCATAACTTAACAGTTTGTGATGCTTGAGAAGAAAAAAACTCAGGAAGAGCGCTACAATGTTTGTAACAAAGAGTGCAGAGCCCAGTTCTTAAATGAGAATACTTAGAAGTTGGTCGCTGTGTGCTGTTTACTTTTAATTTAACAGAGTTTTTATTATATACGAAAGTCAGCGGCGACCGCCACTGTCTAATTTATTACCACCACCGGCTCACGATGGGGATAATAATAATAGAATTAAGTCTGTTGATTTTAAGTAGTAACTGTTTTCTGCCCAATCAGCGCGATAGATGCGCTGTTGGGTCAAAAGAGCTCGGGGAAAAACACTTGATCCGTTGCCAGAGTAACCATTGCAAACAAAATAAAAAGAAACTAGATGTGAGATCGCTTGAAACCTTTTTTAATACTTAATAACTGGGAGGATGTAAAAAGTAAATGAAACTGCGGCACTAATTACAGCTGATTACAGCTGGCAATTTTCTAAAAAGGATAAATAATAATAAAACAACAAATATAAATATATTTTTTTAAATCACAGAAATCACAGCACTTTTTCTCTGTCGAAAAAGGCTAAACTGGCTTAATTCCAGCTCCTTTCTCAACTCTGACGGCTACTTCTTCCTTTCATTAAAAAAAAAAAGCTCAATGTAAAGAATAAAAACTCTGCATATATACAACTGCTTTACTTGAAATGTTTACGAGACAAAGCGTAAGAACTCGGCTCTCCGATTTTGTACCATACCAGACACGTAAACATAGAGCAAAGTTCATCACTAGAGAGCCTCCAGAAATTTTAGTAAGATGTAGACACTATAAATGAGAATGAAATATCCCCCCCTGTTTTAATTATTTCTCATCAATTATTTGTTTAAGCTGTCAGGTGAACTACATTTTCTATCTAATAAATTATAGCCGTTTGGCTATGAATTAATCACTTAAATTGAATGAATGAAAAACCTCCTTGTTTATAAGTAATTACGGCTTACTCCTAGCATCCTCCTCATTTGAAGGGATTTTATTTTTTGCTGACCAGCGGCTCCTCCCTCGTGCCTTTCTCTGTCCCCATGCTGCCACCGACTGCAGTCTGAGTGCAGTTTGTGTGAGATGCTCTAAGCAAGGAAGGGAGGCAGAACAAGGTGAAGTACCACAAGAGATGGATGGAGAGGCAAGCAAACATGCTGGTATATTTATATTAATATAAATGATAGTTCGTCATCTTATGACTTATATGAAAATAGTTTTTTATAAGTTAAAAGGGGGGGGGGGGGTAAAATGCTTCTTCCAGGCACACAGTACCATTCTATACCACAAAAATGATGAAAAGTTTACCCAAAATCCTTCTTAAAATCCCGTATATATAAAAATCCACCTTAAAGAACTTTGCCTTCTCGTTACTTCTGTATTTGACGCCTTGATATTCGCCTGAGCCCCCCCTACCCTTTATGTAACTCCCCCTGTAGAACGTCTTATACTGGCTACTATCATGCAGGCATGTGGAGTCGGACTCAGATAGTTTACAGAAGTTTTCAGCGTGTTGCAGTTTTGTATTCAGGAAAAAAAAAATCACATTGGTGAACAATGGCAACAGGGGAGATTGTAAGACGACACGCAAATGATCATCTGATATGATCCGATATCCGACCCTGAAAGTGGAGTTTTTGAAGAAGCAGAGAGAATTCAGAGGCTTTTACAAGACATGTCAGCTTTGTAATATTTTACCTCCTTGGCACCCTTTAATAAGTAACTATGAAGCTATATATTGCATTAAAATCCCAAGTGTAGAGAGAAATTAAGCTACCTTTTGCACTGAAACCCTAAATTCAAAGAACTATGAAGCTACGTTTTGCATTGCATCCATAAAAGCAGAGAAACAAACGTTTCGGAGTTAGTAATGCTAAGCCACAGTTCTAACCTGTACAAGTTATGATGGAGTAGCCTTGCCTTTAGGGAAATCTATTTATTAATCCACTATCAAAAAGGCTTTTGTGAGAAAGCAGTCCTCTGGGAAGAAATTTGCGCAAGGATAACAAATCTTTTACAGTCCAGGTTTGGACTCTTAGTCCTACAATTAGCCTAAGCTAACTGTAGCAGCAGCTACTCTACTGGGGCTTAGTGGGTGGGGGGAATAGGTGGGAGCAGGCATTTCAGCTCCCCCAATAACTACCAGCAGAGAAGCAAAAATAATTCAAACATGAGTGGATGAGTCAAAGCAACCCTTTACGCATGTTTTTAATGAGGAACTAACATGTTATCAGGATATTACAGGTCAAAAAGTAAATTTTGCATAATACCGGCTGATAAGATGTCATCAATTCCTGTAATAACATCTGCCAATACTTTATTTTTGACCCAGTTTCTAATGTACATGAAAATCTTTATGTCAATAAATGTGCCCGTGTGATATTTTAGACATGTAGCTAAGATGCTTAATTGCTTTTCAGTCAAAACTACTTCGGAATATGAATATCTAGATACATATTGAAAATTGGATTTCAGCTAAAAAATATGGCAGTATACCTTTTGGTTCATATCGTCCAGAGCTAGTAAATACCCTTTATGATTACCTTCTGATAACATCTATGGTGATTAAAGAAATGTTACTCAAGTTCCAGATGACCTAGACCCATTGCAGCAGAACAATTTCAAAAAGGTTTAGAATGCTATTTAAAGAACATTTGTTGTGCAAAATGCATTTCAAAAATATTATATTCTTTTTCCAAAATAATGCAATAAGAAATTCTAACATAAATAAAGATGAACATATTTTCAATAAAACAAAGGTGAAATATTATGAAAATAAAGTTCTCTTCTTTAAATTTTACTTATTTAAATATTTGATACAGCACAAAAATCATCCAAATGCATAACCACTCTACTTTTGCCTAAATTCATATAATTTCTACTGTATACCTTTTATATTGCCCACTACAACTAGAAAGGACAGAACGAGGGGAACAACGTAGGGGTGCACTGATCCGACTTTTTCAGTCCCGATACGGTGCCTGGATTTTGTGTATCTGTCAATACCGATCCGATACTATTGTTGATATAATAAACTGTATGACTTCCGATTTGTACCTTTCTTGAAAAGACTAAAGGCACCAGACTTCAATAAGACAAAATAACATTATGTAAAGTATAGAATTACCACAAAAATAAAATTTAAAGTGAAAAATGTATCTATTTTTGTGAAATTATTGCACATTTTCCACATTTCGAGTATTGGTTCATGGTATCGGTTAAGGTTAACTGATAAAATACATTTACATGAGACGGTATCGGGGCCGATACCAGTATCGTATCGGTGCATCCCTAGAACAGAGTAACAGAAACATAAGTTCACTATGCAACCTGATTCAAAACTAACAATTGTACTTATCAGAAAAAGAAAAAAGGAAATTAATTGTTACCTATTGACTAATCTTATTGTCCCATCTTACTTAATATGAATGCAGAATTTAGAGATCGTCCTTATATAGTCACATTTAAGTTTGAAAATAAATACATTTTCAGGTACATATTGTCATATTTGGCTTTAAACAAGGCGCCACTCCTCTCAAGAAAGCTTAAATTAAAAGCATTGTTTTTACTGTGCAGGGTGTCCCAGATTCTTCCATTAGGGTATGGGCTGAGTCCCCTTTATTCCCAAGTCTATCAACGCCCATGCTATTAAGGGAAAAACAAAACTTTTATTTTATTATTTAGTATGAGATTCTATTAAATATGTTGAAATTTGTTGTCTAACATTAGTGTAGTAGAGTAACACAAATAGGCATCCATTTGGAGTCCTTTTGTCAAATAACACTGACGTTAATGATTTTGTTTTGTGTGTGTTTGCAGTTTCGACCGACCGATATTTGTTGACGGTCCCTAAGCGAGCCGCTGCTGTCAGCAGTGGATACCGAGTAGAGCTAACCGCCGTTGATTCCACATAGCACTGCAAACTTTAATATAACTTCATCAGGGTGGTGGACTGTATTTTAGCCTTTTCTCAAAGTAGAAGCTGCCAACATTATCTTCGTTGCCAATTTTTCACAAATAAATCGTCCTAAAGGAGCGTTTTAAACCCATTACTGTATTGTGCATTGTCAATTAACGTTAGGTCAGCCAGTTTTTCCACAGTTATCCGTTTTATCCCATCGGTTTCTCAAACCTTTCTCCTTGCGTTTCCTGGTGAAATCCAGCAGTCTGTTGTCATCCTCCATCTCTTCCTCGGAATTTACGATGATTTCTTTAAACTCTGTGAATGTTTCTTCTACAGGAGTTAGCTGGTCGTGGATCAACTCTGGTTGAAGCTGGACTGAAGACATTCTGACTGCCAAGACTCAAACATTCAGCCCACAGATGATCAGAGTCTCTAGAATCAATCCAAGCAGAAGGAAAGCTAGCGCTGCTACCATCACATTTAGCTTCATTTCGTGTTTATTTGTAAAGAACGAACCAGGTAATTTCTGCCACTACCTGGTCTGGAGGGTAAACTGCAAAATTCCCTTCGGATAAGATCATACATCAAAAATACCTTAGCCTAAGATAATTCAATATTATCTGATACTTACATTTTACTTCTTATATAGCCTATATATTTATATTTATGGGTATTGTATGTCTGTTTTACTGAAGCTGAAATTTTATTGGGTGTTTTCATTTTCCCTAATACCATAATGTGCTCCCAATCATAATTAATCAAGTCCATGTTTACTGTGTATAGTGTTTTTACTTTTCATTAATACATCTACTCTGCTTATTGAATAGTTTACTTTTAAACGTACTAATCAAGAACTGGAATCTGAACAAATTACTGATCTTAATGGTTCCGTGTCATGGACCAACTGGACAGATAATAACATCACAAGCATTTATCCTATGATACTGAAAGTCCACAGTTTATGGTTTTTTTCACACTTTGATATTAAACTCTGCAACCCATTTATCTTATAGTGAGGATGAAGAATACGTGGTTCTTCTTCTGTCTTATTCAGGAAAAGGACAGCTAAAATCTCAGCAGATCCCACATATCCTGGACACAAACTCTGGAAATTTTCAGAGCAGTTTTTCGAAAAATATACTTCCAGAGAGTTCCCCCCCCAGGATGTCTCTCTGATGAAAACAATGAACATTTCCCTCCAGGCCTGTACAGATGAAGCGATGTCACATCTCAATACTACATTCGTGGCCAAAAGTTTTGAGAATTACATAAATATTGGCAATTGGAAAAGTTGCTGCTTAAGTTTTTATAATAGCAATTTGCGCATACTCCAGAATGTTATGAGCAGTGATCAGATGAATTGCATAGTCCTTCTTTTGCCATGAAAATTCCACTGCATTTCATTGCTGTCATTAAAGGACCTGCTGAGATCATTTCAGTAATCGACTTGTTAACTCAGGTGAGAATATTGACGAGCACAAGGCTGGAGATCGTTATGTCAGGCTGATTGGGTTAGAATGGCAGACTTGACATGTTAAAAGGAGGGTGATGCTTGAAATCATTGTCCTTCCATTGTTAACCATGGTGACCTGCAAAGAAACGTGTGCAGCCATCATTGCGTTGCATAAAAATGGCTTCACAGGCAACGGTATTGTGGCTACTAAGATTGCACCTAAATCAACAATTCTAAGGATTATCAAGAACTTCAAGGAAAGAGGTTAAATTCTTGTTAAGAAGGCTTCAGGGCGTCCGACAAAGCCCAGCAAGTCCCGGGATCGTCTCCTAAAGAGGATTCAGCTGCGGGATTGGAGTGCCACCAGTGCAGAGCTTGCTCAGGAATGGCAGCAGGCAGGTGTGAGCGCATCTGCACGCATAGTGAGGTGAAGACTTTTGGAAGATGGCCTGGTGTCAAGAAGGGCAGCAAAGAAGCCACTTATCTCCAAAAAAAACATCAGGGACAGATTGATGTTCTGCAGAAAGTATGGTGAATGGACTGCTGAGGACTGGGGCAAAGTCTGATTCTCCCATGAAGCCTCTTTCTGATTGTTTGGGGCAGCTGGAAAAAGGCTTGTCCGGAGAAGAAAAGGTGAGCGCTACCATCAGTCCTGTGTCATGCCAACGGTAAAGCATCCTGAGATCATTAATGCGTGAGGTTGCTTTTCATCCAAGGAATACAATTTGGTCCCCCCCCCCCAAAAAAAAAAAAGAATGGTACCAAAACCCTCACACAACCCCACAACTTGGGAAGAACAACATTTTCCAGCAGGGCACGTGCCATAAGAAAATGATAAAAAAACCCCTAATTCTACAAACTCCAAGAAGATATGAAAGAATGGTTGTTCAGTAGAATATTGAGACATCCAGTCAATCAGAGTCCTGAAAAAGAAGGCCAACACTGCAAATACGACTTTTCATAAATGCATGAATTTCATAAAAGCCTTTGAAAAAAGTGCTTGTAATTATATTCACATACAGAAACAACTGAAACAAAGATCTAAAAGCAGTTTAACAGCAAACTTTGTGAAAACTAATATTTGTGTCAGTCTCAAAACTTTTGGCCACAACTGTACGTTTTTTTTTTTTTTTTTTTTCAGCAAGCCATAATTCATTGCATATGAGATTAGTCAGAGGTTAAGTCTTTGGAGAAGTTGTAGATGTATGATTTTAAACTGCATTTTGGAATTTGTTCTAAATGTGACCATCTGATTGGATTTTATTGAAATGAATCTGACACAATCTGTACTGAAATGGATTCTAAATTTACTGATTTGTGTATTCCATTTTTAACACTATTTAGACAAACAGTGTAGAACGTAATAACTATTCAAGTAGATCATAACTAATAACTATATAGAAATTAATAACAACATTCTTGTTTTTGTAAAAATTGAGGCAACAGCTGATTTAAAGGTTTTTGAAAACATTTCTAGAGGTTCTCAATACAAAGTACAACATAGAAAATGTTTTTCTACATGCTGTGTTTAGAAGAGTTATAGCACCCACTAGTGCCCCCTGGAGGTGGCACTGTTACAATTTTGGGCTGCTGCCGCTCTTCAGCATTCATTTGGCCAGAGGTAGGATAAACCCTGGACACGTTGCCAATCCATTGCAGGAAAACACAAAAACACACAACCATGCACACACACTCTTAATTTGGAGAGACCACACATGGACAGCAGAACCAAGAAGAAAGAGCCAATTTGGAATTGGAAGGTACCAGTGGCTGCACCAGTGTGCAGTCCCATAAAACCCAACAGTTTAACACACATTATAAAGACACCAACAGGACTCCTTTCTTATTCCATCCAACTCAGTTTTTAAATGCCCAAAATGGTTTAATTCACATACTTTTTAAATATTTCTCATGTGGTTCAGATCATATCTTTGATATTACTCAAAAAAAATAAAATAAAGGGTTTTACAGTTGGGTAACAAAACAAACAAAAAAAGCATGAGGCAATGTTTTCCAATCAGTTTTTTTTTTTATGTTTACACAAATTTGAATTTTAAGTTGGGAATAATTCATAATATTTTTACTGTGGGGTAAGACAAGCAAGCTAAAAATATAAACTTTAAAATCCTGTGTTTCTCTAAAGATTTTGTGGCCACAGTGGCCTTTATTGTACACGTAGCAGGGGGTCCACTAGGACGGGGCTTGAACCCAGGATAGCTGAATCTGGGACTGAGGCATCTGTACTAACCACTTCTCTACACAACGCCCATTTTTCCATTGAAATAACAAATTAATTAAAAAAAGATTAATTTTCCCTAAACAATTTTAACACTTTAACTTATTATTCTTTAAGATGGATGAGGAAATCAGAAAAACCATGAATTTGACTAATATAATGATTTATGCAATATAATTCTGTCACTTTCCACCATTGCAAGAAAATTGGGTCAATTCAGTATCATTGATAATTACTTAAATTTCACTTTATTAAATCATGTAAATAAGAGAAACATGTATGGAACGTGTAGCATTTACTAGATGCAAATGAGTGATTGAATAATCTGCAATCAATGTTTAATAAACAGAGAAGCCAAAAGAGTCAAAAAAATGTGAAGTAATATACTGAGTAAAACATCATGGATGCACAAGACAAAACGTGTATTTAAGAGGTATTTATTTATTGTAATTCAACTTGTAATGCAAACTTGATGCCTTTTTCAGCACTACAAAGAGACAGAATATGTGGAACGTTTGAAATATAAATGTAATCTCATCATAAGAAAGGCACTGACAATGTAACATTGGAGCAATTGTGTTAATCGGAGATAAATAAAAAACTTTTCAGAATGAGGTTTAACAAATGCTGGTATTTTATATTCGTAGTAAAACTTCTTAATAGGTCAAAACAAATATTAGTCTAGGATACATAACTCCAGTACATACATGTACACAATAAATAGATTGTGACATTGTGTCATTTATAGATACATAAACAATGCATGAAACAAAGTGATGATTGCACATTCTCATTCAACTAAAGCAGAAGCTGTAAAAATAAATGTTACATTTTCCTATAATCAAAGTATTCATCAGTATTCAGACTGAGCACACTGGTGGTTAATAAAAAAAAAGCATGCTGTACAGTGAGGTAACTTTTAACAACGTGGATCCCACAAATTGTGTTACGGTACTTCTTTTTATTCCAGCAATCACTTGTGCTTCAAATAATACCCACTAAACATTTGTATTTTAAATTAAACTAAAGGAAAGGTGTTGCTAGGAACAATAAAATTACATAAATATTTCTCACAGCTTCTAATGTACAATAGGTGCATGAGCAAAAACATGTCATAAGCATTTTTTTGCTGTAAATATTAGATATATTTATAAAGAAGTGGAATATCAACAGCTCTGAGCCAACTTTCTGCCAAGCATATGCATGTTTCTGTAGTCATGGGCCCACTGGCAACACAGTGCAGTTTGAGGGTGTGCTGGTAAACTGTTACCAATGTGGAAATGATTGAATTATTGTATTGACACATGATAAACAATTATCACTTCAACAGATTTGTAATAACAAAACAATGCAAAGAACTTCTCTTTCTTTACCTTCATTACAGTTTCAGGTTTTCTGTCTCATTATAACTGGTTAACCGTTGAGTAAAACAACAAATGGGAAAAGACACTCCGAGGGTACTAACTTTTTTCAAGGGTAATATTTGTATATTTGTTTGTATTTATAATCTGACAAAGTGTCATTGGCTGCACACATCAGATACATCAACCATATCCTTTCAACTGAAAGTAATGCCTGCAACACAAAATATGAACTGGCAACATGTTGTATAAGGATATATTGGAAAAAAATAAAAAATACTTGGAAAACGGTGCTAGTCGATTTTAGGCACATGTAAGCTCAAGCACTACTAAAAATGTAAACTAAAGACATTTAAATCCATAGAAACTGTTCTTGTTCAACTAAACCTTATTCAGTTAAGATTGTTTCTTGTTTTTTTTCTAAAATCCTCCCCATCCCTCTGGTTTGGTGCATGCAAACAGGAGCACTTCTAGTCCAACTCACAATTTCACACTCAAATGGGAGACAAGTAATCATTCCCTGTAGACGAGTTCCTCTTGTTTCACTTGTCTTGCAGATGCCCATATCTTCTTGTTTTGCTCCTGCTCACTCATTGTTCTTTACATATTTCTCCTGTTTGCTCCTCACACCCGCCTGAAATTGTGGGTTACTAAAAGGGTGGTGAGAACACCAGCCAGGAAATATACCACCATTTGCCACGTGGGAGTGCTAATATAGGAAAAGATTCCCTCCTGTGAAAACACATATGAATATTATTACCTCTTTTTAAGTCCAAACCTCAACAACTAATAAACAACATGCTCATGATAATTTTTTAGTTTCTTACCCAGCCACCTTGCTCCCTTATCCAGTTGACAATCCTTTCCTGGAAATAGTTTACTGTCCAGTTGATTATGTCTCTGATCAAAGTACAAATGTTTTTTTCATGTGCCTGGCAAGATGAGTGGAAAAGGTTGTCAAATTAAATTTATAAATGTTATTTTAATTGAAATGTGACCTGTTTCAAGATGAGTTAACATACTAAGTTTCTAAAATCAGTGATTACATTTTCTAAAACTGCAATTGACACTCAAAGTTTCTTACATATAAATACTTTTAATGGCATCATGTACTATTGGAATAATTCTCCATTTCAAAAAAAGAGACTTAATTGTTTCACTTACCTTCATAACAAGTATGCAGGCTAAGTAGAACACAGTAACCACCCTTCCCCAGTTGATTTTACCATCTGAAAAGATGTTGCAGACGATATTTCTGAACAAGTCTCTTGAGGGAATGATTGCTGGGTCTTTCAATATCCTAGAGGGGGGAAAAAATTCATGATTGATTAAAGGAAAGATAACAAATTCAAAATACAATTTTGTGGCTGATCTGGAGCTACAACCCATACAGAAAGGGAGACTCACCTTTGTAGCTGTCCATCTCCATCCACATGATCTCCAACCTCCTGGAGGGCCTGTGAGAGGTTCTGCTGCCGTGGGCTACAGAGCTCTGTTACACCGAGCTCTTCCTGGATTCTGTTTGTATAACCCAATCCATGTCTTTGAATCCACTTCCAGATGAAACTATAGAAGAGTGGTGAGTGTAGATCACATGAACAGAAGGAAAAATATTGCTTGGAAGGTAACTAAGATCACAGTTTGTGAATTTATTCAAAATAGTAGCTGTTTCTAAGAAAAATATTAAATAAAATATTGATTATGGGGTGATGGTATGTTTGATTTTAACCAATAAACACTTAAAAGTATTTTTTTCTTTTAATGTAAACAACATTTAGGCCACTATATAAAGACATTTTTACTCTCAAGGCGGCTTGGATCTTCAATGAATGGTACCCCCCTAAACAATACATGCATTGGAATCTATGCTAATCAACATTTTAATGAGGCTTGATAAAAAGAACAGCTTGAAAAAAAAGCTAAAAAGGTTTTTTGAACAATTTCCTGATGCCAACCAGAAATGAGCATTTTATCTAGTACTTTGCATGCAATTACTAAGGTTATTAGATCTACATCTGCATAACAGTCCCAATTAATCTATAGGTGACTTATCCTGCCAAAATAAAAGAAATAAATGTGGAACTAATTAAATCAATCTGTAAATACATAAATAAATCAGGAAGAAAATAAACACATGGGTAAAAACAATACAAATAAATACATAAATAAATATATGAGGATAATAAAAAATTTTTTTTTCCACATTAATTAATTTTTAGCAATTGATTTTATTTACACATTTATTAGTTTATTTTCAAATCTGGCAGGGTAAATCCTCCATATAGGACATTATGTACAGACAACTGTGTCCTCCTAGAAGTCTTTTATCAATGGGAGGTGCCCAGTCGGTCTGCTTCCGAATAACAAACATTTACTGCAAACTGGAATTGGAAACTGAAACTGAACTGATCTGTTGAGCAAAATGATAAATATCTGACTGTAGTTGACACCAAATGTGAAATAAGTACATCAAACGTGAGAAAACACATCCCATAGAGTAAAAATGATCAAATAAGCATAGAGTAATTTTCTGGTAAGATTTGAAATAGAATAGCACTCTATAGTTCTGCGTACCTACATTTTTTTATTCGATTATAGAAAACTCAGTAGTGATACTTACTCCTTTAACAACAGAACAAGTTCATCTACTATTGTGTCTTTTAAAGTTCCTTAAAGACAAAAAGTTAGACAAGGGTTAGGCTACATTTTCTAGACCACTCGACAGCTGCATTAACGTTAAACTTAAGTTCAAGTGAAACTGAAACCACAGTTAGGCTATACATTTTTTTAGTGGCCTAAATAAGATGACTTTAAATACTGTCTATATACACACAAGTACATGTCTAATTTTGATATCAGAATTAGCCTATTTTTTTAAATTTGCATGCAATGTTAGTAGCCAACACAACACACTAAACGTAGCTTATTTAAGTTTAGTTAAATTTACGTTAAAACTGTTATTCTAAAAACAAGACTGTATGTCTTTTTTTTATCCATCATCCTGTATCAAGTTTTTCCAACATCTACCTTGAGCTCCTACTTCCCCTCCCGATGCCATGTTGTTTTCTGACGTTTCCGGTGTTACGTCAGTATTATGTGTTCCCCTCTCCGCAACGCTCTTTGAGGTTGGAGGTAGGTTACCTAGGTAGGTTACACACGCTCACGCAGCTCGCTCCCGAACTGCACTCGCCGCGCTCTGCTCGTACACAGGGGAATGACGGAAGCCGTGACAGTTTAAACGTTCTATTTTGGCGAAGCCAACGCCGCAGCTACTGTACTCAATATTACTGCTCTGTGATAGATAGATAGATAGATAGATAGATAGATAGATAGATAGATAGATAGATAGATAGATAGATAGATAGATAGATAGATAGATAGATAGATAGATAGATTTTTTTTCTTAATTTCAAACAGAATATAATAGTAGACAATAATCATTAATTTTTCCACTATTGGGAAATTAAGTAGTAGCAGCAACAAAATGGCAGGTAATATATGAATTCAGATTCGTAACAAAAGAAAAGTATAAAAACAGAATTAAGAATAATATGTGGTTCTTAAAGGAAAACAAATACAAAACCAAAGTAGCCTACTGTGTAGTGGCATAGATTAGAATGTACAACTGAGAAGAATAATTTGAAAACAAAAAATAATTAGGCCTAATGAATCTAGGACTAGAGAATTTCCCAATTCTCAAATTAATAAAGTATATGTTATAATAATTGTGGAAATGCATCTTGACGCCACATATCAGGAAAAAAATCCTGACGAAATTATAACATCTGTTATATGGCGTTCCCCCAATAATATACAGTGAAAACACATCCTGCAAGCTCAATAATACCCGTCATGTAGCGTTTCCCCACTAATGTACATGGGAAACGCATCCTGATGGCTATATAACACCCGTCAAACGCAGATTGACGTAACACCCGTTGTTCACCGCGGTCAAGTGAGCCAAGCCAGCCGACGCTAACGCATAAACATTGCATCACAGTGGGTAACAGAGCACTGGGCGCCTGTGCAGGAGGAAATAGTGAAAAAGAGATGAATTAAGAGGCTTTTTTTCCACTCAAACATATTAAGACTTGACAACAGACTGTTTTCAGATTATGATAGAGTGTCCACTAGACTATAACTAGAATAAATATTTCAGAATGTTCCTGCAGAATTTTGGAATGAAATGACATTAAAAGTACAGTATCAGGTCTTTACAGAAAAGGTGATTGTGCCAAATCCAAGATTGTTTTTCTCTAAATTTTTAAGAGGTGAGTCACATAACCACAGACCCTTTGCAGGTTATGATAGTGTCACCTAGACTATAACTAGAATAAATATTTCAGAATTTTACTGTAGAATTTTTGAGGAATACAAAGTCAAATTATACGACTGTACCAATTCCAAGATTTTATTTCTACAAAATGTTAAGAGTTGACAACAGACTATTTTCAGATTATGATAGCGGGTAACCTAGACTATAACCAGAATAAATATTTCAGCATTTTACTGTAGAATTTTGGAATAATTACTTTTTCTATCTATCTATCTATCTATCTATCTATCTATCTATCTATCTATCTATCTATCTATCTATCTATCTATCTATCTAGGGAGATATTGTGTTTGTCTTTGAGGCTGCAAAGAATCAACATAGTCAAAACTCTATAAATGTAACACAATATAACAGATATGTCACAATAGGATGAACCGATAACCTGAAACAGGCTACATTTAGAAGTAATTGTACCTATTTCAACATTTCTAGGAGAAACAGATAAGTCAGGTTTGAGGTAAACTTACTCTTCACAACACAGCTCCCACTTCCACGATCAGATCAACTGAATGTCCTAAGAAGCAAAAGTCCAGACGAGTCACATTATTCAAAAGCTGACTTCCTCAATAAAGGTTGTTAACTTTTGGCTATTCTATTTTTCTTTACTTCAAAATCAACCTTAAACAAAATAATATAATACAAACTGCTAATCTGGAATTCCTAAATCTACCAGGAACACTGTCAGAGCTTATTAAGATAAAAAATCTAGTGAATGCAAGCCGATATCTTGACCATTTCCACCTCCTACTGCCATTGCGCTCTCCTACCTCTTACTCCCATACAGTCATCTGATTGCATCTACTTCTTCTCTTGGCTCCTCCTTGACACTGATGTGACTGTGATGCATGGATCTAAAAGGGGTTTGAGGTTAGACACCATCATCTATATACAACAAATACAACAAACATAAACATGATGCTTTCATGCAAAATACCTCATCTATATATAGCTGCTCCCATTATTATCAGAAAACTAATATTACCTTAAATTTAAATAGAAAAATGTGTGTATTTCAGTCAATGAAAACAGAATCGGAAACTAACATTTATTTCAGTGATTCAATAAAAGGAGAAAAAAAAAAGAGTAGCAGAATTTTCTTCTTGGATACTCATCAGCCATCAACTGCGTTAAACCTGTTTAACCAGATATAAAATTCCACTGTTCTGGTAAGATTTTCCACATTTGTGCGATTTTGGTGCCACCGAAGATTGCAGCGATGTTCAAAATTATCTCAGCACACAAAGTTATCCATTAGGGGAAGGTTACAATAAAATCCACAGCATTATATAGTAATTTGAGAAACAATGGTCAGATGCCTCAAATCTGGACATTCTTCCCCAGTTGATTAAAAGATCAGACTGACCAGTTTACCCTCTCAATCACTATAAAAAGCTATTTAAACAAGCAAGGATGTAAGATGACATTTCTTTAGTTATTGTAATAACTGGTATTATTAAAGGCTTTTGATGTTGAAATGTGTTTTCAAAGGGATGACTGTAGCTCACGGGTTTGGCGTTCGCCTTGTAACTTGAGGGTTCAAGCCCTAGATTCATCCAACTTAAGATTTTCTCTTCTGTTAAAGCTTCCGTATTCCTCAGCTCAATTTAAATACTTGTTTTTTCACTTGAAACTGTATATTTGAATGCAGTTAAGTACTTGAATAATCTGAGACCAGTCTTGAATCAATATGAAGGCTAAAGCAGCCCCCCAAAAATTACATTAAGTTACAAAAGATGCACAACAAAAAGCGTATTTAAAAAGGAGGTATTTATTTTTTGTATTTCAATTTGTAATGTTGACATGAGGCCTTTTTAGCCAAAGAAAGAGACAGAAAAAAAGGACAATTTTAAAACATTAGTGTAATCTCATAATAATAAGGCAGGATCAGTGTAATATTTCAGCTGTTGTATTAATCAGATATAAAGTGATCTAAATATCTCAAAAATTCGGTTAAACATGTCCCAAAAATGTATCTTTGTAGCACAACTTCTTAATAGGTCAAAGCAAATGACACATTTGCTCCATGACACATGAAGGACATAACAACCCTGCTAAAAATTGATAAAAAAAATAAGCACATACAAGTTGAGATACTATGGGTAATTTGCAGACATGCAAATAATGCATGAAACACAGGGTTACCATAATTCAACCAAAGCGGATGCTGTAAAACTAAATTTTAGATTTTCAAAAAGTGAAAGTGTACAGTGTTCAGACTGAGAACATTAGTTTTTAACAGTGTATGTTGTACAATTAGGGAACTTCCAACATCAATGCAGATTCTACTAATTGCATCAAGGTACTTCTTTCTATTTCAACAAATGCTTCGTACTTCAAATGATACCAGCTAAACGTTAATATTGTAGATTAACCTAAAGGTGTTGTAAGGCACTCTTGGGATACAAATGCATAAGTATCTCATTGTCATGTACAATGGGTGCAATGGCACACAAACTTGCCATACCCCCTTTTGCGCTCAAGATCTTTCTACTTTCTCAATTGTACATACAGCATTGAGCTTGTAAAAAAAGCAAACAAAAAGTGCTTAGACAATCGATAATGCCAATAGAGCTCTGAGGGCATCCATGTTGTCTCTGAGTTAATCAGACACATGCAGCTGATCCAGAACGCTGCTGCTCGCATCCTCAGTAGAACAAAAGAAAGTAAAGCACATCACACCAGTTCTAAAGTCCTTACACTTGCTCCCTGTAGCTCATGGAATAGACTTTAAAATATTCCTACTGGTTTACAAATCACTAAATGGTTTAGCACCAAAGTACGTTGAAGACCCGTTGTCACCGTACCAACGCAGCAGACCACTCAGGTCCTCCAGCTCTAGTTTACTAAACTTCCCTATTAGAACCAAACATGGAGAAGCAGCTTTCAGTTTCTATTCCCCACGAATCTGGAATAAACTTTATGATGAATGCAAAGCTGCTGAGTTGCTAGATTCTTTCAAATCAAATATTAAAACTCTACAGTTTAGAGATGCTTTTGAGTAATATTCTAATATAGATTTTTGACATACATTTTCTTTTTATGCTTTCCTTTTTATGCTTTCCTAAATAGTTGTTTTTAATCAAATGCTGAATGTTTTTCTTTTATTGATTCTCTGTTTTTAATTTTCACACTTTTATTATACATTTGGCTTCTTTACCACCGACTCGTGTAAAGCACCTTGAATTGCTTTGTGTTAAAAGTGTGCTATACAAATAAATAGTCATGCGTTGAGTGTCACAACAGGTCGAGTGGTGGGCTCTAAATGCAAAAAGGAATTTAGTTGCAGTTTTACAAGTATGTTTTGTAAAATAAACATGCTTCCACCACAATTTAATGTTGTTGAAGCAGTGAGTGGCCATACTGAAAGTGTGTGCAAAGTGTGAGCAAAAAAAAAATTTCAGACTTTTTGAGTGGGAAGTCAGACTTTAGGGGGCAATAAGCCTAGTTTATACTTCTCCATCTATGTCAAAACGGAGAGACGCAGAGCAATTGTCAATCAGTGTAAGGACTCTCCATCATCCCAATTTCCTAACTATCTGTGTCCATCAGCGGAGATCGTATGCCTGTGATTGGTCAGCTCAATAAAAGCCAGAGATTGTTTTACTGGAACGGTGCTCTATAGTTGATGCAATCAGAAGTCATCGCAGCATTTGGGCACTACATGCTTTATATTGAAAAGGACAATTTATCTAATATGTTTTTTTGGCAAATTTGAACACAAGGAGGAGTAGAGGAACAACAAAACAGACTGCTGTGTGTTTACATGTACTTTTAGAATATTCTATGAGCTGCCCTTCTAGTAAATAGCTTTACAGCTTATTCATAACTTACTTTCTGTCATCCATTGCTCCTTGAGGGGAGAATGCATTCACAAACTGAAGAAAGTAAACTCTAGTTAACCAGAAACAACACTGTAACAGAAGGCAGACCCAACATTTGAATTTGCTGTCTTGGTCGAGAATTGCTTTGCAACACTGAAAAATTAACAAAAAACGTCTGTCAATACGTCTTCGTCTGGGTGCAAACTTGCTGACCGAGAGGTATAAACTAGGCTTTACTGTTGATGGTAAACTGGTACTGGTAAACGTTGTATGCCGCAAATGAGTGTTTTTTTGTTGTTGTTTTGGTTTTGTTTACATTGACACCAATTTTATGGATCGGGATGATCTCTGGATGGTTCTTTAACAGCATTTGCTTTATATGGGCAATGTCGTAACCGTGCAGCAATGTCTGCTTACATGGTTGACATTTTTTTTGTACTGAAACTTTTTAAAGAACCTCGCTTACAGTAACCCTAATTAGTTTCAATTTTCCTGTAATATTCCAATTCTGTCAGGAATCCATGAGTCCAACTGTTGAGCTAACGTTCTAAAAAGGTGTCACTGACTCTAAACTTCAGAGAAATTAACTGTGGTGTTAAAAGTAACGCCTGGTTTACAAAATATGAACTGGTAGCATGTTAGATAAGGATATATTTAAAAACAAAATTTGGAACAAAGTGCAATTCCAATTTTATGCATATATAAGTTCATCCACTACTAGAAATGTAAAATGAAGAAATTTAAATAGATTTTCAAGATTTTCAGGCATCTAAAGAAATTGTGCTAGTTCAACTAAAACTTATTAATTTAAGATTGCTTATTTTTTGTGTCTAAAATCCTCGTCATCCATTCTGGTTTTGTGCATACAAACAGGAGCCCTTCCAGTCAAACTCACAATTTCACGCTTGAATGGGAAACAAGAAATCATTCCTTGTAGACGAGTTGTTCTTGTTTCACTTGTCTTGTAGATGCCGATATCTTCTTGTTTTGCTCCTGCTCACTTAGTCTCTGCATATTTCTCCTGCCTGCTCTTTACACCCACCTCAAAGTTTGGGTGACGAACAGGGTGGTAAGAACACCAGCCAGGAAAATTCCCACCATTTGCCAAGTGGGAGTGCCAATGTAGGAAAATATTCCCTCCTGTTAATACACAAATTAGAATAATTACCTCTTTTTAAGTTCAAAACTCAACAAAGATCATTTGTTAGTGAGATCCTCACCCAGCCACCTTGCTCTTTTATCCAGTTGAGAATCTTTTCCAGGAAATACTCTACGGTCCAGCCGATGATGTCTCTGATCATAGCACAAATGTTGTTTTCCTGTGCCTGGCAAGATGAGTGGAAAAGATAATCAAATAAAATGTATTAATTTTATTTATTACAACTCTGACGCTCTTGAACATAAAATAAAGTTTCTGTAATAAGAATAGGATTTCAAAAATTAAGTACAACTCAAAATTGATGAAATATAAATACTTTTGAATAAATAACTACTTTTACAAGAAAAAAAATTAAGTGGTTTACTTACTTTCATAACAAGTATGCAGGTAAAATGGAACACAGTAACCACCCTGCCCCAGTTGATTTTACCATCTGAAAAGACTTTGCGAATGACCTCTATGAACAGGTCTTTTGAGGGAGTGATTGATGGGTCTTTCCTTATCCTAGGTAGAAAAAAAATCATATTTTGTTTGCGGAAAGATAAATAATTGTCAATAATACTTATATAAATACAATTTTACATTTGATTTAGAGTCATAATGCTACAGAAAGACTTGCCATTGTAGCTTTCCATCCACTTGATCTCCAACTTCTTGGAAGGCCTCAGAGACTTTCTGCTGACTTTGGCTACTCAGCTCTGTTGCACCCAACTCCTCTCGGATCATGTTTGCATACTCATGTCCGTGTCGTTGAATCCACCTCCAGATGTAACTACAGAGGGTGGTGGTAGAGGTAGATAACAAACATAATGAGACATGATGCCTGGAAGGTAATTAGGTACAGTTTTTTAAGTTATTCAAAAAAGGTTTCTAGTACAAATAAATAATACACTTGTATTCCTGTTTCAGGAGGTTGACGTCTGAAGGGGAAGGGAGCGGCTGAAAAGGATAGGATTCTGAGTCTTACTCATTATTATTAGTGAGATGCAAACGTCTCGTTTCCAATTTGCCAATTTTTATGATTTTTCTTTACTTTCAAGCAGAGGTGGGTAGAAACCTAGTCACATTTACCTAAGTAACTTTTTGAAAGTAATGTACTTTTGGAGTAGTTTTACAAGACAATACTTTTTACTTTTACTTGAGTAATATTTTTATAAGTATTGCTACTCTTACTTAAGTACAGTTTCTAGCTACTCTACCCACAAAGAGTAATTTTACTGAATGAAATTTAATGCGTCTTTCAACCAAACATTAATGAGACTCACACATAGGGTAAACTCTTTGTGTGTCTCATGGATTTTGTCATGCAATCTTTTTTGTTCATAGGGTTCATCATTTTAACATTATGTTCTTTCTGCTGAGGCAGTTGTGCCATTTGGAGGTCAAATGGGGGTACCTTACCTTGGTCTAATATACATTACCTATGCTAAATATTGTTTTTATTAGATTTACGTTGAAAAAAAATTTATTTGGAATATTTTTTCTTCTAGTCGCTTTTATTTTTTACATTTATGACATATTTATATTTATTTAAGGCTTTAGAATCTGAACACAACTTTAAATTGCTATCAAATTACATAACTTTTGAATATTATATCATATGCTATGATCCCAGAACAAATACTCAAGTACTCAATACATGAGTAGTCTTTGTACCAAATAGTTGTTTAGTCTTACTTGAGTAATTTTACTTTGTACTTTAAATTGAGTACAGAGCATTTTCTGGCTACTCTACCCACATCTGCTCTTAAGGCTGAATAGTGCTCTTCTAAACCACTAAATTGTAACACTGGTAAAACCTGTGTCCTCCTAGCAGTTCCTTTATCAGGTGCCAAGTCATGTTATCAATATAAGTAAACATTTCCTGCAATATGGAAATGGATACTGAAACTTAACAGAGATAAAAAAAAAAAAAAGGGTAACCAACAATGAAATAATGTCATAGGCTATATTTTATTATTATTATTGTTATTATTATTAAATAATGTGTAAACTGAAGTAATATGCTAGTATGAAGTATTTTTGATGTAATCAAACTCAATATGTAATCATAGGAAATAGAGGTGTAATACTTACTCCTTTAACAACAGAACTAGCTCAGTCACTATTGTGTCTTTTAAAGTTTCTAAAGGAAAAAAGTCAGACAAGAGTTAATTCAAGGTTTAACTACAAGTGAAACTGAAACTGTTTTCTAAAGTTGCACGCGAAAAATAGTACACAATACGCTCAACATATAGCGTTAAATTAGCTTTAAAACAGTCGTTGTACAATAAAAAATAAAAGGCTGAACAATAATGTGTTTTTTAAAATCCATATCAAACCGCCGGGACACTGTTAAGTTATCACAGTTTTACTGTAAACAGACTCTACCTTGAACTCCTCCCGATTCCATTTCGTTTCTGATATCTCACCTGGGCACACAAACTTCTCACGACTCCAGCTGATACAGTCTATGGTCGCAAGCGGTCGCAAGTCATAGAAAGCTCGCGAGATCATCCGCCGAGTTTTTGTTGTTGCTGTGAAATAAAGCTTAAAGCTGCACATTCTGTAATTCAGCGATACAGAGACAATTCCACATCTCCTCTATGAATGTATATTTGTTAAATATTTTTGGTATGAGATAATTTTTTTTATTTTATTATGCCTTGTTCTCTATAGGCTATTGAACAACCATGATGGACATTATTTTCTTTAGAGATAAAAACGATCTTGTTAAATCCCATTCCATTATTCTTCATTTTCTGATTTTATCTGGAATATTCCACATCCATAAGTCTAAACGGTCCAATAAAAATGTGTCCAAATTCAAGGTTTAAATGAGAATCTGTCTTGATACTTTGAATGGTCTAACTAATCTGAAAGCTATTAAATTTTTTTGTTTGTTAGCTGCCTTTATTTCAAAACGAAACTTTTAAATATCCCATTTTTATTTTCCTCTGTGTTAGAATTTCTATTTTCTTTCTTATGCAACATAAAATCACTGTTTTGTAAATAGATAGATAGATAGATAGATAGATAGATAGATAGATAGATAGATAGATAGATAGATAGATAGATAGATAGATAGATAGATAGATATAAAATATATTGTCTTTTTGTATTGTGTCAGATCTCACATTAGGCCGCATTAATATTCTATTCAATGTTAAACCTATTGTTGTTGTTTTTTTCACAATACACTTTTGATTGGTAAATTATTTTATGAGAAATAAATAGATTAACTCAAAAATCAATTATGGGAAACAAAACGTATCTTAACAGCTTTAAATTATATGAAATTTTGGGTTTCCAAAGGTTTAATTATGTTATATATTTCAACTCAATTAACAAACACGGAATTCTAGTTTACGTAACTCTACGTAACTTCCTGCGCTCCGTCGCCTTACTTCCATCGCGCGCATGCTCAGGCCTTTTCGCGACTCGGCAGGCAAAGATGGCGGATGCTCAAGTATGTATTTGAAGATGGCGTGGTGAATTAAAATCGATTTATTTGCATTTTATTAGGGTTAATTCCTACCTAAAATAGTGTGACCGTTATGGTTTTGACCTTAGCCATGCAACATTGGCAATTTCTTGTCCAATTTTCGCGTTTACCATCGATAGTTGCTGTCGGTTTGCGCACCCTCGTGTAATGCTGAACTAGCCGTAATGCTAGCTTTGTTAGCCGAGTTAGCTGATCATAGTTAAGATTTTTTAAAGTTGCCATCTTAAGTGTTCTAATGCGTTAGCTTTACTCCTTTAATCTGTAACTATGAAGTATTTGTCTCGGAAGTTGTTAGCTTTGTATTTCTGTGCTGAATCAGGAAGTCGGATGGAGCTAATTTAGTAACCATTCGTAGCGGTACCAAAGAAATGTGGTGGCGATAGTTACTTAATTTAAATCTAATGAAAGCCTTTTTTTGTCCATGCAGACCGAGAGGGCGTATCAGAAACAGCCCACAATCTTCCAGAACAAGAAGCGTGTTCTGGCTGTTGATGGTGGCAAGGAGGGCAAAGAGAAGATCCCCCGCTACCACAAGAGTGTCGGGCTTGGCTTCAAAACCCCAAGAGAGGTAAGAAAACTACTCTGAAATTGCTAAAAGTCTCTCACATTTGTTTTTATTTTGCAAATGATGCTTTTTCTCACGATGGTCTTCCAAACCTGTAGGGTTCTGACGACAATGCCTTTTGGCAACACTGATGCAAACAGTTCAATTTTACTTTGAGTGGCTACGGAGGGATTATCCTACTAATTTCTTGTTTCCTCTTTGCAGGCTATTGAAGGCACTTACATTGACAAGAAATGCCCCTTCACTGGGAATGTCTCTATTCGTGGCCGTATTCTCTCGGGTAAAAAACATTTTCTGGACAAACCTGAACACATTCATTCTGCCTTCACTGCTGTAGCTCACTCCACTGTTTCTTGATAAAATTGCCACATTTTTAGACTATAGAGGAAAAATCTGCTGAAAGATATTTACAGTAAATTCTCTGACAGGAAGTGTTGAGAATATTTAAAAAAAAAGTAGTTATATTTACTCACTACTTGTTCCAAAAAAGAGTTGACTGAATTACTCTACATTAATAAAACTAGTTACCAGGGAAAGCAACTGTTTGCTGTAAAAAAAATCTATATATCAAAGAATTAAACATTTTCTGAGGAGATTCTCTGAGAGAAGAGATGGGTAGCCTCCTTGATCATAACTTTCTGTATGGCACATGAACAGACGGCAAGAGATTTACCCTGCACTTAGTCTTTGTAACAGTTAAATAGGAAAACACAAACAATCTGTACTTGCAAGTATTACGTTCACAACAAAAGTAAAAAGTTAAAGAATATAAGATGTTTAACTTTGTAGACCACCGGTTGATCGTTAACCAAATCTGACCGTTTTTTTTAGTGACAGAAGAATCTGAAGGCTGTCGTTTTTTACAGATTAGTATCTGACCATTTAGTGAAAATAATGTGCAGAAATTCTCAACTTTGTGCACAGAGTACAAGTAACTAAATCAAACATGGATTCCTTTGATGGTGTCTGAGCACATCATCTTTGACCCAGACACCACAGCCTTCTCAAAACATTGCCAAATTCTGATCACTTTAATTTGATACATTTTGTCATATTACAAACTTAAAGTGTTGCTTTTACATAACAGACAGATGGAGCACGGTTCAGCTTCTTTGAGACTGATGGGAGTGTGCAAATTATCATATCAAATCATTGTAATACACAACATTAAAAGTTCAGTAGCGTTAATGGTGTAATGACGGAAACAGTCGTTGTATTACCCTGTTACCTTGAAGGAAAAATGGCACCACCTTTTCATAGCTTTTATTACCAACACTGATGCCAGGATAATGATAATGTGGGTTAATAATTGAGACATATTTAGAAAGAAAAAATGTCTTTTAAAATCTTTTATTCTTCAGCTTAATTTCTGCTGTTGACCTGGAGGGAAAAAATGTTTCTCTGTAAAAGAGTTTATAGAATATTCTTCCATGAAACATATTTATATTGCCTTATTTTGCAAATAATCATAACTAACTTCAGAAATGGAGACAAAAGCTTTTTAAAATGTTTAGAACCTGGACTCCCTAGGTTACCAAAACATGTAGCCATACTTAAAATCTAGCAATTTCTTGTCCATATTTTGGATTTGCCTATCCAGGCTACTTAAAATGGGCAAAATATTTTCAGCGAACCAAATCAGTCTGATCAAGTTTAGAAATATGAAGTTGACTTGAAAAATGAATTATTTGGGTATATTTATGCTCTCGAAGCTGCAACCTTAAGTAACAAAGGAGCTGTTTGGTTGGACAGCGAAGCCCATAGAGTAATCAAGTGATTACAGCATAAATATAGCCACAGACTCACTGCTATTATTTTAGTGTTATAAGCTTGTATTGGCTATAAAGAATTTGGTGTGGCTCCTCATAAGGCTCACCGTGTTTCTGGGATACAGTCGTAGGATTTATTCCTGACTTCACCTTTGTCATTATGCTACAAATGATGCTTTTCTCACGATGGTCTTCCAAGCCCTTCTGGGTTCTGACGACAGTGCCAAATGGCAAAACTGATGTAGTTGACAAAAGTGAGCCCCTTTCCCAAGTAGGGTCTTAACTTTTCTGTGTTAACACAAAGCTGAAGTTCTCCGCCTGTGTTCCAAAGGTGTGGTGACCAAAATGAAGATGCAGAGGACCATTGTTATCAGGCGTGACTACCTGCATTACATCCGCAAGTACAACCGCTTTGAGAAAAGACACAAGAATCTCTCCGTCCATCTGTCACCATGCTTCAGGTAACCCTCCTCTTATGCTTTGTTTAAAATTTGAAAGCTTAAGGGTGGTTATGTGACTATTTGGGTTTCATCCTTGGGTTATCTTATTTGATTTTTTACCTTTTTGTGGTTTTAATATTGTTACAGTAAAAATTGAAGTCATTTCTACAGGCAATATTATCGATAAGTTGAGCCTGTTAGAAAACTGAAACTGCATAAACAATGCAGATTGACTGCAAATGATGCTTTTTCTCACGATGGTCTTCCAAGCTCAGTAAGCTCTGACGACAATGCCTTTGGCAAATGCTGATGCAGTTATAGTTGATGCCCTAGCAGACTGTGTAATTTATCAGTTAAGTTATTTATTTTATTTATTTTTTCTCCCCAACAGAGACGTCACAGTTGGAGACATTGTGACTGTTGGAGAGTGCCGACCCCTCAGCAAGACGGTGAGGTTCAACGTCCTCAAAGTGACCAAGGCTGCTGGAGCCAAGAAACAGTTCCAGAAGTTTTAGGCGCGATTACGAACAGGACGGCCCTGACCAACTTGTCTCACTGTCTAATAAAGAAAATCTTGTTTAAAGCGCTTTCCCTGTTGCTTTGTTTTAGTGTTAAACTCTCGCTTGAAATAGTATGTTTTTTTGTTTTTTTTTCGTTGTCAAAGAATGAAAACTAATGAAACAGATCATTAACATGCCTCTGCAGAGCTTGGTTATGTCATTAATACAATAATAAGAAGGGATAAAATCTGAAACATGCTGGATGGAGGGCCCTGACGAACATCCACTGATGTACAGGAAGGTTATTTCACACTAAACCGATAAACTAATTAAATGGAAGGCAAATTTATTTTTTCGCCAGTTATACAAATCCTGATATTGAAAGGACGTTTAAACTTGTTATGGAAGTGCTAGCTGTTAAGTTAAAGGGGACTTCATACAGAAAGTTGCATTTGAATCTAGAGCACTTCAGCATGGCAAAGTTCTGCAGAGGCCTACTTACGAGCCATGGTTTGATTCAGCTGTGAGGAAAGAAGTAAACCGTGTAGGATAGTGGCTCTTCACCAGCTTTGGATTAAATTGGTAAAGTCAATTTAAGTTAGACTTCTTTAGAATAGAAAACCAATAGATGCCTGTATAATTAAATCGAAGGTTTTAAGAATGGCATATAATGAATACATATTGAATCCTGTTAACTTAAACAGTTAGAAATAACCACTTGTGTGTATTAAAATTAAGTTCAGAGTAGATTGAGTTTTTGTAGCTGAGATTTTTTTAGGGTTGAACTGAAAAAAATCCTGGGGATTTTTGTATATTTCAAAGTATTTGCTACAAAACTCTTAAAGAACATGGTTTTGCTGGGAGCTCCACACCTTGGGGCAGTTTTAAAGTTGTCCTTGGGATTAGCTAACTGCTCAAATGCCCCGTGGACTCATAGTAACTAATTTATACTACCATTCTAAAACTATAGTGCTGTAGAGTAAATGTGTTCTTTGTTACAATCGATCTGTCCATACTGGAATTTGTCACCCGTCCTGTCATATATCCTAATGTACAGTGTTGGGCAAGTTACAAATAAATAGTAATATATTTCACATTACTAGTTACAATGTCAAAAACGTAATTTGTTTGCATTACATATTACTATCTTAAAAATGTAACTGAGTTACACTACTTAAAGTTTTGGCATTTGTAACTTGAGTTACTGAAATTGTAACTAGTAATATATTGCTGTATATATTGTAAGAAATACATTACATTACTCAGTTACTGAAAAAAGTAATCAATTCCTGTAACACTGCATTTATAAAAAAAAAATTGTGGGCCATTGTTCAACACTGATAAAATAAAATCAATGAAGATGCATCTTACAAGTTTGTCCCTGAAAACATTCAATGTCTTTCTAACATTTCTCTTACTTAAAACGCCTAAATTTAATTTTCCCATAATGTTATGGACTCATAAATTATATATAGAATAAATAGAAACAAGGCAGCCTAAATCGGAATGTTTAACAAACCTCAAAGTGAAATGAGTAGCAACTCCAGTGTGTAAAACGTCATGTGCCTGCCTGCGCTGTAGCGCCTCCCGGTGGTTAAACTATTTTATGCTATACTTACAAATACTGCCAGCAGAGGGCGTCATTTACAAAACAAACCTTCCATCTTTGATGTTTAAACTCAAGTGATATACATACAATTTTCTATAATTGTGTGTTTGAACTGTGAACCTCCACTTTACATGGTAAGCATGTTCAGAAGATAGTATTGAGAGTTAAACGTTTGTAATCTTTAATACTTATTTTAAGTGAACCTGCTTAAAGATCATCTAATGAATCTAATTATACTACGGCTATAATATGACCCATTTCCTTTGTGCAGATGCATGTCTAATGACGCTCAGCAGCGTCTGAGATCCAGTTAAACATGCAAATGCACAACAAGCACAGTGTTAATTCACGCCTGTCTGTGTCAGCTGATTTATTTGCATGTGTCCTTATTTCTGCTTGAGAAGAGAGAGATCTATTTTCTGTATGGGAATCAGTCAGGCCCCCCACCTCCACCCACCACCGTCTGTCTGTGCAGCACCATCACATCTATTAATATATTGATGCAGTGTATGTTTTATCCTAATCTTCCAGTGAATGTAGACCATATGGAGATGATTTCAGCTTCAGAAAGTGACTAAGGCGAGCCCAGCGATTTAAATAAGTCTACCATTTAATGATTAGCAGAGTGAACATCTGTTCTTTAATATGCACGACAACTATTTTTTTCCTAAGTTACAACTTTTCCTTGTTTTTGCTTAGGTTACGTGACCCACCGCACATGCTGCGGTGTTTACACAAACAGCATAGTCTGAGTTTTAAGCCACAAATGTCATGTCTTGTACTGGGGGCTTTCCCAGCTCTTTCTCCTTACATTGCAGACACTGCAGGATGGTGGGAGGGCTTTTTCTGTATGTCTTCAGAATAACAGCTCTTCTCAGAATTAGACAACCCTGGGGGGGGGCATGACGTCCCAGTAGGCCCACCACATCAGTCCAGTTATCCTCCTGTGTACTGCTTGTTGAATGCCAGAGCTTTGATACTTTAAAAAGGCATGAAAAACAAAAAATAAAACCCCAACTATCCGTCAGATTGTGATGGATAATTGCTTTTAGTGATGCCAGATCACATAGCTTGTTGCATCAGCTGAGCTACGTGTGGATTCATGATAATGACTAACTCAAAAAGTTCAACCTAGCTTTTAATGCACCATATGGAGACTCAATTATCCAAGATATAGATGTCGTATTCATCTTTTAATGTTCTAATGTGGTGAATCTGATTGTGATGTCATGGGTTTTCCATCGACTGAGTTGGACTGTGGAACGCTCCAAAATATTGAGTTATCCTTAAGTTTTTTTGTATCCTATTGAACATTCTATTTCTGCAAAAACTTTAATCTCCACTATGATATCTCCATTGGTTAGTATTTCCATAAAATGTTCTTTCCTCACGATCTATGTTGTTTTTTGTTGCAAACCAGTCCTTGAAGAAAAACGCCCCAATAGCCAGATGAATGGATGGATGGATGGAATATTACTTTATCTATGTGCCTAAAGTTTGGAATTGATTTTATTTGCCATCTGATAGACAAATTTGTCCTCATATAGGAACATTTCTCAATGTATCAACCCCTCACCCTACTTCATAATACAACCTATGTTTTAAACTAAACTAAAAGTTCCCAGCATATGTTTTTCTCAGTTGTCCACTTGGAAACATCAACAAAAGGTGAGTGTCAACTTTAGAGATTCTGATTTATTGCACCATCCTTTTGGCACCTCAGACAGGCTGTCTTTAGAAAAAAAAAGGACTAAGATGGGTGGAAAAAATTAACAAATTCCTGTATTTTATTCCATGCAGTATTTCAGATGAAACGTTAAAATGCAATGGGCTCCTGCAACTTGTGTCAGCAATATTTGGCATGTTTGAGTTAACTTTTTTTCAGTGAGCAACTTGGCAGCATTCCTACACAATCTCTGGACCATTTTTTCATTGCTGAAAGTCTCTTCCATCCATCTGCGTCTCCCTTCACTCTTCCGAAAATTCTCTCTCACATTCCTTCAGTTTGCAAACATGTTTACCCAGTGTCACGGAGCACACTTGGAATTGTACTTACTTGTGTATCCAGTGGAACTGGTGTTGGTTCAGAGGCTCAAGCCATTGAAGCCATTGGTCACTATCAAAACAGGGACCTTCTGTTGTCTCTGCAGGAGGTTTGAGTTAGAGGAAGGTTGTTTGGTCCCCACTGATGAACTCTTGCTTTTGGTTATTGGGAAGCTGTCAGCAGCATTCAGTCTGATTTTTCCAGCAGAAGCTTGGGCTGTAGAACAGATCTGATGGGTTGAACAGACGGAGCACTTTGAGTCTGGGTTGTAGCTGATAGAGCTCTTCTCCTCGTAGTCTGGTCTTCAAACAGAAAAACGGCATTCAGACACATCTGCATGAAGATACACAAATAAAAAACACACACAAAGAAAATAATGACATATAGTAGCTTATCAAAGATAGTAACCAAAATAATTCCCCAAAAATACTTTCAACTGATGTTTTTTAATGTGGATTTTACGATCTTAGGTTGATCAGACTTTTAATACTTATTATGGACAAAGTTTTCCTTAGAATGGTAGTGGCTTAACTTGATCGGGATGTTTAAGAAGGTAAAACAAAAGACAGATGCAGAAATCCAGCAAGTGATGTATTTTGGGGTCATTTTCTGTACCAGCGGTTCACAAAGTTTGGGGTCGGGTCCCCACTTAGGGTCACAAACATGCAAGTGTGGGGTCTTTAGATTCTCTTGGAAAAGAAATGTCAAAACCAGAAAGGGCAACGAGCAAGCGTCTGCATTCTATAAGTTAATAAAATATATAACACAGGACATGAATGAATAAAAGCAACATATATTCCTCAATATATTGGCTTTTGATTTTGGATATGCTGCCATTGTATCACTTTTTAAGTGACTCAGAAAAATTTTGACCACGTTTTATCATGAGTTGGGGTCACATGCCATTTATGTTTTCCTTATGTGAGTCAGATACTGGAAATGTTGAGAACCATTGCTCTATACCAATCATTACACTATTTACACACTAACTGATGTTTGGCAGTGATGCTAGAAAAGGCATTTTTTTTTTCATGCCACCGTCACATACTAAAACATTTGGAGTTGACTGAACTGGAACCATGTGCTTTGACACTAAGACTGATTTTTTTTTCTCTGCAGCAATCCTCTTTGTATTGTATGGAGAAGCACCCTAATCTGTGATGCTGGGGGCCTGTTTCTCTCCAAAAGGCTTTAGGAACTTTGTATGTGTAGCTACATGCCAGAATTATCAATAAACTGTGCTAGAAAACTGAAAATGGGGCATTATCAAGTCTTTCATCATAATTCTTTTTAGTATTATGCATTTACTTTATGTGTGCCAAAGATTGTGTAATAATGCTAGGACAGCTGAAATCTTCACTTGTCTGTTTGTCCGTAAATAATTCAGAATCCCATTTTCAATAGTTTATTTGGTTTTTACCATATTGTGTAAATTGCAGGTCTTTTAAAGCTGCTGTCTAATGTTCTATAATATGTTAAAAGGATGACTTCCAAGTTTCCTTTCTATATCCTCAGGAAATTTACGTTTATCCTGCTGCTAACCCACACATATAGTTACAGTTCTTTTCCTCTGCAGAATAACATGAAGCTATTAACTTCCTTGCTATCTGGCAGCTTACTGCTGGGGCTCTACACAGAAACACTGTTGGCTCCACCAAAGGTCAGCCCAGAGTTACCCGGCACATCTGCACATGTCATCATCTCTTCAGTTCTGTACAAAGACAGGCAATGTTCTTGAGCCAGACACAGACCCGCGTCCAGCAGCATCGTCTATAAAAAAATGGTGATAATGTTCTTTTGCATAAATATGGTCCAATATTTGAGAAGCAAACTGTGCTTACACTTATTAAGAATGGGTTGGGGATGGCTTCCAGTCTATTGAAGTGAGTGAAAGTAGAAAAAATTGAGTAATAAGCATGTCAAGATCTATTACTTTAAGGTTAGAGGTTGTGGTCACAGTAATCAGTGTCTCCTATGTTCAACAATACCACGAGCTTCTTAACTGATTTGAAGTGTTTGAACAGATGTGGGGATTTGCAGGCTTATTGAGACAGATAACATGCCTCTATATCTTTAAATTAATCTACAGTTGTACAACTGGGACCATAACACTGATGCCTGTTTGTTTACATTTACGTGTGTGAATTTTTATACAGCTGTCAAACATTAACCATCCATGTTCAGTGCTATTCATTACACAACCTTGATTGATTAATGCTCACCTGGCCTGCATGGTAAGATGAGAGCCATGCAACCACGTCCCAAATTTGCACCATGATTTCTAATTCAATATGCTCGAGTTCAACCCCGTTCATGCCTGTCTGTCAGCCAGACCGCATGTCTGGCATGTGTGAGTGCAGCAGGCATCTCCAATTTTATAGCACTCCGTCAGATCAAAGAGGAGGCCAGGGCTGGCAGATCACAGGACGTGGTGTTGTGCGCAGCAGCAGCGCTCTTTAGGTCATGTGTGAACGATCCGCAACGGCTGTCACTATGGCATCCCTGCGGCGTGCTCTTGCTGAGTGATGGGCCACATCAGAGCGTAGAACTACAGAAACCAGGAGAAGCTGGACTCCAGATCTAATCAGTGTTATTTTCAGATGATGCCAGGTGACTTTACGGTCAAAGGTTAGCATACACACACTTCCACATTAACTTTCCTTTTAATTTGGGGGGGGGGGGGGGGTGATAATGTATTTTGAAAACAAGAACTGACTGCAAAAGTTCTATTTTAACGCATATTTTTTTCTAATGCAAACAGGCTCAAAATCATACATATCCCCTCATTGGATCAGTGTCTTAGCAAGAAAACACTTTTTATATCTGTTAGTGATGTGCTCTCATAAATGTGGATATCACACCACCGTTCTTATCAGAAATTCTAGGTCTATTTTCAATTAGCTGGATTTCTGAATTGAACTCAGCTTTTGAGGAGATTTAAACGTTTTTATTTGTTATTTCTATGTCAGGGTTAATGTTCATGATTAAAGGGATATTCCACCCCTTAGTAAAAATGTGTCTGTTGCTATATTCCCCAGAGTTTGTAACCATCCCAGTAATTCTCCTGATCTGGCAGCAGTCCGTTTGCTTTAGCTTAGCATAAATCCATGTAAGTGAATGGGAACTACTTGTAGTTCTGGTTACAATTTTTTTCTTCTCACTTATTTATCTTTAGGGAAATACGGCAAAAGACACATTTTTACTTAGAGGTGAAATATCCCTTTAATATTAGCTCAGTTTGAACATACCAAAACCAGTTTTGATAGAGGTTGGAATAATTTTTTCAACTGAAATGCAAAACTTTATCCTAGTTTTTAAAAGTGTTTTTTTTGCACAGTGACTTGTTACAGCACGACATTTCTTCTCAACGCACATCAGAACTACTATTTGAATGTATAGGGCATTAAGAAGGCCCTCAACCTTGACTCTATTAAAAATGTGTGCGCTATCCCAACAAGTCAGGTCTGCAGCAGGAAAAATTCACTCTGAAAAAGCTGTGCTATTTATCAAAAGAAGATTGGTCAAACAGTTTGTGGGATCTCTTTAGCTGGCTAACTGTTTGTGACGGTCAATGCATACATTTGCATGTGTTTAAATTCAACCTGGTGCTCTTGATTTCCGTGTTTGAATTCCATTGAAATGGTTGGTTAGGCAACATTTTCCACGCTCAGAATATTATTCAAATACATTTATTAAAACCCCAAATTGTCACTGACATCAACACTGTTCATGATTGCATGTTTGCTCCCCACTATATATTTATAGAATCAAACAATTTCCCCAGAATTCGCTGTGATCTTCTGATTACTTTTACTCTGAAGAGTGTAATATAAGAACTGTAAAGTGTAACACTTGTCTGCATAAAAGGTAACAGGAGAAACTCAAAGCTACGCCCCACAGCAACAGTTTGCGCTACTTCTAAGTGGTTTTTCCTCTTCAGCAAGAGGAATTCACCCTAGCAGATGGTAAGTCCGGGGCCCCAGAGGCCCTCAGGCAATGCTACACCCTGGGACCCGGACACCTAATCGTGCCCCGTCGAGCCTCTCACCTGCTGCTTCACTGCTCACAATGTTATCTCATCTCCCTGACCTATTGTGGCTCCCATCGGTGATAATGACGGTTGAGAGACCCACGCAGCATCATGGCAGTGGTTCGGTCTCCCTGGAGAGAATCAGAATCATGGGAAACCTTAGGGTAATTGATCTCACCGTTCTGCCTCCTCTGGTGGATCTTGTTTCTTATCTCAATCCTGCAGTGTGACACTGGACTTTAGAGCACAGATTGCTTTGATTTGAGTGCAATGACCACAAATCAAATGTGGCTTTTCACTCTGCTTCTTTTACTTGGTGGATTTGTGGCTACTTTATGAGGAAACATTGTTTTTCAGCAGCAAATCTGTTGCTACATTTAAATTACATGTTTGATGTGCTCTTACTTTGTCACAATTCACCACATGTCTCCATGAAAGTGCGCAAATGGTCCATGGATCATAAATATACCAGCTTGGAGGGCCACAGTTTGCAGTATTTTAACAAGCAGCTACTTAACCACACCACTTTGTCTGCTGTTTTCATTTTCTCGTAGCTTTTTTCTATGACAACGCACCATCCAGTTTGTGACCTCGGTTCCCATCATAGTTAGATATTGTGACAGTGACCTAGTTTTCATAGTGCTCCACTCAGATTAATTAAACTTTATTGCTTCATATTCAATGAGTAACTCTTTATCATAAGGAGTGACATTGATGGGAAAGGTCAAAGGACGCAATTAGGATTTTGGTAACTAAAAGCAGGTTTGTGATTTTTGGCAAAAGCTCTTACAGACAGCAATAATTGAATATAAAATTAAATTAATTGATTAAATAAAAATAGCTCAAGTTCTTTGGGAGTAAAAGTTCATACTGTAGTAACTGTACGCAAAAAAGGTATATAGGAACCTAGTAACTGGTAAATTTGTTAGCTCGTCTGTTTTGTGCTGAGATACAATGCTTTACCTCCCACTGTGCCTTGCAAAAAAACTGATGAAGCTTTGGTAAAAACACGTGACCAAGAGTCTGAGGTGTTTGCCCAGACTCCATCTCCCCAGATACCAACCTAATGGGATCTAATGGAATTGTGGGAAGCAAGCCCAACCCGCAAAGACACCACCCCACAAACCACAAGGTATTTCAGCAACACTGTGCTGTCATGAATTGCAAAAAGTATTGCCAGTTTTCTAACCAGAACAAAATTCAGAGCCCATCATTTCCTCCTGAGAAAGAACATCTTTAAAAACAATGACATAAATTGATTTTATCCTTATAAAACCTGCAGTTTCGTGCAGAAGGGTTAATATCTTGAATGGTAAAAAAACTGATGGTTCAGACCTATATAGTAATGATTATTGTGTTTCTTTAACTGGAACGTGTAAAACTGATTGCAAACCTGAAGCCTCTCTTTTGAATATAGTAAATAATGTCAAAATAAAACAAACTAGAGAATAATAAAGCACAATGGTGTATACATTACAATGTACTGATTCAATTTATGGTGTCAGTTCAGACAGAAAATAAGCCAAATACACAGTCAAAGCAACATAACATGTAACTTTTTATCAGCCTATTTGAGGTCATCTTTAAGTTTGAGTGTTTTTTTTAGAGCAGACAAAAAGAGAATGAAGTATTATACAGGGATTGTTACAATCCTTTGTCTCAATCCCGGTTTCTGTCTGAGTGGAAGAAGAGTTACAGTAGGCTACAGTAAAAAGCACCTGATATCAGGATTGGATTTTATTTCAAATTGATTTCAAATTCGATTTTATTTTATTTTTAGACAAAAAGCCAACAAAATGTTCCACCTGAAACTTGAATCAAATCAAAAGTGGAGAAAATGTAACATTTATTTTATTAGAATTGCTAGATAAGCTAATATACTTTCCTTACATGCCCCCATTCTTTAAAGTTGGCAAAAGGACCCCCTTCCTGTGAAGCAGAGGGGAAAGGGGTGATACTGATGATAACCCTTTGCCATTGTGTGCAGGCATGCCTGCCATTGCATCTCTGTTTCACTTTGTAAAACATTTTCAAGATAACAACCAATTCCAAGGAATCCTCAACAAGAAAACCCAACTGCTACAGTTTTTCTCCCACTAAAGCAAACAGTGAACTTCCTTATCTTAAGACAGATTGTGTCCGTGAGACCACCAAAACTCAAAGAAAGGATGCCGTGTTTTTTTAAGCCCCCAGGAACATAATGGTTATTTTGTTACTAAAATCTAAATATTTTCCAAAGAGTGGGAAGCTTTGTTTTCAACGTATTTTCTTTTTAAAACTTCCTACCTTACATACAAACCCCTCAAATATCTAACCATAACGTGTATTTTCCTTTTTATTGTTCTGAAGTTACTGAAACACTAAATCAAACAGCAGGGGTCACCATGCCAGTATAGGCTAATGGTTATTTTCTTTTTTTTCCCATCATTTTTTCACACCCCCTTGAATTTCAATGCTATTAAGAACCTGGTTATATTTAATTAATTATCTGCACAAACCACTTGCAGCAGCATTTATCTGATTATTCAAACAGATTAATAAAATTAGCTACAACTACTTCAGTTCAAATTGTTGCACTTCACTTTGTTTTAAGTCTTAACACCATTTCCAAGTTCAGTTTATTCACTCATACCGACATTAACTCAGACAGACATGCAAATAGATAAAAAAACTCTGGCAAATGCATAAGAGAAAATATCCTATATCCACTTATGTGTTAGTATAACCAGCCACGGTCAAGTTGAACAATCCAGACAATGATTGCATCGCTGCAATGGCCCCAACCAAAACAGAGATCTTTTTAGTAGAAGAGTAAACTTCCTCTGCTTGCACTGATGCACACACTTCCTAAGGGGATTGAGGGATGCAACTGGCTGAACCCTATTTTTCCATACAAGCAGGAAGTATTTGACTTGGAACAGACAAACGCACTGGTACAAAAAATGTATTCCACATGTTAAAAAGGAGGAAGATTGTGCTCAAATTCATGCTGGATCTTCAGTAGTTTTGGACTCAGCAATTAATTGACACATTGGTCATTTCTGCAATTTGATTTCTAAAAGCTTCCATGTCCTCCTTGGTTTCAGTTTAAACAGAAAATCAGTCAAATACACACTCAAAGCAACATCACTTTTAAGTGTATCTTCTAATCTGCCTGTTTGAATTAGACTAAAGGAACTCATTGAACCAGGCGACCAGACCATCTTGCCTTAAAATGAGTTTCCTCTCTTGAGAAGATAACACATGTTTTCTAAGAACCAAGCCTCTTACTTTCATGCTTTGCATAAGTGGGTAAAATAAACAGTTTTCTCTAATTTAACGAGGTCCACGATTTATTTTTGATTTCCAGCCCAACTGCAACAAAGCCTTGATCACAAAGGTTCCTGACCTTAGCCCTGAAGAGAAACATGAAGGCTATATTTTAGAGGTCACAGCTCTGTATAGTCGGAGTCATAACTGGGGAACATTGGATATGTGTGAGTTTAAACGACCTGGAGGGAGTCTTACCCACGGAAAACCGAGAGAAAGCAGTGCAGATGGAGGTTATACTTTTTGGAATCAGGGGTAACGTCTAGGGAATTATGAACAAAGCTTCTTTAAAAAAGTTGTTTGTTTTTTTTTTGCTATGAATGCAAAATTTGTACTATGAACTGAAAAATGAACATGAAAGCATGACAGTGGAAGCCACATAAGTCTATTAGAAATAACATAAAACAGCATAAGTGGAGAGATAATCTTCATCTTCTCACTCATCTGTCTTTAATAAAGACACCCACAAACAGCATTACAGCATAGTTTGGCATGCTTTGTTATAAAAAACAGCAACCTTGAAGACCATCCAACTGATGGTTGCTTTTTCCATATATGCTTTGCCTCTGTGGATTTTTAATTTGCCTAACCTTTATTGTGTTGATTTCATATTGCTGCTGATGTTTATGTCCACGGTTTAAACCTGGATGATGACATCTTTCATAAAAAATAAAGAACTTTAAACAATCATTTATATGGTAAATGTCAAGAGAAGAATACACAGTGTGATAATTACTATACATTCACAAAGTATTTCTGCTACCGCATAAAATATTAGGATTCAGGATGGTTCGCAGACTACAAGAGGAAAACCTCAGCATGAATTCTTCCTGAATATGTGACCACGTCCACATTTCCTCAGCCGGGTCAGCCAAACTTTGGTCAAGATCAAGGAAGACGCACAGATGAGCCGGGAAACCAGAACCTCTTCCGTCAATACTGCGAAGACAAAGAGATGTCAAAGGGATCGTGACCCTAATCAGAGGAGGATTTGCAGAGGAAAATACTCCTCCCTCCAGCTCTGCTCACGCAGTGACAAAGTTTCCATGCTTGTGCTGGTCCATGGAAGTTTGGTTGTACCTGTATCCTTTCTGGCATGACACAGTGATAACAAAGACATATCTTGCTGCATCGTATGGAGGAAGTCCAGAAGTTCATCAGTCAGCTTCTAAATTTGGTTTAATTTCCAATCAGTCAAGCTGTTTTTTGTATTGCGTGTAAAGTTAAATCAAAATCTAAACTTGAAACTACAATCACTTAGTTTGTGGGTACATTTCTTAACACAGTTTCTTAAATGTATATATATATATATATATATATATATATATATATATATATATATATATATATATATATATATGCATGGGCCCCATAGCATACAGCTCTGCAGATGATGCCTGAAATTCAGTTTTTATTAATAAACACAAATTATTCAAGAACCATAAAGTTTTACAGAGACAGCTGTATGTTTTTCTTCACATTTTGTGAAACACAACTTCTGTTTAGATTGCCACTTTGAAATTTGGTGCACGTTATAAAACTTTCGTCATGGTTGTTCAGTAACAATAGAAATTCCCTCACAACGTTCATTTCTTTTGGCCAAAAAATATCTTTGGGGCATCTAAAATAGTCAATATTCTTTGCAAGCGCACCTTTACAAGAATGATCCACTTCACCAGCAGCATGGCAGCAAAGAAACATAGACAGCCAACAGCAATCATTATGGTAGAGTAATAAAGGAAATTGTTTTATCTTTCTATTTTACCGTATGGACCAGTTTTAGTCTTAAGCTGATGTACTATTTTTGTTATTGTTTTGGTAGTGGGAAAATAAGCATCACTTTCAAATATATATATATATATGAACAAATTATCAATGTCTCCACAGAATATATGAGAAAGAAGCCAAGGAGACTTGCCTGGGATTTCAGTAAGAAATTCTCAGTTTCTGTGTTTAAAGGTATAGCGGAGGATTTTTCCGAATGTCAGGAAAGAATCTCCCTCTCCACTTTTAGGTGAAAAAAAGTGCAGTCACAACAGCAAATGTTCCTGTGAAAGTTACGATATAGACGTAGATAACTTAATGTAGCAGTAATCTGAGCAGCATTTCTCCAAATAACATGCCAAACTTACCACGGTGAAGTTAGTTGAATATTCGACACACATTCGGTTAGGGACCGTCACTAAATTTCCACACATCACAGAAAATAAATCAATACCTGTGTGATCTGCTGACAAAGTAACCCCAACCTTTGCCATACCTACCGTGTAGAAATTTGGCAATGGATAAATCAGTGGGTAGCCCGACCTGTGCTGTCAGCACACTCCATTATTGGAAAGAATCTCCTAAAAACACTCTGGTCTTGTTTCTCTCTGCTGAACCCTTTCTCTTCCTCTCATACACCTCAAAGACTAAGGCCGTTTTCACATGTGTGGCCGTACCAGAAAACGGCCAGAGAAAATGCTAATTTTTTCTGTTCACATGGCACGGATCTCTGCCCGTATTGCGATCCAGTCTTTTACTACAAATAAACAGCAGGTGGCGGTATACAAATAAGTCTTAGTTCTCCAACAAACAAGGGAGTGAGAAGTACCGACGTCATAAAACGAGCGACAGCCTAGAATGTAAACAAACTGGTCTACTGGTCAGCTGCTACCTGAAGCCATCTACAGGGTGAGTGTTGTAGTAAACCCGCCGTTTTGTAACCTGCTGTGTTGCTGTGGGATGCTTGAATCGCGTTGTTTTGGTATTTGTATGGTCGCGAGGTGATTCTGTAATTTCGGCCGGCGGTGTCGTCATTTCCGCATGGAGCGCGTCTATTGTCTTGAGTACGGCCAGAGTACGGGTTGTGTTCACATGATACGTGGCCGCTCGTACCTGGACTCGGATACTACCTCCAAGGCCGGTCTCTCTGGCCGTATTCTGGCACGGTACAGTCTGTGTTCACATGGTACGAAATAAGTGGATTTTGACCAAATACCGTACCCGAGTACGGACTCCCGTACCATGTGAAAGCGCCCTAATTGTCTCTTGTGACTCACAGCCATTTTCAAACAATCCGGTGAGAACTGTGAGGTAGAATGAATGGATAATGGCGTAGCATTACAGATAAACATGCAGGAGTGCGCATGTGCATGCAGACTGTCAGGATGATTGACAATTAGGAGGACCAATAGTCTAGATGATCCACCCAGAAGGAAAAGATCATCCACAATACCTTTAAGCTTTAAAAATATCAACATTTAAAAAGTTGCAAATTGATTTAGGCAACTATTATGGATATGGCATGAGCTATGTGGAAAATAAATTTCTTCTCATTTGATCCCTCACCACACTTCAGGAAAGTAATTTTTGCATTTTTACTCACCAGCTGCAAACCCCTCAGAGCTGGGATCTGTGAACTATTGTCACTGACTTTAAACCATTTTTTTTAGTTTCTTTTTTTTTTTAGAACACAATGAATTTGATATTCTCTGAGGCATGTGCTGATATGATAAGAAACTCTTTTTGTTCTTTCCGTTTCTCCAACAATAGCTCCTCAGAATGATGAAGGGTGACACTGTGGGGTTCATTCAAATGTTTTGGCCTGGCATCTACTGAAGATACATATCTGAGGACTCTCTGACCCATGCTTTCTTCATGCCGACTGAAGGTCAGGAGTTGTCCGTAGGTTTGACTCACTTTCTTTCATCCATTTGACTGTGGGCTGCGACCCCAGTAATGTTATACAAATGTCATGCTTCATGAGACTGACAGGTCCGGTATGAAGGGAAGGCAGTTTGCCAACAGGGATTGTTGCAGAAAAGGAGCCTTTGTAGAACCACAGAGACCTCTGGTACTATTGTATTTCGCTGCTCGGATCATGCAGGAATATAGATTTTGTTTTCAGCTTCTGTTTAAGGATTTATCGAGAATCTACTAAACCTGAAGCCATTTTCCCAGAAGAAAAACCTACCCTTCCAGTCAGTCCAGGCATCTGGTTTATTGCCTGCCTTGTGCAGACCGTGATACGTTTGATCATCAGCAGAAAGTCACATTTTTCTCTGGCCTAAGGCTCAAAGAATATGACTCACAGTAAACAGGACAACAAGCTGTGCCTTTTATCTGCTAGTTTTATTTCTTTTGCACCCCGTGGCTTCGGAGCTTAGCAGCTGACACATTCTCAGACAATAGGGTTTCTTTTTGTAGTTAATGTTCATTGGTCAGGGTTTAGCGTTATGTTTGTCTGGTCTGCAGGAAAATTTTACATGCTGAATGGGGCTATTCTCTCATACTTATATGCTTCTAAGTTACTTTTTGAATGTATTAATTTTTTCACGGCGCTGTTAATGCAAATGTTCTACAAATACACAATAAAATGTAATACAAATAATATTTTGTGTTAAACATCAATGAGTTAAATGAAGTATTAATTAGTTTTAACCCTGCCATCTGATCAACTCAAGTTTTGCACCACATGTTATGTTTTTTTATTAATCTCTTTTTACTTATGTCAATGAAAGTCAAATACAAAAAAAAAAAAAACATTCTTCAAAATCACATTTGGACTAAAACTGGACAGTTCTGGTGTTAAAGGAAATTATACAACAGTCAGTTCTGACCAAGTAGGCGCACTTTTCACAACAATGTTGCAGTTTTTGTTTGAATCTGCGGATGCAAACGACACTGCATTTACACAAGATTTGATCTCACCTCTTGCCTATGACCAAAATCACACCAGTGCTGATATTCTGCACAACAGCACTCCCTTTCATGATATATTGCTTAAATATAACATAGATTTGTTCTTGACAACAGATCTTTCAGTTATGGTACGTTCACATGGCCCCAATCGTTAGAGTCAGTGGTGGCAAGATTACATGTAAAGTCTATGGTAGAATCTGTCAGAGGTCCGTCAGAGTCTCTGCGGTGCTTTGTGTGTGTTGGCTCCGTCAACTTTTCAAGCTTTACTTGCGCTTCAAGCAGCAACATAGCAAACGCAAGCAATGCAGAAGTTCCCCTAGCTGAACTTTTGACAGACTTGATGCACTTGATGCAGTGCGCCAAAAGATCAGAGTGTTTCACTGGAGTGACGTCACCTGATGTCGACATTGTCTTGCCAATCACGATCCGCTAGTGTTTTAAACATGCAACAGAGAAAGGCCCGCCTACAAGCTTCGCAAGATTCAGCTTAAAAAATTATATGCGTCAAGCATGATACATTGGGAGCGTTGCTTGACGCAGACAATGCATGCAGTGTGAACAAACCACTTGGTAGAAGGTTGCTATGGCAGCAGTATAGCTATATGTTTTCTTGGATGACATGGCCTTTTGCCATGAACCCTGCTCTCAATGGCGGCACACTTTCCCCTGGAGGATTTCTCGTACAACATCTGCTTCATCCCCCTCCTCCTCTCCAAGTAACAACCCCTGTCACCAGCTCCAAAAGCCAGAGCGCCTCTGCTTTGACTTTTCTCAATAAGACCCATCCATATCCACCTGCTGAGAAGGTTAGAGGTCATCACCAATACCATTGTGACAAACTCCAGTGTCCTGCCTCCAGTCTACATCTTTTTACACAACATAGTATAGAAGAAAATGATTATTCTTGAGTTAATCTGTTGCTTTGCATGAATCAGTCATTGAAATGAATAAAACTAAGATCGGATTTTATAACACTGACTTTGGAGAACATAAGTGACATTTATTTTTCTAAAATTCTCTCAAGTGACCGCTAATGTGAAGAAAAAATGATAGGGAGTTTCCAGCAGTGTCTATTTGAGCTTGTTGCTCTGCCTGGTGCCCTGCCATGGCCTGAAGGAATCACCCCGCTCTCATCAATCTGCTTCCACATTCCGCAATAGCTGACAAAGAGACTCCACTCTTTCTGTGGCAGATGGCTTCGCCTCGGGCCGTCCAAGCCAAGCTTCTATTGTTTAAGCCCAGGGATCTGATGAGACCTTCACTCCTCCTCCCTCAGTGTCACAAGGGGATACCAGGGTGCAGAGATTGATGTTAACCTCTCCGGATGCAGTAATATTCTGAAAGTATCAGATATTTTAAGTATATATTTTTTTTAATAATATGGACTTTTAGCGATATGTAACCTTGCTATTTTTAAAATAAAGTGGATAAATAAACTGATAGACAGACAATGAATCTCCCAGAATTATCTTGATTCCAACAGGAATACGGGAGGGAAGCGTGGCCCAAGAGGGAAAAAGAAGCGAGCTCTCAAAGCTGGCTATCATGCTAGAAGCAATGTTTTGTCTTGTTATAACTCTGACTCAGAGGCCCCGAGTCGAAATAATTTGGCATTACAGGCTTTGAATGATATGCATCAACTTGTCCTCCCATACTGAAGTTACATCTTCAGAAAAACAAAACGTTTTTTTTTTTTGTCATCTTACAACCAGAAAAGGCCAGTTCAGAACTGTGCTACCCTAATAGTCTTTTTTAAAGATCTAACAATGTGGTTTATTTGCACACCTCATAATGATTTTACAATCTTGCCTCTGCTCTTTTTACCAAAAACGCATGGGGACGTGAAGAGCCTTTTATGGCCTTCGATGTCCTGAACATGTTCTTTGAAGCCTCTCGGCAGCTTGACTCGCTCCATTCAGTAATTAACATAAAGCTGCATCTCCATCAGGGAGCAAGCAGTCCTGTCTCCGCAGGCTTTTGTTGAGGGAGTGAGAGCCTGTATGTTTAACACATCTGCCGTCTACGATGTCTGAGCAACCCACAGGCAGGTCTCTCCACACACATCCTTTATTTGGCTATGAAAAAGACTTAGAGGGGTTCCTGATAGATGCCCTTCGTTCTAATGAATACAGAAAGCAGCATAATGGGAAAAATGGGGGAGGGAGTTCCTCTCTAGCACACCCCCAGCTCTAAACCCCTGGAAAAACCCTCTCTTCAACGCTCTGATGATAAGCCAGTCACATCAGAAAACAGGACATGTCTCAACAAGTTTTCTTAAGCTTAAATGTTTAAAAAATGTGTAATAAAATGTTTTTTTATTAAATATATACTGATACAAAAAATTTCAGTTAATGAAACCATTACATGAAGAAAATATGACGGAGGGCATCTTTTTATGCATAAATATCAAAATCTAGTGATCAGCTATTCGGATTTCATAATGTGGTCTACACACTTTTCACGCAATATTTTAACACTAAAATTTACAAAATAGTTTTGACACAGTTACACATTTTTAAAGGACCATTCCACTTTTTTCCATTTCTTTACTGGGTTCTCTACATCAACAAAAAAAAAAGAAAGGAATTATTTTGGTCTTCTTTCAAAACGTAATCATGCAGCTTGAGTCCAGATTGCAGAGTTAAGCAACCCGTTAATGGATTCTCTAAACTGAGCTGTGGATCTTTACAACTCCTCCAGAGTTACCGTGGTTGCTTAAACTCTTCTTGGTCAGTCTTTCTCTTTGCAGGTGAAACTCAAAAAAATTGAATATTGTGCGAAAAAGGACGTTGTTACTACACTCATTGCTTCACTCTCCTTTCGTTTCGCTTCTATTTTCCATTCAACTTCTTCGTCAATGTTTCTTAAGCGTATCCATGTGTGCACAATGGCACAGATCACATCTAAAAGTAACAACACTTTTTATCAATTTTTCTAGTCATTAGGTTTGAAACTATGTGCAATTTTACATAATGTGCCACACACATAAAATACTCCTAGAAGAAAGTGAATCCATCCATTTTTTGCTAAAATCTTGTTTTTTAATTCCTTTTAAAACTTAATAACATAAATAAAATGGTATAATTTTATGAATGTCAACAGATTTTACTCCAGATAAATTTTAAGAGAAGTTTGTCGAAAGGTAATATAAAATTTACATCTCTAAATGAGTTTTATTTAGCTGGATTGACCGCTGTTTGGATGGTAAGGGTTGCAGACCCCTGCTTTAAATTGTCTCTCAGTCTGGTTCAGTTGGAATCACTTTCATGGGTAAGACTGTTGATCTGACAGCAGAAAACCATCTTTGACACCCTCTGAAAGGGAGGAAGCTCAAAAGGTAATTGAAAAGAAGTTTCTTAAGTGCTGTATCAAAGACCATTATTAAAAAGTTGTGTGGAAGGTAAATGTGTCGGGAAAAAATGTACACAAGCAGCAGGGATGACCACAGCCAAAAGAGGATAGCCAGGAAAAGACCATTCAAAAGTGCTGGGGAACTCCACAAAGAGTGAACTGAGGCTGGAGTTGGTGCATCAAGACCTACCACACACAGACGCATCCGGGACATGGAATTAAAATGTCCTATTGATCTGGGTAGTCATATCAGCTGCTGCTGTTGTTGGTCCACTGTGCTTTATTTAGTCCCAAGTAACGCAGCCATCTACCAGGACATTTTGGAGCACTTCATGTTTCCTTCCACATAAAAGCTTAATGGAGATACTGACTTCATTTTCCAGCAGGGCTTGGCACCTACCCACACTAAAAACAGTACCCAAACCTGGTTCAATGACTATGAGACTTCTGTGCTTGATTGGCAATCAAACTCATCTGACCCGAACTCCATAGAGAACCAATGGGGCATTGTCAAGAGGAAGATGAGAGGCATGAGACCGAACCTCAGCATAAAACCTCAGCAGTGCCACAGCCTGATAGCATCAATCCCACGTCGCACTGAGGCAGTAACTGATGTAAAAGGGACCCATAACAAGTACTGAGTACATATGCATGATTATACTTTTCAGAGATCTGACATTTCTCTAATTCTTGTGTGGCAAGGCACATGACGAGGGCCAGGGCAGGATTCGATCTCGCAACTGGGTGAAACTCATGTGCGCTAACTGTTCAGCAAAAGGGATATCACTGTATCCAAGCAGCCAGGGCACCTCATCAATTGGAGCCATGGTGACAGGAACTCCACACTGTCACACTTGTTTAATTGATTTCATGTAATATCCTAATTTTCTGAGGTTTTGAATTTGCAGTTCTCATAAGCTTCACAGCTTTAATCATCAAAACTATAACATATAAAGGCTTGAAATATCTTGCTTGGCATGTAATGGGTCTATATCATATAATAGTTGCACCTTTTGAGTTGAATTATTGAAATTAAATAAACTTGCACCATATTATAATTTACCGAGTTTGACCTGTACAGGTGGATGGCTGTGTCTACTCTGTGAGATGTTCCAAACTGGGATTTTTGTTTTTTTATAACTTGACCTTTCTTTCAATGTATTCCCTGGCATGTTTGTTGTGTCCATTGGCCTTCCTGATGTTGTGCTTTTTTAAACTAGTATTCCCTATAAAAACCTATCTGGTATTCACAAATTAGCTGGATTTAATCCGTTGTTCTGGAGTTTTTAGAGGTAATAAAAAAAAAGGAAACCTATTTATATATGCAAGACTTACACTTAGGTTTTTGGTTTTTAAATGACAAAATATTAAAAAGTTTAAGAAGTAGTAATGAAGTATATGTAGACAGATATAATTTGATGCTGAAAAGCCAACTATAGTTAGTACAACCTTTTAAAAGCCTTTATCAAACAGCTTTATCTCACTCCCAATACCTGAAAAATCCAAGTTCTGTACATTTGGTTTTGTTTGTGGTATTTAAAGCCATGTTTGGTGTTTCATGCCCAAATCCTCATAACTCTGTCACTGAAAAAACAAACAAACTTTTATTTAACCAGAAAGCCATGAAAGAGAACCATTAACATTTGTTTAAATGAAAAAATATTGTTTTTCTGTTTTCTGTCTTATTCTTAACAGCACCAATACACAGCGCGGAGAACGTGGGGTTTAATTCGATGTCTTGGGGTCTTTGTGCAGAGGATGTTTACCACCGTGTTTTTACCTCAGTGACACAACAGAAATAGATTGACAATGGACAGCACAATGTCCTATTTAAGGATGGCTCACTGCTATTTATAAGCTACTAATGAGGCCACATGAGGGGGAGCAAAGTTGAGGACATTCTCCTAGTGTCTTGGCTAAATATTTGCTCATAGTTGTCTACTGAAACAGAGCAAAGGTAAAATATTTTAAAAAACTGTTACATTTAGCGAGTTCCACATCTGCATATTGACTATTGTTAACCAGGGTAAAGAGATCTCAACTATTTATCAAGAGCCTATAAAATCTGCATTATGGGCAATGATGGGCTCATTGGAGAGACACGTCTCAGGGGAGGACAGCATCTCTTGTAAGAGCATACGTGTTTCAGTACAGTAGGGTTTTTTTTAGGTTGCAGTGCAGGAAGTGTTAATTTTCTGGTGTACAGGCCTGACAGAATCCTGACCGTTGTCCCCGCTGGTTCTTCCTCATTGTTTATCTGCTCGTGAGACCCCTTTTTAAAATCAGAATAGACACTTGTGGCTGGACACAATGGGTGTCATTGTTTCCCTGTGAAAGGGGTGCATGTGCTTTGCTAATGCTGCTCTCGCAGCAGCCAACCTCCGGGACAACTTCAACATTCAGCCTTTGATTAAGGAGCACCGTTCTGCATGGATGGCTTCCTCCAAGGTGCCTGGAGGTTGTGGGAAAGGGCCAGGGAGAAAGTGTGGCCTCAATCCGCGGTCGATCCAGCCTCAGTGAATGGGCAACAAAGACTTCAATGATTCTGGGTCCTTCTTTGTCCAATGGATGTGGGGGTGGCTGTGGAGTGGCTCTGACCAGTTTTGACAGTTATATATCAAGGCAGATGTGGCTCTGTGTAAGATTGAACTCCTACTGGTAGAAAAACTCACATAAAGTGTTCAAGAGATACAAATAACATTCTGAAATATTTTAAAGCAACCTGGTAGTTGGAATTAGTGTTTTCTTAAATCAGTATTGAGCTGCGCAGTTCTGTGGTGAAGTCCTTTCTTTTGACACAAGTTTTCAGTTTCCTAATGACCCAGATATTTTGAGAACGTAAAAAATCTGTACTCAAGTGGGGGTCGGTTTTAGCACACTCTTTTTCACAGTAGAGCCACATGCTGCAACATGTGTTTTTGGGACAGGGTCATGACAGAGCAATGTAATTTTAAAAGATTTACTAAAGGGAATTGTAACAGAATAAGAGAAACTGGTAAATTTTTGATGAAATCATTGGGTGAGATTTACAACTCAGACAGAAGATAAGGGGAAGAAGGGTTAATGAGGCAGGGACGATACATGAAAGATGAGAGATGAGGAAGCCTGGAATAAGGAAGGATAATTGAAGGAGGTAAGAATAAAGGATGAAGCAGGATGGGATGAGGGACAATGCAAGTGGAGGACAACTGAAGCATGAAGGATGAATACTCGATCAAGGTTGAAAGATGGAGGTAAAAATGAATGATGAAGGATGGAGGAGGTGGTGAATATCAAAACTCTCTCTTGTTCTTCAATAATCGCTTGCAGTTTCAATGATTTAACCAATAAAAATATGCTGCCTGTTCATGGACCATGTCGTTTTTTAAACTCGTGAAACCTTTCTTGAACTTCTCCTCTTGAACACTCTGCTTTTGAGGAACTCTCTTTATAGACCTACACACTTTACTGTCCTGTTCACTAATTAGTTATGTGTTAGACATGATTTTTTTCTTACTTTTTCTGGGAACAGGATTCTGTTTGCATTGTGTTCAACAGGGATATATTTTGGGGGAGTGCAAAAATACTCACAGAATCTTTACAGAGTAGGAATCTCCATGAAATGTCCATCATATTTATCCTCAAAGGTTTGGATTGATAATGAATTTGAATAAGCCCTATTATAAACAGATTAAGTTGTATTTAGAGAGAGAGAGGAAAAATGTGGTAAATTAGTTAAGCAAAATCATGAATTAATTGAGTGAATCAGGGTGAGGGTGTTTCTGTCTTTCCTGATATAGCACCACCTCTGTAATGGACTGAGTTTGGACCCCTTTGAGAACTCCATATCTATGACAAGATCCCTTCGATCTCCATGATGCCATGAGGGATTGGATGTAAAACAACCTGCAGCTGTTGTGGACATGTCCCGTGGGAAAACTCTAAAGGCTTGTAAGCTTTTCGGCACTTTCCCATGGATATGACGAGATGTAAACAAGCATGATACAGAACTTCTGCAGATCAGGATCATGTTTCTGACATTTGCAGCAAAAGAGAAGTTTTCATCAAGAAGTGAAGAAACACAGTATGAAGAACAAAACAAATAGCACATTTTGGGGTTGTAAATAAGTCATAAAAATGTCTGCCTGCTCCATCCCGATTATAAGTAATCAGCTTTTCACAAGTGAACAATACCTCTGCTAATCCATTTAATATGAGAGGATCGGCTCTGGTGGATTGACAACAGGAGGTGAAACGCTGGTCTGTGAGTTGGAAGCTGTTCTGATTCCCTGGCTGGAGCTGAACCACGTCTGGTAGCTATAATGTTAATCCCAACAGCAAACTGGATATATTTTCCTGAAACCCACAAGGTTGATGGTTTGGGTGAGGGGATTGAATGAATCAAAGTAGTCAATGACAGTGTAGGATTTTTCTGACAGATGGTGTGTTCAGTATATCCTGTTTGACAGCCGCTGTATACAGTCTCATTAAGCTTCTTCCCACAATGCAAAGATCCTACTGCTGTCATAACCAACAAATCTGTGATATTAACTGCAAGGATCAGATCAAGTAAGTAAAAGGGAAACAATATGAGATTACACACAAATGTCCTTCCTGGAATTTATGGAAAGGGCAAATTAGGTTGAAAAAAAAAAGGGTTAATGTTAAAATGTTCATAATAGAACCAGGTAACATTGGGTTGTTAACACTCTTAGTGACCAAAATATTTCTTGACAGGGACAGATCGTTTTTTTTGTGGTTTTTTTGTGTTAACTTCCATTGGAGTCACCTCTGAAACCGTTCATCAGTGATTCTAAAATGGTCAAATATTCACAAAAACTGCATCTTGTTTGAATGTGTTAACAAATGAAGTGGGTCAGATGTTTGTAGGGATAACAAGTTAGATAAAGTTATTTTTGCAGGTAAGCTGTCTCCTTTTCGCTGTCTTCCTCCATAAAAAATTAAGGAAGGATCAAGCATTTACTGTATGGCACGTTTTCACGTTCACGTTGGCACGTTCAATTTACAAAATAAAAACAAAAAAACCCCAGAAAAATCTTAATCAAATAGATATTTGGTGTTACTACCCTTTGTCTTCAGACCAAACAATAGCACTAAACAGGTGCTAATAATCATCAGTGTCACAAGTAGGTTGAAATGCAGTCATTGAATGAAACAGAAACAGTTGTGTAGGAGGCTTAAAACTGTGTGAGGAACAGTCAAACTCTACCATCAATGTGAGGTTGTGGAAGTTTTTTTTCATGTCATGGCAATATTGAGAAAAGCAACAAGACACAAGGTAGTTAAAGTTCATCATCCAGGTTTCTCCCAGACACGATTTCAGGGCAGACTGGGGTTTTTAGATGTGTTGTTACAGCTCTGTTGAAGAAGCTCAAAGAAAATGGACAATGTGGTTGGACAAGGTAACTTAGTGCAGCAGATGAAAGACCCATTTAGCTTATTCCCCGTTGGAATCAGAAGATGTCTAGCAGTGCCATCAGCTCAGAACTGGCAGAAAACAGTGGGACTCAAGTACATCCATTTAGTGTCTAGAGAAGCCTGGCAAGAAGTGCTTCTCATGGAAGGGTTGCAGCCAAAAAGTTATACCTTTGACGTGGAAACAAGTGACTCAAGTATGCATGAAAACAAACTGGAGTGCAGAAAAAGGGCAGCAGGTGCTCTGGACTGATGAGTCAAATTTTGTATTATTTGACTGTAGCAGAAGGCATTTTGTATGCAGAAGGGCTGGAGAGCAGTACAGTAATGAGTTTCTGCAGGCAAAAGACAGACATAGTGGAGGGTCCTTGAATGTTTAGGGCTGCATTTCACTAAATGGAGTTGGAGATTTGGTCAGGATTAAATGTGTTCTCATCGCTGACAAATACAGGCAGATACTTCTACATCATACAGTACCATCAGAGAAGCGTATGATTGGCCCCAAAATGTATTCTGCAGCAGGACGACCCCAAACATACAGCCAAAGTAATTTAGAGCTGTATTAAGCTTAAAGCAGAGCAAAAAGTCCTTGAAGTGATTATATTGTTCCCACAGGGCCCTACTCTCAACATCATCGAGTGTTTCTGTAATTACCTGAAGAGAAAGATGGATGTGAGGAAGCCTACATCCTAAGTGGATCTGTGGTTAGTTCTCCAGGATGTTTGGAACAACCTGCCAGTCGAAGTTCCTTCAAATCCTATGTGCAAATGTACCTGAAGAACTGATGCTGTTTTGAAGGCAAAGGGTGGTCACTCCAGATATTGATTTGATTTAGATTTCTATAATAATAATAATAATAATAATAATAATAATAATAATAATAATAATAATAATGCATTTTATTCATAAATCACTTTTCTTAGAACTCAAAGATGCTTTACATAAGTTAAAATAAAAACAAACCGGCCAGATAAAAACACAACAAAAGGTTAGACATTGCAATAGTTCTTGAAAAGGTGAGTCTTGAGCAGGTTTTTGAAAGTGGACTGATCCGAGTTTTTGTGGATAGGTAGTGGGAGAGCGTTCCAGGGGGTTGGGGCAGCAATGGGGAAAGATCTGTTTTTTGTTCATTCACTGCTTTTTGTTGATCGATTAAAATAAGTGATTAACACTTCTATTTTTGAAGGGATTCTTTGTCTATAGCATTTTTTCCCACACCTGTCTAAAACTTTTGCACGGAAGCCTACTGTCGATCCAATTAAGAATCCCTTCTAGTCCCAGCTCTGATGACATTTTGTGGAAAAACCCTAAAGACCACCATCCACTCGCTTTGTGTTTAACTCGAAGTACTTTGTGGCTTGTTAAAGGAAGCACAATAGAATTGTGTTTACTATAATATGGGAACACTAATATGAGTTGTATTAGAGGAAATAACAAGACCCTGAGGGGTAGTCTGATTTTTCGATATATATTAACTCCTGGCACATTGAAGAGGTGCTAATTCAAACAACATCCTGGTGGGTGCAAAGAGCATGAGAAAAAAACGGTTATAACATTTTCCGATTGCCAAACTTTTATCCTTCTCAAAATAGCAGCAGAGATCTGAGAACCCAAATGGTGCCACCTGCAGTGTTTTAACATCACTAATAAGCACTTTATGGGACAAAACAAAAACACAGACTTTTAAATCCATTTATTACAACACGTTTTTTCTTTTATTCTTTTTGCAAGTTAAGAGTTTTGAATGCAATTTAATTTAAGGAATAATCTCAAAACCCCATACTTGGTATCTACTGACCCAGAGGGGGGTCCTGACTCCAACTTTGGGAGGCATTGGACTGTTGCTGCATTACAACCTAATTACCTAATTCCCAAAATATGTTCAGTTATTTGTATTTTTTCCTGTTTTCACATACCAGTGAAGTAATTTAACTTCTCTGTGGTCACATCTGCTTTTCATTGTCATGGCTTCTTAATTTGCACTGCCTCTTCTGTTGCTGTATTCCCCCCACCCAAACACACACACACACTCCCTGCAGAGCACCCAACAAGCCCTGTCTGAACGTTGCCATTCTGCATAAAATAAAATAAAACACACGCAAAAAACACACCAGTCGACTTGTAAGGGCAACATGTTAGAGGATAAAATCTTTTTAAATGGGAAGTTGAAAGGGAGATAATTGGTTGCTAATAGACTTCTAGATGTAGAGCAAACATTCATTAAAATCCTAACTCGGTACAGCTGTGGAATTTTGTAGAGATGACTAAATGCCTTTATCTGGGGGATAGGAGTGCCCGAAGGTGGATCCAAGTATTTCAAAGATAGGGAGCATTTTTAAATCTCAGAATTTTACAGATAGACTTCATGAATACCAGATATAAGTTTCATTTAAATTAAATTACTTTGATTTTGCACTATATGTCTTGTAAAACCTACGACAAGTCATGTTTCTTGAGGGCACAATCACCATATCCAGTTGCTATTCTTATCTCTGGAAAAAAAAAAGGTGGATTACAGACTTTCTAACCCGCATAACACGTTCAGAGTGAAACTTCAGCAGTTTCCCACTGGAGTTTTCCTCCGCTCTGCCTGTCATCCCGTGAGAGTCCGACACATCCGACCGCCCAGTCTTCCCCACAGCTTCAGATCTCGCAGTCCCATTCTTTCCTCACAATACAAACACAGATCATGTCTCTGCACCTCTTCATGTTACACCCCCCTCTAACACAAATGAGACAGCAAATAGGGAAACCGAGCCAAGTCTTCCTCATCTGTTCTACTTTAGGCTGTTTTGCTAAATGCATGCCTGTTAAGCTTTTGACGACCAGACAAGGCTGGACTACCAATTTGTTGATCATTTGATTTTCCCACAACAACAGGGGCCAGGACAAAGAGAGAATGCTGGGAAAAAATTTGGAGTGATAGAGTGGAAATAGGGCAGCGGCAGGGGTCGATGAGCAGAGCTGAACTGCTATGCAAATACCTTATATTTGTGTGGATATGAAGGCAGTAAAAGGGGGTGCGAAGTGAACAAGCACAACTTCAGCTTGAGGAACTTCGAAACGGGACATCAGGCACCAGGCATGAGCTTCCTGTTTTTGTTGGATCTGTAGAGTTATCTTTCTCCTCCGCAGCTAAATCTCCCTGAGCTCAAAGTGGAAAGCTTGTTTATCCATTCTAAAAAAAATGTTTTCTAAGACGCATCCAGTAAAAGTCAAAGGTTTACCGATTTCACATGGTGGTAACTGTGGTAATGAGTGCAAACACGTATTAGATTTGGATAACACAAGGAAAAGTAAACCTTTCACATTCTAGCTCTTCAAGTTTCTTCACGTTTCTGCAAAATCTGTCAAAATCATATAGTACATTGTCATGTAAGCAACTGCATGTCATTAAAAAGTTTCCATGTCCTCTGCTATTTTGTTATAAGGTATTTTTATTCAAACCAAAATATGCTCTAATAAACGAGCTAGACTACATGTACACCTCTGGTAATGTCATGTAAAGTGTAAGGCAAGCAATCCCTATAAAGACGGTTTCATTTATACTTCTTTTTTTATTTTTTATTCAATGTATCACACTAAATTTCTACTTTGAATTTTTTTTACCAGTATTTTGTACATCTGCAGCAAAAAGGTTATAAAAACTGCACGTGTGTATTTGCGGAAAATCTGGCAACAATGACTCATACTGAAGTAGTTAGCAAAAATGACTGGGGTTGGAGAGAAATGCCAGATTTTAAAGATCAATCAGTAATAATTTCAAGATAAACTGAAAAAAACAACAAGCATAAAGTTGGTGTGATGCATAATTTTCAATAATGTTTCTCCTATTAGAATGATAATATGCCAGAAAATTAAAAAAAAGCCAATTTCTACCAGTTAGATCTGTCATGCAGGCACCTTCTGTTATGATCATTAGATGTTTTACTTCTTGTTTCGTTGTGTTTTGGTTTTAATTTTTATTTATTGCTTTTCATATCTTGTCATTTTCCCCATGTTAGTTTTGTTTTACTTTATTTCAATCATTAGGATTATTATTCCTAAATTAGAGGTTTTCTTTCAACTCGGTGTCTATATTCATGTTTTCCTTCTTTTCTGTTTTTCTCCTCTCCTTCCTTCTTTATTATTTCATGCTTTTACTTTGAGTTTCTCTTGTGCTTCCTTATAGTTATTTATTTACTTATTCATCATTCTAAGTTAACATTCTTTGTTATTTCTTATTTACTTAAATCTTTGTTACTCCTCGGGATTATTCTGATTTGACCTTCTGTTTTACGTTTCAACCTTTCCTTCCCTGCTTCTCTGTCCAGCTACTATTCATCTTCAATCAGCCCTTTTCAGTATGATTAAGCTCTCTGATTTCTTTAGTTCATCATCAATATTTTCCTGTCCCTGCATTTATCTTAATGTACACCAGCTTTAATTTGTAATTGTCTTTGTTAAATCATTTATTAAAGACAATTCATTCCACATGCTTTCTGCATTTGGGTCTTCCTAACAGACATGACCTGCAGTGGAGTCTTTACCAGTGATGTCATCTTAAGTCAATGAAGGTGGAGGGGGGGAAGTAAGACCAAAATACCATTAATTGACAGACAAAGAGAAGTTGTTTGGGTAAGCTAAGGTACAATGAGTCAGACTGTGTGCAGTAATACTGTAATTGAAATTCACATCACTATTTGGGATGGTAGAAACAGAATACCTATTTTTCTGTCCTAATGCCGGCCGCTCAGCTTGATTCTTCCAAATAAACAAAACAGGATTGTCAGCTTTTCCCCCTCCTTTTTCAAAACATTGCATTTTGTGAAATCCTGCTGTGAAAGTTTTAGCTTCATTATCCAGATACACATACATATTAATAGAAAGGCCCATTTAGAAGTGAAAAGGTACAACACTGGATAGTGTCTTTGAGACTAGGATCAGTGGAAATATCTCAGTCATCAGCTGCTTTTAGAGGTCCCCTGGGTTTGTTAACATATGAACCTGAAGGGTCTCCTGTGGCTATCTGGTTTCAAGGAACAACTTGGAGTTTTTCACAAAGCAAAGAAGTTTGTGTCGTCTTGAGAGAGAGATCAGTTATCTCTCAAATCGTGATTTGATTGTGAAAAGTGATGTATACAAAATGGATGTACCTTTTAGTTTAGAGCCAGTGCACTCTTGAATCAGCATCCAGCATCAAAATGTACACATTTGTAAAAATATCTGTTCTTTACTTCACACACAAAAAAGTTGCAAGTGGCACATTTTTTAAATAGTTTAATGTGAAAATGTATTTTTTGAAGGCAAAATAATGCTAACAATTCATTGTTGTTTTTATCCTATTTAAAGATGGTGTCACTCTAAGTGTTTGAGTTTGTTTGCATTGAGGAACTCTATTTAGCTTGATGGATACTCTGTCCCATGTTCAGTACAAATCTTCCATGTTTACTCATCTGAAGAGCACTCAGTGCTGCCCCATTGAGAACTCCCTCTAATGTTGAGTGAGGATGAGAATGAAGCCCGCTCCGCCTGGCTCTCAGGTCGGTTTTGAACTTTAATCCCATCAGAGATAACATAACTGGGATGGGAAAGTAAACAGACGTGGAGACAGAATCTCCGCTCATCACTGCTCCTCTGGGAAACAGCGTAGCTTTCCTCTGAACTCACATGTTCACACGTAGGTGTTTTGCCTTCCCTTGTGGTTATCAAGGATTTTGAATACATTTAACTAAACAACTACCTTTATCTCAGTGTGTACCAAAGAATAAAAAATATCCAACATTTCATGTGAGTAAACTTATCCAGGGACAGGGAAAAATGCTACTTTAAGAAATGATTGCTTCTAACCTATAAGTCATCTCTAAGAATTTCTACAAAAATAAATTTAGCTGCATTTTTAATTACACTTTGAAATTAGATTCCAGGACCTTTTCTTGGTCTATCACATAAATATGATTTGATACAAAGTGCTATCTCTCAGGAAAGGGAAATATAGCTACTTGCCAAAATCAATAATAAGACCAATGAATGAAAAATCTTAAATGACTAAAACTGTATAGTTGGTTCATTGAGGACCCAAGTTTATCCCTTCACCAGACACTGTAACAAGGAGTGGCATCTAGGGGTCACTAGGTCTCTATAACAACCATAAAAGGATTTCTACTTGAGAGCTATTTATGTGGGAGTAATTCAATTAAAAATTGTAATTATTCATATCATTATAAATGAAATTGATTTCAATTTATTTAAATTCAAAAACACTTTCCCCAGAGGGAAATTAAGTGCTGTTCTCATACTATTCCAGTTTCTTTAAGGAGTTGTTGTAAACACTGGTGACTATAGGCAGGAAAGATCTCCTGAAGCGGTCTGTGTTACAACGAAACTGAAAAAGCTTTCGACTGAAGACATTTCGTTGTTCCATAACGGCCTCATAAAAAGGATGGATGGTCTTAATACTATGAAAAATCCTTCTTTGCATCATCATCTTCAGAGGTTCAGCATTCATCCTTAAAACACAACCAGCCTTTTTTATCAGGTTATTGAGCCTTTTTAAGTCCCTGATACTGCTGCCCTAACAGATGATGGCAGAAGAGATTAGTCTTTCCGCAACAGATTTGCAGAATATCTGCACCATCTTGCTACAAACGTTTAAGGATCCAAGCTTCCTTAAGAAACACAATCTGCTCTGTCCCTTCTTGTGCACAGCTTCACTGTTGAGTCTCTAGTCTAGTATTTTGTCCAGATGAACACTGAGGTAATTATACTCCTCAATCACTTCCACTTCTTCTCCCATGAAGCAGACAGTATTTGACTTAACCCTGTGTCATATATAAACATGTGAAGCAGGTGCTACTGAAACTACAGACGAGACAGTTTTCCACAACAAACACAACAGATGAGTTTGGTATTAAGCACAGCATAAATTTCACTGTATGTCCAACATTAAGCAGAGGATCTCTTATCCTCTTCCATGAAACCCTGAAATCTGTCAGTAGGGGAGTGTACGCAGTGTTGGAGATGCTGATTATTAATAGGTGTGCATTTTTGATACTTCCTCAGTGGTTGACATGATTTATTTTTTCAATATTTTTTTTACATAGCAGTAAGCCTGTCTTTATAGTATTAACTACAAATACAATACATTTTTATAATGCTTTGTAAAATTATTTTGAATTAAACTTGAGTAGACTCTTGCATGCTACTTCTACATATTAAACACAGAGACTTATTAAGACTTATACCTTTAAAATATACCATTTTATAAAGTTTTTAAAATTTTATTCACTTTTGTGCTAAAAAGCTGGTGCTTATCTCAAGCAGATTTAAAGTAGAGATACTTGTACTTTTCCAAGCTGGTCTGCAGAAGATCCAAGTCTTAAGACTTGAATAAAAGCATTATGTCTCATCTTCAAATAGTTCTTTGAAGTATTTGCAAGAAGAAAAAATATTCAAAAGAGACATTCCGAGATACATCACAAGGAATGTTAAACACACCAAAATGTTGGATAAATGGAAACAATATGAAGCTGTGGCTTTCAGCTAATATCTTCCAGGTTTTTTCTCAACATGCTGGATCTTTTTTTAAAATCAAGCTAACGCTGTTGGAAATCTGTGTGGGTTTTTCTGGAATCAGAAAAGAAAAGGAGAAAGTAGTCATACAAAAATCACTGCCCGATTATTTAATGTTTGTGTCACGTTGTTCACAATTCACAGAAATTTTTATTTATTTATTTATTTATTTTTGTATCAAGCAGAAAAGTAAACCACAATGACGCAAAATGTCAAAGTCCAACCGCGGATTATCGAATAACCCAGAAAGAAAATCCAACATGTTTGTGAAAGATTTGTATGTTTCTGCTCACTTGGATGACAAAAAAAAGAAAAAGAAGATAGAATGTCCCAGCAGAGATACCATAAAAACTAAACTGCTAAGATCTGAATTTCTACGTAGAAATCTGAACATGAGGAAACAAAGACGAACACCCTGCATGAACAACAAAAAACAAGTGGTGGACTGACTATTAATGAAGGTCACAGAGACAACCCCCTGTCTCTGGCTCATATTCTTGTTTAGACACAGGTCTTTACACTTCTTTGTCAGGAGCAACAGAACAGGAAGGCAATTTATCTACTATATGTCAGAGAATTAACAAAAGGTACGCATTTTCTATGGCGAATAAGTTTAAAAGGAAAATATACTTTCCTGATCATGACATCTCTTAGATGGGAGCTTTTTTCAGTGGCCTCCAGCAGGAGTGTAAAACCAACTTTGGGCATTGTTCAGTTTCCAAAACACAAGCTTCAGAGTAGACATTTATTGGAAACTGAGAAGAAGGTTCCTAAAGATCTGTGACTGAGCAGCAGGTTTGGTGGTGTCTGGTGGTTGCTGGGAGTATGGCTTTTATTGAGGCTTCTGCAGCTGCGTACCCTGAATGGAGCTGATGTCGTTTGGTCGGCATCCCAGAACCAGACAAAACTCACTGGTGAGAGCCAAAATTTGAATAACAAGTGTTCAAGAGAGGCCAACTGTTAAGATTTCTTACAATGTCAAAGAAGAATAATGGAGCCTGTTTGTCTGGTGAACACATGGGTCACATTTAGTGTGAGATCAAACAGCTTCACCTTGGAACATTTTATAAGTGGTGGAAGATGAGGCTCACTAATAATCTTGGTTTAGCAAAAAAAATAAGACAGTAGGCTAACCCAATTTCAGAACAGAAATGTATATCGTTATTTTTGCTTAAACTTTTCAGCTGGTGCAGGCTTATCATTCATGATAGTTGTATTGATTTCAGTGTCAAAAAACAAAGGGATATTTAACTAAAAGCAAACACGTGCCAGCTGAAAATTTAGCCACATTTTGCTGAATAGTGGTGCCATACATAGAGAAAAGTACTAACAGCAACATATTTGGATTGAATTTAAGTTTTATAGCTGAAGGCCTAAACGCGATTCATCTAGTGAGGAGAAGGAAGACAACCAAAATGTTCTTTGAGACCTGTAGGTTGGAGAACTGGCCATCACTTTCCACCCGACCACACACCAGAATAGCCTACTTTAAACTAGTCTGCAAGTCTCACTTTTCTCCACCTAATTAGTTTATGTATGTTTTACTCATGACAGTTTAACTACATTTACACTGAGGTAAATGTTAAAGTTAAATTCATTTAAACTCAGCCAGTGTATCAACAGTTCTCCCACAATAAGATCTTGTTTAGATTTAAAAATTAACATCAGGCTAAAACACTTGGATGGAAGGAAAGTTATAATATTGATTTGCAATCATGCAGCAGCAGCAGTCACACACAAAAATTCATTCAGAAAAAAATAAAGCTAATAATAATAATTGCCAGACAGGTTGCAGGTATTGATTTAACATGTTTTTAGGACATTATAAATCTTTTTCTATAGACAGAAATACTGTCCACCTTATGTTTAACAATTGCATCTGTGTTGGTGGTTTTGTTGTTTAATATCTGCCTGAGCTATATTTTAGTTGCAGCATGAACTGTGTTGTGTACTCTTTCCTAAGGTAACAGTATCCCTTCCCTTAAAACCAAGAAAGTATTTGTTTTTTAATCCAGGGACAAACAGTGTTTGAAGCTTTTGTTTTTTTACTTCCATGGAGCTCTATCCATGACGCTTGAATAGAACATCTTTGTTACTAGTGTGCACTCTATACTACAGCATATCAATTGGAGATATCTTTATCGATCCAACAATTCCCATCTTATGTACAAAAATTGTCCAACAGGTGCAGAAGACCAAATTATGTATCATAATCTATAAATAATACTCTCTTGTTGTTTTTAAGATGAGGCATGTCAATGGAAATTTGTTTTTATTGTCAAAAATTACTATTAATGATACACATTTGTAAAATACTGATTATGATTTATTCAGGCTACGTAAGGGTTATGGCTTTGATTCATGGCCAAATTTGCCCAGTAAGGTGTTTTGTTACAAAAAACTTTATCCTACATTTAGATGTAACCGAAAAAATAGGTATTATTAGGAAACCTCATGTAACTATGCATCAAAAGTAAGCTGATTTGATATGTCAGAGTATGTTTTTAACCCCACAATAATTGAGTGGTTATACTTTCAAAAATTCAGTGACTCTCCCACCGTTTGACTGAAATGAATTGCTCCTCCTTAGCGAGGTGTGACACATACTTTCTTCCTTGATTACATAAAGTTGAGGGTTTTCTTGAGTCATGTTTTCGCTGGTGAGATCTTGAAAACCCACACGGAGCCTGACACCAAACTCCGCCCAATGAACGATCACAGGCTGGCAAGTTAGATACACATACCTCCCATGAGGCGTGGCTACTTGGAGAGATTATAAATATCTCCACTTTTGCAACTAACCATTCAGTTGATATGTTCTTCAACGGGGTTTTTGTGTTTCACTTTATGTTTTGTTAAGAAACAGCACCATATGGACTTGGAATTAGTTGCACGTTGCGCCATTTCATAGTGTTTTTTATTTTATTTTTTTAGTGGTTTTTAAGTTTTAACCATGCTGAAGAATAATGGGAAAAAGACAGCGATCTCTGTTGCCTGTGCGGGATGCCTTTGCCTGCTGCTCCTGCTGCTGGTCGCTGTGCAGCATCAACGCGTTCAGGTGACTGAGGAGACCGATGGAGAGGACGCAGCTGCGCGCTCTGCGCCGGCGGACGGCGCACAGCTCACCCAGGATAAGAAAGGATTCTCGACCTACTTCACCAAGCTGGCCCGGGGACGGAGAGAGGTAGAGAAGCCCGCACGGACCTCTGGCGCCGCCTCAGAGCCCCCTCCGGCTGAAGACATAAGTGCGGCTGACATCTTCATCGCCGTTAAGACCACCAAGAAGTTCCACCAGTCCAGACTGAACCTGCTGCTGGAGACGTGGATTTCTAGAAACATGCAACAGGTAAAGAAGGAGCTGTGTATTTTTTCATGTTTGTATCATTAGTTTGTTACAGCACTGTGCAAGCTGCAGTGAAATGGATTCAACTTAATAAAAATTCCATCTTAGGCGATAAATGTTTATGTGTTGCGTTGTTCGTCACACAGGTAAATAACCTCAGGATTCCTGTAAACGGTGTTAAATTTCTACAGCTCTGTCACTTTTTATTCTCCCCTGAATGATGTTCCTGAGAACGCAGGGACCAGTTTCAGGACCCCCTGTTCTCCCTCTTCTCCCTCCCACCTCCTCATCTCTCCCTCCCCACCGCCTATTATCCCCCCTATTATTGGGTGTCCCTGTGAATAACCCTGCTGCAATGGATGCTTCACAGCACCGACTCCAGCTCTGTTCCCTTTTTCCAGGACTAACAAAGCATCTTAGTGAAGGAGGGGAGATGGGGGGTGGCAGCTTTAGCAGTTCCTTGTCTCCTCTCTCTCTCCATGGGAACATGGGAGGCGACTCTGGGTCAGGCACACTGGAAGGGATGGGAAAATGGGGGCAATGCGGATAGGGGATGCTCGGGACAAAAGGGTGCATCTGCAGGCTGGGTTGGTGGACAAAGAGAGGCCTACTATTTCTTTGAAGACAGCAAATCAAAAGTGATTTTATCCTGCATCTGGATGTGTTAGATAGGCTTTTTTCTTTTCTAAGTCTTGATGCTCTTCATCTCAACTTTCAACGCTTGTTTAAATTAGTATCTGTAATGATAGTGACCCCATCAGTCACAATAGGCTTTAACATCTTAGAACCTGTTGATCATTCTTAGCAAACAGAATGCTAACTGCTGTGGATGATATTTGTGAACTGCATCATACAGAGGTAACAGAAGGTCTGATAGGCAGACAGCTGGGTGGAGGAGAGAAAGACAGGTGGAGGGGGGGGGGGGGTCCCACTAGGACAAAAAGGATAGACTGAGCAGCACAATGCGAGAGGGAGTTGCTGGAGGAAGAGTGCCAGGTGGTTAGGGGGAGATGGAACAAAGGACGGCTTTAATGCCAGCCATATGATGCTTGGAATTCCCACCGAGTGCACATGGCCGTCCTCATCGGCAGTGGTTTGGTTCTCAAGCTCAGCTGATGAGCATCTGTGAAGTTTGGGTTATTTTTACATTCATATCTTTTCCTGGAAGAAAAAAATCTTTATTTGTACGAAAACATTCCTGTTCTGCTGTCTGTGAACAGGGACATTGTTTTAGTTATATTCAAATAAAGTGGCATTCTCTAAATTAGGGTTTTTGACAGCATCCTTATGTAAATGTCATAATAAATCCCAGATCTTAATTTTTTTTCTCTAAACTGTAGCTTCTGTAACTAAATGTACTCTAAGGGCCTGTAGAATTTAGGATAATGTTTTCCTTTGTTGAGTTGATAAAAAAGCTTCAGTAGGAGGTTGTATAGTAGAAGTGGTCAGCCTTGGTTCTCTAACATATCCCTGAATTGTTTTCCAAATCATTTGTTCTGACAAAAAGTGCTGAAAGGCTGTGGTACAAAGAGGGGAAGGAGTCAGGGTGGAGGTGGTTGGTGGAAAGGAGGCAGCCCGTTGGCCTTCCTTCCTGTGGAGCTGGAGGCAGCCAGCCAGGCACCATGTTCAGCTCAGACAGGGCCGTCCATACCAGTCCTTCCTGCAGTCTGCATTTCACCGTACAGGCCGACCCCCCTTTCCGATTTTTCCTTTTAGTCTCTTATCTCTGCTTTACAGAACAAAAAATATTTTTCATTTCCATTCCTCTTCTTTGATGGTGGTGGGGGGGGGGATTTAACATTCTATTATAGTATCTATACCTTTAAGCTTGAGGAATGTATCAAAAAAGTCTTCCCTATAATAAGTGCATTCTCTTCACTTAACTCCTGCAGCTGTATGCAAATGCAGGCAAACATGCTCAGAATTTACCCAGCGGAGACTTTACCCAGCATGAAACTCTCTGCATTGTTCTCTTCAAGAGCCTCTGGCTGCGTATGAGGCTCAGAGGAGGAGGAGGAGAGGCAGGATGAGGAGGAACAAGGGGTGAATGGCCACACACGGTTTTCGATTTACTAATCAGTGGTGAGATTCCTCCCTTCCTTTCTCCCTCCCGCCATCTCTCTTTCTGTCAGTGCCCTGGCAGCTCTGGCAGCTGCCTCAGTGATTAGGTCGTCTATTCATCGAGCTTTTAAAGAAAACCGCACCAGCCTGTGATCCCTTCGACCACTGAAACCACCACCCTGCCTTGAATAAATACAGACTCTCTGCTTTTATCATAAAGGAGAAAAAAACAAAACAAGAAAAAAAACATCTGCTTGAAATTTGCTCCAAAAACTCCTGCGGTAGCCAATGCTTGCATCATCTATTGTGTATGGAAATGGATCTCAAATGGAGCCCTAACTGACACAAAGCGGCCGTCATGAGGCACCATGACCTGGCGTGTCTAGACGCGTGCCCTCGATAAGGTGTAGATGTTCGGCAGGTGCTGCCTCACCTGAGGTGAAGAGTAAACATAACCCTGGCAGTTATAAAAACCTGCGGCCTCGAGCCCTTTCATCAAACCCATTCAGCAGCTTGCACCTGCTCTGTGTTATCGGCGGCCTTTGTTGCTTACCCTTTTTATGACTAATTGCTACATTCAACAAGTGCCTGCGGTCTTGAGGTCCAACTCCTCAGACGTTATGAGTCTGTCAGTCACACGGCTGCGAGGACAAAGACGACGGAGTGTTGGCTGTAACATTTTTACGCCACTGTTTTCAGGAGGGTAAACACCCTGTTGCAGGGTGAGCTGGCTGGTCCAAGGGGGATGTGATGGGGTGTGTGTGTGGGAGGCGGACAGTCTGCCTCCTTCTTTGTTGGTTGTCTGGGATGCTTCACGGCGGCTGTACGGTTGCCATGGAGAGAGTAAAACGCCGGACAAAAGGCCTTTATTGGAGCAAAGGGCTGTTTAACGCAGTGTGTTTTCCACTGCATAAAAGACGCATTGATTGATGCTAATCACAGCGGCTGGATGAGAGGAAGCAGGACTTCTGATTGCGGCATTTGATTGTGTGTGGGGGTTTTTTTCCTACTCTATTTAAAAACCAAGTCATCTTATCTGTGACTTCTCTTTGTTCACAGACTTACATCTTCACAGACGGCGAGGACGATGAACTAAAGAAGAAAATCGGTGAGTTTTGTGTGGAAATTAAACAGAGATTGGCTTTGTTTTATGAGAAGGGACCTTTCATGAAATACTAATTAGATTTTATGAACGTCATCAAAAAATTCTTTGAGTTTTTTACCATTTTATTCTGAGTTTGCATTTACATAATTAAGTTCTCTCTGTTTTTGTCTTTTTTTTTAAATGTAGGAAGTCACGCGATCAACACCAACTGCTCTGCGGCTCATAGCCGGCAAGCTTTATCATGCAAGATGGCGGTGGAATATGACAAATTTATAGAGTCGGGGAAAAAGTAAGCCTTGCTATCAGAAGACTGGTTAAAGCATTTATAGTCTGAGAATGAGTGCATCTATCCTTCCTTTGCTTTTCCTGTGTCATAGATGGTTCTGTCATGTAGATGACGATAACTACGTGAATGTTCGGACTCTTGTGAAGCACTTGTCTCAGTACCCCCACACCCAGGACTTGTACATCGGTAAACCTAGTCTGGACCGGCCAATAGAGGCCACAGAGAGGCTGGCTGACAACAAAATGGTGAGTTAACACATCATTATGGTATTTTATAACAGTTTTAGATAAACTACAGCATAATAATTGTTTCTTTTCTCCTCATCCAGAAAGCTGTCAACTTTTGGTTCGCCACGGGGGGAGCTGGCTTCTGTGTGAGCAGGGGTCTGGCGTTAAAGATGAGTCCCTGGGCCAGGTGAGAATGAATTTGCAGTTAAAACCAGACGTTTCCATAGAGTGTATGAGACCTATCTTCTTTTCGCATCTGAGTTAGAGTATCTCTTCCTGTTTTAGGTTGATTAGGACCACCTAAATAATTTTTGTGTTCTAAATTACTTTCTTTAAATTCACATGTCTTCATATAGTATTTTGTAGAATTGCCAGTTAGAATATATGATTTGAGTCACAGATTTGGATATTTGACCACATTTTGGAACTTTGTCCCTGACGGAACTGGGTGTCGTGTTTGCATTTATCTTGCTTTTGTAGTAATGTCTTCTTTCTCTCTAAGTGTACCCATGTTTGTACAGCCAACACATACACAGGATTTTTTAACTTTATTTCTGGGTTTGATGTGCAAATCTTGCGCCAAAAATACGTTAGTATCTGGTAATCCTTGATCTAAAACTGAAATAAAAATTACTCTATAGTATTTTTATACTGTGTATGTAAATATCAGGTTTAAAATGCAAATATTTGCATCACAGCAGAGAGATACGACTTTCTTAAAAGTATTGAGTTTTGGGAAATTGGTTAAAAGGGAAGCGTATGAACCCTGTTTAGTTATAACATCTCTGCTTTTCTTTTCTCAGTGGTGGTCACTTTATGAACACAGCAGAGAAGATCCGCCTGCCCGATGACTGCACCATCGGCTACATCATTGAGTCGGTCCTGGGTGTCCCTCTGACCCGAAGCAGCTTGTTTCACTCGCACCTGGAAAACCTGCAACAGGTGTCCCGATCTGAGATTCACAAGCAGGTAAGACCCAGAGTTTTTTGTTGTTGTTGTTATTTTCCATTTAGAAATGCATCAATAAGGTACATTGAATAAATTGTTCATCATCCATCTCCTTCTGCTTCCAGATCACTCTCAGTTATGGGATGTTTGAAAACAAAAGCAATATCATCAGCTTGAGAGGGGCTTTTCCTGTGGAGGAGGATCCATCACGGTGGGGACATTTTTCTGCTCCATATTTAAGCAGAACTTCGAAACAATTCCACTGATCTAATTCTATGTTCTCTTCTTTCCAGGTTCAAATCTGTGCACTGTCTCCTGTATCCAGACACTCCATGGTGTCCCCCTCAGGTTGCCTTCTAGGGTGACCGCTCCTTTCTCATCCTCGTCCCCGTTGCGCCTCGGTATCTGAAAGGCTCACAGGGACCAGCGTTCTTTCATATAAGACCGTGTTGCTGCTGCGTTGTCGCTGCAGCCATGCACGGTCTTTAATGGTTTTACTAGGCTGCTGTGCGGCCCATCTTTGGATTCTTTCTTCCGCTCTGAGGCCACATCTTCGTCCTATAATGCTTGGATGGAGGATTTCGGCTGTCAGAAGGAACTAGCTTTTGCCATTTAACTTTGCAGGCAATCAGTTGTGCTTTTGTGATGTAAATGTTGCTTGTAAATGCATCAGCGATTCTCATAGAATGTATTCTCATATACTCAAGCCTTCTGCCAGCTTTCTTTTTTTTTCTGTTAAAAAATGTAACGACACTCATGTCTACGTTTGACTTTGAGATGTTTTATAACGTGAACATTTTCTCTTCCTGACATTTGCATTCAGTTCTAATCCAGATGACTCCGGATAAATGCTCTGAGATGAAGATTTTGTTGTCATTTTACATGAACAGTGTTACTTTCCCAACAACCTGAGCTGGCAGTTGGCAGATTTCCAAATGCATTTTTTCTTTGAGGGACCTAATCTGAAGTATGTCAGAACAAAGCACTTTTGCCCTTTATTTTAAGAAAAAGAGACATTTTATTATTAACTGACTGAGTTTATGTCAATTTAAGGCATACTTCAGATTTGATTCCAAACAAAAACAAAAAATAACCCCCTAAGAATCTAATTTCCCTATTCATTTCTATATATTTAATAACACTCCTTGCATTAGTTACAATCAGGGAAAAGCAATGAGTGGAAGAGATTGTGTTTCGGGGGAGGTTACAAACTACTTTGAAAATGTTTTATGATGTTTAAAAATTGCACAGCTGTGTTTCAAATGACCTGTCGTTTGCGTCTCACCTCTACAGCCCCCCTCACAGTGGACAATAACTGGCTAAAACAGTAAAGAAACAGTAACATATCCGAGCTGTAGTCTATTATGCCTCGCACAAAAAAGAACTAAGGGCTTATCTGTTATTGTCAGCACGATTGGTTCTTATTTACACATAATTCCAGCTGCTTATTGTTGAGGCCTGTGAGGTGAGAGCAGCGTCAGTGTTTCCACATGGAGGTGTTTTGATCCCTCTGTGTCCTCTCTCACCCATATTGGGTTTCATCTTTATGGCGGTATTGTATACCGCACCTTTGTTTAAAAGCGTAGTGGTTGTGAATGCTTAGAATGTAATTTTCTCATCGTGGTTTACACCAGTTTTAAATGACTTGGTCAGGATTTGTTTATATATATATTTTTTTTTTGTATTGATTTGAACTGTACTACATGACTGTGTTCTCCAGTATCTGGAGGGTTTTAACAGTTTGTTCCCACATCTGACTTCTCAGGGATTATGAGCTGATCCTGGTATTAACCACCATGGGACTCACGGTGGGACCCGACAAGTTGAATAAAAGTGCATAACCACTGGGAAGCTTTTCCAGATTTGTTGTGTGTTTACTTGAGTTTCTTCAGAGTTTATAAAAGATTGCATTTTTAAACTACCTTCAGGCGAATTTAATTAGAGCACATGACCAAGATCATGCAAAACCAGAAGTGGTTTCTCACACACAAGGGAAAGCTGTAAAGTACAATGCATTTTCATTGTATTTTTCGTTCCACTTGATATGGTTCTCACTTCTTGCTAAGTATTTAGAGTTGGGCTATATATATTTTTTTTGGCCAAATTTTCATTTAAAGGAACAGCATGCTCTAACTAGTGACATCTAGTCATCAGGATGGAGGAAGCAAGTTTATGAACCCATGGATAACCATTAAAATAGTTTGCGTCTAAATTTAGTGACCAATCGGGTGGGGTGAATTGCTAAGAAGGTTATGGCATAACTAGAATGACAAGATAAAATAAAGGATTGTTGACCAATTGACAGAGTTTTATGGAGGCGAAAAAGTCTCATAATAAATAAACTCATGCAGTATTTTTCACAAATGCACATAATGGGCGATATGGCTTAAAATTTTTATCTTAGTTTTTTTTTTACCATTTCCAATTTGAATGTGTTTTTTTTCTATCTGTGTTTTGTTAAAAAGTAATTGCAAGTGATGAAAATGTTTTTCAAAAATATTACCTTTATTTTAGTCATCCTGTCCTGTAACCTACCTGAATTCAAAGTCCAACTAAAAACAAGCTGTAAAGTGTCCTTGTAAAACAAGATGTTAGGTCCTGGGCAGATTGACACCCTTCTGATCTATGGAAGTCCAAGTAGTGCATTTAGTTTAAAAAAAATCTTGATTTTCCAAAAATTAAATCGTCATAAACAGAAAATTCTATTAATCAATTCTATTGATTAATCACCCAGCCCTAAGATATGTATACTTTTTGTAAACTATCTTGGTCAGAGAATGGAGCCTTGTGATATTCCTACAGGGCAGGAAAGGTAAAGATGGATCACATAGGTATAAATGCATTGCTTTCCGTTTGATGGATATGATTTTTTCCACAGAATTCCTTGTTCAGAAAATAAGCATGCATGGAAAAACATGAACATGAATAAAAGAAAAACATGATTGTATTTTGCCTTTTTAAATATAACATACAGGCTCTTATATCTTCTTCCACGACCTTATTTTCTATTTTTAAATTGTGTACTCTAATCTTAGAGAGCTGTACTTTAGCTGTTGCCTAATAAACAAGAAAAAGAAACAGACTATTTACTGCAAAACAAAGTATACAAAACGTGTTCAATACTAAAAGAGAATAATTATGTGTAAATTTCCGCTTAAATACTGTATTAGCATTAGAAAAAATACTCTAAGAGAAAGTCTCAGTTTCAACGCACGATACGTTTTCCCACATAAACTTCTGTGATAGATTAACATAAACAATAATCATGATCCTGTGTTCCACCAAAAAGATTAGAGATAAACTCATACAAAACAAATAATAGCAGCAGGAAGCTGGGGGGTAACAGGCAACAGTCTGTAAACCTAAACATAATTAAACATGTATGAAGAACTGTGCAAATCCCGGAACTAAATGGCTTTTGCTGGAGAAATCAGTCAAAATCCCAAATAGGAGCAAAATGACTTTTAGCTGGCTGCAAAGACTGTTTGTTCTGAGAATGTGTGACACAACTGAGATATTTTTGCTTAAAGGTAAGCAGATGGAAGTTTATTACAGTAGTCTTTAACGCTAATATTTGATAAGTAATACTAAAAAAAAGAAACGATAAGCTGTTTCACAGGAAATGGGAGTAGCTGGCTGATACAGAGCTGAAGATTCATCATCAAAGCATTGCATGGGAGACAAATTACTTGCAGCAAACATCCAAACCACAAACCATAATCACAGCTTTGTCCTTCAGAGATGTACAGTGGGAAACAAACTAAAGCCTTTCAAGTGTCTGAAGCTCATGTTCAAACAGTTTTTCTATGGGTTGACTCATAAAAAGTTTTGTATAAATGGGAATAAAAAGTTTTGGATCATCAGTGTATCAAATAATAAAAAAAAAAACTTTTACTGTTTGTTTCAGTGTCAAATGTGTTTTTCAAACAGAAGGAAGAGAGAGATTTGTCCGCTGGCACAGAAACCATGGGAAACACAGCATGCGGCTTAGGTAGGAAAGACTTTGAATGCAAAAACAGTAATCAGATTAAAATAAAAACTGTTATGTTTGCTTACAAAAGAGAACAGTTTATATATATATATATATATATATATATATATATATATATATATATATATATATATATATATATATAAATGTCTTCTTCTAATCTTTTTCTAAACTTTATAATTTCCCATTCCTAGCAAAGTTTTATAATCTCCAATTCTAAACAAAGTTTTATAAATAATTTAATTCATCTAAAACTATTACAAAGCAAAAATATGAAATATGTGATAGCTAGAGTTTGTTTTGTGATCCCTTGACATCAGTAATCTGTCAAACACACAAACATCTGTGAGCAGCTTTGAATGCATAACAGCCGTTACATGTGGTTATTGTCCTTCAGTGGTTTTCCATTGTTTATCTTCCCCTCAGTGTTTGCTATTGCAATTAAGGCTGTTTCCATTCCAGCTGCAGAATAATCCAGCCTGACTGAGCTTTTAAGCTAAAGCTATTAGCGTGTTCAGTTTGCACACAGAGCTCAGGCCACGTTTCTCCTCCTCACAGCTTGGACAGAGGAATTCATCAGAGAGCGGAATAATTCACAGATAATCTTTTATGATTGGCTAAATTGTAGTCTTTATGCAGATGGTTTTCAAACTTCACACGTAGCCATTTAGAATTGCCATACTTTTGTCGTTTAATTGTGAACATTTTGAAATGTTTTATTTCGTAAAGACAATTGTTCTTTTTGACCAGTTGAAGGTGCTATAAAAATAAAGTTGTGAATCTGTGCCTAATAAACTGAGTTGAATTATTAGAAACTGACCTATAATGTGATATTTATCCTTTACAATTCACCTCAAAAAATAAACAAGCAGGCCTAATAAATTTGTGCAACCTCAGACAAATACTTTGTTTATTGCTCCTTTTGATTCATCCAAATATCAACTACATTGAATCTGATTACTTTGAAATAAACTTCAGATGCATGGGAGCAGTGGTTAGCACCGTTGCCTTGCAGCAAGAAGGTTATGGGTTCATATCCGGCCCAGGGCCTTCTGCATGGAGTTTGTGGGTTCCCTCCAGGTACTCTGGCTTCCTCCCAGTCCAAAAAAATGACTGTCAGGTTAATTGATCATCCTAAATTGTCTGTGTGGCCCTGTGATGCACTGGCGACCTGTCCAGGGTGTACCCTGCCTCCCACCTGTTGACAGCTGGAGATAGGCACCAGTCCCCCCGCGACCCCTTGAGGAATAAGCGGTTCAGAAAATGGATGGATATTACTCATAGCTCAGTGATAGAGCAGGTGCACCATATAAAGAACCTGACCCTGGGCCATTTACTGCGTGTCTTTCCCTTCTCTCTCCATCGTTCTTCCTGTCCACCTGCTGCTGAATAAAACCTAGGAGAGCCATAAAAACCTTTTAAAAAAAAGGGTTCTGATTTTTTTAAATCATTTTTCTAAATCTGTGGTCTGCAGACATCTTCCAAAGCATCAAAATTAATCTAATTGCATAAAGGTATCAGTCAAGAGAAGGATAATAAAAGGCTAGAAAGCTAAAGGGGGGTTTTCCTTTTGAATAATTTTAGAATAGTCTCAAGAGAAGGAAATAAACGTTTGGGGACGGTTTAACCAGAGTCCAGAATCTGAAGGGGAATCTTTAAGGTCATTTGAAGAAGGTTGAGAATTCAATTAAATTCAAATTCAGTTAAAAATACTTTATTGATCCCAGAGGGAAATTAAGTAAGAAAGAAGATATCTCCCAATATGACAGAATTGGAAAACCGTGACCAGGCAGAGCAAATGTTGCCTCACAAAGATGTGGTATGCTGATGAACTCCTAAAAAAGACTAAATGCAAAAATGGAATTGAAAGTTGTGTCATCAGAATAGTAGTTTAGGGTGTGCATGCTTATCCTATCAGATTAATATATCTTTTTATATTTACAGATCCATTCATAAACTATAATACTTTTGAAGAGTTTGTTTATTTTAGTAAATCAGTTCGCTAAGAAACGTTAGATTGCTTACTCACATACTAATATTTTCAAGCCTTTATTTCTGCTAATTATGATACATTTTAACTTGAAAACATCACATTTAGGATTAGATTACATCAAACCAATACGAAAATTTTGATACAGAAATATGGGCTTTAAGAAACATGGTTTAGTACCTGCTTCCTTCACAAAAATCTGGTTTGAACAGAAGTGGTCAAACGTTTTAGAGCTGCTATGTTAGATGATTTATCAGATGAAATGTTTTGTGGATCAGAAATCTAACAATAAAATGTTCTCATATTTGAATGAATGAAACAGATATTACCTAATAAAATAGCAGATCGCTGGTTTAAAAAAAGCAAACAATGACAGATTCAAGCAGAGGAAAACTGCGGGAATCCTGCTTTGCATATTCATGATGTGGCAACAGGTTGGAGGTTTGAAGCTCATAAACATCCAACTGCAGACGCCTGCCGCTGCTCCGACCACCTGCCTGACAGGGAAAAGAGGTGAAGTGGATGGGGATGGACGGTAGTGCGGCTCATTTCTATTGGCAGATAAAGGATCACGTACCACATATGTCAAATAGCTCTGTTTACAACAAACACAAACGTTGCACGACTTGCTTCTCTCTCTTTTTGTCTCCTCCTTTGGGAGATGTGTAACCCCGCTGAGGACACGGGGCAGAGAACAAACACAAGACATGAGACGTTTATGTTGCAACTGACAGCCTGGGAGCAGTTAAGTTTTATGACTGTTGTGAGATGCTCACATCAAACACTTCAATGCTATCAGTAAACCAGAGAGATGCAGGTTTGAACTTGGGAGGTGGTGGTCATAACCTGATCCTGATAACAACAAAAGCCTTTACAGCATTGTTCTGTCGACCTGTGCTTGTGCTAAGTTCATGACTGAGTACAAAACATGTTGGCAGACGACATATACAGTTGTTCCTCTCTAATGGAACATGGGCAAACTGACTTCTAAGGGGCATTCAAACTTAACAAGGAATAATATCATAATGGAAATGCAATTATAAATGTAGAATGACTCACACAGCTCCAAGAAAACCACAAAGGTGAGAAAGACAATAAAATACAATAAGTAACTAGAAAAGCACTTAACAGCGCAGACAGCAGCCAAGGCAGCTCGGTTAAGTGTAGACATTCCCTGAGAATGTCATCCAAAACTCAGGAATACATTTTTGGTGAAAGCATTTCCTCCTTAGCAGAGGTAATAACTCCAGATATGTATTAACAACTGAATATCAGCACTGCTGATCACCTTCAGTATAAAATCTTTTGGATTGCTGTGGTAGCTTTCTAATCTGTATTGGGAATATATAAAATTAAAGAGATATGAGTGTCTACAGCAATCTCCATGCTCTTCATTCGGTTGGAACAACAGGAAAGTTTTTCGTAGTAAGCCTGTTAACATTCTGTGTTGTGATCTGTTTTAAAAAAAACACACCTCTATGTGCAAATTTTTTTTTTTACACTTCCTACCAGAACCCTGAGTGGGAAATGTGAAATTTCACATCTCTATAAAGCCACTCTCTTTGATTCACAACAGAAGAGCAGCTCTAACGGAGTGGATATGGTGAAGTATGCATGTGGACAGAGTGCAGGGGATTACAGAGACGTTGGCCAGTTGCACATTGTCTTCATGACTCTCCATGGCTATATCAGTCAGTCTCCAATTAACAGCTTGCATTGTCTGAAGGATTAGAGCTGGCGGGACAAACCCTGCTGGACTGATCTCACAACAACTGGCAGAGGCCTTAATCCCTCTCAGCATGTGCTACAAAGGCCTACCAAGTAGGAGTTTACCATAATCCGGGTATCACATATCTCCGCAGGAGAGGGGCCTGAACTTCATGAGCAACACTTGAGTTGAGGACCTGAGAAATGTTGAAAACTGCTTGTCTTGAAAACCTAACCAGAAGATTACAGGATTTAGGTTGTACCAAATTCAGAAATCAAAACAAAAAACAAAAAAAGGTTTAGAACAAGCAACCGACAGATTAGTAAACAAAATGATCTTAAATCATTTCTTTTTAGTGACAATACTTATATTCTGTTTTATGTAAAATACAATTAATAAGGATGAATGTACAAATTAGAATGATGTCCACAACAACCGTTTAGGATGCAATTTTTAAAAATGAAAGCAAAAAGTGCTTAAAAAGCTGCTAAAATCCAGAGAAAAACATTAAAAGAATATTAAAATGCTTGGGGAGCTACTGAGCAAGATGAAGTTAATCATTTGCAACAAAGTTGCACAATTATTTGGAAGTCCAACAAACTGAAACTAGATGTTCATTGGAGGTTTAAAGATTTTTTGGGGTGATGAATTTCAACAGAGGATTGTTGTTGTCTGAACAATAGGAAATCACTTATTGTTTTAACTGTGAGCTAGGGATGCACTGATACTGATAATGATATCGGGTATTGGGCCGATAACCCAATAATGTACTCGTATCTGTATCAGTTAGTTAACTGATACCATGAACTGATACTTAAAATGTGGAAACTCTGCAATAATTTGACACATTTTTTTATGTGGTAGAATAATTGGTATGGTATGAAAAAAGTGGTATAGTTGCATCCCTATTGTTAGCTCAGGTGAAGCTGTGTTGTGACTTTTAAGAGAAGGGAAAATACAGGTGTTATGAGAAAGATTTGAAACATCTAAAAGAGCAGAAGTAGGTAAGGATGGTTAGAGGCAGACAGGTCCATATTCTATGCTCAGTTCACTTCTTCACCTGTCAATGATCACACACTCTGGGATGTCCAAAAATAAAACATGGCATGAAAGCATGCAGAACTTCACGACAGCTTTTACCTGGATTCTGTTAACTACCTTATCACAAACCTGTGGCTTCATTCATTCATGAAGATTATCATAAACTTAATCAGGAGTTTATACTGTGTAATAACGTGTTGGGGTATATGTGGGTTTTTCTTTCTTCCATTGTTGTACAGTGAGTACATCCGTTCCAAGCATGACAGCTGTTTACAGTTTTATACACGAGGCCCCAGGCGGTGGTTTTCTTTTTTCTCCATCTGAAGAAATAAAGACGTGGCTTTGTAGTGTACTGCTTTATCTTCACTGTGATGACAGTAACTTGAGGTATGAGAGTAAACTGAGAAGAATATGCGCAAGAATCATGTTTTACTTTATGTTTTGACACAATCTGAAGGCATGCAGTCAGAAAAATCAGAGGCACCAAATATTTATGGAACCCACTGTAAGAAAAATTCAACAGTGGACATTTTCAGGGTTTTTTTCCCCTTAAACATGGAAAACCTGCACATTTAAACAGTTGGCACGGCGATATATCATCTCAGCCGTATTGAATGACAGAATAACTGCTTTTACGACACGAGGTCCATCAAATGTGGTCTCAGATGGAAGTGACATTCGTCTGGCTTGTGTTTAGGTCTGATAAAAGTGGAACCATTTTTTTTAAATGGAAGTGATGAACTGCCTTGGGGTGGTGGGGTATTTCACTTGTGTTTCTTGCTCTGCTGCCTTGCAGCTGCTCAACACTGAGAAGAAGGGGAGCCATGGTCCGACAGCTTGGCAGAAAGCCCAGTCCGACTCAGGAAGTGTCCGTGTGTGTACTGGGGGTGGAGGTTGGGGGGGTGGGGGGGGCGGTTGTCTCTCCACCCCTCTTCTTTCTCCTCCTCCTCTTCTTCATTCAGCGCTTCACCTCAAAGCATTAGTAATGCATTCCTCTACTTCAGCAACAAGCAGGGTAATTAAATTTCCTCGACAGTGGGGCTGTGTGAAATTCAATTCTCTTGTGTTTTTGCACAGGCTGTAAAAACTTCCCTGCCTTCGTTATGATTTGTTTGATCTGCAGTTATTTCACACCAAACAGCAGGAGATCAGAAGATGCTTTAAATCTGTTTGTGACATAAATATCTGAAAAGACACTAAAAGGCTTGTTTAGTTCAACATTTGTTTTTTTCTTTGTGTAATATGAATAATTGCTGTGTTAAGCTGAGCATAAGTGATGTTAACAACTATTTTCTCTTTGAAACGTCAAACTTGGAGAGTATGTTTTTGGAGGAGCAGCTGGCTGGGGCCACAAAGGAAGTGACAAAACCAGACTCATGGCCCAGCGCTGACATTGACCTCCCGCCTGCTGTTGATGAGGCGAGGTTAGACACAGTCTGCCTTTTTTCATCTGCACCATTGCATAATAAATACCTACAACCAATCAAGTTCCCAACATCAACCACAATATGCATCAAAGATTAAGATAAATCGATCCACAGTTGAATTTTTTTGCTTTCTTTATTGGTTAGTGTGTATAGAGGAAGACTCTGTAGTATATTCCTTAGATAGAAATAGATTATATTTGTTACATCCTGATTTAAACCCAGAAAGGGGTAGAGTTCCCTCCAAAAAATGTACTCGAGTATCAACCCTTTAACAATTTTTTTATCAAAGAGCAAACAGTGACCGTCTAAAAAATTACTTGCGTAAGAGTAGGAAAGTACTCGGTTAAAAGGCTACTTGAGTACCAAGTAGCAACAGATTTAAAATTCTATTTAATACTTTTATTCTGCTTGAAAGAAACACATTTCCAAGCCTTTTTTCAATATAATAGCAAATACTTACAGTAGGTAATGTACATGTACATCTTAGAACAAGGTAAAAAAGTACTTTAAGTGAAAATGTTACTGTATTTTAGCTCAGCAGATAGACAACTATAGTAGAAAACAAAGTTGTTTTTTTTTTTTACTTAAGTGAGGTGATGCTTCTTAAAAATATTACTCAACAATAAAATTTACAGAGTAGTAAAGCTACTCTTAAATGTACTTTGTTTCCATAGTTACTCAAGAAAATGTATCTGAGAAAATGTAATTAGTTACTACCCACCTCTGGTTAAACCCCAAAGTAAAGTAATCCATCTATTGTCTCAACTGGCTGCAGGCTAGTGGGGTAAACCCTGGATAAATTGCCAGTCCATCACGCAACACAGAGGCACACAGAACAGACAACCATGCACCCACTCATACCTAAGGACACTTTAGACCAAGCAATTAACTTTAGGAGTAAATAAGAGTAGAGAGAACCGCAACCATCATCCTGCACCCTGATATATTATTATCTGTAAAAAAAACTGCAATAACTTTGGTCTAGTAGTCATTCTTTTTTTGTCAGATAATTGAACCTTTTTTTTTTTACTACATATGTTGTTGGTGGTTAAATATGCCAGGGAGTATTGGTAAAAGCTGCAACAAAACATGATGAAAAAAAAAAAAACAGGAAGTGAGGCTGCAGTTGTGTCATTACAATCAAAAAAAATTTCTAATCTTTGTAGTTGCGGCAATTTTAATCAAGTGAATAAAAGGTCAAACAACGAAAAAATGTATTCTTATGATACTACAAAAAAAAAGGAGGTCCACATCATCAGCCTTCAGATAGGTCTGAAAAAGAGCCTTTTTATCTAAAGTCTTAACTTCACTGCAAAATACCCCCAAAATTAAGTTGGGGGGGGCACCAAAAGACTCATCTGTTGTTGAAGAGGATGAGTAGTGTAGCTTTGCTGCTACCTAGTGTTTGTTCTGTGTCAAGATCTGCTCACATCAATGACCCCAGCAGCCTCTGCCATTCAGTTTAAGTTCCTTTAATCTCAAAACACAGCATTCAAGCTTCAACATGACCACAGCCTTTACATGTACACATTACAAAATTATGTATAAAAAACAGGTCTACAGTGATTTTATTACACAAAAGAAAAAGACAAATCTATTTGTATTTACATGAATTTTTTTTCTAAAGTAAAGTAAAAAAAATGCCTTAAAATGAATCACAGGTCTTTTAAAGAAAGGAAAAATAAAGATTTAAGAGTTGGTAATGCTTTGTAATAATCTTTACCTGTACATTACAAAAAGATCAATAGTACTACTACAAAAATTAAAGAAAAAAATAGACTGCATCAGTGAATTTTCAAAGAAAGCAATCATTTCTTTTGAAAAACTGAGGCTCATTTTCTTGTTTCACAGCCAACCAGGAGCTGTTGGTTGAATTAAAGACATCTAAAAAGTGAATGAGATACTAAGATTCGTGCTTGTTGTTGGCACAGTTTGAACATCACTTCTTACATTGATCACATCTTAAGAAGCAAGCAGAGGAAGCGAAAGTACAAACATTTCACTCCACATTTGAAGGTTCGTCATGCTGCAACGGATTATTTTCTTAACACAGATTTATATTCCACTTGTTTATTTAGTTTTTACACAGTACGTTGAAGTTTTCAAAATCCTTTCACAGCACCCACAACCCTCTTTGAGTAATATATAAATGCTAAAACACATTTGAGGCACTGCATTGCAAATGCATTACGTTTCTCCAGAAGAATCTCTGAGAAAAAAAACGCCATTTTTAATTAAGTCCTAACTCCCACTGTGGTGATTAATGTGTTTTTTTGTGTTAAAACTTTGCAATTCGTTGAACAAAGAATAGAATAGAGGAAACTGGTATTTATTCTCAAACCTTTGAAGCGACCACACACTTTTCTTTTTCACAGTCATCTGGCTAGAGAAAAAAAAAAAAAGTTCAAACTTGTTAATTCATCCAAATAAAAACAGAGCATCTCCAGAGCATCACAAATGAACAACAACTGCTGTGAAAGTGGGGCTCCTTGCAATATTTTTAAAAAGTCAAGTAAAACAATAGAGACTTAAGAAAACAAAAGAAAAAAAGACTGTGGTCAGACATGCAATACCACAGGAAAACTGGTCCCAGACAAAAGATTTAAGACAGAATGGCATTATAAGCCAAGTGTTCTAGTGTATGGTGGATGTGCCACAAGTACAGTACGATTCAAGCTCCACAAACAGTAGAGTCTTAACAAACTAGAGATCATCTAATCAATGCAACAGGTAGAGCTAAATTGATTGTGTTAGGTTAGCGTGAAATATATCTACAGATGTAGGCATTTCATCCCGAATAAAGACAGAATATGTTACTGTACTTTTAACCAGCTTTAGCATAAGAATCCAGGTTTGACATCATCATGAATGAAAAGTTTAAATATTTTTCAAGTTCGTTGAATCAGCTCAGGAGTTCAGTCCTAGCACCCTTAATGCTCCATGCAATTCTAAAAGTAGTTTGCAAGTTGGCTTAATAGGATCTGTACTTCTGACTCACAGTTTGCCATCTGATGCATGTCCTTCTGGTTCTGCTTCAGCCAAGCAGGTAAAAGCACATTTAGTTCAAAGAATGCGATGCAGGAAAAATAAGCAAGAAGCAAAAGAAGTGGGGCTGATCACTTGAGGAGAGATTGGATAAAGGAGAGGACTTGGAGATGTGCAGCGCCGCAGACTGGTGGAGACCGGAGTGGTTTAATGAGCTGGAGGGTTGTTGGGATCGGGTCGACTGTTGGCCAGGTACTTTGCCCGCATGCTTGAGGTGTACTGTAAAGAATAACAGAGGAAAATGCATTACAGTTTCACTCTTTACAGATCTAAAATGAAATCCAAGTAATTACACATGGGATTAAAACAAAAACAGAAAAAATACATCAGTCTGGTCACATAAAAAGAACTAAATCCAATGTAAGATTTTCTCTTTCTCATTCAACAGCAATTAACAGTAGTTTTAAAGACGGAAAAATACATTTTGAAGCCCCGATGACTGAAAAAAATACACAAATTCCACAAAATATTGAATAATAAAAGCTTTGAAAAATTGTCAAAGATGCAAAGGCTACAGGAAAAAGAACAAAACAACAAATAGATCAGAGAAAATCCTACAAAGATTATCCTTCAGACAAGTGTTAAAATCTACAGGGACATACATTTCACAGAAAAAAACTACAGAAGACACATACGGAGTAAAAAACTAACAGTATAATGTATCCTGGCGCTTGTTAAACTTGTCCCCCTTCCTGTTGTTTATAGACCAACAGAGCCAGGCATTTGGAAGGGATCCATGCACGTATGAATGCGAGGAAAACTAGCAAGACAAGGTTGCATTTCACTCCTTTGGAGACGAGCATCTTGGATGCCATAAGAGGTCTATTTTATGCCATGATCGGAATCATCTGATCAACTTAAAACACGAGAATTTTACTTGGGAAAACATTTATCATTAATATAATTGCTTAATCCATCATTACTTTCTTTCTTAATTATTCTGCCTAGAACATGTTGGACTATTCTCTCTTAAATACAAAAGTAAATCGACAAAGGTTTTTGAGGCAGTGATGGCTGAACAGATGCTCCAGCTTTTCAAAACAGGTAACTACATAATTTATCCAAAACAGTTGCTACAACTTCATTATTTAGATTTTATTATTACCTCTTTTTTTTTTCCTGCAACTTGGTGAAAAACCTCTGACTGCAATTATATGAATCTAATACCGACTTTTACTCAAATGTCTACACTGTCACCTGCGCCCCAACACTGCAAGGATGAGAAGATGAGAGAGATGACGAAACAAGATGGAGAAAAACTTATCTATATGGATGCTTTTATCTGTATTAAATGCAGAAAGTTAAATGATTCTACTCACTCTGCCTGCAGCTAATGCTAAATTGACTCATGTTGAGCTTAGATGTATGCACTCTTCAGAACTGTGTGGCTCGTTTGTTCAATAGCAAGACTTTTCTGAACAAAAGATATAGTCGAAGATCGGCTTACGTACAAGTTTGGGTTGTGGCAGTGCTAATCTAACAGCCATAGATTAGCTTGTTGCTACAAGGAGATTTTTTTTTCAATTGTTTGCAGCAACAACCATAACAATATGACTGCAGCAATGAAAATGATTTGGTTTTGGACTTGATCTTAACTCCCTTTAAGCTTGACAATGTCGTCTTGCCTCAGCTTAAAGGCAGGTTTGGAAAATGTTTGTTAACAGTATTTAACTAGTTTTTTTGTACTGCAGCAGCATAACCTCACACAGAACATTTTTGAAAAATCCAACCTCCAGCTAGTGTAAATGATTATCATGTAAAAAAAAAAAAGTGATGTAGAAAATAACAGTAGAAAATTTGCAGTTGCGCAATTTTTTGAAACCACTTTCCTATCACGCAGAGTTATTCTGCACATCACTTGACAGCTTTTTGAATTTCCTGAACAAAACAATTTCATTATCTTTAGTGATATATGAAATGAATGAATGAATGAATGAATGAGTTTACAGTGGGTACAGCAGGCATTGGCTAAAATAAAAAAAGGTAATTTTATTTCTCATTAATGTCCACTCAGCACTCAGCTCCTTCATTGGAGTCTAGCTACATTTAAATAAACTGATTTATTTGAATAAACTGACTTATTTGGGAAAGGCACACACCTGTCTAATAAAATTGGGAAAAAAAAAGTGAAAAGTGTATCTGGTTTACAGACAAAAATACTGAACTTTTTGGTGTTAATTATAAGCAGCATGTGTGGAGAAAAACCAGGTAGCGCTCATCACCTGCCCAATACAATCCCTACGGTCAAACATGCTGGTGGGAGCATCATATTGTGGGCGGTATTTTCAGCTGCAGGGACAGGAGGACTGGTTGCAATTGAAGGAAAGATGAATGCGGCCAAGTATAGAGATATCCTGGAAGAAAACCTCTTCCAGAGTGCTCAGGACCTCCGACTGGGCCTTTCTACAGCAAAATGACCCTAAGCACACAGTTAAATTAACAAGGGAGTGGCTTTGGAACAACTCTATAACCGTTCTTGACTGGCCCAGTCAGAGTTCTGACCTGAACCCTATTGAGCATCTCTGCAGAGACCGGAAAATGGCTTGCCACCAACATTCCCCACCCAACCCAAAAGGGCGCTTTTACTCAATACTGATCAAGGGGTATGAATACTTATGTCCATGTGACATTTTAGTTTTTGTTTTCTAATAAATTTGCTACAATCTCTACATTTTCTTTTTTTTTCTGTCAAGATGGATGCAGCGTGGACATTAATAAAAATAGCTTTTTTTTATTTTAAGCAAATTGCTACTTTCTGTACCCACTGTAGATTCCAATTGTTTCAATTTTGGCCAAAAGGGACCAATAAAAATAATTTATTGTGGAATTACATATTCACTAACGCATACACGTGCGTGATATGACAATTTTATGATATGAAACGTTGACCCTATTCTTACTTTACAAAGCCTTCAAATAAATATAAAAAGAATATTTAAAAAAAACCCGTGAAGACTCAATATTATGGACCAAAAGTTCCACAATTAAATAATAAAGTTGGTAAATAAATGTTGATATCCGTGTAAAAATTTAAAGTACAATAGATTAATGAGTACCCATTAGGGCTGGACGATATAGAAAAAGAGCATATCAATAAAGGAATAGTCATATTCATCAATAATTATCGATAAATATAAAAAATGTAAAAAATATATATTCTAAGTGTCTCGCCTGTCATTTTGTTATTCTTCAATGAAATAATTTTAACTAAGAATTTAATAAAATTTTCAAACTAAGTTTATAAGACAGAAACAAATCAAGAGGCCAGAGTAACATCAGTAATTACAAAGAAAAGTAGTGTTATTAACAATTAATATATGTATATAAACTATGTTAGTAATTTAAATTAAAGGCTTATCTTGATGCTTTTTAAGCTTTTAAATTTTTGTTGACACTTTATAATATTAATAGCTGAAACCTGTGGTTTAGTTTGTCAATGAAGCTTATTCTAATTTAGTTCAGCTCTTGGCTAAAGCGAACAAGCTACTCACCAGAGTGTAGATGCAGCTCAGTACAATCACTGAGAACTGAAGCCAGCATGTCTATCCAAGCCTGTAGTGTTTCTTAAAGCATTTTTCGCTTCCAAGGACCAGGAACCAGGGACCAAGGGGACATTTTAAAAGCCACAGGTGTTGTTAGAACCTGGGTAAGTTTCCTGTGTCTCTCTGTAACAGATTTGCAGCGAGCCGGGAGAGGGGTGTCCTGCTTCAGACAGCTTATCGTAGTTTTATTATTGCTTTAGTGTGTCGAGGATCGGTTCAAAACGGGAAGCAACCCTAATATGAGCCACTGAAACATTTATCCGGAACAACTTCCTCCGCTGCTCCCTTGCTGTGACATCTGACCGTGGTGAAGTTATGGCGATGGTTTGCTTAGGGTCTATCACAAAAATTCTGTTTCAGCTCGAATCATTTCATCCTTTTTGTGGTGTGAAAGGAGAGAGGGGTGGCTGACAGAGCTGCGTGGGTCAGCGGTAATGATTAGTTTAGAGTAATGATTGTTGTATTAAGATACCTGATAGGCTATAATGAAAAAATAAGGGGAAACTTTTTTCTCTATTGAACTTTTTTAATTGACCCCCTTTTTTTATTACACAACATCTATCGATATATATTTCTATCAAATTATCGTCCGGCCCTAGTACCCATATATGAATGAATTTAAATATTCCAGCAACTTATATAACACATAATTTTAAAAAACGTGGAAAACATCAATCAAAATTTTTATTTACTACAAAAGAAAGTATAATTATTTCAGTAGTCTGGACTTCATATTCCTGGTTTACAACAGTTTTCCTTACCCATTTAAATGAATCAACAAGCTAGAGTGTGAATGGTCTATTAAATCAAATACTAGAATATATTTGATGAGCCAAAGTGACGGCTTAAATTACTTTATGATGGACCATAAATGAGTAATAGATAAAGAAATTCTAAAAAAATGTAACATAAGGAATTTAAGATATCATTTAGACAATACATTTTGTTCTATATATTTTTTATTTACTGGAATATCAAAATAATTTGAAATGCAATTTCATTCATCACATATTTAAGTATTTACTCATACAGTTAATTAATGTATTGAATTATACAATTTTTGGCCCTTAATAAAGTTGTCCACAAGCTAATGTAAAACTCAAGAAAATTAAAGTTAATAAAAATGCTTTGAGGGATTTATGATTTGATGAATACAACACTGATTTATATGCCACATTGACACAGGGAAGAGTTGCAGCCTCACAAGTTCTTGTTGGTTGAGGGGGTAAGCAGACATGCAGCCCAGGGTGACAGGATACAAACATCAGATCAGACACAAGGGAGGACAGTAGAGAAGAGAGAGAGAGCAGAGTACATCAGGAGGAGGAGGAGAGAGGGGGTGGGGGGGGGATGTTTCCCTACTGCCCATCACTGGGAGGCTAAGAAGGGTTTCAGCAAAGCCAGGACTCTGGGAGGTGATACAGAGGGAGAACAGGCCAGCAGGTTTGGGGAGGCGGGCATTTTTTGTACCTTTTAGTTAAGCAGATGAAGTTACCAAAACGATCTTGAACTCTCCGAGGGCTTTAACTGCCAGCAGTGACCGCTGTTACTGTCCGCGGCAGTCAAATACAACTGTATGGGTTCGCAGAGAAAGAACGACAAGAAGAGAGTACAGAGAAGATGCACAAAAGCTGTGTCGAGGTCCAAGCAGACGCACAGACACGGGGTGGGAAGCAGGGTTTCTAGAGGAGGGTGAGGACAGGGCGTGTCAGGGCTAAACAACTGAGGTCGGCTGTTAAGGTCAGCTCTAAGGCTGTAGAAACTCTTTACTTGGAAGCAGCTGAAACAATCCTGAAAGCAGGAATGAATCATCAGGCTCAGATGTTTGTTTGATGAAGTTCAGTCAGACACCATGGCACATGTTTGATTGATGTAAGTGATTCCTAAGGGGCGAAGGGGGGTAAAACACACACCAGCTGCTTGAAGTTTACTACATAGTTGTTGGTACTTATTAAAATACTCGAAGATAATGATATGAAACACTCTGCTGGTAGTTTAACATGGTGTAAGGTATGATATTTTCAAATTCTTAGAAAAACGTACCGAAGGAGGAGGAGACTCGCGTCCGATCAGTGGCGTGTTTTCACAGCGGGAGTTCTGGAAGTTGGAGTTCTGAGCCCTGTAGAATAAAACAGACATAGACTTCAAAAACATGAGAACCTTACAGGTACTGTGTCCCACAAAAGTCTAAAAGGCCCTGTTATAATCCAGGTTTTTATGATGTAAAAAGGAAACCAGAAGGGCTTTTTTTCTCTCCTAAATCTAACTGCAGTCAGATAGAAACCCTGTAAGAATAAACTCTTTCGGGAACAGAAAAAAAAAGCACAAACAAAAGCATGCTGCCTTTAAATTCAAAGCCCTACGGTTTGGTCAAACCTGCATGATCATTTTTTAGGCTTTGGTGATCAATAGTTGATTTTCACAAGGAAAAAAAAAGAAGAAAAAAAAAATAAATAAAAAAAATCAATAAATAGATGAGCGTCAAAATGTGATGATAAAAGATGTAAAATACACATGAAAAAAAGGAAACATTGCTAGAATGGAACACCTAAACTAAAAAGAGGTCTAATAATCCGCTTGCATAACTGTACACACACAGAAATGAATATTATGTTGCCCTAGGATTCCATGTCTTGACTCAATAATGTTTGCCCACTCCGAATTATTTAGTTAATCTGGATGTATGCATGGGCTCACTGTGGCTCTGAAAAATTTTACTCTAGCAGATTGCTGAAGGTTTTGTGTCCAAATGGACTCGGATTTGGAACTGCCTTGTCAAAAGAGTTTCATCTGATGATAACTCCAGAACATGATACTGCCACCAATATCTTTTACAGACGGTATTGTTTTCTTTTGGTGGTTTTCAAAAGAGTTTATCCAGGCCTGAAAGTCTTCTTTTAAAGGAAAGCAAATTTTTTTGAAAATCTGATTCAGAAGAATAGCAAACAGAGATTTTTGTGGAATGTAGAATGCGACCAGCACTAGGAAATCCCTGCAGCTCCTTCAATGTTCAAATTACTCATATTTTCTACAATTTTAGGTGAGCGACTTAACCGTTTATCAGTGTACGCTTAATGTTTTTCTGTACTCTTCAACTGACTGACAGTTCTGTACAATGAGATCAACAAAGTATTAGTTTAACAGTGTGCATAATTATGCAACAAGGTTACCGCTGCTTTTTCTACCCATTAGCAAAGGAAATATATCACTCTTTGTGGAAAATTTTGGAAAATATTTAACATCCTTTTAACATCACATAATTGCAGTTTTTTAAACTTTCTAAAGCCACAATATAATTGCTCATATGAATTAAAAAATGCATGCATTAAACGTTGCCGCAACCAAAGTCTGCGCAAAGCCAGAATCTGATGTATCCCCTCCCCCAGTTTCATTAGCATGAAGCCTTGAGAGCTTTAGGTTTCACAACCATCACAGCTGGAGAGAAACAGCTGCATCTGCTGACTTTGGGAGAACTAAGCTTCACAATGGGGTCATATAAACTTCCTCTTGACAAGTAAAATAAAAAGTAAACTCCCTTACTTGTGTAGAGACAAGAACATGGCATGCAAATACATTTTCAACCACTTCTGCTTTCACTTATCAGCTCTTCCTGCTTAATAAACCTTGTTTTCTAGACATGGGGTCTTACATGTACTCTGTGACAGGTGCGTTGCTGACGGTGTGGGCTGTGGCAGGAATGGATGCCTCGCTCCCATAGCTGCTGCCACAGCTGTACAGGCTGGGCATGTGGACCCGGTACAGGCTGTCGTGGTTCTGCCTTCCGCTGGGGCTCAGAGACTCATCTTCACTGTTGTCATCGCTTCTGCAAACCACAGAATATTAAAACGACCACCAGGGGGCGCCTCTGATCTAGCTCAATTGTGACAAACTTGCCACACAGTCATGTTACACCCCCCCCAAACAAAAAACATGGTGCAGGACTGCATTAAACTAACTGGATAGTGAGGAAAAATTAACCTTTGCGATTTATTTCTTTTCTACTTTGATAAAAAAACATTTTTTTCACAGTAAATATTTTGTTAGAAAATTTGATTTATTCTGCACTCATATAATCTCCCCACTTATTTTAAAATAATGAGGCAACAAGCGTCTAGCAAAATAACAGCGGAATGTCTTCCTTGTGAGTTCCTGCCCCCCCAGCTTTATTTCCATTGTAGGACATTCATGACGTCATATTCCCAATTAGCATAGTTCCCTATAGATTTCTGAACACATTCATTCCAGACAGGAGATTCTAAACAGCACAATTATGGCTCAAAACCTTGAAAAGTGTCGCTCTTGCTTGTAAAACATAAATCCTAGTCATAGATTGCCTCTTCGCTGCAATTCCAGATGGGGTAAAATAATTAGCTGGCATGCTTCATTACGACTGTACTGCTGAACAAGCTTAGTGGGGAACACTGGAAATAACAGACTGGTGAAAGTTTAAGCTTTTGTTATGCGACAGGAAACACCAGCCGAGATAAAACCCATGAACATGATAAGGAGCGATCCGATAATATCTGAGGGGAAATAGAAATTACTTCCCAAGCAGCCACTCTGCAGCCGTTATCATGCTGCTGATGGAAGAAAGAAATCAGAATGATGTTAGAGGTTTTGCTAAAGATCAGTAAGGGGGTTGTGATAAGATTTTAGCACAATTAGTTGGGGTAGTCCATCTGTGAAAGCAGCTGGAGCCTTATGGGCTAGATGGATTGTTTGCCCTCAATTTATTTTGGCTAAAAAGCCATATTTTTTGTTTTTACCATAAATGATTAATTGGTTTTCCTCTTGAATTATTTAGCACTCCATAAACCATTCTGAATATATACTTGGCATGAAAGCTTTGGCATTTGTGGACCTTTCTACAAAGGTAGTGGATCTCTTACCGCTTGGCTCGCCAGGTGTGAGGCACGCTGCAGACAATCGAGCTGAACATGAGAGCTGTCACGAAGGAGAAGAGCAAGAGGTAGATGAGGCCTTCCAGTCCATCGTAGCACAATCCTGTAATGCCCTGAACGTAGTCCTGCAAGACAAATTCACCCTGCGTTCAAATCTCTAAAGCAATCCACGAAAAGACCAGGAAAGTTAGATAAAAAAGGATTTAACTGCAAATGAACTTTCTTTGCACCCTAGGAATAATGAGGAGCAACCCTCCATTAAACAGACAGGCTGCTAAATTCCTAATACAACATCAAATGGACAAGTATTCTTATACAGGACACCAAATTTTAATCAAGACTGACAATTCTGCAAGCTCCACAGACATCAAAGATGGGTTGCTTTATACAAGTTAGCTGCTGTAAAAACTGCCAGAACAAGTCAGTTTCCAGGTCTGAGCGACGCCACCACGAGACTGTGTTCCCGTTTCTAGTCTTCTGGTTTCCGCTCACCATGTGCAGGCTGCGACAGTCCACCAGCGCAGTGAGTTGATGAAGGCTGATCTCTGTGGTGTTCAGAATCCCCTGAATCTCTTCCAAACTTTCCTGGGAAGAATTTACGAAAAAAACTGCATTTGTACAGCTGAAACACTAATAATAATATATGTATATACACATAAATCAGAAATATTCAGAGCCAAAATGTTAAGTGAAGAACCTTGAGAAACATTTTTATGTTCCTGCTTGCTACGGGGTTCAAACACTCATGAGAACAAAAACAGATCTAAAATGGAATTGATTCATTTCTCAATTATTAATTCAAAGCACATTTATCTGCGACCAGTCTTTCATAAATATACAGCAGCAAGAGCTGAAAAGCAGATTTTAATTGATGATAATTTTTTCCATTTTCCTCTAGCTGACATTTAATCTTCAGCCGGGAATACATCCGTTTGCCTAACAAAATAAGTTTGAACGATATCAGCATGATTCTTTGTGCGTTTACTTGAAGTGGGGGAACATGCCTCCCTCTGCTGCCAAAGTCAGCTCTCATTTATGCCGCCATCAACACACTGTAAAAAAAAAAACTGGTGATGGACAATACCACTGCTGTGTGGCCGAAGGAAAGCCTAATGCAGCTAAATGGACATAATACAGGTCCCTGGTGGGTTGTTAGCTGATCTTTATGTTACATGGGTCCAGCTCCCTTCTCTACAGGTCAGATACACAGTCACCACAAACCGTTTTAGCCGCTCATACCATACCTTGGTCTGTTCGTATTCTCTGGTGGCAGAGCGCAGCAGCTCAGACACATCATCCTGCATCTCTACTAATGCTTTATGGCTCCCAGAAAGCTTCTGAAAAAGAAAAGAGGAGTATAGTGAGTAAAACAACCCAGTGATGGTAAAACTTTTACAGTTCTTTGAATTATCAAAACAAACCTTCAGCTGCCATTTCTATTTGGGTCTAGAAGACATTTTACAGGCAAGAGCACAAATGCATCTATAGTCTGTCTGTATATGAACAAACACAGATACCAACAATAGATGTACTCGACATTAGAAGCACTCAAAGGTTTGACTTATTGATGCGGTGCAACGATATAAGCTGTAGGTAGTCCATTTAGGGAAAAGTGTCTGTGAGCAGGAGGAATATTATACAGAAACATTGTGAAGTTTTGAACTTTCTTTCATTTTATATTTTTCGTCAAAAGAACCCAAGCTTTTTTTTTAAAAGTTCTATCTAAGAATATTTTCTCGAGGCTTTCTGTATTCAAAAAACAGGGACCCACCTTCCTAACAGCTTGATCCGCTTGATCCCCCCCCTTGAAATATCAATGTTAATTAAAACAGATGAACCAAACTGCTTAAAACAGAAAACATTTAAAACATGTGAGGGTAACGGTCTGACACCATAGAGCTCCCAAGGTCATTTTGACAGCTAGATTATTTACATTGTTAATTTTTCTCAGGGTGGAGGGACGGTGCCACAGTTGCCTAGCAACAAACATTCTAGCTTGTTCATTCGCTCCCTGGTTATAGTCCATGTAAAACTGCTGCTAAAAAAAAAAGCTTTAAGAAGAACATTTTCAGTGAAAAAATGCGTTAGAAACGCTTCAGATGCTTGACTATGCTGATTCGGGCAAAGAGGGGAAGTTGATGATAACTGGTCAGTAGGAAGTGGCTCAGATTCTGACATCCCCCACCAGTCACCCAGCAAATAATAGGGAAACTCCTGTTCAAGGTTTGAATTACAACATTATAGTAAAACAGTAATGCAAAAGTGGCATAATAGACTCCATAGGTGAGATCAGTAAACTAATAAAGGCTTATTTTGCACACAAAATGCTAACTGTTCCCATTCACTTACATTGTTTATGATCAGCTAAAGCAAATTAAATGCTGCCAGATTAAGACTAAAGCTGCATTCAGACCACATCCGTTGAATACGTCGAGCAACGCATCCAACGGATGAAGTTGGACGTATGTACTTTTTGGCTTCCATAGCCTGCTTCTGAGAAAAAAACAACGCATGGGCGGGGCTTCCTCTGTTGCCGTACGTTCTGAACTATGGTGGATCATAACTAGAAAGTGGCTTTGCTTTATTAGCAATATAAAGCTAGACAACGTTGACATCGGGTGCATCAGCGCCCCCTATTCAGATGCGTTCTGAGTTTGGGGAGTTTAACCATTTGCTCCAGGAGCTGCTTATGGATGAGGTTCGCTTTCAGCGCTACTTCCGTCTCTCCCGCGCCTAATTTTACGACCTCCTCGGCCGCATCGGAGCTTAAATGTCCTACCAGGACACCAGCTACAGGTTCTCTGTTCCTCTTTAGAAGCGCCTGTCCATCTGACTTCGGTAAGTGTTATTTATGATTTTTTAGATCTGCGTTTGTTGAAAATGTTTTCACTGGACCTGCGTTTCATTCAAGATATGTGTATAGTGACATAACTACAGGGAGACGCTCTGATTGGTTGCCGCACTGCGTTAACTGCGTTGGGTCCGTCAAAAGCTCAGCTTGCTGAACTTCTGTGACGCATGCGTTGGTACGTATGAAACGCAAGCGTCGTTGATGGAGCCAACGTACTCAACGCATAGCCCTTGACGGACCTCTGACGTGCTATACCATAGACTTTACATGTAATCTTGACGCAACTGACGCTGATGCATGGGCTTGACCTGAATGCAGCATAAGCTGGTTGCAAAATGGGGTTTATTCCACTCATTTATCTAGCAATGGGAAAGATGACGGACAAAATTTCACTTAGAGGTGGAGCATACGTTTGAAAATAAAAAGAGTAATCCACAAAAAAATGCAGGAATGTTAGATGCTCCTCCCACTGCATAATTGATTTGATGACTTAAAGATGCGGCAGACCACATATGATTTGACCAAAAAGAGAACAGTTTACAACTAAGATCCTAACTAAAAAAACAACCCAAAATCTTCAACTTCACATATTCAAAACAACTGCTTTTGGTCTTTGAAAGTGGTTTATTTTTCTCCCTTTTGTAAATACAAGTTAATATTTCAGAAAAAAAAGTTGTTCATTATTGTAAAATGCAAGTGCAACAAACCTGTTGGAAGGGGTTGGTTTGATCCGAACCGCAGCTAAGGTAGTACTGCAGAATGTCTGAGAGTCAGAAAGGAGGACAAACATATGAGTAAAGCATAGAACTGTTCCAATCAGAAATAACACTATGGTTGTCATTTCAGAATTCTTGTTGATTCCTATAAGGGTACACTCCTGGTCTTTAAAAAAGGGAGTATATTTATTTTACTAAAATCCATAAATTGATTACTTTAAGGCGTGTATCTTGGTAAGCATCTGACAAAACTGACTAGTCACTATTACTATGTGTAACAAAACATCACCAAAACACAGTGGAAAATCCTGAACCTACATCAGCCCACTTCAGATGGATTTCATGTAAGTGGAAAACTGCAGCATTGATGTAGTTTAATTGGCTTGTGAATGTTCTACCACAGAATGCTGCAACAAAGAGGGATTTAAGAACTTTGTACCTAAATAAAGAAATGCCAAGTCAGAGGGGGAGAGGGAGGTAAACGCAAATCAAATTACAAGAAAGCAGAAAAATCCCATTTTAGGAAACATTTAATCTTTAATGTACTTTATACCGTCACTAGACTCGGTTTTCTGCCTTTTGCTTTCTTTGCACAGAAAAAGCCCCTTCCATTATCTTCCATCTAGTTGTTTCTGGAATATCTTCTTACTTGTTGCAGCTTGCAACAAGCCAGAGTCACAATATAAAGTATGTATGAGGCAACCCTCAACTCTCAGGAATCTTCAAAAAGATACTAATACAGACCCAGTGAGAGGTGCAGGTATAATTCCTCCTACTACATGAAGCCTAAAAAACCACCAATGCCTGTTACATCATCAGTTGTTCTTGCTGTGTTTATAAGATTAAACTTGGATTAAACCAAAGAGGATTATAATTATTAGAAGACCTGTGATTGCGATCAACACCCACTTCCGTTGATGAGCAATCCTTCACTTATGACTCAGAAGTAGCGCAACACAGACCCAAGCTGTGAGAACACTGCCGCCACCAAACTGACGCATGGAGTTTGTGATAATTTAAACTCAATGCTGAGTCAGGAAATTTAGTTTTCTCCCTCAACACAACGGAGCACCGGTGGAACGTTTCCGAAACAGGAAAGAAAACACACGCAGGTCTCTGTAAGTCCAGCTGACCAGAATGAGTATTGGGGCAAGCGGATTTCCTGATCTAGTGGATGTCGCTTTGGACACTTCAACTTCATGGAGCAATAACTCAAACTGTTCTGTTAATAATAAAATAAGCAGTTTTTGCCGTAAATTAGCACATTAATGATGAACTACAAAATGATACAGTAAATGAACACTGACAACTGAATAAATAACCCTTAAATGCAAAAGAGTAGGCAACGTCAAGTCTTCCGAAATAATGTTATACACTGCAGCAAAGTTTTGGATATTAAAGTAGGCTTGTCACACGACATATTTAATTGAGCTCGATAATTTTTCCAGTCACAGTAATTTCCATTTGCATGTTTGTTTTTTTTCACCTCCATCTACCAAACAAGGTGAAAAACGACAAACATGGTTCAGATATCCACAGTGACAGAGTGAAATTGGATGCCTATTTTCAATCAAACCAAGTGTTTTAGTTGTTAGCTTTGCACTTTTTGTTTTTTAAAATAGCCAAGTGCTTGGCCTGATTTTCTTGTCTAAACCAAATGAACAATATTTAACTGAAAGGTAATTTTGGTAACTGAAAGGTAATTTTGGTAACAAAGTTCATTTTTGTGTTGTTTTGTTCATTTATACTATATTATAAAAAATGTCTTCTAGCTGCAGAGGTAAATCTCTAGGAATGAAAAGGTATTGATTGTTCAGAGGGTGCATATGCATCATTATTGCATTGGTTGAAACTGATCCAAAACAACATTATTTATCGTGATCATTTTTAGGGCAAGTTACCGTTCAGGAAAAGTTATCATGACAGGCCTATACTGGATATGTTTAAAGAGGGCTGAACCACACAGTCCCCTCTCTGCCTAGACATAATCTGAACTCTCCAGGAAGATCCAACCTCTCAAAAGTTTGGCAATTTTTGTGTTCGTTGACAGAAATTTATTGAATGGTGACTTTAAAACCAATGTATATTCTGATCAGAGTACCGCTACATCCCTAATGGATGGTGGCCAGATGGATGGATAGAGTGACGGATGGAAAGGCTAATGGTTATACAGATAGACGGGTACAATTAAGACAATGTTTTGTTTTGTTGTTTTTGATGTTTTGTTTTTCTTTTTTTTCTGTCTTGAAATATTCGGCCTTTAAAAAAAAACTGGGGCTGCTTTTCAGTTGCTCTGCAAGTTTGTTTTTTTAAACGAGTCTTGTAATCAAAATAACTGACCAAGCAAAGGATCAGCAAATTGTCTAGGTAAATAAATCGTGAAGTGCAGTCAGATTTAGGTATGAAGAGTTAGAATCTGGTTTCTTTGCCCTAGATTTGTGATTTGAAAATAAATAATAAAGGCTGCAATACAGATAGAGCAGGAGTAATAGTTGATGCAAATTATATTTAATGTAGCAACACCATCAAACAGTGAATCTAAGGGCGGAGGAAAACACTTGATCTATCGAGTGTTTCTGATTAAATCTGAGGAAGGTAACAGATACTCAGAATTAAAGACAGTGTTTTGTGTGCTAAATGAATCTTAAAACATTGCAAGATTACAATGTAGAATTAACAAAAAAAAAATTCTAATCTTAAACAAATGAAGAGAAAAAAACTTTTTGTAACAGGGAATGCAACAAAAACAGTATTAAAATCAACCATGCTTTATTAGCTGCATGAGACTTTAAGCAAAAAAATTAAGATACAGATAAGTGAATACACAGCAGTATATCAGTTCTTATAGCTCATATTACTTCAACAGCACAGTAATTACAGGCGATGTTCTAATTTCTGTTACTCAGCATTCAGCTGATATCGGATTTCAGAAGAGAGCAGGAAAAAGGTCATTTAACCGAGCTGATGTTGAGAAGAGACATGAAACAGCCGTTTCAGTGGACAATTTACTCTAATTCATCTTATGTCTTTGATCCTCTTTCCTGCTCTTATCGCCCCCAAACACAAGAAAACCCAAGGCTCTTTTTTTTCTTTTGCGCAATCCTGTGACATGCCTCTTGTCATGGAACGGATTGGGGAAATCACTACAGTGAGATGTGTTAGAGAAGCTTTTGTGCCAATTCACGTGGCTACCCTGTGTCCTCCTAAACTTGCTGCAAACATGGCAGCAATTTTTATGAGCTGAAAAGTCACACTGACTCAATGTCTGAAATTACAGCCTTGAGAAGACAAGAGGAGACCAATTCATAACATCATCCCTATTTAGCATAAGATGGATTACGTTGTTAATTTTAAGACATGACCGCATGTTGTTGCGCGTGTCTAAATCAAAATGTAAAGGAAGGCTCCATACCTTTATCGATGACCCCATACTGATCCACCACTGTGGTAACATATGTATCAGGAGCAGAGCAAAAATCACTTGAGCTCTAAAATTAAGACAATTGAGAACTGAAATTAGTTCAACCCAAATATCAATTGAGAAAATTATATATACAGTACAGACCAAAGGTAGGACACACCTTCTCATTCAGTGCGTTTTCTTTATTTTCATGACTATTTACATTGTAGATTCTCACAGAAGGCATCAAAACTATGAATGAACACCTATGGAATTATGTAGTACTTTTACAAAAAGTGTGAAATAACCTGGCCTCCAAAGTCACCGGACCTGAACCCAATTGAGATGTTTCGGGGTGAGCTGAACCGCAGAGTGAAGGCAAAAGGGCCAACAAGTACTAAGCATCTCTGGGAACTCCTTCAATACTGTTGGATAACCATTTATTGGTGACGACCTCTGGAAGCTCAAGAGAATGCAAATCAATAATCAGAGCAAAGGGTGGCTACTTTGAGGAATATAAAATATAACACATAATTCCATCCATCATGTGATCATTTAAAGTTTTAATGCCCTTAATTGAGAATCTACAATGTAGTCATGAAAATAAAGAAAACGCATTGAATGAGGAGGTGTGTCCAAACTTTTGGTCTGTACTGTATTTAATATAATAGATATATAATATATAATATAATAGCAGAAAATAAAATCTTCATGCCAATTCATGCACAGGAGCCAACGAGCTGAATCATCTTCATAGAAGGAAATCCTTTTTAAGTAGTTTTAACCATAAAAGAAGATTATCCTGTATTAACATTAAAAACAGATACAATTTCAAAATAGACGTTCTATTAAAATTAGGTAAAGTTGGATTTATAATGATTTATTCTGCATTTTGTCATTTCATATTCTCCATGAAGAATGCTAACTAACAGGTTCCCTTTCAATAGTATGGCTACGGCCCTAATAACAGCTGTAAGGGTTCAATTACAGGCCTTAATCATAGTTATTAGTCTTTAGGATTTCTAGAAAGACCTAAAAAAAATACATAAAAATAAATGGAAACAGGTGTTTACTGCAACAAAACCCATAACAATGTCTCTGTAATAAGATGGCATTTGTGCAACATGTATTTATTCCAAATGTCAGACCATTAAACCCATATTTATTTTAGAGTTATGGAAATTAACAATAGTTTCAGTTTTATTTAAAATGCAATCAAAACTAACGGGGAAAAAACTGCATTTGACATAACTACATGTGTTGAAAAGAACGGATCCATGAGGTAAACATGAGCATGCCCTGCAGACACTTACCGCAGAGACAGCCAGTTCCAGCCCCAGGGAGACCCAGCTGATTATAAGAGCCATTACACCGAACAAGCACACCCTGTGGGAGGCAAGAGGAGGTCAGGAGCACACTTCACCAAGAGCATTACACCATGAACTTTTGGAACAAGAGGTACACTTACAAAAAGAGAGGCTTAACATAATAAAGGTGATATATTTTCTGTGCTATAACTGAACAAATTCTGGGATAATCTAACATAAAGCTCAAATTTAACAAACATAAATCTAAAATGTTATCTGAATTGAACAACTAATACAATTCTCTCCAATTTTGAAGTTAATTGCAAGGTGGTACAATTTTATTTGTATAACATACTCTCAATAAGGAAACTGAAGATGCTTTGGGTGATAATGGGATAAAATAAAAGCAGCAAAAGAACAGTAAAAGCATAAGAAACAACATTAGAGACACAAAACATTTGAACATTTGAAAACATATGGCATTCCAGCTATTATTAATCACTTCCTTAAAGGCAGCTCGTAAAAGATGAGTTTTTATCTTTGATATAAAGGAACTCTGTTTTTTAGCAGCTTTGCAGTGGTCAGGAAGTTTGCTCAAGATAAGGAAGCATAGAAACTGAAAGCTGCTTCTCCATGTTCGGTTCAGCAATCAACTGTGAATTTCTGCGCAATATTAAAAAATAAATAAATAGAAATTTGGACATCATGTAATAAATGAATAATAAACTTCCTGTTAATATAAATCAGTTTAGAATCTTAAAGGGGGGGTATTATAAATTGACTTTTTGGCATGTAACATCCTGATAACATGTTATTTCCTCATTAAAAACATGCCTGAAGTGTTGACTCATCCACTTATGTTTGAATGATTTTTGCATCTCTGCTGGTAGTTATTGGGGGGTGCTGAAATGCCTGCTCCCACCTATCTACCCTTTTCCACCCATCTTTTCCTCCTACCTAACACAGCTTACTCAGCAGCTGCGCCTGCATCCCCCCACCCCCCTCCACTCAGCTCCGGTAGAGTAGCAACTGCGATAGTTAGCTTAGGCTAATTGTAAGGCTAAGAGTTTGGACTTCATTTTTGGAAACAATCCTAGACCAAAAAACACCTGTTATATTTGCACACATCACTTCACAGAGGACTGCTTTCTCAACAAAAGCCTTTTTGATAGTGGATTAATAAGCAGACTGGCCCTAAAGGCAAGGCTACTCCATCAGAACCTGTACAGGTCAGAACTGTGACTTAGCATTACCAACTCCGACTTCAAAACGTATATTTATGTGCTTTTATGGTTTCAGTGCAAAACGTAGCTTCATTTAATTCTACATTTGTGATTTCAATGCAAAATGTAGCTTCATAGTGATTGATATTTATAAAAGGGTGCCAAGGAGGTTAAATATAACAAAGTCAACACGTCTTGTAAAAGCCTCTGAATTTTCTCAGGTTCTTCAAAAACGCCACTTTCAGGGTCAGATATCAGATCATTTGTCTTACAATCTCCCGTGTTGGCATTGTTCACCAATGTGATTTTTCCCCCGCCAAATACTAAAATGAAACACACTGAAAACTTCTGTAAACTATCGAAGTCCGACTCCACTCACATGCTGTGATAATAGGCGGTGTATGACGTTCTGCAGGGAGAGTTTCACAAAGGGTAGGAGGGCTTAGAGAGGCTTAGGCGTCAAATGCAGAAGTGATGAGAAGGGACATTTATTTGAGGTGAATTTTTATATATACAGGATTTTAAGAATGATTTAGGATAATTTTCATTTAAGTATGCTATAAAATGGTACTGTTCCTGGAAGAAGCATAATAGCCCCCCTTTAGATATATCAGAACGACTGCGATGCCAAGTAACTATTTGACTCTAGGAAGGAAATGCTCAGCAAACAGGAATCGCTTACTAGACGGAACAATAAAATTCCTGCTGCAACTGAGTTATATTGCATTCCTTTTAATAATAGATGAATTATGTGGGAATATGATGCCCAAACGATGACACTCACACTATCAGTATTCCCTTTGAGTTGCGGATGAGGCCGAAGAGAACGAGAAGGCAGATGAAGATGTCAAAGAGGAGCAGTGTGATGTAGCCCAGCCACCTGTGGAGATAAAGTCGATTTCAGCCTTATCAATCCACCACTGAGACAACCAATTTGTACCAGCAAATCATTTAGGCATATAACATAATATTTGATTAAAAAAAGTAATTTGTCTTTTTCAGATCTAATTATATTAGTCAATAAGAATATACATAATTCTTTACATTCTTCCAGCAATTATGACTGGAGCTATATCCCTTCCTCCCTATCGAGAATATAAAGAAAAGAAGAAAAAAAATCTACTCCCACCTACTAACATGTGGCTTATGAATGCACTGAAAACTGTTTAATTTACATTCACATGATGGGTAATAATCTGTTCGGGATCTATTCAGAATTAACAAGAAGGCAGAATTTGGACATGGAAGATAATCTCAACAGAAGGCCATCAGTAATGGGTAAAGTTTGAGTTTCTTTGGAGGGTGAGAGTTACTAACCTAGTCATCTAGTGTTAATAGTGTGCCACTAACCATAAGAACAATGAAATACAAAATAACTTAAATAAAACAGTGTGGAAGACTTTAACAAAAGCTTGGTTCAGTCAAAAACAGTCAAACCTTTTTATCTCTCAAACTGATCCTTTTTATAAGCAATAATCCATCGTCAAAAATGCTGTTTAACAATTCCCTTGTGTATTGTTAGCGCTTAAAGGCAGGTCCCCTCTGAGCAGTAGCACTGACTGCACTTATTTCCAGTTGTGTCGATACATTAGTGTGCGCTGAGAGTAAAAATAGAATTTAATAATGAGAAAGGACTTAATGGCCTTGTTTTAGGGTTTTCACATTGAAAGCATATTTAAATAAAACAAATCCACACACATTGTTGGTGAAGAAAGTGTTGGCAGCTAAATAAAAGGGACTGTATTTTCCCTTGAATGTGCAGCTGAGTGCCTACTCTTACATAACCAACCCAAATATTTTTTTTTTCTATCACTTTTTGCTGGGGTCACTTTCATACTTTCAGCATCATGAAAATGGAGACTGGCCAGATTTCAATTACAGTAATATTTCCTTAGACAACTTTTAAGCTTGCAGTGAGCTCAATGCGGCCTAATGATGCGATGAAGTAATTTCTTAGGACTTGTGCTTCGCATAAATTCTCTCCTTAGATTTATAATCAGATATGAAAAATCAATATTGGAGAGCACAGCCACTCAAGCTCATGTCGACAAAGCTTTCAATAATATGGGAACATGGAGGTGAAAGGCAGATCAAGTTTCCACAGGCTGCGCATTGCAGTTTCAGAGCGCATAAATTTTAATAGTAAAAAGATGAGATTGATTTCTTCCTTGTATGTTTCTGTTGAGTGCACCAGTACAGTCTTACCTATACCAGTCGTATAGTTCAATGCTGGTGGATAAATCTTCCAGGGAAATGAGGTTGTTGTCCCAGAAAGGAATCTCGACCATCTGTCTGACCAGCTCATCCAGTTGGCCCTGCAGCTTTTGGACGATGGAGAGGTAGTCTGCATGCTGAGCATACTGGCCCTCAAGCTGTTGCAGATTGTTGTCCACTGTCTGGTTCAATGACGACGTACTATCATATACCTAGCGTAAACATATGGACATACGAGGACATGACAGTGCTCAGAGGAGGGAAGGAAAAGAGCGGGCCTTCACTGCAAAGTTGGAATAAAACCACAGATGCTCACAGCAGAAGTGTGTTGAATTATTATACATATCCATATGACTGGGCTCTTGGTCTTACCAGCTTTTCAACACCTGTGATTGTGCGGTTGGCGTGGCGAAGGGAATACGTCAGTCGATTCACTCCATCACAAGTCTCGCCATTCCCATAGAAACCGACAGCTATGCCAGCACTGAGGGAAGACAAAAAATTTTTTTTAAAAGGAGGCGGGGAGACAAGCTAGTGAGGAGGAGGGATTGGCAAAAAAAAAAAAAAAAAAGAGAGAGGAGACAGAGAAGAAACCAAGTGCGGGGGGAAGCCAGGCCGAGTGAGAGGCGTGTGAACTCTGTTTTAACCCTGTCAGTTCGGACCCCCGTCAACGGGCTCCTTTCAGCCTCAGCAGAAAGACCCTATAGAGAACCATGGAAACACAGAGGAATGGGCCAGTAATGGCCCAAAACCCCACGCTACGGCTGACAAAGGCCACACTGAGGCAGTAGATCAGCTCTCATTGGCTGCGACAGGCCTCAAACGGCTCAGGCAGCTTAACGGGCAATAATTTGTGAAGGATGCATTTGGTTTACACATTTATTCGATGGGGGCTTAAATTTAGAGCTACTTTAATCATACATCGTGTTTTGAACATACTCCTTGAATTTTGCTACATTTTGTCAGCTTACAAAAACAGACTTTAATGTATTTCTTTGGTATTTTATGTAATGGACCAACATTAAGTAGTGCATTACAGACAGGTGAATGATTAGGTTACTTCTGAAATCGCCTTGCTTTCAGTTTATGGCATAACTCTTTATAAATGCAATTCATCAAAAAATTAAGGTACATTAATGTTAAAATTTATAGCAAACACCACTTATAAACAGAAGAAAATGAATTAGTTACTGATGGATTTGGTTTGTTAGGTTTGTTGCTTAAGTTAATTATTTACTTGTAAGTTGTATAAACCCCAAGAATAGGTTGGGTATAGAGTCTTGTATGGTGGGAATTTGATGGAAACAGTCATCACATAAAAACCCAATAGAATAAAAGTTACTTTGGGGTTTTTCCTTCTTCCTGTAATGTTGCTAATCTCTTCCTGTCACACTTTTCTGAGTGAAAACCCACAGAAAACAAAAAACAAAACTCAATTTCTTAATGTCATATAAACCTATGGAAACACCTCCACATTTGGTAAAAAAAATTTGGGAAAAAAAAATCTAAAAATACCTGATTTTCGCTGTTATATGGAGCAAATGAAAAAAAGAAGTATCAGCTAAACAAAGCACTGAAAACTTGGAAAAAAAACATTTGTGCGTGGGTTCAAGTGCACAGAGACACAGCGATTGTGATGCAGTTCTTGTACTCGACAGGTCCCTGAGCTCTTTGTGCTACTCTGAATCAACTGCGATGGCTCTCTGGAGGCCCATCAACAGGAGGAGGAGGATAACAGGAAACCAACACTGTGTTCAAGGACAGAAAACATGACCAGATGGGAGATTCTCACACCTCTCCACTTAATGACATAAAAACGTCACGAAAGAGAAATTGAGTGCGGAGGCAAATATATATAGAGCAAGTTTACTTGTCGACATCGTATCCATGTCCTTGCAGCAAAACAATACGAAGCAGTTAAAGTTTGGCTGGCTGGTCAAAACATTTAGGTCTTAATCAGTGTCGACTCAGTCCTGAGGGATTCTTTCATGATTAAGAGCTTGAGAATAGGGTGAGAATCTGACTGCATGCTGGGCATTTGCATTGATCATGGGGCTATATCGCAAAAGCATGCGGTCACATCAAAGTGCAATGTAACAGAGTGAATCAGTAGTGTGGGCGAAGTGAAAAGCTAATTCTGCTCGCCAACTTGGATTCGCGGACTGAACTGTCGCCAGGGCGGTTGCGTGTTGACACTCACCTGCACACGAGTGTTGCGATGATGACGCACCAGGCCGTGCAGCAGCAGTCGGCATTGGGCTGCTCTGCGTTTTTGCTCCGCCGGCAGCAAAGCCAAATGGAGTAGAAGAGCAGGAACAGGAGGTCCAGAGCCAAACAGGCAAGCGCCACGCCCCCCAGCAGCAAGATCGACTGAAGGAAAAAAGGAGCGAAGTTATGAGAATCTGTCTTAATGTCAATAAAAAAGGCGATAACATAAAAAATGTTCAACAGTTAATGGGAATGTCTCCTATTAGGGATAGAGTGATTGGATCAGAACGATATTTTCATATTTTTCAGTGATCAGATATTGGCTATATTAGCTAACTTTTTTTTTTTAACCAACTGCTCAATAAATCAAACCTCCGTAGTGGTGCAAACCAACCATGTCTTTATTTTTATTGGCCATTTATGACAACCCCGGGAGGGCCCTGCACTGAGCTCAAGCCTTCTTCTTGCTTGAGGAGTGAGCAGGCCCTTCTTTTCACCTGAAGGGGCAGGGTTTTCCCAGCTGGACATAGCGCGTGGAAGGATCACGTTATCACGGTCAGCCAGGAGGAGGCAGTATACAGAATACTGGTGCATGTTTTTGTGGGGAACATGGGGAGAACATTCAAACTCCACACAGAAAGGCCCTTTTGCCAACTAGAGGAACACACAGCATCCCCAGCGGGAATTGAACCCAGGAGGTTAGCTGTGCTACCAGCTACGCCACTGCGCTGCAACACCTAAAAGTTATAAGTAGATCTTGTACCACTTTTCCGCTAGGGGCCGGTTTGGCCTGGAACGTGTCGGGTTCAACTCGGTACAGAATGGTCTTGTTGTGTTTCCATTACCATCTCAGGTGTGCAGCGTGGGCAAGAATACGGGCAGGCTTAGCTTAACAAAAGCTCCAGCAAAAATCAGTCAGGAAGTCATCATGTTCAACACTGCTCCCCTCACAAGTTAAGGCTCATTCACCCAACCTCATATCGCTCAGTTACGGATCCGTTCATGCCTCCAGCCCCTGATCTGTGTTCTTTCTCACTGGTACTGACCCAATTATTTTATATCAACATTTAAGGCCAGGAGGTCAATTTAATACTTTGATTCTTAAAATGTGTAATTCATTTAGAGATCCAGACTATCAGCCAAAAACCCCTCTGGTGTGTTTTTTTATGAGAAGATTGCACTACCAGATGTTTGAAATGTCTGAAAACCTGATTTTGCATAATATAAGCCCTTTAAGACAGTCCTTGAGAGATTTATCATTATGTTTGGTGTGACTGTCATGTTCCATGCTCTGGTTCTGCTTCCGGTTTATTTATTTAGAGATGGTCCCATACTCTCAGACAACCGCTCAAACACAGGAGAATTTATGGTGGGCACTAGGGCTGGGCAGTCTCCCGAAAATTTACCGATACCGAAATGTATGACTCTTACAGACGTCATTTTGCCCGTGCTGGTAAATTTGGTATGTAAAAATAAAATAACATTTAAAGATGTGTTTTAGTTTAGCGATGCTCCTGTACCTTTAAGAAATTAGCCTTGGCTTGAGTCATGTGACAAACGGAGGGAATAATACCCAAATGAGGGGAAAACACTGCTAACGAAACTACTGTGTAGCTATATTTAGCAAGATTTTAGACTCGTCTACTGACTGTTTCTAAGAAAAATGCGACTAGTGACAAATAATCTGACTTTTTATGGTGTTACTGGATACTTAGAGTCTAATGTGGAGCTGCAGAGCATTTCTAGCTCAACAGCTCCGCCCACCCAGGTCCTGTTCAGGCGGAGCAGCTATTAACCCCGCTGAGTTGTTGCTTGAAGCTGCCGCCTGTTCCCACCTGTTCCGATGTAAAATATTTTCTGTATAAAATAAACGACTGCACACTAAAATCATCTATTTTACTCAGCCCCTGTCCCTTCTTCGTGTCATCTTGCCTGTATGATCACCCCTGAGTTTAAACTGGAAATACAGAATAGAGTGGGACTCAAACACGGAATAAAAGGCTGTTTGAAGCTGCTCAATAGCAAGAACCCACACACATTTTACACAGTTTTCACATTATGAAATATTATTATTATCGAGATGAAATGCTCAACATACCTTGATATTAGTTTTACCTCATATCGCCCTCCCCTAGTGGGTACTATGACAGAGAGCTAGCCAGGTCCTACTGTAACAAGCTATACTTAAACCACAAAAATCTTATGTTTTATAGTTGTTACAACGTTATTTTCCTAGAATATTGCATTTGGTTAAAGCCCAATTTGTCCTCTGTTCTGGTGTCTAAATATTTCAATTTTAGTGTCAACCGTTTATTCATATCAGTCAGCAGAAAGTCCTGTGATTACATTTTGGGGTCCTTGGAGACATCTTTAAGCATCTTGCAGTATTCATTGAGAATGAAGTTGCTTGGACTGGCAGACCTGGGCAGACTTAACAGAATTTTCTCCACAAGTGGATTATTTTCAAAACAGTAGATTTGGCTGATTTCAAGTTCATCTGGGACCTCTTTAAATCCGTTAGCAGACTCATGAGCTGTTGCAATGTTCTATGTCAAGTCCACAGATGGCTCGTCTGATTTCACTACAGCATTCACTCTAACTTTGCATCGTTTCAAAATGCTGAGTGGCGATGTTCGAAACATATGGGCGTGGTGTGATATGAATTTCTCGGTTTATCTTTTCAAAGGGGAAATAAATATGGGTGGGATCCACTGGCTATATAATCTCTTTTTGTTGTTGCTACATATTAGGGTTGGGCAGTTAGTCTAATTTTAATTGAAATGAGGATATTAAAAAGGTTGATTAAGATTAATTGTGTGGTGTGTTTTAATCATTATGCCAAACTAACAATCCAGTCAAAACACTCCCTTGCTGTCAAGCCAACTGACCAATCAACTTGGTGAAAAAAATATGAGGTACTTAGAAAAAAGAGCCCTAGGCTGGTAGATAAAACGAAACTGCAGTGTCAACAGTGTGCAGCTGGTGAAGAATTTTGACGCTGACCACAGAAGAGAACACGGCAATGACATTGCACAAAGACGTGGTATCGTGAACTCAGTAGTTTGGTAAAAATTTGGATATCTCAGGGAGGACAGCAGCTAGACTAAGCTAATCTGTAAAATCTTTCGATGGACGAAAATTCTAGGTAACACAACAATCCATTTAATCACCAGAAGTAGTAGTAGGCAATAAAAAAAAGGTAAAAAGGATGTGAATTTACACAAGCGCCGGCTACTCAATGAAGTCCAGCCGGCTACTAATTTCTGACCAGGATATGATTCTGCGCAATGCTGTGCACGACGTTAACCTGCCCATCGTATTTTCCCTTTCATACTTCAGCATGAGTCCCGCTGTGACACGGCTCTATTCTCCGCCAGAATGCTATGTGAACTGGGGTAGCTTTCAAACTCCGCTGCTCCGCCCGGTCCTTTAATATACTTTTGGCCGGTCGAATTGAACTAATATCCTTCCGCCCACTTAAGTTGTACCCAGTGTTATGATGGGGCTCTTGACTCAGGTCTAGCTAAATGGACGATGCAGAAAGGCTAAGTCCACGGCGGCGTTGTTGTTAAACCAGGCTGTCGGAGCCGTCATAGACGAGAAGCAGAGCGTCATTTTGGTAATTCAGTCCTCCCTTCAAGAGTTCAATTAGTGAAAACAAACGGATTCGTAAGAGTGTGTTTTCGTTTGTTTATAAGGGAGAATTATTTGCTGTTTATTTGTGTAGCCACCACATCACTGAGAACGTGTCATGAACTTAAATGAAGATATTTACAACCACAGAAAGCCCGTTGATGCCATACAATGCCAGCTTGTATTGCCTATTTTTCATTTTTAACTGTGCAAATCAGTTTTTATTGCTACTTTATATGTTGTATAATGATATTAATTAGGTGATAATAGTAGTAGTAAAGTAATATTATATTTGAGCAAATGTCTGAGAAAATAATATAGCCTGCTTATTATTCAATTCAATGATACTTTATTGATCCGGTCAGTGAAGTGCTTGCAGCCGCCAGAGCAGCGCTCCCAGTCACATATTAGTAGTTGTAGTAATAATAATAATAAAAAGTATTAGTAATCTTCTCCTGTTCATGGTTTCTTCCTGGCCAGAGGTGTGAGAAAGATGCCACCAAAAAGAAAATCCAATCAACAGACTCTGGAAGGCTTCTTAAAGAAGAAAAGTGGTCAGTTTAAGTGCTTCAGAGTAGTATTAAGATTCTGTATTCATCCTAAAAGGGACATTCATTGTTCAAATAAAAAAATTTTCAGATTTTTTTATTTTAATGGTGGCATTTTAATGTACACCTACAAGTGTTATATTGTTGCTGCGGCAATATTTTGAGTTGGTCATGGACTCTGATCCTGAATGGGAAGATAGTGACAACAGTGAAGTTGATTAAAGAGCAGAATAGAGATATGAAACCATTAAGTTTATCATTTGTGTTGGAAACGTCTTTTACTTAAGAGTATTTTTATTTTGTTTGTACACATATTCTGGTGTTTACGACGAAGTTAATAAATGCACATGAATATCGTGCTGTTACTTACATTTACATTATATGGTCAGCCCCCCCTCCCCAAGTTGGCTACTTTCATATTATTGCTGGCTAGTCTGTGTCTATGTGGAAAGCTCTGCAAAGGTAGAGGTTTTGACTACTGCATTCTGATGATGTCATCAGGCTGTGCCTACAAACTTTTTGCTTACCATGTACACAAGGATACTGATGTTCAGTGTTTGTCTTCAGATTAGATTTTGAAAGTTTAAAGTTTGTTATTTTTAATTTAATGTAAAATAAACCTGTTGAACCTGAAGCGTTTTTAATTCAAATTTATGCAGATTTCTTTTTGTGGGATATTAAATGTTAGATAGGTAACCAGGAAAGCATTTACATAATATTTAGCTTTTATTTTGTTTTAGAATATCTTCATCTTTATTCATCTTGTAAGAATTTTTGTGTTGCATTGTTTTGGAAAAAATTTATATTTTTTAAATGTATTTTGCACAATAAATGCTATTTAAATGGCATTCTCAACCTTTTTTAAGTTGTTCTGCTGCAACATGTCTTAAAAGTGCTCATAAGCAGTAATTTTGAAACATATATATATATATATATATATATATATATAAAAAGAACATACTGCAATACATATAGTTATTAAACACGCTTTAGAGTGTATTGCAATACAGATTTGAATCCCTCCAGGTACAAAGAGTTTTGAAGTGATTCAATGTTGTTAGCAATACAACAGTAGCAGGACACACACTCTGTATGTGACCTGAATAGGAAAGGCTATATTTAATTGTTTTTATTATTATTGTTAAGACAAATCAAAAATCGAGATCATTGAATATAGTGAAAAATAGTTGCTTTTATTCCATTTTCATAATCGCCCAGCCCTGCTACAAATTACAAAAAACTTCAATTGAAATTGAGCTAAATTACTTAAATTCTCTCAGTACTCTTTATATCATGAAAATTGCGGGGCAGGTTCTCCCATTTTTTTTTCTTAAGCCAACAAGGACATTTAGCGCTAAAATAATAATAATTCTTAATCACATATGTACAGTATTGTGTAGATGTAATGCCCTAAACAAAAGAGCTAAAAAGAATGGACTTTGAATGTACAACAAGATAAAAACAAAGAAAATACATTTTCTTGAACTACTATGGTACTCATGAGACTACCCTGACAGTATTTCCAAGCTTACAGTGGACTGATGTACAGTGATAGTTGAACCTCTCAGCCAACAGGAACACTTCATACAGTATGTAGGTCAGGCAGAAGGTTTCTGTGTTCACTGCAGACTCCTGAGGATACATGTCTGCGGCAGATTTGCAAAACCTTGTTTGCTCCATTTTTATCCCTTCCAAGACTCACTGTGAACAGCACATTATGTTAAATGACTGTTGTTCTCAATAGCTGAACATATTCTACTCTTGAATAAAAAACAAAACAACCCGAGCTAACCTTTAAAGAGCAGTGACACTGCTCCTTTTATCTGCTCTGACAAACGCTTGCGACAGACTGACGGATCAGACGCAATCGGATGACTTCTTGGCTCCTCCGTTCTGCGGAACTCGGCGAGGAGCAGAAAGCGACTGAACAAACGAACTGTAATTTGGGTGCATCTCTGGTACACTGCAAGACAGCAAGTCAGTCAAGGTTGGATCACTAAGACGTGCTTGTATAATAAGCTACAATGACGGCTTGGCCATCTGGACGAGTTGAAACCACTTCTTAAGCCTGCGGGGGAAGAGCTGCATTAACAATAATTAGCAGAATGTCATCACGGTTTGTAGGATGAGTCTGTGGCAGCATGGTTTGCATGACGTATGCCGTAAGAAATCTTTGATGGGAGAGAAATAACATATTCTACCAGCTCAATTACCTGTGCACTTCAATGCACCTAATACTCATATAATGAACTGCTTTTTGTTCAAAACACAAAGCAAACTCTTTCGTGCTGTCTCCAATAACCTGCCGGAGAACCAGTCTTGTACAAGACTAAGGGAGCTGCATCATTTTGTTCATTTTTGCCAAATCCTGAAGGAAATAAACAGAGCTGGGAGTAAACATCAAACGCCTACATGAAGTAAAAGAGGACGAAAAAAGAAAATAAACCGTTTCCAGCCTCAAGATTAAATTCCACCCATAAGTCAAAATGTGTCTGTTGCCCAGAGTTAGATAAGTGAGAAAAAGCATTTTGTAACCAGCCCTGTCAGTCATTCTCCTGATCTGGTACACTGCACAAACCGTCCATCTAACCAAGTCAAAATATCTTGTTTCCAGCTAAAGACTATTTTTGAGACTTATAAACTAAGCAAGAGCAGAAGGTGTTAGATTATTGATCTTATTTTGAGTATGTATCTCTTATTTTGAGAATTCTTAACCAAATGCAAATTGTCTTATTTCATTGGCAGATTTCTTAATTTAAGAAGATTTAAACAAAAAGCAAGTATTTTAAGGGTTAGTCTAAAGCTTCTTGAATTAAGTAAAAAATCTGCCAACGAAATAAGACAATTTGCACTTGGTAATAATTCAAAAAATAGGACATGTATACTCAAAAGAAGATTAATAATCTAACAACTTCTGCTCTTGCTTAGTATGCAAGTCTCAAAATAAGATCAAAAATACGTTTAAGCTGGAAACAAGTTTTTTGACTTGGTTAGATGGACGGTTTTTGCATGTAGCAGTCAGTTTGCTTTAGTTTATGGGGGGACTACGAGCATGCTACCAGTCCTATTCACTTACATTGTTTTATGCTGCCATTTAAGGAGAATTACTGGGCTGTTTACAATTTTTTTCCCACCTCTCTTACTCTGGGAGATATGGCAAGAGACACATTTTTACTTAGGGGTGGAATATCCCTTTAACTTTATTTTCCAACCGGCATTCCTGTACAAGATCAAGCACATCTCTATGAAACCACCAACTTGTGTCTGGTAAACTTCCTGTTTCTCTGGAACAACGAGTCGCTTCTCCATTTATGAATCACCTTCTCCCATTTAAGTAGAAATTCTGACTCTTGTGACCTTGTCTCCCATGATTATGCCTGGCTCTCATGCAGGACTGATTTTCTAATTGTGTTTTTTGGCTCAAATATTGTGATATATTTTTTATATATATAAATAAACCTCTACCCAAAAGGAAAGGGGGTTGGAGGAATAATACAAAAATAAAAAACAACAACCCTATAAACTCTGCAACTGGGTCATTTTTGCCATTATTAAAAAAAAAGAAAAGCTTCATGATATCTTCTGCCTGGTGCCGATCATTGCTGAGCTAGATGTGCTCACCAATCCAGAACCTTTTAAGTTAGGTGGGGGAGAGGCATGGTAAATATGACTAAAATGAGACAGGCGGGTATGTCGGGACTTTCTGGAAATAATTTAAGTCGAACAGCTGAACCAGCAGTTTCCATTGAATTTGAGCAATACCCAACTTCTCATTAAATGTCTCTGAGAAACCGATGTTCCAAAACAAATTATAATTTGCTCTGAACTTGTGAACGAATACAGCTCTCCCCTCCCCCAGTCTTAGCTGATTACCAAGCTGTGTAGACTCTTGTTTGACCTTTGCCACAGGTTACCAACCCCTTCATCTGACCGGTTGTTCCTCCTTTCTGTTTCTTTTACAAGCAGAGTTGAGATTATATTTTTTTGGGGGTGGGGGGGGATCATAAAGCAAATGGTTTCTTATGAACGTTCAGGATGGTTTTGAATGCCCACCAAACAGAGCCAGCTGGCTTGTGTCTGAAAGAGGTCAAGGCCTGGATAGCACAGGTTCACGCAGATGGTAACGTAGATCACAGGATAAAGGGGAACAAACAGGTGGAAACCTGTCACAATAAACCGTCAATCTTTAAATACAGGTTGCAAACATGATCAGTCATCTGGACAGAAAGAAGAATTAATTTGATTTAGTGCGTCTGAGAAGAGGGATGTTACCTGCTGATATGTCCAGTCTTCTGGTTGGAAATCACTGCTTGTTTGTTGGAACTTTAAGTTGAAGTGTGGAAGTCTGTGCAGCAGGTCTACCCACCAAGGTGGCGAATAGCTGACCACAGCTGCCATGGCGATGAAGAGTCAAAGAGATTCAGTCAAAAGCAAATATAAAAAAAGGAAGAAAAAAAAAGAATAGAGGGTGCTTTCAGCTGTAAACAAGGGAAGTAGTCCACTTCATCCAATTTGAGTCCAAGATGAAAACGAAACGCAAAAAAGAGCCGTTGTATAGTATAAAGCTCGAAAAATAATAAAATAAAGAAAAATCACCTCATTGGAGATGTATTAAAACAACTATAAAGGCAGCAGCACGAAAAGCTAACTAGAACTGGTAACTAGCCAACTGGTAATCTTCTCAGCGTACCTATTTAACTCTTGCTAAATTTGAACTGATAAAGCGCACCCAGTTATAATGTAGCAGTAAACTCCAAAGAGCTTAAGCCCATTTATATTATGCTTTTTTTTTAAACAACAGAAGAAATAGACTACTCAAAGCTGGTTAGGACAACGATAAGGGTTAGCTAGCTTTTAGCAGCTAGTTTTTAGCAGCTAGTTAGTTCTGTTCACCGACAGACGGAAGTGAAGAAGTCTCTTTTGTTCCAGTCGGCATTCTGGTCTGCAGTTATTTCCATCCAGATTTTCAGGTTCTATGGCCTCTTGATTAATCTTTTTCCAGACTTATTCCAACGGAGAATTGCTCTCCCTGTTCACTCAGACTGACTTCTCCATCCGGCTAGGAATTGAGCGCAGGAGGCTGGAGGCAACGCTGCGACTGTTCACGACAGTCCCCCAGCTGGCAGCTCAACCCAACCCCGGCCAGAAAACAACAACAAAAAAACCCAACACACATCATCATCATCATCACTGTAAAAATGGATCCTGCAGCGACACCTACAGCCGAGCTGCTACCGGTTCACTACTTGGGTGAAAGGCATCTGTAAATAAACTGTCAAATCGTTTATTTATTCAGATAATTAAAACACATAAAACATCATTGATAAAATTTTATTATTTAAATTATTGTAAATACATGTGTCTCAGGAGGTAAGGTATCGTATTTTAACCGAACAATTGCTTAAAAAATGACTGTGCCGCTGATGTTACAGCTAAAGAGAATGTCGTTGTTTTCGGTGCAATTGAATTCTGGCAAATCCGATCAGTTTTTACATTACAGGAATCTCTTGAAGCCTGGAGGACTTTTCCATACACCAATTTAGACTGTATTGCATTAAATTGACTTTCAGTACTATTTAGAATAGGCTATAATTAATCCAAGTGTTTTCATTCACCACAAAAAGTTGGTTAAATAAATTTTTAAACTGGCTTCAGACATCCATCTTTTTTGTGCAATACCTTCTCCTAGAGTGAAATAGATAAATTACTTGATGAAATTGTTACTTTAAAGATTGATTCCACTTTTAAAAAAATCAGAAAAACAAATAAAAATCAATAAAGTCTGTATCTATAGCAAATTGCAGCAAGAGATGAGAATTAAGAGGAGACATCACATTGTTGGCTTCTCTTTATTTACTCCCTATTATATCCCAAATAATCAAACTCCACCTGAAAGATCTCATTGTTCTGTATGTTTTAAAAATCATTTTGCTCTTCGACAGCATATTAACTGGTGGTTCCTATTACAGACGTGGACAAAATTGTTGGTACCCTTCATTAAATAAAAGAAAAACTCATAATGGTCACAGAAATAACTTTAATATGACAAAAGTAATAATAAATAAAAAATATATAAATGTTGACTAATGAAAGTCAGACATTGCTTTTCATCCATGCTTCAACAGAATTATTTAAAAAATAAATGCATGAAACAGGCCTGGACAAAAATGATGGTACCCCTAGAAAAGAATGAAAATAATGTGAACAAAGGGACATGTTAATCCAAGGTATGTCCACTAATCAGCATCCTAGGTGTCTACAATCTGTAATCACTCAGTGGGCCTATATATAGGACTCCAGATAGTCACTGTGTTGTTTGGTGACGTGGTGTGTACCACACTCAATATAAACCAGAGGAAGCAAAGGAAAGAGTCGTCTCAGGAGATGAGAAAGAAAATCATCGACAAGCATCTTAACTGTAAAGGCTATAAGACCATCTCCAAGCAGCTAGATGTTTCTGTGACTACAGCTGCACATGTCATTCAGTAATGTACGATCCATGGGACTGTAGCCAACCTCCCTGGACGTGGCTGCAGGAGGAAAATTGATGACAGATCAAAGAGACGGATAATCCAAATGGTAACAAAAGAGCCTAGAAAGACTTCAAAATAGATCCAAGCTGAACTTTATGCTCAAGGAACATCAGTGTCAGATCGGAACATCCTTCGCTGTTTGAGCCAAAGAGCTACAGGGAGACGAAAAGGAGAGGACAAATCATTAAAAAAAACAGACTGGAGTATGCCAAACTACATGCTGATGAGCCACAAAGCTTCTGGGAGAATGTCCTGTGGACAGATGAGACAAAAATGTAACTTTTTGCCAAGGCACATCAGCTCAATGTTCACAGACGGAAAAATGAAGCATATCTAGAAAAGAACACGGTCCCTACTGTGAAACATGGGGGAGGCTCGGTTATGTTCTGGGGCTGATTTGCTGCATCTGACACAGGGTGTCTTGAATCTGTGCAGGGTACAATGAAATCTCAAGACTATCAGGGGATTCTAGAGAGAAATGTGCTGGCCAGTGTCAGAAAGCATGGTCTCAGTCGCAGGTCACGGGTCTTACAACAGGAAAATGACCCAAAACACACAGCTAAAAACACCCAAGAAGGGCTAAGAGGAAAACACTGGCCTTCTATGAGCCCTGATCTCAATCCTATTGAGCATCTTTGGAAGGAGCTGAAACGTGCTGTCTGGAAAAGGCGCCCTTCAAACCGGAAACAACTAGAACAGTTTGCTCATGAGGAGTGGGCCAAAATACCTGCTGAGAGGTGCAGAAGTCTCATTGACAGTTACAGGAATCATTTGATTGCAGTGATTGCCTCAAAAGGTTGTGCAACCAAATATTAAGTTGTGGGTACCATCATTTTTGTCCAGGCCTGTTTCATGCAGTTATTTTTCAAATAATTCCGTTGAAGCATGGATGAAAAGCAATGTCTGACTTTCATTGGTCAACATTTATATAATTTTTATTTATTATTACTTTTGTCAGATTAAAGTTATTTCTGTGACCGTTATGAGTTTTTCTTTGATTTAATGAAGGGTACCAACAATTTTGTCCACGTCTGTATATCCTTTTTAAAGGCAAGGCAAGCAAATCTTATTTGTACAGCATACTTCCAACAACAGGCCAATTCAAGAAGCTTTATGTGAAAATAAAAATAGCAATAAAGCATTAAACACATGCAAAACATACGATATAAGAAAACATTACTCAAAGTCAGCTCTAAACAGATGGTTTTTAACCTTGATTTATAAGAACTCTGTGATTAGGCAGCTTTGCAGTAGTCTCACAGTTTGTTCCAAATTACAGGCGCATAGAAACTGAAAGTTGCTTCTCCTTGCTGAGTAGATTGGAATTAGAGGACCTGAGTGGTATGGAGGGGTGGTATAGCGACAACTGATGTTCAACCTACTTTGGTGCCAAGCCATTCAGTGATTTATAAATTAGTACAAGTAATTTGAAGTCTATTCTCTGAGCTATAGGGAGCCAGAATAAGGGCTTTAACTGGGTTAATGTGCTCTACTTTCCTGGTTAGTGACGATGTGTGCAGCAGCATTCTGGATCAGCTGCAGCGGTTTGATTTTTTAGGCAGACCTGTGAGGACACTGTTGCAGTAATCGACCCGACTAAAGATAAAAGTACAGATTAGTTTTTCAAGGTCCTGTTGCAACATTAGTCCTTTAATCATAAAATCTTTTTTCAGATGATAGAAGCCTGACCTTGTGATTGCCTTTTTGTGACCCTGGAGGTTCGGGTCTGAGTTCATTACCACACCTAGATGTCTGGCGGGATCAATAGTTAATAGCTGTATTAACTGAAGGTGTGTGCTGACTCTTTATCGTTCCTCTTTATGTCCAAAGATAATTCCTTCAGTTTTGTCGCTGTTCAGCTGGAGAAAGTTGTGGCACATCCATGCACTGATTTGCTCGATGCATTTACTTAGGATTTGGATGGATTCAAAGTCCCCTGGTGACATTGTAATGTAAAGCTGACTATCATCTGCATAGTTATGGTAACTGAGGGTGGCAAAGTGCACAACTATGGCCCGGGCAGGATTTGATCCCATGACTGAGAGTCATACGCGCTAACAATTCAGCTAAAAGGATATCCCTGCCGCTAAGCAGCCAGGGCACATAATCAATCGGAGCCATAGTGACAGTTCCTCCACACTGTCACATAATGTTATTGGTTGTTATAATCCAGGCTAGTGGAAGCACTACTTTTAGTCTTCACAGAAACTACACTTGTCTGGATTTTACTGTGCTTAGCTGTGTCACATTAATATATGAAACCATCAGTTGACCAATATATATAGCTCTTTTTTGGGTATAGCGACTAAATCAATGACTTTATGCAACATGCTGAGCTTCCTTTGAGGGCCATGTTTTAACAGTAAAAATAAACCAAAATTTGTTTATGGTAAATGTTTATAATTCAAACTGAAATTTACCTGTAAACACTGGTTCACAATGTACACATTTTGGCCATCTTAAAAGATTATTCCAAGCCACTGACCATCCTCATCTACTTTCTGTGAAACTGTGTCAGTGATATTTCCTGCAGATCATTAGAGACCCTGACTGCTCACATCCTTCGAGATGTTGAGAAAGGAAATGATCGCTGAACGTGCATGCAGAATGATTACAGACTGACCAAAGGTTAACCTTTCTTGGATCATTTAACCCAGTCACAAACAAAGTTTTCTATTTAAAATTAATTCAAAAGCAAAAAAACAAAGAAAAAATAAATCTTAAACTATATAAGACTGATCTATCTTTTATAAGCAACACACAAATATAAGGCAGAAGCTTGTCCTTACCACTGTATCGCACACCTGTGCTTCATTCATAGAGCATTCAAAATGGTGAATTCAACAACGTAAGACTTTTAAAACTTATAACAAAAAATCCTGAAAACAATATAAGCCATAAACTTGACAAGGAACGTTTGGTGCATACTACATGTGCCCTTCTTCTTCTTTTTTTTAATCAAGTATTTAATTCTATGCAAGTCTGTTTAAATACTTCCTGACAGGAAGGCATCTGCTCTCTGTCTTTAGTTGATCAGTTTTGATAGTATTTAGCATGTTTTTTTTTTTCTCAGACTGGTAGCTAATCATACATTGATATGGCAGTTTTGTATAATTCAGAGTTACCAGTTAAATGCTTAAATACTGAACATTCTGCAAGTAACTGCCTTTTATTAGTTGCTTGTTATTGTAGTCATTTTCTCAATGTTCATTTGAACGCTAATAGAAGGAATGTGAATCTATTATATCAGGCCAACCAAGAATATTTTTCTCGCGCTATCACTACTTACAGCCCATTTGAAACATCAGGAAATGTCTGCTAAGCCTATCATCTCGAGTTGGCTTGTTGCTGAAACTGTGCTATACATATAAATTATAGCCTTGCCTCATCACAGATATGGCTGCCTGGCACATACTTTTACAGAAATGATTATAATTATATGTGGAAAACAAATTTTTCAAACTTTTATATGTTTTTTGTTGTTGTTTTTTTTTTCAGATGCAGTTCCAAACATCTAAATTATGGACATTAGTGCCAACTAAAGACTGTACCAGTGCAGAACTTACATTAAGGACTTTTTTCTAACTAAGAATTGAAAAAGGCTCTAAACAACAGCTGCAGAGGGCCCCATGTCTTTGTTTGCCTTGGGCCCTCAAACTTCTAAATCTGCCACTGACCATATGAGGATTAAATGGACGTGTCACCTGATTTGTTATTCCAGTTGTAACTATATGGGTGTTACTAAAGTGACAATAAATACATTTAAATGCGTTTATTTTAGAATTAGCTTGGTGAGAAATGATAATAATAATTGTCATTCGATACAGCTTTAAAGAATTATTAAAGTAAGAGCTCACGTCTACGAAGTGTACTTGAAGGCAGCATTTTTTTATTTTATGCACACATCCTTTAAAAGAATGAGGAACAGAGAATAAACCAAATAAACCTGCGCTGGTTGTACCAGGAAATTAAAAAAGTTACACATTTTTTGTTATGGTAGAATATAGATTTCATGATACAGCTAAGTAGGCTAATATTTAAAGAAACCGAGACATAAAGTCGCATATTCACGCCCCCCAAACCTTTAAAAATCCACTCAGTAGTAGCTGCCGTGGCATCGCCAGACTACCAGTGCGTGTATGTGGCAAACAGCTCCACTTTTTAAGGACAAGGACTTCAACCAGGGCTCGCTACAACTTTAAGAAGCAAATTACTTGTTTTTTCCCTCTCTGCAGGAAATCACATGGAGGTGCTATCGTGCTCACATGACAGCCAGAGCTATGGCAGGAGAGATCACTGAAGGTAAAGTGTGAAGACTTCTTTTTTAATCTCTCTTGAATCAGTGATTTCTAGGAACTTTATGTTACTTTTCCTCGGGTACCTGCGTCAAAAAGCGAGGACTTTTCCACACGCTGATATCGCGAATTGAACTCAACCGTGAGAAGTTTTCAGAGATCGGTCGGAAACAAGCTGTCTCTTCTTTAACCCCCTCGTTTAAGTTTTTAAGATTCCCCCCACAAGCTGCAGCTACTCCTGTCTTGATCTTCCGGAAGGACCAGGTCAAGCTGTTTTTTTTTTTAAAGTCTGAAATGTCATTCCATTCAGTCTTCTTGTTAATGTCTTTAAATATCTGCAAATGATACCGTTTCTTTCAATTCAAGACACTCCAATTCTATTAAAATATTTTTTTTTCTTAGAACAAAGATAAAACAAAGTCACAGGTCTTTATCCTTTTTAAAAAAAATTCCCTTATTATGTTAAGTAAGGTCATCATGTGCAGATGATATTATTTGTCACTATTTGTTGAGGCACATGTGATGCTATGTAGGTGTTGTCTGTGCCTCTTTTAGGTTCAGTTCCTGCCTATTACAGAGAAGTGTATGAGGCCATCCGCTCCAGGACAGATGAGAAAGTTCAAGCTGAAGTGTTTCAGCGCCTCTTGCAGAGGACTGACCTCTCCAAGGCGGCTCTCAGCCAGGTGAGGGGTTCCTCAAGAAACCGTAAACGCAAAAAGTAAATTTTCTGCAGTTGGAAACTACAGCTGAAATGTATAAAAAGGGATGTGGCATACAAGAATCCAGCTAAGGCACCATTCCCCTTTTTCTGACCTTTCCTAGCATATCGCTTTTTGTCTTGTGAGGGCTTTGTGCACACAGGAATGCAAACCACTCTTAAAGTTGGATCTCAAAAATGTTGACCTTCTGTGTCACATCATCTCCATCCACTTTTTTCCCCCCCAGATTGCTGAGCACGTTGACTCTACAGATGGATTCCTTACCAAGCTCTCCTTCTATAAAGCGCTGGCTTTAATTGCTCTAGCCCAACAAGGGAAACAACCGAGCCCCAAACTCTTGGAGAACTTCATACAGGGTAAGTGATTTTGTTGCAGGGACAGCAGACTGGTAAAGGTTTCTGCTTAATGAGTAGCTTAGTGCCCAAATACGACCTGAGAAATGCCTCATCTGTTAAAGTGCAAAGTGCATGTCACTCTTTTATTAGCTCTCATGGACATGTTGTTTGATACCTTACCTATGGAATAAACCCAACAGCAGCTTTACTGCAGTTAGCAAGTTTGGTGTATTTGGAAATATTTAACAAATACGTTTTTTTTGTGCACATGTATATTTCTAACCCTCTTTATTTCTACTTAAAGAGAATAAAATGTCAACTCGTGTTGGGAACCTATAATTACAGTGCCTTACAAAAATATGCATATTCCTCTTTATTATTTTTTTACATTATAACAAACTTCTTTATAGTATATATGATTGAACAACAAAACGTGTCATTGTAAAGTGGAAGGAAAACTATTTTTTTTACAGAAAAAATTTCAGAAAATTGCCTTATGCAGGTCTTCTGAGTTAATACTTTGTAGAACCAAATCACTGATTTGTTGTGCAGTCTGTCTCTACCAGTTTTGCACAGACATGTTTGCACATTCCTGTTTGAAAAATTGTATCACCACAGCATAATGCTGCCACCACTATGATTGACTCTGTAATCAGGGTGATGTAGAGTGGTAGTTTTTAAGTCACTTTAATCGTTTTGCACGCAGACTAAAACTACATAAATGATAGATTTCTGGAGTGCGCAAATAGTAAATGGCCTGTATTTGTATAGCGCTTTACTTAGTCCCTATGGACCCCAAAGCGCTTTATACTACATTCAGTCATTCTCCCATTCACACACACATTCACAGACTGTTGATGGCAAGCTAAATAATGGTTTACCCATCAATATATTTTCTTCCATGAGGTGTGGATCTCTGCAGCCACTTCATTGTTAAAAGTCTCTTGGCTGCTTGTTTGATAAGTGCTCTCTCCCCATGCCTGGCTTGTCAGTTTAGATAGACCACCATTGCTTGGTAAATTTGCATTGTTGCTATACTCGATCCATTTTTCAGTTTCTCTCAGGTTTGTTCTTGCTGTTTGCTTATTTATGTCTTCTTACAAACCCACGAGACCTTCACAGAACAGCTTTATTTATAGAAAGGTTGAATTAAGCTCAGGTTTACTATTTTTACAAATATGGTGTCTTCTGATGGCAGCTGGTCTTGGTGGATTTTCTTTAGGGGCATTAGGTTATTAAAGGGGACTGAATTTAAATGCAATATGAGACTAAATGTTGAGAAGTTCAAGGTGTTTGGATATTTTCTTGTGGTTTGTTGTATTTTTAAGTGGTGCATTTTCCCTCCTTCTCTTTGGGATGATGATAGAGGGATAGTTTATGGTTTTCTTCAGGGTAACCATTATGCAGACTTTTTTTGAAGCCGTCTGCAGGGTTTAGTGTTGAATCCAGCTTTGTTATTTCAGGTGTTGGCAGTATGGCAACTTACTTTTTGCCACTTTCATGCACATGCACAAGTTTCATGTACAACTGTCTTGGAATGTCCTGGAAGGGATCATAGAAGGTCACATGGACTACTGTCAACATAACTTTTCTAGTTAGAGACAAAGCCAAGGAAGCAAAAAAGGTGGAGTTGAAAGAAAATTGGCATTCCAAAAAGTTTTGAAATTCCTATCACTCCCTGAGCATTGATTCAATCACGGAAAACAAATGTTAGCTCTGAACTGTGTAATTTACAGAGTTACCAAAACCCCAACTCGGCGAGCCGAGGGAGCTGAACGCTCTGAGGATGCAGCCGGCTCAGGACGATGTGCTGACCATTTCACAGACGCTGGAAAAGCTTCTCGCCAAAGACACAGTCCAGGTGGAGCTGATACCGGAGAAAAAAGGCCTGTTCCTCAAGCATGTGGAGTACCAGGTCACCAGCCAGGCAAGGATCCTAAAAAAAAAAAAAAAAAAAAAAAAATCATCAAGATGCTACAGCATCATGTTGAAAATGCATTTGAAAAGTTATTTGAGAAAAAAAATCCTCCCACCTATTTTGTGATTCTTTTTCATTTTTTCTTTTTTGCCTTTTAGCGTTATAAAATATCAGTTTATAGGCGGTACAGTGATTTTGACGTCTTCCATGAAGTTTTGCTGCAGAAATTTGCCTACAGAGTGGTTCCAGCACTGCCACCCAAAAGGATGCTAAAGGGAGGTGGGTTATTGTGTGGACTGCGGTGTTAGGCTTGCCTCTATGTTCATTTATCTGCTGTGCATTCTGTATCACGATCTCATAACTTGCTTACTTTATTTTTTACTTTTTGAGAAATTCCAGGTTAAAAGTTTTGTTTTTTTAAGGATTTTATTTTTTTTCCAGTCGTTGCAGTTCAGACTTAGAAACTAGTGATGCATAAAATTAACTTTTTCACTTCCTGAAAACTAGTGATAAATATGTGACTGAGTCATACAACTAGTCAAGGTGTTAAGGCGTGATAAAAAAAATAGAAATAGATTTGTCATAATGATGATATCTCAGCACTTCTTTTGATTCTTGCACACATGTGGCTATGCTCAGAATTATTATCCTTGAAATCTAGATTAATGGTAGCAATAAAAAATGTGTTCATATATATGATATAAAATCCTCTGTTAGCTTGCTATGCTATATTTTATTTATTTAGAGAACAGTTTTCATATGCAACAGAAGGAGGGGAAGTAAGTGATTAAACAGAATGTAGACTTTCTGGTTGTCCCTTATTCGCCTTGCTCCCTCGTTCCATGTGTATAAAAAGTGCAATCATTTTAATCATCTATCAGGACCTACTTTAAGCAATGTTCTGATCTCTGCTAATTTTGTCTATGACATCTCTTTAGAAGGACAGCCTCTGTAATTTCCCTCAGCAGCGCTATGACTCACTGTATACCCCCTGATTACTGGTGCAGATGCTTCTGGGTTTTTTTTTAATTTTTATTTGTTGCCATCTACACATACCCATTTGTAACCTTTTTTTAATCTTAAAACATTCTGGCATTTTGGCTTCTTTAGCAACTCTTCTCTGTATGTTGCCATGACATAGAATAACTGTCTGAGACTTGAATTTTTGGCCTTAATGGACCAATTTCTAACAAAGAGCTGTGAGTTTCAGAATATGTTCTAAGATATGTTGTAAACCTTCAGATATTTGTTTCTTTGTGTCCTCAGTCCTGACTTCTGTGTCCGAGCGTGAGTTCATTGAAGGCAGAAGACGAGCTCTGAGCAGATTTATTAATTTAGTGGCTCGCCATCCCCTCTTCTCTGAGGATGAGCTGGTCAAGACCTTCCTCACCTTCAGTGGCTCTGTATGTTTTTAAGTATTTTCTTACAGAACAAGCACTATCTTCACAACACAAGGGAGTGAAAACATCCTGTTTAATTCACTCTTTGTCCTTTTCCACTCACCCACTCGTCACCCTGCTTCCCAAACAGGATGTCCAGGCCAGGCTGCGTGAAACTTGCAAGAAAACAGGCGACGAGTTTATGACCGACAGGATTGCAACCCAAGCTAAGGTTTGAAATGGATATGTTAACTCCGGGCACACATTTTTTTCATGAGCAGTTGCTTTTATTAAAAATCTGTAAACGCAACAGAGGAGATTTGTCTAACCTGTTTTGCAGGACTATCTCCCAGCAGACATTCAGGCTCAGTTCTCCACAAGCAGGGAGCTGATTAAAAATATCCACAACAGCTTCCACAGGCTGCGGGACCGAGCTGAAAAAATGGCTGAGCGCTCAAAGGAGAATGCAACTGATCTGCTCCAGTTTGGTCGAGAGCTTAGGTATTTTATTATTAAGGATATACAGTTGGTCATCCTGCAGGATTTAAAGCTTTTACAGAAGGATTCAATCCCGAGTAGCCTGGACCCAGAAATATTTTATTCTCCCTTTTTATATTAATGTTTTTGTCAGTGCTCTGGGCTCCGATGCATCGGCTCTTCCTTCTTTGGCCTCCTCCCAAAGCAGCTGGGGAACCCTTCGTCAGTCTTTGAAGAGCCTGTCAGTGGAGTTTTCCGTTTTATCCGACAAGGCCGCTCAGCAGGTAAAGCCTTGGGTACTTTCCTGCTGCGTTTGCCCCAAACTAAAACTGGGTGATAAACATTGTTCTGTTGATGTCTCCAGGGCAGACGGGAAGAGGATGATGTTGTGGAAAAACTGAACTTCTTCCTTGATTTGCTGCAGTCATACAGAGTGAGCTAGTTTGAATTTTGCTTTGTTGTTGTGCTTATTATTTTTTTTAAAAGTTTATGTCTACCTGCAGGAAACAGGAATATGATATGTTTAAGTTTTGAGGAATTAATTTAATTCAGGATTAAAATCTGTATTGCAGATGCAAGTAAGGGCTTTCAGGAGTTAGTTACCACAATTCTAAAAGCGAAAGACATAATAAAATCTGATTTACCAACCCTCACATAGCTTGTTAAATGAAACCATCAAATACTTATTGGAGTTTTGGAAGGGGCTACAAAGATGTAACTGTAACTTGGTTGCATTTGTATGTACACCCTGATATTAAGTTGTTGATTCAGTTTCAACATTTAGCCTTGATTGGTAGCCTTCTAAGTTGTAAAAATCCTCAATCAGTCAGATTTCGATATCCTCTCTTGTCAAGAGCAACGTTCAGGAGACTCTGCAATTTTTCTTATCCCTGGACTTGGGCTACCTTATTCCAAAAACCAATTTCCAAACAATTTATTTGGGTGAAGCCAATGTTGTTTTTTAAGCCAATACTTAAACACTTTGTGATGCTGGAAAAACTAGCCCTGTTTTTTTTATTTTATATCTTCAGCTTTGTAGCAATTTCAGAGGAATTTGAGCCAAGTTACCACACAGCATGATGCTACCTCCACCATGTTTTACTGTAGGTGGTGCTCTTTTTGTAATACTTAATGCCATCCATCCATCCATTTTCTTTACCGCTTAATCGTCAAGGGGTCGCGGGGGTGCCTATCTCCACCTGGCTACGGGCGAGAGAGAGAGAGAGGCGGGGTACACCCCGGACAGGTTGCCAGTCCATCACAGGGCAACATAGAGACAGACAGGACAGGACAAACAACCATGCACGCACACACTCACACCAAAGGACAATTTAGATTAATCAATTTACCGTGCTTAGTGCTCTGGGCTCTGATGCTTCGGCTCTTCCTTCTTTAGCCTCCTCCCAAAGAAGCTGGGGAACCCTTCGTCAGTCTTTGAAGAGTACCCACGCATGCACGGGGAGAACATGAAAGACCCTGGGCCAGAGGCCACAACCTTCTTGCTGCAAGGCAACAGTGCTAACCACTGCGCCACCGTGCAGCCTTGCAACATTACAGCTTTATTCAGACATGGAGATGCAGGGGACTGTGGCACGTAGGACAAAACCAGAATGTGGTGGAAATGCCTCCAGCTTCTGCTGCATTGCAACAGCTTTCCTGACCTGTTTCAGTCTAGTTTTATTTAGTAAATTTGGGAGAGCCATTCCTGTTTCTGGAATATTTCAATTGTTTCACATTTTCTCACATTTTGATTACTGTTTTTGCTGTCTGGTTTTTATATACTGCTCTGGAATGTTTTGTATGCCTCTTCTGACTAACACATTTATATATTGAGATACTGAGTTTCCCTTCGTGGGACAATAAAGGATTATTCAATTCAATTCAAAACCTCCAGGGATATTTTTTTTGCATCTTTGCAAGTTGATGCTTTTTTAAAAAGTTGCAAATATCAGAAATCCCACCGTTACAGTTTAAGATTACTTAAATTCAGATTAACTATACTTTAATGTAGGTTTGAACTCAAGGCGACATGATGCTAAAATTGAATCAAAGGCTTTAACAAACTACTATTTCAAGGTTGCAGAAACTGATGTAATGCGGTTAATTGCAACTTTTATGTCTTAGAACCCCACCTCCACAAACATTTGCAGGTTTTTCACTTGTGCAATGAAAGATATCTCATGTTAAAGTTTGAAAAGGTTTTGCAGTCATTTTCTATGGTCTCTTATAAAACCTTTAGGAGCCATGTCTTTTTCTTCCCAAACATTGTACAAGATCAACAGTTTGAATTTGGGAATGTTTTTTAGCTGGATGTGTTGATTAAAGAGACAGCTTTTGATTAAATATTTAAAGTAAGTTGTCATTACTCTTATCCAGAAGTTTCTAATGTCTCTCTCTTCTGTTATATAATGCTGTTATGAAGTGTATCACCCTGCCATTTTCAGTCAATCGGTAAGAGCTGCTATGTGTTTGTCTCTAGGATCTCTGCGAGCGACATGAAAAGGGTGTGCTTCACGAGCACCAGAGAGCACTGCACAAGTACGGCGTGATGAAAAGGCAGATGATGAGTGCCACTGCTCAGTCCAAAGAGCAGGCTTCTGTAGAGCATCTAGAATCACGAATCATTCAGGTGATTGTTTTTTCAGTTTCATATTTTCTTTTTTTTTCTTCTAGTCATAAAACTGCTTTGCAAAAGCTGCTTTAGCTCAGTTATAAATTCTAAAATGGTTGTAAAAGCACTGTCCCACTGACAGGTGACCTGTCAAACATTTGAAGGGGTTGTTAAGTAAAGGAAGAAAATCTGGCATTCAGAGCAGAGGCAAGCCCTTGTGATGTGGACTTTAAGCCTTTTAACTCTTTTAAGACCCTTTGTCATACAAAAAACACACTAGCTCAAACTGGATATTCCTCAAAAAAGCACACAGTCTCCTCTTTAAACTCTTTGAACACATTTAATTTAATGTGGTAAATCAAAGGCTCATTTTAAGACCAAAAGTAAATTTTCACACTGGTCTAAAGCTAAGTCGGTGTTAAGAAGGCAATTAATATTTCTGTCTACTTAGTGGTTTTTAATCATGTGGTTGCAGCCAGTGTGCTTTGTCTGTGTTTGCCATTTATTCACATTTTTCAATTAATTTCCCCTAAAATTGACATGATTTTATACATTTATGTCCATGTGATGTTTGAACTTGTACAGTTTTATATTGAACTATTATTTACCATATTTTGGTCCCCCCACCCATTAGTTTCTTAACCCTAATCCTCAGGGCCCACCGTCCTAAATGTTTTAGGCATTTCCCTTCTGCTTCACACCTGCCCCGAATAACTCGGTGAATAACAGGCATCCAGTTGATGGCATGCGAGATGTAATTCTATCATTTGAATCGGGTGTGCTGGGGCAGAGATGCATAAGGCCCTGTCTACACGGACATGAAACCAGGTGTAGCAGCAAAGACACTTAATCGACTGGGTGTCTCATCCACAAGGAGCAGGTGTTTCAGGGCACGGTAAATGATGTTGAGGAAGTGGAGGAATCTCACAACGCCGTTTCAGTGGCTCTCTGGCATTTTTTTCTGTGTATGATGTTGCAACCCCATTTCTGTATGTAACACTAATGCAGAACTCTGTGTTGAAGTAAATAAGCATGCGCCACATAGTGTTGCGGTCCTAATAAAACAATGTTGACCTTCTTTTGGATCCTAAAAAACAATTTACTGTCCCTCCTCTATCACCAGCAGCAAAAAAATGGATTCTGAGAACCACGGACACCATATGCTTTTGAATAAAGGGTTAATTTGAAGATAGATTTGTCGTGTGCCACTGGGTATACTGCACATAGTCTGTGTTCTTTTTCTCTTTCTCTGACAGTGTCACAGCACCAGCAATGGGCCGATCATAAGTACTTCGACAGTTTCAAAAGCCGTATGGACAGAATTTTTTTATTGCGGTGCCATTCTTAAAGAATCCCCCCCGCTTTTTTTTCTGGGCCCTGAGGAATAGTGTTAAGAAACCCTGGTTTACCAAATATAAAGTTAATGTTTTTCAGTAGTGCTATAAATGCTTACATCTTGGCCTACTGAAAAGTATGTTGTGCTTTTCATCATGTTCACAAGGTACTATTTTTAGGGCCCTTTTGCATGAATATAAAAAAATAAATAAATCAGTGGGGCGGGAAGGTGGTCAGGCTGTGGACAGGCTCTGTTTCATCTTTTTATACCACACTTTTTACTTCAACTCACCTTTCATGTAATACAGCACTTCATGATGAACAGCCAACTTCTTCAGTAATGTACTTTGTTGCATATCTTCCTTGTAGAGGATGTCAATGATTGTCTGCTGGACTAATGTCAAGTCAGCTGACTTTGTGGTTTTGTTGGCCACAACATTTCTAAAATACAAAGTCTGTTTTAATGGACCCATGTGATGGTTTTGACTTTTACTTTTTGAACTGAATTACCCAGATTTTTTTTATTATCATCATTGGTTTATTTTCCTTTAGCAAGATTCACCTGTCAAATAATACATTTTTAAGAAAATACTATCCTGAAAAATAAGTTTCAGTACAATTTCCCCAGCCCCAATCATAGAGCTAGAAACTCAGTGCTTTACAGAAAATAAAGAAGGAAAATGAAGGAAAACATTTAAGTCTGATTCAAAACTATGCAAGAAGCTGCAATGAGTAATTTTTCAGTAAAATTGAGTAAAAATAAATAAATTACAACTGTTGCTTTATAAAGTTAGAATCTGACTTCCAAAAGTCTGTACACCCCATGAACATTTCAGAAGCAACATAAAAGCACAGATGTTATGATTATATGCATCCCAAGATTCATCTTATGAGGAACGTGTCTTGATCATTTTATTTGAGAAAAATTCCTCTTGTCTGTCTTGTTTTGGTAATTTGTTGTCATTAACAATTTGTTTAATCATCAGTGATATATTTTTGTGAAATTCTTTTTATAGCAAGAAAGTGCTATCCAGACCATGGAGCTCCGCAACTATTTCTCCCTGTTCTGCCTTCATCAAGAGACACAGCTTATCTTCACCTACCTTCCAATCACCTCTCACATTCTTGGAGCTTTCGTTAACTCCCAGGTTCAAGGACACAAAGAGGTAAGGCTGTATGGAAATAGGTTTTCCTCCAGCTTGCTTTGATGTCGACTCAGCACCTCCAGAGTGGGGGTGGTCAATATAGTTTTAGATTGCCTCCTAAAGTCTAACAAAAGAGCTAATACTGAAGGATGATGTGCCTGGATTAAAGCTACTTCATCTTTCCCAGGAACAAGTGCATATCACATACAGGAACATGTCCTTGTCTGCTTTTAAAATATGGTATATGTAAGGTGTGTGAACATCAGATCTGTGTTGTTGTTGCATTTTAAATTCAAATAAAGTAAAGCCTGTGGAATTTAATACGGTTTTGGATTAGGTTTTTGACAAGACTTAGTTATTCAGCATTTGGGTATGGAGCTGTATACTAAAATATTTATTCTACATAAACTGACTTTTTCCTCCCCCTTTTTTCTCTTTTTAGATGGGTGAGGTGTGGAATGAACTCCAACCAAAGCTTGGGTGTCTCTTTGGCAGTAATAACGGACTGAAACCTACAATCTGAAACGCAACAACAAATGTGCCGTAAAAGAGAAACACTCCAACAGATGAAGATAACCTACTGGAAAATGAAAAGCTCCATGAGCTAATGCTTAAAAATGTTTAAAGCACAACTGTTCCCATTTTATCACATGATGGACATTTAATCCAGTAAGAATATTTTTACTACTACATTCATTTACTAAATGTGTAAATCTATGCTCTGGGAAGTTGATTTGTTTCTAAAATCTACTTTTGCAAATGTTAGCAGAGCAACAAGATGCTAAGATGTCTTATTCTATAAAGGGATGGATGACATAGTCATACAATACACATTTATGTTTTATCTAAATCGTCTGTTTACAGCTCTTCAGAAGTTGAACACACTAAGATACTGACACTGAGATTTCAGTCTTTCTGGATGTTTTTTTTTTATCAGTTATATTTTTTCTGAATAACTTAGAGATGCTATGTTTCTACATTGTTTATATTTTTGAATATTCTGTGGGATTTTAATTTGGGTATATTTTTACATGAAAATTTGTGAACCCTTCGGATTTTCTAAAAACATGACCTGAAACATGAATTGATTTTAAACAAATTCTGAAACGCAATAAAGGACACTCCAAATAAACAAAATGATACAATGCTCATCCTTTACCTAAAGTTAGTCCATATTATGTATACGCAAGCAGCAAATGTTGCAGTTGTTTTGAAAGTACCATTTGATACATTTTCTTTTAAACTTCAATTCAACATCACTACATAGGAAACCTGGCTAATTTTTTTTTCTCATCCACTACACTGGTTTAATTTTGGCTACTGTAATTGTTCCATCGTCAGGGAGGAATAACAAATGGGCATAAAGTGCTGAAATCCAGTGCTCTCTAAAAGTACTTTGACATTGGAGGAATTGAAATATTGTATTTAAGCATAATTTAATTCAAAATGCGATATATGAGGTGTGACTATTATGCGTTGCAGCATCTAGGCACAGATGCCTAGATCAAATGACTTGATTTAAAAATTGCTGCTTTTTGGAAGGAACCAACAAGATCAAATTGCCCAAAAGGTTATCTTGAAAGAAAGAAAATATATTCATATATAACAAACTGCAGCCTCTAAAATATGGTGTATCCATCCACCCATCCAGTGCTTATTTAGTGAGAGGCGGGCAAAAAAAACTGATGCATACACACACTTGTACCTGAGGGCAATTTTAAAGAGACCAATTTATCTAAGTCGTGTTTTTTGGACTGGGAAAGGAAGACTGAGAAACTGGAGAGAGCCCACCATGCAGTGGGACAATATGCAAACTCCATGCAGAAAGACCACAGGGTGGGATTTGAACCCTGAACCATAGCAAGTCTCAACATTCCACAATTTATTTTTTTAGTTATTTTTTAGCACTCATGGGGAAAATGAACTACACCCCCTTTTTCTTTGTAGCTTTGTGATGTACTAATTTTTCACAAACCTGTCTATTTTTGCTTCATTTTTGTTTGATAAATGATGACATTGGGATATGTGTAGTGTCTGCCTTTGTATTATAAATAAAACCTTAAAAATATTACATCTCGTCAGATATGTTAATACTTACAAATAATACAGGGTGTACTTTAAAGACAATTTTTTTAAATTGTCTTTAAAGTGGAAACATCGTGACTTTAAATCCTTTTTTACATCTATATCATTCAGTTGTGGTCTATATAGAGTTGAACTGTAATTCAAAGGTCTGAGTTCTTTATTATTGTAGCTATACATGCCCCTCCTCCACCCCTGTTATGAGGAGTCTAGATAAGTTATTTTGGTGCAGTCTCAATAAAGTTGATGCACTGCACACGCCCCACTCCAGGACGCAGAATCTTCCATTCCCTCCAGTCAGCCCTTTGATTCACATACCGATTCCGCACATGGAAAACACCACATCAGTCAGTTTACAGAAAACAAAAAAAGATTTAATACAGTGTTTACAGTAAATGCTTCTCTTTGCATCTCTCTTTAGATCCAACGGAACAGAACCGTGAACATCAACCGTCATCTCCACTAAATCTTGTCACACTTAATGTTTTCTTATTTTTGGTCCCAGACATAAAAAAAAAAAAAAACACACGGTTCTTTTACATCACAGCTCCTGAACCTCCTCCAGTGTGTGGCTGAGAATCACGTCGTGACCCTGGAACTTGAAGTATCCCACGAATTTCTTCTTCTGTAGCATCAAAGGGAACCACAAAATATCATCGGCCCACATCTTACCGAAAGGGATTTTGTCACAGTCAAACCATTGAGGTCTCATTTCTACAAAACACAATAAATGTAAGAGTTAGACATCCTGAAAAGCCCCAAATTACTACCAATATTTTATGGTTAATCTTGTCCCTCTCAAGGTTAATCACGATTAGATAATAATCAAATAACAATCAGAAGTGTTTCATGGGACAGTGAGAAATTTTATTCACGACTGAACAGCATTGTTATAGTCAGTATCTCCGTAAGTATCACCCAGGTCAAATCGGGAAATGCTTATGAATTTACAATAAATAAACCCCATAGAGCTCCAATTTGTACAGTACAAGCTTCAGTTTGCATGTTTGATGATTATATATGTCACTGTATGTATGGTTGAAAAGAGACTGAACAAATGGAAGCAAGATAAAGTCTTCTCTCCCTCTAAGAAAATAAACGTCAGTATGACTTGATTTAAAAACGTGAGATTATTGACTTAGGTTGAGATTTTTGCATCAGTTTTTTAGGAAAGATGATCACCAAATTAATAAAACATACAGCAGAACAGCATAAATGGCTGATACCAATTGTCAAGCATGGTGGTGTAGTGTTTGTCATGCAACGACCACCGTTGCATTGACAGGTCTGAATAGGAATCGAGATTCAGACGTGAATCGATTTTTCCTCACACCCCTAGTCACAGGTATAGGCTCTCCCTTGATGGAGACAGATAGTTAGAAAATGGGGCTCTACTCCGTCCGTCCTTGCGTAGGTGACGGAGAGCCCTTCCGTCAACGTATAATGGCCTTGCGTCAATCAGTCTCCTTCATAACGGAGAAGTATAAACTAGGCTTAAAGGTGATGATTTGGGACTACTGCCTTATACTTAATGGGCAGACCATAAAGTGCACTGTACACTGAAATATGGGGTTTACATAGTTGCTGCATTTTTGCAATGACTAAGATATCTACTTTATCAAGACAAATAGAGAAATAATAAAATCTTTCAATAGTTTTCACCGTTTTCGGCCATTTGAGTCTTGTGATGTAAGGTTAACCATGCATTTATTTCTTTAATTTGACCATACTTTAAGTGCTTTTCTCCTTCAGTTTCTATACTCTGAATTTTGTCACCCTCGAGACCTTTTGTAAGAGTTATGTCTTAATGCATCAGGAGTTGTGCTTCTCTGTATCTTTGGTCTTCACTCCTGACCTTGGCTTATTTCTTAAGCCTAGTTTATACTTCACCATCAGCAAGTTTGCACCCACATGCACACGTATTGATGGAGATGTTTTCCTTTTATACTTTTCCAATTGGTTTGTCAGTCTTACAAAGCACGTTCCCACCAGGAGAGCAGGGGTTACAGACCTTTCCTGGCAGCTCTGCTTACCATTGCAGTAACAACAGTTTATTTACTTCGGCTTGTAAACGCATATCCACACAAGGAGTAATAGCACAGAGAACACGTTTTGACTGAGCTGGAATGATTTGTACTAAAAGTGCAGCTTATATAATACACACACATGTAAATGAACATGGCAGTGTGTTTTCTCGTCTTCTACACCTCATGGTGTTCAAAATAGCAAAAAGAACATATTAGATAAACTGGCCTTGGAATATAAAGCATCTGCCTAAAAGCTGTTTTGACTATTAATTACATCTACTATAGAGCACCATTTTGGTCAAATGTTAAGCTGATGCTGGGCTGACCAATCGCATATGTGAACTCTCTGTTGCACTTAACAGGTAGTAAAAAAATTAGGATCAACTCTATCCATGTTTGGGTGAGTGACCGAGAGCCCTTGCGTCAATGGCTAATGGTATTGCGTGTCTCTGCAACTCCGCAGATGGAGAAGTATAAACTAGGTTTTAGAAAGCATGCATCACTCCAAATCTTTTAATTAATTGTGCAACACCTCCCCATTGCTCTTAAAGGTGTATTGACATGTTTTTAAGCCTTCCCTCTGAAAGAACACACAAACCTATTTTTTCTCTCTGTGGCGAACATCTTTATTTCAACCACTTTTCTTCTAAGCAGCTGTACAAATCATGGTGCCATTTTATCAAAAGGTTTTTGAAAAAGTCTTGTGCAATATGACCTGTTAACACTCAGCTTTATTTAAATCCCCTCAAACAAGATTTTTCTAAAAGTTCTTCAAAAATATTTGCTTGTAAACTAGTTTTTCAAACTAGTCCCACTACTTCGCATATGAATCACAAAAGCAAAAACAAAAATAAAAATAAAAAAGAATTTAAGGGATGAAGCTGTATTGTGTCTACACAAGGTAAGGCAAGGGAATTTTATGTGTATAACACACTTTCAACACAAGATAATTCAAGGTGCACAACCCTAACCTACTACTGCTCTTCACAAATTTTAGGTGCCTACTTTAAAATTTAAAGGGTTATGAAGATCTGTGCTCCAGATCTCAGCATGCCTATTACCTTTACAAACACAGAGACTTGTGACTGAGACTAAACTAGTCTGTAATAACACTAAAGGGAAGTCAAAATTAACAGGAACTAAAACCAAGAGGAAACATTTGCGGTATTAAGGGTTTTTCCTTTAATCTGTTACTTAGAATGCTGTTCAAAAACGTTAATCCCCATTTTTATAGCACTACTTAAAAGAAAATAATATTCTAGAAAGTCTTACCATCTGATTCTGTTGGTTCACCTTTATAACTATCAGCTCTAAAGACGTGGACATCGAGTAGCTCTGTTTCTCCAACAAATTCAAACTTGATATTTCCAATTTTGTCCAGCACGTCCACTGTGAGGCCACTTTCTTCCTGAAGTTCCCTAAAAGGAGAAAAAGAAAAATATTGGTTGTATATGTGCCGTTGCACTTAATACAGAGGCCAACACTGCCTTAAGTATTATCATCACACATTAGCATATTTTTTTATAAACTGATAAGGACCATAGGATTCAAGAGAAAGCTGGGCGTGAAGACTGAACAAAGAATTGAAAAACAGTGTGCTACTTCATTGATGTTGTTGAACATGACATCACTTTATCTGGGGGCATTGATTTCATCAGTTGAAGTCAACAACCAAAGCAGCTACTACTACCTCTTGTTATATTATTTACGAGTCACACTTTAGACATGGTAGACAGAGCTTTGACAGCCATCAGCCTCATATTAGTTAATAACGCGACAGAGCACCAAATTGGGGTCACCTGTCCAGTCCAATATTTTGCAGAGCTGCACGGGCCAAAATGATGCAACACACTTTCTAAAGCATGCCAAGGGACTGTTCTTTAATTTCAGTAAATGAAACCCAATTTCCCGTACAGTACCCCCAATTAAAACACCTAACACTGCCCTGAAGCTGCTCCCACAGACACATCCCAGTGTCTAAAATTGTGCAGTGCACCTGCATTTATGGCAACATGTCTTTGATGATAACTTTAAATTAACTGCCACTCTAACCTTGCTCTGCAAGATGGATTCTTGCAAGATTTGGAGAAATGTGTAGGCTCGACACAGGCCATAGATCTGGCTGATGCCAGGTTACTGTCACTCATCTTTATGCATAAAAAAAAATCAGTTTGATCCAGAAAGCCACTGTCCCTGGATCAAACACTTCTTCTCTAGCAGTGCTACAATATGGTTTGAGTGTATGGTAATGTGCATAGAGCTGTATTGTACTGAGAGTGTCCTTTGGTAGATATTTTTCTCTAGCTGTTCAGTTCAGCACTTGTGAGTTAAAGAAAATTTCCCCTAGGGGACAATAAAACATAACATATTCTGTACGCAATTATTCACGGCAGATATCCAGCGGCAAAGCGTTTTAATCTGCATTCATGATGCTCATGGTCTTTTGATGCTAAATGTTTGTTAAAGGTCAACAATTTTTTTTATTTTTGTTTCAAGTGCTCAACACTTCAACAGCTCTTCTTCAAAGAAATCTGAGCTTAATCACGGCTGTCTGAAAATATATCCTATTTCAAAAGCTAATCTTGTAAAAGAAGAAGTCAGGCATTCAATGTATGATTTTGCTCAGGCTATTTTGGTGGATTGTATCAAATGTGTTTAAAATATACTACTTCTCTCTGATGACTGCCAATACTACTGTTACTTGAATGTGCTCAACTTAATTCCAGAGGTGGTTTTCAAATTCAACTTTTTCAAATCTTTGGAGCCAACTGTGGTCCAAACAAAAACTTATATAACATGTGACATGGAGACTTACATTTTCCATTTCAAAAGCTTTGATGCTCAGCAATATTGGGGAAGTGAAATGTATTTGCATATTATACATTATGTAACTATTAAACACTGCAACACAAAGCAGTTCTCTCTGTTTAGAAAAAGATTTTTGAATGGGCCTAACTGCCTTCAGGGCTTTGTTTCTTCACTTTCGGAATAATCACATATTTTCCTTCCTAAATTATTAATTCCTTTATATAACCATACCAAACATTCACACATGTCTTCTGATACTCTTAAAACCCTGCTCTCACTGCCTGTTTTCAAGAGTAAATACACTCAAAAGAGTGATCCCAAATATGCAAAACAGTGTTGTGTTCTGCAAGCTCGGACCAGAATTACTGTATGTCTCAGACTTTTAAAATTTCAAAGCTTCTGTCCTTTTCTCTAAACTCAACCAGGCAGCTGTAAATGGCACGGTTGGCTCTGATGGAACTTTCTTGTTCCTCTCGATTGAGGCTTTGTGCTTGCACAGGGCAGGGATTTTCTATTCTGCAATTATTTTTATATTATATATTTATACTTTTCTTTTACTTTTATTGGTCTACTGTGTTGTCTCTAAAAGATAGACCACTATAAACCTTAGCCATGTGGCAGCAGTGGTTGTCTGACAATCAGAAGGTTGCGAGGTTGATTCCAGCTTCCCTCTGCTCACATACCAAGCTGTCCTTGGGAAAGACACTTGAACCTCAAGCTGCCTTTAGATTAGATGTGTTGATGTTCAGGTGTATCTCAATAAATGTGAATATTGACATTTTTCGTTACCTTTCATTGCCTAGTAGGCATAGGCGATACAGCCTAAAAATATCTAAAAGTTTCTTCTTAAAAAAAAAAAAATTCAGATTCACAATTTTTTTTCCACTGCGGTTTTGTTCACTTCAATGAGACTGGCATTTTTCATATTCACCTGGCTGCCTTTGTTTCAAGTGTTGGAATAGGTTTGTGGTGCTGCTGCCTTTGACTGTGATGGGCTTTAGGCAAATGTCACAGTCTAGGGCAGGGATCCCCAAATCCAGACCTCGACGGCCAGTATCCTGTAGGTTTTAGTTTTTTCCCTGGTTCAACCCACCAGAATCAATTGAAGGCTCGTTAGCAGGCCTCTGCAGAACTTTTCCAAGCTGAGGAGGAATTTAGACAATTTGAATCAGCTGTGTTGGAGCAGAGACACATCTAAAAATGATAGGGCACCAGCCCTTGAGGCCTGGAGTTGGGGACCCCTGGCGTAGGATCTCTTGTTCCACGTCTGTTGCTGCAAGCCGATACCAATTACGCTACAGAGAGCCAAAAATGTACCATAACACAAAAACTCAATTTAGTTTATCCCCTGCAACAAAAAAAATGTAATTCATTAAATAATTTTTTTCTGCCCAGGCCTACCTTTAAGTTAGAAGCATCAAAAAACAAAACAAAGCAAAGAATTAAATAAACTAACGATGCACCGATACCTCTCTTATGTACTGTATCGGTTACACTTAACCGATACCATTAACCAATACTTAAAATGTGGAAAATCTGCAATAATTTCACAGAAAATGTTTATTTTTCGCTTTAAAAGTTTTGTGGTCATTATTATCTTATTTTTAAAAAAACAAATTAATTCACCATCAATTGTTGTAACAATCAGAGAGGAAAATAAAACCGGTTTTCCAATTGATTGCTTTTTTGTGTGTGTTAGAAGTATCGGTATTGGTACTCAGTATCTGCAAGTACTCAAATCCAAGTATCAGTATTGTATCGGTTTGAAACATTTTGTATCCTTACATCCCTAAAATAAACAGTTAAATCGCTCCACACATTTAATATATCGTTATATAATTTTCACACACACAAAAAAAACTTCTGTAGCAAAAATACATTTAAAACTCGTTTTCTGTTTAGCTGTCCTCTCCTCAACCTTCTATTTAATAATCTTAAACCTTTTAGCTGCATCCTCGATGGTTTCTCCAGGTTGAACTTTCCCCCCGAATCCGTTCCACTTTCCAGCCCCAAAGCCCCTCTTCTTCATACCCAGCAGCACTCTTCCCGGCTGGACCACCAGTACCAGAGTGAGCAGCTTGGAGCTCAACATCTCACCTCACTGAGAAAGTAGAAATGCTTGAAGGGCAGTGAAACAAATAGTAAACCATGAGCAATAATCGCAAGCGGCTGCAACTGCATTGTCAGACTGCATTGTTGTTATGCTGAGAAGTGTAGTCATTAATTTTTGCAGATGAAACAGGTAGGCTTACCTTTTATTCTAGAAAACAGCACAGCTCACACTGAAATGAGACTCCCGCGTGGAGCTTGGCGATTTCGTCACATGATGGCAAGATTTATAAACAAAAGTTCGGTCTGACTAAACTTAGATTCATAGCAAGAGGACCATCAATTGGTTGTAAGATCTGTTATGAGTGTTACTTTGAAAAATGTCCGACTAGAAAAGCACTCGGTGAGCGCAGGCAGCTCAGTCCCTCCCAGACGGTGATCCCGATCACCGCGAAATTTTAATAATTGTCCCACTGTGACATTTGCTGAAAATCTAATACAAATCTGTCTATAACTTTTGGAGCTATCTTGCCAACTGAGAGAAAACAAATACATAAAAAAAGCCGTTGCGAAAACATAATGGCAGTTTTTAATAGCCATTAGTAGGCCTACATTCATTAATACATTACGCTTTTTTTATTATACAGTTAAACAAATACAACGTGGAAAGATATAAGAACTTGGATGTGTTGTAGCGCTTCCAAATAGGAACGTTTTTTATCATTCTGTTTCAAAATAACGGGGACCTAAATAGGTAGTACACGTTGAGAGTTCACGCAAGCGCAGTTATTGATGAAGTATACCCGAAAACAAAAAAATGTGGACTCTTTCCGTTCAGAAGAGATGTTTCCACTGCTCGTTGAATGCGATGAAGAAGCTGAAGGGGAAAACTGCTGCAGAGCAGCGCTGGGTGAAGAGGCAGCTTAAAGATCCGTATGTGAACGCTTCACACGCTCAAAACTTTCGCTGCAGAAGCGCCTTCAAACTCTTGGAAATAGACGACAAGTTCAGGATTTTACAGCCTGGATACAGCGTGGTGGACTGCGGTGCTGCGCCTGGAGCCTGGAGCCAGGTGGCTGTGCAAAGGGTCAACTCTGCTGGAGCAGGTAGACGATGCAGGTCTAATAGTCACAATAGATTCAGCTCCCAGATATGATATGGTCTATAAAAATGTGATGACACCTCCATGCATGTTAAATTTAATCTAAAAAGATATATTAAACCAGTGTTTGCCAGGATATACTTGTTACATTGCTGAAGCAATACACGTAAGGAGCAGCAATGTAAAACTTTTTGGTGTCACATTATTTATTAGAATAAAAATTATATTTCACATTATAACATTAATATTCTGTCATGCTTTTTTACATGTCTAGCATTTCATTACTAGATTCAGCAGTTGATTTAGTTTCTATCAAGGAAATAATTGTCTTTTTATGCCAACCTACTGCTGTAATACAGGACACACCGAGTGATATAAAACGGCATTGCAAAGTTTAAAGTTAATTATTCACACATATATCCTCCACTTTTAGGTTTTTTCTTGACAAGAATGGCTGAGTTGAGTTTTTTTTTTTAAACTCTAAACCCTTTTCCAGACTAATAAACTGCTGCAGTTATCTTACTGAATCTGTCAATTTGCTCTACTCAGACCACAAGGTTCAATTAAAAAATGTTTTTTTTCGATTTAGTATTTTAATGAAAACTAAGATTTTCAATTATTCCTTAACTGTCAATATATCAGCAGGGAGCATGTAATTTGATACACTTAACTTGAATAAAAAGAATACCTGTTGCCTCCTTCTCCAGCTGGTGTGCGGGAGTACAGAAGTACTTATAGGGCTGGAAGTGTTAGTTAAAACTAAATATTGAGGTTTACCAAATAAAAATAAAGTTGACAGCTCTGTTACTATGTCTCAAGTAGAGGTGCACCGACCCGACTTTTTCAGTCCTGATACCGATGCCTGGATTTGATGTTTTTCTCGATACCAGATATTGATCCGATACTATGGTTTCATTAATAAAATGTATAATTTCCACCTAATACCTTTCTTGAAGAGACTAAAGGCACCAGACTTTACTAACTAAACATAACTAAGACAAAATAACAGATGTAAAATATAAAATTATCACAAAAATAAAATTTCACTTTATCTTTTTTGTGAATTTATTGCAAAATTTCCACATTTTGAGTATCGGTTCATGGTATTGGTAAAGTTTAACCAATACCGACGCATGTGCATTAGACAGTATTGGGGCCGATATCAGTATCGGTGCATCCCTAGTCTCAAGACCAGCAAAATAAATCAAACAGAAAGCTTCACAAGAGGAAAGTCTTAAAGGGAAAGAAAAAATCCCTACCTCAACACAGCTCAAGTTTCACCAAATATAACTGGAATTGTTCACGAAAGTATCTCACAGCTAGTCAAAAACTCCAGCCTGCTTACTAGTAGAATCACCAGGAAGAGAGCTCCCCCGTTTCCACGGCGTTGCTAGGTAAACATCCAGAGGTCGTCTTCCTCCTTCAGAAGGATCTCTGCAGTGTCTTATGACTGACCTTTTAAACAGAGGACCTAGCGCTTATTCAGAAGTAAAAATAAAATATTCAAAGCACGGTGACCGTGACACTACCTAAAATGTTTGCTATAATTTTAATATTTTTTGTGACAATGCTTAAAAAAATATAAAAATTAAAAACTCCTGCATCAGTCAAAATTGAAATCGATGAATCAGACATGAAAGATGATGAGAAATCTGTACTGGTGTGAAAAAGCATGATCGGTGCATTTGTAAGTCTAAAAGATTTAGTGATAGACACAAATTAATCTGTAATTCGTTTGAGAATAGCTTTCTACTACATGAGTGTTGTTTTTTCATAGCTTGCTGTAAAAATTGTCATGCAGATGTGTGTTTTGTGATTTTCAAGTTCATAAGTATTCAGAACGTTAATCTGTATCTGTTATCCTTGTCACATTGAGGTTATTTCTGTCTAGTAATGCCTCTGTAAATGAAGATCGATGCAAAGAGTCTGTCCTACATTATCACCCATCAAACGTGTAACTTTCACACACACACACACAGAGACAACAAATATATATATATATATATATATATATATTTATATATATATAGTTTAATATCAAATGTTATTGATTGGGAATGATTACAGAGATCGAGGACTTTTTCACTCTAAAACATCATTTTGACTCTTTGTTCCGTGACTCTTTGGTTTGGAACAGGAAAGTTAGGTTAATTTGTCATTTTAGATAGGTAAAATGTGCAAAAGTTTCAAAAACTAGTGTGGGATTTCTGTTGATTTCAAGTTAATTTTGGAAAGTATTTAAGAATCAAAGACATCAAGGATCGGTGCCACATATTTCTTCTGGAGTCAAGCTGCTTTTTTTGTTGTTATTTTGTAATTGCTTAGTTTGCCACAGGCTTGTGTTTGTGTGAACAGATAAGACAAATAGAAGGGAAATGAACTGTTTCAGCAGCTGTGTTTCCTGTCGTTTTAGATCAGGGCTCACCACGTGGAACAGTTATTGGCATCGATCTGCTCAACATACCACCTCTGGATGGCGCCCACTTCCTCTCCAGTCATGATGTCACCGACCCCGCCACTCACAGCAAGCTGCAGGAGCTGCTCCCCCAAGGCCAGGCTCATGTTATCTTGAGCGACATGGCGCCGAACGCCAGCGGCTTCAGAGACATGGACCACGAGAAACTGATCACCATGTGTTTGTCTCTGATAGACTTGGCTGAAAAGATTCTGCTGCCTCGAGGCTCTCTGCTCTGCAAATACTGGGATGGTTTTTTTTCTCATCGGCTCCAGGAGAAACTCTCATCTGTGTTCAGCAACGTTCGGACCGTAAAACCAGATGCCAGCAGAAGGGATTCATCTGAGAGATATTTCCTTGCTAGAATGTACAGGAAGTCTGAAGAGTGATATTTATTGACCTTTATTTAACTGATGATTGGCACATTTACTGAAGTGCTTCACTGTGCCTCTGATCAGTGAGGTTTTTGAACATGAAGAGGTTTGCTTAGTGACTGTTATCAAAAGATGGCAGTGTTGAGACATCAGTGAGGCTTGATGCTCCGGGCGCAATGCAAGCATATTAAAGACCGTAATGTGCATCCGTTCCCTGCAAACCTAACACAGCAGCAGCACTTTATCAGTAAAATGAAAACCTATGCAGGAATCTGTGAGATTCCTCAAGAGCATTTTTCTTATTAGTGCCCCCAGTAGCTGTTCCACACTCTGTTTTTGGTATTTGCTTTGATGCAGAAAGTCGTTCAGCTCGGATGCTCATGGTGGTATTCTGCGCTTCCAGCCATTTGCAGTTGTTCTGTCATGAAGAGCACTGGAGGGAAAAGCTAATTTATAAGTGTCATGTACAGTGTTATTAATGAAAAGTGGGATGACAGTAAGGGCTGCATACATATGGGTTTTATAAACCTTTGCCATCTGACAGAGGAAACACCCTTGTCCACTTTTTGTTGGATGTTAATTTATGTTTCAGTTTGACCTCAGTAACTGTCAAAACACTTCAGAAAGAGTCTGTCCCACCACCTCACCTGAAATAAATTAATAATGAACAGAATATTTCATAAAATAATGAGAAACTTGGTTCATACAACTAAAGTTGAACACCTGCATAACAGTCTGCTTTGTGCCTATTTATTATTTCAATTTGCCATTGGCATTAATCGAGCTCCACATTTTATGCACCTGAATCATTTCTAATATTTTGATTTTCATTTAATAAATCTCTATCAGGTGCATTTCATTAAATAAGAATATAATTGAAATATAAATTCAATTCAAAAAGTGAAACTCGAATAGATTGATTACAAACATTCATTTCAAGCTTTTATTTGTATTTATTCTAAGGATTATCAGAGTTAAAGGTAGGGAGAAACCCTGAATTTAGTTGATCAAAACCAACATTAGAAATATTGTACAATACCCATGAAATGGTGGAAGTCGGAAGACCCACTCCTTGCTGTTTCTTGGCTTGCCTGGGAACACCTCAAGAATCCCCCCTGAGGAGCTGGTCCAAGAGGAAAGTCTCTGTGCTTAAGCTGCTGCTCCCACAACCTGACCTCTGATATGTAGGAGAAAATGGATAGATGGACCCTTGAAAAAATGATTGGGAACACAACTGAGTTGACAACTATCTTTGACCACAGACGCTCTCCACTTGGAGACTAATTAACTGAATGCTAATCAGCATAATAATGGACAGGTGAGTGGAAGGAACATTTTATTTAGAACAGGTAACAGGTTTACCTGCAGCCTTAGAGGGATTTGGAATCTACGACCATTTCCAAAGTTTAGGGAAGATTCACAAAAGTGTGGACTACAGCTGGTGCCTGAGCTTAAAGAACCAGAACATTTGCTACAACTGTAGTGCTTCTTGTGTCAAGCAACTCTTGAAGATCAAAAGTGTCTTGCGTGGGCAAAGGAGAAAAGTGAACAGACTTGGTCCAAATTCCCCTTTTTACATGAAAGTAAAATTTGCATTGCATGTGGATATTAAAGTCCCACAGCTTGGAAGAAAAGCTTCTTGACACAGAATCAGAGTTCTTTTAGCTCCTGTGTGAAGTTTCTACCATCAGTGACATTTCACGAAGCTATGTAATGTGCTGCCCAGTTCAAGCCTGCACACAGCTGTCTACCAGGAAATGTTAAAACACTTTTTTTGTCTATCTTTATGAAAACCTGTTTTTATTCCAGAATGGCTTAGCACCACCCAAACACTGCTAAATGTACCAGTACCTGCAGTACCTGGGGTTGGCATGTAAAATCCACTTTTTAGAGCTTTTTTTATCACATTCTTATGTCTTTCCCTCCTTAAAAACATGCCTACAGTGTTTCTTAGGTTAATTATGTATGTTTGAGTAATCTTTTAAAACTCTCGCTGCAGCCATGTTGAGCGCTGAATGCCAGATTCCTCCCAGCTACGCCCCTACATTTTGATTACCGTCCCTCCCCGTTCCCTTAGCACAAAAGCAGAACGTCGTCAACAGCATACAGCTCTCACCTGTGGAAATTAGTATATACCTAGTTATTTTTCCCAATTGCACAGTGCCTTCTTGGAAAAAAAAAAAAAAAAAAGTCAGGTGTGCCGAAGATGCTACAGTAGCCTTCTCTAATGTCAGACATGGAGTCACAGCATCAGCATGATGGAGGAAATACTGATAAACACAGTGGCTAATCACCCCCGAGCTACATCACACCAGCTGTTTTCTATACAGAGACATGAATAAAAAATAAACATTTTAAAGAGGTCAAACTATTTAGACAGGACAGCTTTTAAGAGGTTTGTTGGTGGCCCTTAAAAGAGCCGTTTTGGCTGCAAATGCACCGTTCTCTCCACCGAGGAGTGAACCATGAACAGATTCCTCAGCTTCCTACCCCGATATCCTCTCTGGAGGAGTAAACACGACCCAGGCCTGGCAATAGCTCCACCACAGCACGTACCGAGCCGCCCACATATTATGTTACACAATTTTACTAACCGAAAACAGATGGACAGCCGCTCAACATTTCAGTTGGTGACTCGGTGGGCGATGCTTTGACCGACGCGGGACACCAGCTCCTCAAACTCGGCCTGCCGACACAGCGAGGGGCCGGCGTTTATGGATTTATTTATTGTTTTTGGCGCTCTGAGAATGTTGTGATGACGTTGTAGACAGTGTGTCGAAGAGAGAATGTCCGAGGCTTTTAAAGGGACATGCAGCTAATTTCAACAGATTTAGTTCAGACGTGTGAGTGAAACATTTCAAATAGGGTAGTTTATATCATTTATTGAACTTACAGATACATTTTTGGTAACTTTAAAGCTGTACTGTACCACAGAATTGCTCTGTTTGCCTGAGGAGAACGTGCAGCCCCCCCTTTTAATGACTATGCTTGATTGGCCAGCACCCTCTCCTGAGAATCTAAGGAGTATATGAGAGACACCTGAGTCAGCAACACAGGTGAGCTGAAGGTCGCCGTTAAAGCAACCTGTGCTTCTTTTAACACCTAAGCAAAGCTACAGGCTTATCACCTACATGCTATACTGCATTGATGCAGTAATTCATTCAAGGAAACCCTAAATATTTCAGGCCTATTCAGTTCATTGGTCAATAGCAAACTATGCACACATCTGTCTGTGGTCTGTTTCGTCCTCGCGCAGGCTATCCAAATACGTTCAGTGCTTTAAATACTTGAAGTACAAAGAGGTATTTTGAATCCTAAAACGGTTATTCTCTACATCAGATTCTGATGGTCAACATATTTCTCAGGTTAGGATCATCTGGTGCCTCTAAGCACAGTGTAAACTGTGCTAAACCTGTGTTTGGAGCATGTCAGCTGATGGCTCATAGTTATTGGTTTGGACTTCCAAGGAGGATCAGAGGTGTACTGTTATAAAAAAAGACTTGCAGTGATTTATCCATTTTTTAGACGCTAAAACATAATTTTAAACAATCTCTTTCAAATGGCTTTGTTAAGTGCTCACCCATTTGATACATTTTCTAAATGATTTCATGTCTTCTTGTTTAATTGGCACATTTTCATTCATTGGGAAAACAGACTGTTCCAAATTACTTATAAATGATCATCTTAAGGAAAATCAGATTATAACTAAATAGATTTTTTAACTCTGATCGTTCTGCAAAATGAAGAAGAAAAGCCTAATCAAGATCAAATTTGCATTAATGCAGCAAAAGAAGACCAGAATACGTTTCTACGGCTGCTATTTGGCCTTTGTGTCTCTGGAGTGATGAGCAATACAGTACTGACTGAAACATTCATGCCTCTTGGTAAAATTAACTGCACAGAAGGGGGACTGACCTCTAAAGATGATTGTTTGGAATGAAAGGGAGCAGTCATGCCTGTTGATGAAGCTGATAGTGAAAGATGTGAACAGATGACCAATTTTATTTCTCATTACTTGTTGATTATTCTGCCCTGCGTTATTCAGATTCAAATTATTGCAGAATTACTTTGGGATCTCTGTAAATTCCATTGGTGCTGAGCGACTCGCTCTCACAACGAATGATTATGATCGCTCACAGGTTAATTCATTCTTTTCTGGCCAGATGGAGGTACAGATGTAAGAATTAGGGGATGAAGAGAGGAAACCGGGCAGAGGGAAAAAAAGGTAAATTTAGACGTTAAACTGAGGGGCTTGGATCTTTTTTATGTTGTAAAACAACTGTTTTATTTGCTTTGGTCTTTTATATCTTAATATCCAACTCATGCAGGTGCAATTTTGAATAAAACATTAAATATCAAAAATACATTTTAAGTTTTAGTAGAATTATCGGCTGTAAGAGGGTCATAACAAAAGAACACAATTGCTTTCCATAAAACAGTCTGGAGGATTTTTTTTCTCTATTCATACAAGTTGAATAAAAAAATGTTTTCAAAAGGCTGAATTCTTAAGAGACATTCACTTCTTCGAATGGTTTAAAATCCAAAGTAATCTGCGAGCCTTTATTAAAATCCGTTTACTGGACAGGAGCTTGGGAGAGTTCATTGTGCAAAAATGGAAACTGTGTACAATTAAACACTGAGTGCATTTTGCCAATGAAAGGGGGTTCCTTTTTGAATTTTCGCTCCATCTCAAACAACAAAGAATACACACTATCTCAACCAATTGACAGGAAATTAAAGAAATGGTCATATCAGTTTCCACCATTGTGTCATCCATCCCTTTGGCTGACCTGAACTGCCAGAATGAGTTTTTTTTTTTTCTTCTAACGTTTATCATTTCTCTGAGCCCCTGAATATTTGAAGGCAGACAAACATTCTCGGACACAAAGTCTGAACTGCTATTATGATGGGAATGAAAGACAAACGTGTGATTCTTTTTATTTGTAAAATTTTTCCTAGCCTGTCAAAAGGCTCCTATTTGTTGAACAGTCCTTCAGTGAATCTCATATGGTGTAATGGTGAAAATTACATTCATGACCAGCTTGCAACTTCTTGGAAAATGCAAGATTTAAATATTTCCCCACTTCCAAAATGTAAATGAATCTTAGCTTATGTTGGATGTCTTGAAGGTAGATATGTCCAGTTGTAAATCCTCTTGGGGTTGCGAGACAATCATTTTGTTTCTTTAACATTTGACTTTCAAAATGTATCCTGACTCTTGAAAATATATCTACAGTTCTAGTGAAATTATACATCCAGGAGGATTTTGGCATTTAAATGATGGATTTTAAAGATTTTTTTTTTATATAGTGTAAAGGTTATTATACGCTTTATATTAAGATATACTACTATTTAAGACCTATATAAATCTATCTAATAAATAAAATACCATTTATCAAATAATCTGTTTATTAATTTCTCTTCTCAGTTGTACATTTGAAAAGACTAGGAGCTTAATCAACTTCTAACCATAATGTCTTATTTTCAACCACAGAAGAGAACACATCATTTAAACACTAGGGAAAGAATTACGATGAGCTACTAACTGAATCAAAGTTTCAATTAGTTACAAATCACCTAACATACATTTTTACACATTCTGAAAGCTTTTTCGCTTGTCTGTTTTCTCTCTCTCCTGACAAGAAAGGAAAAGGAGGATTTGAAGGGCCCTGGTTCAAAAACAGTAACAGAACATTTCAACCTCATTTCCACCAAGGAAATGCCAGCTGAGGATTTGCAGATCTCAGACTTGCATTTTTCTGTTCCTCTCTTTGCCAAAGGATTCTAGGTAGTTTTCCCCACGTCTGGCCTGGGTTGTGTGGCTAAAGAGTGCCAGTCGAATAGGTCTGGAGGAAATGATTTGGATTCCAGTTGGGACCCAATTTCAGTATAATAGTTGTGAAATGAAAAGTTACTTGGCTGGTTGTATTGATAGATTTCTGTATGAATGAAAGACCCAAGTCTCTTGAAGAGTCACACAGAATAATCATCTCATGAATGCTTGTAGAGAAACAATATTGATTGCAGAGAAGAAACACTGTCAGAAATAATGTAGATAGGCAAACAGTGGCACATGATGTCAACATCTTCAGTCAAATTTTTTAAGTTATTCAGAGCTTCAATAATTTCACTTATTCTGGTGTTTAAAAAAAAATAAAAAATTCTTTTTCCAGCTTTTTTTATCTGATGTGTCATAGAGGTATCAGGAAAGTGTAGTTGTACTGTAGTAGTGACGTAAAACAACCAACAACCAATAAAGCCATTCTCACACAGGCGGAGCACGATGCTAAAGAGCCCGGCAGGGGTCAGGTGCAGAAACAATTTTTGAGGGGTAAGAATCCATTCCTGCGGTTTATTACACCGTGCGCACGGAGTCGTAATCTGTTCCCTCCGTTTATTCAACTGTGTGATCGTGTTAGGGGGTAAGCCGCTTTATAATGTAGCCTTTGCTGAAGAAAATAATGCTTTGCTGCTATAGCATAGTGGTTAATGTAGGATTACTGCCACAAGGGGAATGTGTTCAAATCCTGCTTATGACATTGTTTTGCAACTTACCACACATTAAATTTTCTTTGTTCCTGTTGGAAAGTAGGCTATAAACATACCTGTCATATTTATAAATAACACTTTTGTAGCCAACTATGGAGCCTGACAGGGTCTATACACAACAAATGCAATATTTGTGTTTCATGGCTGAAAAATGGCCTTGAAATGGGCCATAAATTACAAAGTGTATGCCAACCTTGGCCCCTGCAATACAGGGACAAACCACCGCTATCTGTGCATCTGCATGGAGCAAGTGGTACAGCATAAACACCTTGTTTTGAAAACATATGAGTTAACCAGTTACTTGTCAATACAGTACTCACTTTGAATGCAAGTCTCTATTTGACGTATCAATCTCGGCAAAGAATGCTACAACATTCGCACATAAAGAAACTGTATAATGCTGAGCACTATGGGAGGAATTTGGCAGGAAGCTAAAATAGTATAGGTGTAGTCTTGTAAATAGTGTCACTACAAGATTCGGTTTTTATAAAATCCTTAGTCTGAGGCTAAAAAACGGTCAACCCAAGTCTTTAGATGTGAGCTGATAATCTTTTTGAGTCCTTTCTAAATATTTTCAAAGTCTCTGGGCTGGTACAGAAAGCATTGGACTTGCGATAATATCAAACATTGTCTTTCGTTCAAAATACAAGAGAAAGAATGGCATAAATTGGGTCGCCAACTGCAGATTATCACCTTACATTTAACGATCAAGATGACTGGAGCGCGCTGAGACTCCAGCAAGATTTCTAAAGACTACCAATCTTTAGACTTAGATTGGGAAAATCCTTTGGTTTACACTCAGTATAAGAAATAAATCGATGATCATTCAGTGACAGTATATTAATTGAAACATGTGACAATAATTATTGAGATTAAGCTAAGCTTTAAAATAACAAGAGATTTGAATTTAGATTTAAACACTGTTGTTGGTAGAAAATTTGAGATTATAAATAATAAATGGCCTGTACTTGTATAGTGCTTTATTTAGTCCATACGAGCCCCAAAGTGCTTCACACTATATTCAGTCATTTACCCATCGACGCACACATTCACACAGTGGTGATGGCAAGCTACGTTGTAGCCACAGCTGCCCTGGGGCACACTGAAAGAGGTGAGGCTGCCGAACATTGACGCCACCGGGATCTTCTGTGTTCATAAAAAGAAGACTCTACCAGCTCATTTATCAATTCAAGGCCTGAGCTGCATGAGAGAATAACAAAACATCACTCTTATTCAGTGTGAGAATAACTGAAATTGGAAACTGACACTTTAAATTGACCAGAGGAAATAGAGGGGAACTAAAAGGGCCAGATGAGATGACAGCCTAATCTTATATTAGTCTATGAACGCTATCCCGCACATGGTTAAATATAAACAGCGTATGGTTAAAACGACATAAATAGGCTCAAATCTATATAAACAGCACAGAAATACTTTAATAATTGCCCCTTAGCAAATCGTTCAAATTCATATGATATTCGTAGCCATCAAAAAGCTTCTGTACTCATATTGGCTGGATATTTATCTACAGCTCTTTTATGAAAAGCTGGAGCTCATTTAATAATATATTATTAACAATCCTTTATTGTCCCACAAATTGGATATTCGGCTGTAACCGCAGCAAAGTGACATAGAATAAAAAAATTCATGATCACACACAAAATCTAGAAAAAGTAAAAAACCAGAATCAAGAAAATATATGTACATGAAGGACACAATCACAAAATACAAAGTAATGTGCAGTTATTTATAATTAAATAAAGAGGCATTGAGTAGGATAATAAAAAAACTAGGAAGTATTTACTGAATTTGCATGTTTAGTTGTGCTATAATAATTCAAAAGTATTATTTACAAGAATGTAACAGAATATAAACTGAGAAAAACAGATGTGCAAATAGCAGCCACAGAAATGTTAATGAAATGACTCAAGTAGTGAACATTACAGCAGGGATGTAAACTGTAATGTAAAATGTCGGCAGCAATTCTGATTGTAGTTTAATAGTTGCACAGAGGAAGGACCTACAAACTGTAAGTTAGTTTCATAGCATAAACCCAGCTTTTCAAAAGGGCTTAGGTTGCGGTTATTCCAAAAGCTTAACTTAGTCTGCTGCATGCATGCTGAAGTCAGGTCTGATGTATGTTAGGGATCATTGTTTTGTCACAACACCAAATTGGATCCAAGCTTCATCTATCTGACCCAAATTGTCACTCTAAGATAAAGGCATTTGTTAGCATGAGGAATCTAGGGAATCGGTGCTCAAGCTTGCCATAAATTGGAAACTGGAACACCACTGACACTGTGCACATAAATCAACATGGACTTAGAGGATGCCGGCCAAGAAAGAAGCACCTGCTCTGCAATCGACACTTTAAAGCCTCACTAAGCTTTGCTGCAATCCACATGGCAAATGTCTTCTGAAGAAAGGTTTTATGTTCCAACTAGATGAAGTTGTTTAGCCGCAATGAGACATTTAGTTTGAAGAAGCCAAGCTTAAGTTTTTCTCTTTTTTCCCCCCAAGAAAACTGTGAGAACTTTTAGGCACAAATGTGGCAGCTTCATGTTAAGGGTTCACTGACTAAAGTAGGTGATATAATGAAGACTCTGAGGAGACATTTGGATGTCTTGATTTTAAGTAATTGAAGTTGTGTAATTGTTCCACAGTGAAAAAAGAGCAACTGAAATACATTATCAACAGCCTGAAAATTTGATAATGTTCATTCCCATGACTGGTATATATAAACTTCTAACTAGAACTCTACCCATAATCTTGCACACAAGATTAATGATATATTAATTATAAGCCGATGCCCGTTCTGGCCCTTTATATATTTGTGAATAGGTTTGAGTAGATAGATAAAATGAGAAAAAGGAATTCCTGTTTTCCTCTCTGAGTTAAAATCACACAAAAGGACATCAGTGAATAATAGCTCTATCGCCTATTGATCTTTTGCTTTTTAGAGGTTGCAGCAGTGCTGTGGAAAAATGTCAAGAGCATCTTTAGAACACGAGCAAGGGTTAGTTTGCGGTATCAGGGTTAAAGAGAGACAGAAAAAACAAGGAACAAAACAGCTACTAAGAACAAATAAAGTGCAGATTGCTCTCAGTAGTTTTCCATCTCTGTATCAACTGACATTTACTGGACTTAGCAGAGAAAACCTGCAGGTGAAATCAGAAAACTAATAACTTTTTATGAACATATCCACAGATGAGGTGGATGCCCTTTAGGTCATTTTCTATGGTTTGCTTTTAAATCAGAAAGATATTGTAAAGATAAATGACTGGCTAGCATGAAAAGAAAATGTTCACACTAATGTGAGGTAGGCTTCTTGTATCTTATTTGCACAGATTGCTATCAAATATGTTTGTACAGTGCCTTGCAAATGTATTCATAAGCCATGAATTTTATCACATTTTGTCATGTTGCCATCACAAACTTTATTTTATTATATTAGGATTTTATGATAGACCAACATAGAGTGACACATAATTGAAAGGTGGAAGCAATGTTGCATGGTTATAAATTAAAATCAACAAAACAAAAGTCCAATGATTAGTGCGTCTGATCTCTAATATCCCTAAATAAAATCCTAAGCAGCCAATCGCCTTTAGAAGACACCTAATTAGTAAATAGAATCTGCCTGTAAGTAATTGAATTTTAGCTGTTTACTGAAAGCCTTCAGAGTGAAGTAAGGGGCTCAGAGGATTGTCAGAGAACATTAGGGAAACATTAAGCACCATGAAAACCAAGTAACACATCAGACAGGTTAAGGATAAAGTTGGAGGCATGTAGGGTAATGCAGAGAAATGCTTTAAAATAGTAACCTAAGTAGTCCTCAATCCATCACACGCTGTTATTAACAAGTATGACACAACTGCAATACACAGATTGGGGGAACCTAACAATGTGGATCAACTTGAAGACATCATCCACACTGCGAAATATGGGGGTGGTAGCATCACGTTTTTCAGCAGGGAAGCTGGTCAGTATCGATGTGAAGATGGAAGAAGCTAAGTATGAGGCAAAGGTTCACCCTTCAAGAGGATAAAAATACTGAACAAACTGTAGGTAGAGTTTATTGGTAAAAACGTGAACTTTTTTCAATCAACTATACATTTAAGTGCAACCTCACATTAGTCTAGCATATAAAATGAAAATACCAGGTACGTTTGTTGTAGTAATGTGAATAAATGCAACAAAGTGTAGGGGGTGTGAATAGGTTTGCGAGGAACTAAATTTAGTAGATATCGGTGGATTCCTACTACTATTTTCAAATTTTCTTGATTTTCAAACATGAGGAATCTTTATTATTATCAGTTATTGTTTAAAGGCAACAAATAAATATGTATTTCCAATTGCTTTATAAGTTATCATAACAACCAAAAGCCACACTAACTAACAAATCATTAAACAAATTCATTCAAACAAGCTAAATGTTTCAGAGTTTTTCATCCATAAGTAATCTTGGAGAAACCCCTGAAATGATCTATTGATTGCAAGGATCAAATGGGATTCAAGCAGTTGTATTCGACTGAAAATAATCCAACCATACAGTGAGTCTGTGCAATCCTTTATGCTTAAAGCTGAATAGATACTTGTCATTTTCTGCAAAGTACGAATGAAAACTCCAGAGAGCTGGCCAATAGGCAGGATAGACAAAATGCACAATTATATCCACTAATTATTGTCTGAATAATATAAATTCTGACATTGTGTGGCTGAATTCAAAGAAAGAAACATGCTTGAACATTTCCAAGCAGGCTTTGGTTTTACAGCAAGTGTTTGAAAGTTCATAACAAAGGAGAAACGGAGAGAAATGCAACAAATGTTCCAGTTAGGCTTGAGATGGTCTTCATGTGATTGCGCAGTCAGTTTCTTCAAAATCACTGGGTGCAAGGACTCCCTGGTGATGACCTCCTGTTGGGGCACTATTTGCAATCTTGGGTTTAAAAACAGGCTTTATTTGGGCTGACAGGGCTGTAGCAATTTAAACTTTACTTTCTTTTACTTTCTCTTTCTTTTTTTCCTTTGGTGCTAAGAGGCATTTTATTCACCTATCACTGTTCTTTTTTGATAGTCAGTTGTATTTCTGTTTAAGTCAAAGCTTTCCATTAAAAAACCCTGGAAATAGATTAGGCTTTATTTTCTGAGGATAATGGGGCTTATCTGCTGGGTAGCAGACAGGCAAGTTGGGAAATCAACTAGGAGATATAAACCTTGGCAGAAGACAGATAGAACTAACTGTACAGTATAACACTTTAGTTACTGTCGTCATCCAAAATGAATAGATCTAAGAAGAGTTTGCATTGAGAAGCAATAAAAATAATATACCAACTTATTGAAAGGAATATCCCTGGTCTTATTAGTTTAAACATTCATTTTCTGTCAGCTTTGTAGGGAGACTGGGGATGAAAGTAAATTTTTTTGTAACAGTTTGAGTAAATTTAACTTAGTTCTAAGGAAATTTAGTTCTTTGTGCTAGAGATCTCAAATTTTAACACGTACCCATATTTGTCTGCTATAAATGACGTGCATTTAGATTTCTACCACACCATCACAGATTAGTGAAATTAATGTAAAGCCCCCCCCCCAAAAAAAATAAAAACATGATCACAGCTATATCCCCCCTCCTCCCAACCCATCTCCCATGCACGCACACATTTAAAAGTAATGGTAAACAAAAGCAATAGTAGGCCGAGTACAGATTGAGCCAGGTAAGGAAACGCCATCATGGGAGCCATCTGCATCAGCAGCAGCAGATCGACAGCAACAGCCAAGGCACCAAACCAGGGCGCCCAGCAGAGGTAAGGCTGAGACCCCCGCCCCCACCCAGTCACTACTTGGAGAGCACCCAGGCGGCCACAGCCGACCACTAATCCTGAGGAAGAGGCCTTCGTCAAAGGAAACACTGGAACGAATATTAAAATAACATATTCAAATATTAGAATTAACAGTAGATAATGAGATTAAATAGTAAAATACTGATACAAATTTTAAGACGGAAATCATTTACAATTATTTAGTATAACACATTGATCAAATTTAATCAAATAAAACATGCAGAGCAATTAAACAGATATTAATAAATAATTACCATTAGAAGCTTGGCTAAAAAGGTATGTCTTGAGCCTGCTCCTAAAGACATGAACCTTCTCTGTGGCCCTGAGGTCCTCCAGCAGCCTGTTCCAGAGGTGGGGGCCATAATAATAGGACTACTCCCCATGAGTGCGTGTGCTGACTTTAGGGATGAAAAGGAGACGGCTGCCAGAGACTGCGATGGTTCATATGGAACATTTTTTCTCCCCTTATTATGAAGAGATCAGTGCTGATTACAACGCGATATGTGATCCCAGTCCTAAGCTTCCAGTTCCCCAACACTTGGTTGCACCTGCCGAGGTGCATAAAGCAATATATTCCCACCGTTCTGGCAAGTCTCGAGGTTCGGAAGGGATTCCAACTGAAGTTCTGAAATGTGACAGCGAAACATTGATCACAGAACTGCACAAGCTCTTTAACATCTGCTGGGAAGAAAAATTTATACCACAAGAGTTTGTAAGACTCTTACAAGACTTTGTAAGAAAAAAGAGAGAGAGGGACATGATTTGAAAAAAAAAACGACCCAAGCTCCCTCCCCCTCCCTTTCTGAATTGTCTTGAAACCACGCCTACTTTTCCGTGCACGCACCAGGTCAATGGGCCAAGACATGCGGAGGAGAGAGAGAAAACAACCAGAGTGTCAACAATGGAGTTATCGGAGGTGAGAATGCTTTTTTGGTGTTGATCCATGGCTGAGCTCGGGAATAATGGCAGAGGCTTGATTCGGAGGCTCCATGAAAACAGAAAACTGAGCATCCACGCATTTATGAGCACGAGCACACAGCGTTCGTGATGATTGACAGCCCTTGGCATCACTTGATTGGTTCAGGTGGAAGGCACCGTGGCTTTTGAGCCATAGCTGAGATGGGCTGGGAAGGCGGGACTTACCCATAATGTTATAATTCATAAAATGACTTATTTTATATCAACATTTAAGGCCAAGGGGTCAATTTAATACAATTCTTAAAATTTGTAATTCATTTAGAGATCCAGACTATCACTTTAAAGACGCCATCATTATAACTCTGTTTAACAACAAAGGGTACAGCTCAGACTGCAAGAAGTATTGCAGAATATCTTTGCTCACAAAGCACAGAATGTCCCTTGAAATCCCACAATTATCATCGAGGGTCAGCTCTCAATGTTGTGAATAAATTTGCATTCCTTGGTTCCACAATAACCAATGATAACACCTTAGATTCAGAGCTTGATGCAAGAATTGGAAAAAAACCCAGTACATTTGGCAGGGTGTGGGACAACAGACATCAATCAATCAAGCTAAAGGAGGTGTTTATGAGACTATCCTGTATGGAAGTAAATGTTGGACAACTAATTGAAGGCAGGAACACTGTTTAAACCCCTTGCATTTCAGGTACTTGCGCTCTACTCTTGGGTTGTCCTAGAAGGACAGAGTACCCAATACTGTAGAGCTTCAAGTGACAGGACATACTGACATGTATACCACCCTGCACTCTAGTCATCTCCGCTGGTCTAGTCATGTCATCCGCATGGAGACTCTTGCATCCCATTACAAGTTCTATATGGAGAACTTGCTAGTTGTAGTTGCCCTCTTGGCCGCCCTTGGCTGTGATACAGGGATGTCCTGAAACGCGACCTCTCTGGCTTCAACATACGCACACCATGTTGGGAAAGTGTTGCTATGGACCTCAAGGCCCGGCGGTAACATCTCAACAAAGGTTGTGAAGCCTATAAAGCTCAATACGACATCTTCTGCAATGAGCGTAGAAGACACTGAGGATCATCACTTGCGACTAACCGGGCTATAGATTTTTCCTTCATTTTTTCATTGCCACCCTGAAATTCCTCTTTAAGTTTTCAAGTTCTTCGTTTCTCTATCCTGTTTTGAGTTTGAGTTTACTAAGTCTCCTAAGAGTCCTCTTCCATTATCGTGGTTCCAGAGTTGGTTTAGTGCTAGAGTCTGAGTTAGAACCAGTGTTTTGTTTTTCCACTTAGACTGGTGTTTTCTAAGAACCGGTTTCTTCCACAATGTTGATGCACCAAAGATGTAAGGTGGGATTCAAGTCTTAGTACTGGGGAGAAACAAACAACCAACATTTTGATTTGAAACAAAGGAAGCCAGAAATGAGCAGAGATGGTCCATCCTGGTCAGACTCATTGTTTTCTAGCTTTCTGGTCACCGTCCAAGCTGCGGAATAAATTGGAGTGGTCAAATCAAATCAAACAAAGCCGGTGTTTCTACAGCTGATTCATCCACGAAGGAGGATATGAACAGCACAAATAAGGTAAGTGTATATTCTACTGCCTGTCACCTTCTTTATATATAAAGTTGAGATTTATTCCCCTTTTTAGTGGGCATGTTAGATAACGTGTGTGATGTGTTGCACACCTATAAATTACTAAAACAAAGATGACACTTTGTGTAATGTGCCCAACCATTTGTCCATCTAAAATCAGCTGCTATAGTGTTATGTGAAAATTAATATTAGGTGTTATTATTCACAGAATTGATGGTTAATGGGTAATCTAAAGCCTGGAGGACTTCAGGAGAGGATGCCCAGTCACGCTCGTAAGGAATAATTTATGCTTTCATCTAGGCTATTTATAATAACGAATTAAGTTGATTTATTATTAACTACATTTGGTCTTTTCTCATTTAACACAGGTGTGTGGAGGCAGGACACTGAACTGCAGTATCTGCAAAGTGAGCGGAAAGGCTGCAGGAAGACTGTGAAACCGAGGAGCGACTAACATCAGTTTTTATTTAAGTAAAAAAAAAAAAAGGAATAAAGCACAGCAGTAATAATAATTGCTTAACATATATTTGTAGATATTTTTTTTTATTACAATAAATCATTTCCATGTTGAGAACACTGTTTTTCTTTCAATTTCAAAAGATTTGTCTTCTGCTCTGCAATGCAGAGTAATATTCTACTGGAAAATATACAGATGCGACCAACTATAGATTACTAATACTCAGTTACATTTTCATCAGTAAATTTTGGGCTGAAATACAACTTAAAAGCTTTAACACACTTGTACTTGAATAGATTATTGAAGAATTAACTTATTGTTTATACCTTAAATCGCGCTAATACTTTCTGTCGTCGCTCATTTGTACTTTTTTGGTAAAAGAAAAATCCGATCAGTTATTTGACTCATTTCTTAAAATAAGGACATTAAGTTTTATTTATTTCCATCTATATTATGTTTAATCCAAAGTGAGCAGAGAAGCCATATTGTGCCATCAGTGATCAATAAGATGCAGCTGCTTCCAAGGCTAAACTGCACTTCATGCATCCCTCAGCTCCCGGTTTAGTGTTCTGGTTGGAGATTATGCTTTCAAATCGATTAATCTACATGTACTCAATGCGTAAAGTTAGAGTGGGGGACCGTTTGCTCTGTACTGTTGAAATAAATATATTAAAATTCCATTTATATACATTTTATTCCTTTAAATGTATTCAACTTAAATATTTTTTCAACATTTATTTATATTTTTAAAAGAAAAATATAATTTAAATAAAAAAATAAAATAATAATTAGTTATAAAAAACTTGCCTAGTTACTACACAAGAATTTACACAATTAAAAATGTTTAAATAATCTACAGTGAAACAAAGTAAAAGCGAATGGAATAATATTCACATTTTCATAATTTTTAACATCTGTAGTCTCTGTTCAGGGGGGTCTCTGGATGGGTTTGGGGGACCCTGAGCAACCGCTTAGTTTGCCAATGCCTTGGGCTGACTTTGCTACTGAGTGCAAACGTGCATGATGCCAAAACACATTACGCTGTCTGTGGAAAGCACTCGGGAAATCTGCTTGTTCTACCCGAGCAATCACTATTCAAGTGAATTTACAAGCATATAGAGGCAACGGCGGTGAAAAAATGCCAGGGCTCATTCTACTGACCAGAGCTGGAGCATGTATTTGGAAGAAATTCTAAATGCAAATGGATTTATTTGTGGTTAAACTTATGTATTGTCCTTTTAAGAAATTCCAGCAGATTGCATCAAATCATTAACTTGAGGTTGTTCCCTAGGATGGATGTAACAATTCAAATATTCTTTCTAAAAAAGATCAACACTAATAAATGTATGGAAGCATTAAAATGGATAACTAAGAAAGGACCATAAACCTGTAAAACTACAAAAATAATGATAAAATTAATAAAAAAGTATAAATAACATAGAAAAGAAAATACTCAATACTTATTCTCGTTCAGCTTTATCCTTTAGGGGTCACCACAGCCATTCATCTGTCTCCATTTAGTCCTATCCTCTCTGTCCTCTGCCCTCACACCAACAAACTTCATGTCCTTTTTCACCACAGCCATAAATTTCAGCTTTGTTCTTCCTCTCAGCCTCCTTCTACAGACATAACCCTTGCCTCTCATCTGAACAGACACGAACCAAGCCTTTCTGACTTTATCTCTAAAATATCTAACATTCCCTTAGCTTCTCTGCAGCTTCACAATATCTCCCCAGGATAACGTGGCAGATGTTGTGGACCTTGGCAATTCGTCTCACAGATGTCCAATGGATGACTTCATTTACTACCTTCAGGAGAACAGCAGGGACATCCGTGTCTATTTTACGCTTACACTGCATGCGGTAAAAAGCAGACCAGTACCCAGTGTCAATATAAAGGGAAGACTGTAACACTTTTTCACATGTTAAAACCCTCCCCATGCCAAACTGCCAAAGAGCTAATGTTTTTGCATTTAGCTTCAAAGCTGAAACTAATGCAAAACATACAAATGAAATAGAGAAACTACTACTTTAGCTTATGTAAGTGAAATAATTGTATCGACAAATTATACGTTTTACCTTCTCATCCGAAAAGATTGGTGGTTCCAGGACTGTCTGTTTTAAACTCAGAGATGCGTGGCTTTGCCTGTTTGCTCAGTTTGTAAGTAGGCATTGACTGTATTGATGACATCACCATAGCTTGCTTCTGACTGGTCAAACTAAGAGTGTTACAACTATTCCCATGTTACAATTATCGCTGGTCTCCACCTGATGTGTCTTTGTTAAAAGTTGTAATTTTACATATTTTACTGTGTAAAATTACTTGTAATGCAGCTTATGTAAGGGTGTTGTACTGTACTTATATAATTGATAAATTTCACAACTTTAAAGTAAAATCACCCACATAATATCTCAGGTGATGACTGAAAACTCACTGGATTACTTATAAAGTGAGAGCTGAAGCAGGGGAGTTTGTCAGAATGGTCTTGATCATTAATCTTCCTGAAGATGCTGAAGGCGGGACTCGACTGGTTTTGTTCTAGTCATCCCTCGGCTCATGTCAGCCCTATATCCAAGAGCTGGCTGTATGACTAAAGGCGCTGTGTTGAGTTATGCTTTTTTCAAACAGAGGCAAAAAACAGATAATCTGAGCTGTCTGCGAGCTCCCACAGCGCTGTGCTGCTTGTTATGACAGACTTGTTTCATTCCTGGAAGGTGCAAAACTTCACCTATTGGGGGAGTTGTCATTCTACAAACAGGGAGAGGAAGACAATATCGTTGGCATGCCATCCAGGACCCTCACTGTGAGAGGAGAGCAGCAGGGGGCTGATGAATGTAGAAGGAAAAAAAACATGTCTTTATTGTTATGTAAGTAGATAAATCAAGGTTGTTTTGGGTGCAGCAATTGGCTGATTCAAGCTGTGAATTAAAATATTCATACAATTTATAAAGATCGTACATTAACTTTAAGGACTATTCGGGGGGAATAATCAGTTTCAGTGTTGGTACACAATAATGTATCAAAACAGTCATATACACTTAACAGGTGTAACAATATGGCCACTGGCAGGTGAAATTAATAACACAGATTATTACTTCATTATGGTACCTATTAGTGGGTAGGATATATTAGCCAGGAAGTGACAATCTTGTAATCAGCACCAATGTGTTGGAGGCAGGAGTACTATGCAAGAGCAGGGATTAAAATGTTACATCAATATTTTTCTGGTAATGATAAAGATCATGACAAAAAACTATTTATTTATTTATTTACTTTTTGGTTACTGTTACAGAACCAGGTTCCCACAAACTTACAGACTGCTCTGTAAATAAAACCCATCTGTCAAAATAGATTCTTCAATACACAAGGTCCACTAATTAGTGTAATTGTACCACTCAACCGAATGACATGAGTGCTGTCAATAATACTGTAATACATTTAGCTAGTTATTGATTCTCTCATGGTACCAACAGGTTATTTACCTTTCTTGCTAATAAAGAAAATAGGGGGTTTGCGTATGTAATCACTTAGACTAGGCCATCCCTAGCTAAGAAGAAGGATTTGTCATGATCCTTTGAAGTCCCATCTTTTTCCAAGTTCTTTTTTTTTTTGCCTCTGTCGCTTTCTATTATTGCCCACATAGGTTTGTGTCATTAGTAAGTTTTGTTCAGCTCTAAGGTTCATGTCCCTACTCTGCTTCTGTTGATCAGTCTCATCTCAGAAGGAGGGGAATCACTGAAGCAGGATGCCACAGCATGCTTTCAGTGGCCTGGCAGAGCCCATACTATAAAGGGTCAAGGCTTTTTGGCACCAAACAGTAAAAAACACTGTTAGGGAGGTAATTATGATGTTAAACCTGATCAGTGTCAGTAGGCTGCTGTGTTTTAAGTTGTTTAATTTCAATTTCAAAGCTCATATTTTCTCAGTAGCTGAACAAAGAGCAAAGCAAATCCAATTGTTTTCTCCAGAGAAAATTGGTTATTCTGTATTCTGTATGTGTATGATTGCTTTTGGATATTTTGCCTTTTTACAACAGAAACTCCCAAAAAACTTTGAAGTAATGTTCTATAAGAGGATACTGACGTTGATCTTTTCTCAGTAGTAAGTGAATGCATCGCTGCAATGGATTTATTTATTAACACCTCTACCACATAGTCTATACTCCCGATATCTCAGGATGAATTGCATGCACCTGAAGAAATAAATGAAATAGATGTGCGTAGCAACCATAAGGCCAAGTCAGGTTGTTCAGGAGTGGAAGAGAGGTTGAGGGGTGGTCTGATGAGACAACAGGCAGCAGCTGAGTCTCATTAACTATCTCTATATATCTCCTATCCTTCTGTGCACTTGCACCTTATTCCCACTGCCTTGCCATATGGTGTCCTCATCTTTTGCCTGTATAGCTTTGTTATATGAAAATAATCTTTTTTCTGCCATCTTTCAGTCTTTATCTTTTTTTGTGTGCAGTGTTGCCTCAGCAGGGAATGTTTTCGAACTTGAGTACAGTGTTCAGGCTCGCCTACTCTGCAAGATGAGCAGTCCTTTTGTTTCCCATTTTATTATTCTGATTTTGCTTCAGAATTGCTCTCTCATCCATTTCTGTGGCCTGCCTGTAAATGAATGAACGAAATAATGACTGGCTCTGGACCTCAACATTGTAAGAAGGAAAAGGATCTATCTATCTATCTATCTATCTATCTATCTATCTATCTATCTATCTATCTATCTATCTATCTATCTATCTATCTATCTATCTATCTATCTAGATGGATTGAGAATTATCTGGTTAGATTTAATTAAGATCTAATTAACCTAATTAACCTTGTTTGCTGCTAATTTTCTTTAAGGATAAATTATCGTGTCAGCTTATCTTTGAGGCTTTCTGGCTATTTATTTGTTTCTCAGTTTGCATTATGCAGTTTTTTAATTGACCTGTCCAGGGCTTAACATGTGTCGCACATTGATGGCTTTATACACCAGCCGCACCCCTACGCTATAATGATTAAACTGGTATAGAAAATGAATTGACATGCATTTCTCTGTTTTTACCTGATGTTTAAATAGCTTCAATGTTTCTTGATTTTCTTTGTCTTTTCTGCAAAGCACTTTGATTTTTTAAAAACAATGGTGCTACAGAAATCAATTTCAATTTCCTACACTAAATTCACATGTTTACATGACTTGTAGTCATGATTATACATCTGAGACTTATTGAGCTGTCTTTTTATGATATTAAAAAGCTTTAAAGGTGAGGAGCTATCTGTCATCTACAGAAAGCAGTCATTACATGTAATTAAATCATATACAGGTTAATGCAGCGTTCTTAACTTTCACCTGGCCAGCTCTCTAATCATTCACCGTCTTGAGGTGTTTGATGATGTGAATGTTCACAGGCCATTAGCATATTTTCAATCACATGGTGTGAATGCTGCATAAAGTAGACTAATGGCTTTTTAGCTTCAGCACTATGACATTAAAAGTAAGATTGACTACTTCCCCACTGCTCCTGCAACTCCTCTTTCCTCAGCCATGTCAGCAAAGAAGGTTCTTCGATGGCACAGCAAATCCGCCTCAATTTTGAGTAATTCATGCCTTTTAATGTACATATAAGCCAATTAGTTGTTTAGATTTGAAATAAAAAGAGTGTAGGCAAATCTTGTTTGATATTAAATGATGTTAAGAGTAGCAAAAATTTTAAATTTCAAGCATGCTGTTAATTGTCTCTGTATTACATGCTTATCCTTCAACTGACTTAACAGCTTGAATCCTGAACTGGACTGACTGCAGAGTCCATCTTTTTTTTTTGGAACATGTTGTGATGTAAAAAATGCAAATTATATATATATATATATATATATATATTATATATATATATATATATATATATATATATATATATATATATATATATATATATAACAATTTAGCCAAAGTCTATGCTACAACCACTGGATGCTAATCAAACATTATTTTTGTCAAGGCTGTAAAAATGATCTAATCTCTCATCAACACAAAAACTCTCCAGGTCACTCTGACATTGTCTTTGTTCCTCATAAACGTTGGTTAAATTACTGCTCCAGCACCTATTTGTATTTTTTCAAGGAATTTTTTAATTGTTTAATAGTAATAACAATGAGCATTTTACTATATTCAGATTTTTCTGAAGGAATATTTCTTTCAATTTCTACTAGCTTCAAGCAGTTTTTCTCTTTTTCAAAGTTCCTTTATTTTGAGTAACCTAGCAGCAATGTTGATGAAAATTCCACCAACATTTTTTCTTTCAAAAATTACATTTTTAAGTTAAAATAAATGTATCCATAGAAATCACAAGATGGGAGTCTTTTGAAGATGTTAGTAGTGTATTTGTTTGGAATGAGAGAAGCAGTATCCTCTCAATTCCTCTTTCTCTAATCAGCTTACTCTCTGTAATAAATGTTTCCCCTTAGCTGTGTGACCACGAGGGAATCCTGCCAATTTGGCTCTAATGTGGTAAAAGCTGGATGATCCAAGTATGTTATCTGCTGAAGAGATTTTTCTCAGTTAGACCTAGGACACGAACATCTCTGTTGTGTAATATCCTGTTATTTTATTTGTTTGATCGATGCAGGGGTCTGCCTTTGTTTAATTAAATGGTTTAGTATAAGCATTCACTTTTAAAAGCATTGTATGTTCATATGTTGTTGTACATGGCTTTTGCCTGTGCTGCATTATAAAACATTCTTCATATTCTTTTAATTAATTAAACCCCAACCCTTGCCAAATGATTGCTGGAGATAGACACCAACCCACGTGGATGGGAGAGACAGTATAGATAACGAATGGATATCCTTAATTAATTTTTATTTCTTAGTTATGATGTGCTGCCATATAGGTGAGACAATATCTTAGCAAAATTAAATTCCACTCATGGCAATTTTGAAAATTTAGGCAAGTTTTAGCTACAACTCAAAAGACTGAGAATAAACTGTAAAAGATAAATAGTTGTTTAACTTGATGTGTTTTCAGATGGATAATCGATTGTGTGGATGAACACCTCAGTTTTAACCTTTCAACTACCAGTCTTTTGTTGTTTCTCTAGGGGGCTTATGTACAAAGGGTGTGTGCTCAAAATAATCTGACCAATGTTTTTGCTCCTGCATGGTTTCAGATGTATAAATAATGAATTCACTGTGGAAAGGTCACCTGCCCATGGATCTTCGTGGCTTGTGTACACACATCTTTACAGCTATGGGTCCATTTGAGACAGTTAGTTATTGGACAGTTATTGTTCAGCTGTTACTGATGTCAAAACAAGAAAAGACACAAAGTAGTATTTTCATAATCTCCCTCTGACACAAAAGCACAATTTGTACTATCCACACTCTTCTTTCAGACCGCTACCTGGATCAAAGATCTCTGAGGAAGATGTCAGTTGGCTTTTTCCCCCTCAGAAAACCAGAAACGCAAAGCTCCAAAGCATGATGGGGTGTCGCCAAAATGGTGAGAAACTGCACTGACCAACTGGCCTTCATCTTGACCCAAGACCTTACACAGGTTTCTGAAGCTGTTTGAGGTTTTCTCTTGCTTCAAATGCTCAACCATCATCCCAGTCCCCAAGAAATGCAACATAATGTGGTTAAGTGACAACAGGTATGTTGCTCTAATGTCTGTGGTGATTAAATCCTTTGGGCGGCTGATATTAAAGCATCTGAATGACATAACAGGCTCCTGCGGGGTAAACAGGTTGGCAGATAATAAGTCTGGATCCACCAGGATTGCTATGATCCTGTCTTTGGACTTAAGCCTGATCTTCAAACCCACTACTCATTACAGACATCCTCCAAAAAAAGTGTCCCTTCCTTAAACTTACGGCCTTCACCATCCCCTTTTCCAGACTGGAAAGTGAGGCTGAGGAGCATTTTTTTCCACTCAAGAAACATCAGCACAAGGCTTGTGTTCCCTCCCCACTCCTCTTCTCTCCAAGCAGAAATGACATCTTACTGGACCTACCTTTGAAACTCCTCTAGTTTATAGATGACACCAATAAAGGTAGATTGGCTGGTCCACTGTTCCAGTCAGAACCACCTGCAGCATCACCCTGCTCAAGACAATGGAGATAACTGTGGACTTCCAGAAAACACCTCCAACACTCCTTCACCTCACCATCCACAACACCTTGGATTACTTCTGGCTTCCCAGGACCCTCCCTTCATCTGGGCCTGAGATGGTCCTCACACATAGACTCTGTTCATGGATTCATCTACACACAGGAAAAGGCCAAACTGCAAACAACAATCGTGTTTGCAGAGATAATCATCAGTGTTGACCTTGTGACAAGTCTAGATTCAGAAAAGGGGAAGTTATCATCTCCCGCAAATCCTCAACACAAATGGTCAAGACTTTTACCTTCACGTCAGAGCTCTATTTACAAAAAATAGCCATCAGAGAGACTGATTCTTTCCCTTGCGCATCTCTTTAATGAACACTTAGTTCAAATTTGGATTATAGAAGGAAGGTGGGGCACAAATGTATGAAATGTGTGCCGTCATCGTGGACATGGCAGGAGACCAAGAAAATGCAGGATTCTGCTTTTTCAGTCATAGCCTCCAAGAAATACAGTAAAATGACACATTCATGTTGTTTTTCATGTAAAAAATTTGCTTTGAATAGAAATAGTCAAACTTTCTAACAGATATGCTGCAGCTAGACTTTGCTTTATGGAGCAGATGGATGGATATTAAACATTCAGTTTAAGCCCTTAGACCTTCAGGGGAAGATGCACCCCAGCTTCAGGGAAAATGTTATGTATTTATGACGACTAAATGAGAAAAATCCCCTTCATGTTATTCTTTTCTTAAATTTACAGTGAAGATTTTTTTGGCAAGTTATAAATAAATCTTAAGCTTATCCTTAAGAGCCAGTTATGATATCTTATATTTACACACTTTCATTTAAACAAAAGTCTTTTCCAACAATAGCAGCATTTGCTTGGAATTAAATGATCTGAGATATAACTGGGGCAGTAACCGAAGTAAATTTTGTTTGTTTTTGTGGTAACATCCACAGAAGCTGTTTATAAGCAGAAATCAAATCTATATATTAGCTGCTTTCTTTTTATAACATGTTTGTGTTAAACCAACTGTGTTAATAGAAAAGAAAATAGGTTTGCTTCATTTCAAAAAAAATATTTTCAGTTTTCATGTGGAGGGACTGGATGTTTTTCTCAACAGGAGATGCATTTCTAAGAGTGAATTAATGAAGCCCAAGCATGACTAATAAAAGCAAAAATGTTGACCTCTGCAGAGAAGAAGCTTGTTTTAGAACAGACTTTATTTTCAGTTTGCACATGCAGATGTGCTCACACAGCAGGAATTCACAACACTAAGATGGATAAGATGGATGAGAAGTTAAATCAGTTTCTACTGCTTTCATAAGTGGAGAGATTTATCTTAAACTTTGCTTTTAAACAATTAACTCTATAGCATGGCTTCAGTTTTAGCTGAAAAATACCTACCTTTTATAAGCCTTTCTCTTAGACTGCCTTCATTTTCATAATTGTTTCTGACAATCATAGTATAAGATTTGAAGCCAGACATGATGAAAGAGTGACCTGCTTGCACAAAAGAAGTGGACAATTATTAAGTGAGGTCATGGAAATACCATGTTTCTATTCAGAAAGATGGTGAACTGTCTCTGTGATTAAATTAGCTTGTTCTTGTTTTATTTCTTCACATTTGAAATCAATTGGTCTACCACAGAGACTTAAAACTTGAGCTTCAAATGGAAGGTGAAGAAAACAGGGCTGCCTGCTAGTGTTTGATGGGCATAGTCTGCTCTGATACAAATCTCAGGAGTGAGGTTGCCTTTTATCTTGATTTTTCATGTTCTTTCACACTTTTATAAGAGTCTAACAACATGCATCCTAGGTTTATAAGTGTGCGTAAACCACACTTGTGTGTATGTGTGTGTGTGAGTGGTGTTTTCCTGTCGAGCATTCAGACTGAGGACCATTTTCTAATTCTGACATAAATTGTTATTACTGTGCTGAAGTGGCTATTTATTACTTAACATTGAATCAGCATGGCCACGCAGTAAGTTATAATGCTCCTGCTAAAAATATAATTCAGGTTCATATGGCTATTTACCAAACAGAATCTTTATTGATCGAGGTTGCTGAAACAATCCCATGAGAGTATATATACGGATGAAGTGAGTTAATGAGCAGACCAAGTTGAAGACAGTAGGTCTATAGTATTGATGTTCCGTAATTAAGAAGCATATATTTTACTTTTTGACAGACCCTCCTGGTTATAGAATCATATCATCTCAGAACATTATTATGGATGTACAAAATCTAACTTGGGATTATTAATAGTGTGAATGCTATAGACAACGTTTCCCAGTGAAAAAAATAAAAATAAAAAAAATAAATCACCTCCATATTTTTGTATAGCATGTAGAGTGTCTCCTCCTATTGCATCCAAGGCAAGGATTTCATTTTCTTTTTCGGTTAAAACTAGTCCACAAACTATTGCCAATGCCTTATCGTCTTGACACATGGGGAGCGACAAGCGACAGCGACAGGCGAAACTCGTCGCCACCCAGGTGAAAATGAAAACACGGGACGCGATAAACAGCAGCGATTGCAGCATCGCGCTCTCGGATCTCTTGTCTCCAAGAAATCCTATTGGTTATTAAATTCGCTGCAATTCTGACATTTTTAAAAGCGATCCGTGACAGACAAAGCATCAAGGATGAAGATTAAGAATATTTAGCTGGAATTGACAGAAATTTTGCTGTTCACGTTACTTAAGAAAAGAAAAAGGCAACTCTGGGTTCATCCAATATTAGCAACAAAGAAACATCATGGAGAATATCGTCATTCGATGATGGACCTCAAGGTAGAGGGTGACAATTTTTCGGGATTCTCACGGGTCACAGGATTCCTGCAGGATTCCCGCGGGACAGGAGTCAATTTCACTTTGGTAACGTGATCGGGACGGGACAGGAAATAATCCACGGGATCGGACGGGAAACTGGAAATTATAATTTTTTTTTTTTTTTTTTTACATCTATCTTTAGTTGAATTCCATCGGGTCTACTGCACTACAAGCACCAAAACTGAAACTGCTACATTGTTGCTACACCACCTGGATAAACTGGTAAGCATATGATATCAGACTGAAAATGCGTGTATCTTATGATGCGTTCGAGAGCCCATTCAAACCAGCGGGTTTGAGAAAGATAATTATTTTTGAAACTCCTTCTATAAGATGAGGCGGATATAAATATTTTTGTCAAATGTTGAGTGGGACAACGTTTAAAAATAAATACTTTTTTATTTCTTAGTTATAAGAAATTTGAGGTTAATATTTTGTATTTTACCTCACAATGTTCTTGTGAGGTAAAAAAAGGGATATACTTTTCAAAAAAGAAAGTCATAAGTACATATGGAAACAAACCACCTGTTGCCACCTATTCTCTTTTCTTGGAGTATTTTTTTTGGTGTGGAATTTAAAATGTTGTGACAGAAAAGGTAAGAAGTAGAGAAAAACAAATATTGACTATTTTAATGCATTTTATTACGGGAGTCAATCATGCCTCTCCTTTTTGCCTCCAGCTTACTGAAAATACTGCTGCCCATCTTTCAACTTGAAATTGGTTAATCCGATCAATTACGTTCTGTGTTCATTCGCTCCCTGTGTGCCACAGAGTGGATTTTAAAATCCTGCATATGGACTATAAATAACTAAATGGTCTCTCTCCTGCATACCTCTCTGATCTACTTCAGACTGTTTATTGACTATTAAGTATCTTTTAAAATTGATTTCCAAATAGTTTGAGAATTCCTTTCAATGTTTTGGATCTCTTTTATTTGTTTAAATATCTTTTTTTTGTCTTTTTAAATATTTTATTATTGTACTTCTCTTTGACAGAAATAATTTTCTGCTTCTGCTCCAAATAAATTTAATTTGGATTTAGATTTATGAAAAAGTTCCCATTTAGTTCCCATTAGTAATTGTAAAAGATGAGAAATAGATAATAAGGGTATTCTGAAAAATGTTTGCAAAAATAACGTAAAATCGCATAAAGTGTGGGCTGTGTTTCCCAATATTTAAAAAAACACAAAACTTCTACTATTTCTGACAGAAAAAAATAAGCACATTATTCTTAATATATTCCCCATAAAAAAACCACTTGCTTTTGAAGTTATAATTTATAGTCGTTTGGTTGTTTCAGCATCTAAGACAAAAAAAAATATACAGTCTGATTTTGACCAATTACACATTTATGTGCTTTTTAAAAACAATCACTAATCTACTTGACTTGTGTTCTCCCTAAACCACTACCCTGGTAATATCCAAATAGGTTGTCCTAAAATCAGTTTCTTTGATATATAAACATGACAGTAAGGTTGGCAACTGATTCAAAGCTTCAAATTGAGCAGCTAAATGAGTGTTACAGGCATTTGTCACCTGAAGCAGACTGTATGCTAACTTGTAAGGTAAAAAGTACCCACTTCCCAGCACTGAAACTGCAAAAGTCAGAATGCATAGCTTGCACCCTCAGACTGTTCAAAAAATTTATTTCAGAAATCATAAAAGAAAAACCTAATATTTTTACTTGAAAATACAACATTTATGTATCAGCTTATATGGAATCAGATAATTGTGGGACAACAGTTTGAGAGTCGACTTTTGGCTTATTGATTACAGTAACAGCAGTTTAATCATTGGTAAACTTTACTTTAGTCTGAATTCATGTTTTTCCACACTGTTGTTTCTAGGACATGGATGCAAATGTATAAATATATCATGGAATAAATAAAAGATTTATAAACTCCAGTTGGGTGTCTTTTTTACCTGTTTTGACCCATTTCATTTGAATCATAAATTTGCATATAAGTATAATAAAAAATCAAGTACAGGCAAATGCATTACAACAAAAAAGATGAAGATAGATTAAGAGAAATCTGTCCTTTTCAAGTTTTTCTTTGCTTTGAGGCAAAAGATGAGGCCATGTTTCTGCATTTTGACTTCCTTCTAGAATGTGTTCTAGTATTTGAAAAAAGACTACATGTTTGAGCGTAACATGTCGCGTTTGAAAGAGAAATTGCCGTTGAAAATAGTGTTAGATGAGATTACTAGGATGGCATATTACGATAAAGGTATGCAGTTTATTGAAGGAAAAAAAATACTGCATCGTTCTGAAATAGAAAAGTTTAAAGATGGATTGATAAGTAAGATCTAACACCTAAAAATGAATTGAACATTTAATTACTGAAATTAAAGGACTGTTAGAAAGAAAATGGCATCATAGGGGAATACAACTATCCACAATGTCACAAGAGGTCTAATTATCAAGCGCCATTAAATTGTGTAACAGTGTAATATCTGAAAAAGGATTTTAGCTTTGAAAATGAAAAGATATCATCTTATTATTGTTGCTGTTGACAGCTTTTACTTCTTGTGTTTTTTATTAGCTTTTAAGTGAACCTTGCTTTGTTTGCAACACTTCTGTGTGTATGCTTCATATAATACCTGATTCACAATTTCATAAATATGTTAATAACTTCTGCTAAATTAAACTATGAAACTCCATCCTTTCTCCAGCTCGTTAGCAGTAAAAGTTGCAATATTCCATTTTATAGAAACCAGAATTAAATATAAGGTCATAATTTCTTTGTTTTGATACCACAATTTAATGATGGTTTCCTACTGATGGTCCTTTGTGTCTTTTTATAATTCATTGAGTTAATTCGGTTAATTAAATGCAGTTATCTGGTCAGTTACCAAACCTGCACTTCCCTCAATGCAACTCATGTCAAGTTTGAAGACTTTACAAGTGTTTTGCAAACTTCAACATAACTTTTATATGCATAAAGGGGGATAGATATGTGCAAACTTTATTTGTTCACAGGCATGCAAAAATCCAATAATCTACAACAATGCTTGTACGTGTACTTTGACAAAAGGTAAGGACGAAAAGAATCAAAAAAATCTAATGCTGCTTATCTTTACTTAAAACCAACCTTTTTTTAAACTTTGGTTGCAAAGAAGGAATTTTCTTCATTTTTATCAGCTACACTTCATTTTTTATTGACTGATTATACAACACAGCTCAGCGTTTAGAGTTGTCATTGAAAGAAAAGTACAGACTCAGCTCTTATTTAGCACCACTGATGATGCCATAAATTCCACAGTCCACACCACAGGGTAAGATGTGGATATTTCATAGAGTCATAGCGTCTGATTCGCACGAACCTCAGTCAAAAGAAATAATCGATAAGTCTGACAAACTGTTGTGACACGTTAAACAACTTCTCTGCCCCAGTACACACTCTCTATGGGACCATGGGATAGAAAGAAGATATAGCAGATAAATATACAGTTTTTGTATTTGTAGTGGAGCTTTATTCCTGATATTTACTCTAAATAACTATTTTGTAACACAAATTAAACAATCATGAATGAAAAGTGCAATTTTTTTTCTTTTTAAAACCTTTAAATAGTTATTTACAGAGACCCTGCTAAACAGTATAGTAAACAGAAAACCTTCCTATTAGTGTTTTGTTTTGACAATGGAAGCAACTTGCAAGCAGTTGAGTCACCCAGAGCAGGGAGTTTTTCAGGGTCAGATTTCAGGTAAAGCTTTATTTATTTATTTATTTATTTTTTATTAACTTTTTCCTGGTCTTGCAGTTCAGCTGTGCCTTATTACCCTTCCAACCTCTGTGTGAGTTTATGTCATCTTGCATCCCCAACTTCCTTTTTGTCAGATTAATAGCTTCCCTTTGACAGTTTCCCTTGGCCTGTTACTGTCATCCTACTCATTTGGATTCTGTCTGCAATATTTTACCAGCAAAAACATTTTTATCAGTCTCTAAATGTTTTATTAAAATGAAAATATCTTTGCCACGTGTGCCTGTTATGGTAAAAATGGCTCAACAGACTCATTGATTATTCTGCTGCCATTGCATGAAGCAGAAAATCTGTTTCCTTGCCAGTAGTGCATTGGTTTTCAGCAGTATTCTGACTCTGTGTGTTCATCCAAATAGATGAGTCACACTGAACACTGCCTCTCATCACAGTGTCTTCAACAGACCACCCAGGAGGAAAAGCGCACACACACGCATACCATACTGCTTGTCCATCATGTTTTGTCTTCTGCTGCGCATTGTTTACATTGCTGCATGAAAAGCAATTACAAGGTATAAGAACAATGAATGAAATGCCACTATTAATCACTGTAATTGTTGACATTGATAGAAGAGGAAGATGGAGATATAACGGTTGATGCGATGCCAAATACGGGTCGGTCGATGCCAAGCTCCAGTCAGCATGCAGCCAAGAAGCAGTGTGACTTTGCATTTAAGATTTTAACGTGTATTTGTTTTTAATGTGCTGTCAAGGATGATTTATGTGGATACTTTGGTGTTTTTTTGTTGAGATTCAGCAGCATAAAATCAGGTGACATTACCCATGACAAAACTGAAATTAGCTTATGATGCTTTCCAGCATCACACTGGATGTGCAATCATGGCGACAGTGGTTGAGTAAACCTATCATCATGAGGAGGGTCTCAACTGGGCGAGACAAAAACAAATTTATTCTGCTTGAGCAATTTTGTGTATTACTTTAATTGCATTTCTAAGCCTATGTGTAAGTCTGAAGTCTGCAATGAAGATATTTCTCCTCTTCTTTCTTTGAGTTAATCAATCAGTCCAAGTAAAACATTTTTAAAAACTGTATTGACTTTTTTTCAAATAATGTGCTTTATGTACTAAATGTACTTTGCTTTCAATGTTTTTAGATGCCCACATTTTTATATGAAATATTGTTTGTTTCTCAGAACATTGAAATGCGATCTTCGTCATTACCAATCACATCAATTCTTAACTACCTTGTTTTTTGATGAACACAAAGACGTGCAGCTTTAAGTAAATAATCATAGGCATAGCTTTTTTGTGAATGTGATAGAGTAGTAGTCACAAGTTAGCCCATAAATGTCTATGTTGTGAATTTTATCTTGAAATTATCAACCAATTTCATAGCGATTACTTCGCCCAAGACTACACAGATTCTCATTCTGTACTCATGAAGATTAATTTAAAATTGTAGCAGCTGATGTGGCAGGAGAATTAGATTTATTTGTTTTGATTTATTTGGCAAAAAAAATTATTTTACGACTTAGGGACAGTGTTGGGGAGAATACTTTGTAAATGTATTTAGTTACAGAATACTGAATACCTGCTTTAAAATGTATTTAGTAAAAAATTACATTACTTTGCTGAATCCTGGTATTATATTCTAAATACCTTAAAAACAGCATTTAAGTCTATTAAATGTCACAAAATGCGCTGGTAGCTACTCCCGCAGGAAAACAGAGGGCATATTAATGCTAAACATTATTTATTGACTGGGAAAAAAATAAATAAAACCACCTAATTATTCTTGGCACAGCACTGCTACCTCTCAATGACCAAAAAACAAACTGTTTTTTAGTATTAATATCTCTTTACATTTGATTAAATTTCATATTTAGTCATTTGAAATTAAGTTTAGCTGTTTTGCAGTCAAAACCAACAAGGCTATTTGCAAGTTTCTATTATAAAAAAGCAAGGTATTATAAACTGAAATTCATTGAACTCCTAATGGAAAGCTTTTATCTTTATAGCCATAATTTGCGGGAAAACCATCACAACACATATTCAAGCTAACTTAATTTCAGTTACAACCAACACCAACACTGTAACTGTGAGAAATCACCTAACTAACAAGAGACAGGCCCTGTCAAATAATGGACAAAAAAAGCCAAAATAGACAGTCTATATAAATAATTTACTTAAGATGTTTCTTCAGATTAAATATTGAGTCTTTGGATGCACCTAGCACCTTCAGATTTCTCTCGCCCCACTTGCTTTTTTTAGAGTGAAAAAATTGCTTGGATTTCCAGGATGTGAATGCATTATTTTCTTCACTGCTGGTAGGTTGATTCGGCAGTGGTTGTGGCTCCAACCACTCTAGCTCCTGGTCTAAATCCCAACCTGGCCACTCACGTTATCGCCGGTACTTGCTAGTCATGAGTGTTTCAGCCATTGGATATTGTTGGTTTTGGTGGCATGTTGTTTAGGGGTATTAGGGGATTGTCAACACAACGCCGAGACACACATTTCCCAAAAAATGTCTATATTCATTTTTCAGGTGGAAAGTGGAAAACACTCAAATATTCCAATGGTATTAACGAAAGTAACTGTATTCTGAATGTTTAAAAATAGTAACTGTAACAGAATAGTTACTCATAATTAGTATTCTAAATATGTTACAGCGGTTCCGTTACTCCCCAAAACTGCTTAGGGACAACAAAGATCTTGCATATGGTCATACAATCATTAAGAATGGACAAAGACAAAAACAGTGATTATAACATGTATGATTATGGTGTTTTATATTCTGTTTCACTTTTTCAAATTTAATAATTCTATGTATCTCACTTTGATTCTCTCACTCTTTTGAGATATACTCACTAATATTTGCAGCTTTGCCTCTGTATTCCCAGCTGTGAATGTTCTAGTGCCTAACCTTTGTTTAATTTAATTATTATGATCAATACATGCATTAATATATGTTTTTTCTGTATTAGAGAACAGTGGTTTATATACCCCCGGTAAATAGATGGATAAACTCATTGGTCACTTTATTCGTTACAGCAGTTCACTTGCTTTTAAAGAAAAATAACGAATAAGCCAATCCAATGGCAGCACCAGACAGCATTCCAGCATCTGGAGATGGTGAGTATGACTTGAAGTTAAAACTAATCATTAGAATGAGAAACAACGAGGCTTTAAATGACTTTAAATGTGTCATTTTTATGGTGCCAAACAGGGCGATCTTAGTATTTTTGAAACTCATGACGTACTGTGGTTTTTACACTAAACCAGTTTTCAGTTATACAAAGAATTGTCAAAAAGGACAGGAATTGTAACCACTTGTTACAACAATGTTATCCAGAACACCACCTTTAGAAGTCAAACTGTAGATAAACCTCACAAAGTCTGAGCAATATGGGATAAAAACAAACAAAAAAATTGATATGAAAAATGTGTGCCGATCTGATTTTATTTTCAATATTAGCTTCAATATTGGAATAGTAGCATCCAATTGGAATAAACTAAATAAAAACACACATGTTTTCTGGTAATGCATCAAGTCACAAATCTCAGATCACAGTGTTGATTATCGTGATTCGTTGTTGAACATGATTAAGTCGACTGTACTCAATGTCCTCCACAGTTACTAGATCGCAGTCGAAGAGAACATCTTCTCCTAGTGGTGGATTAGGAGATCATGGATGTGCAGAGAAAAATCTGCAGCCACTGCATTTTATCTATCATGTAAATATAGTGGTTTGTGGTGCATGTGATAAAAATAAAGTGGATGACTGAGTTCAAATGAAAAACATCGACATTTTAAGCATGCATTTTATTGAGTGAGAACACACACGTATATAAAGGCATGGATAGAATGAACCTATAAAGACTAAAAAGTAGAGCGATGCTAACACAAACAAATATATTTTTTTCTTCATTACAGAAACATATTCATGATTGCTGTTTTATCACCATGACTCGTGGCATTTCATGAATCTAATGAGAGTTTTTATACTTTTCCAGAAACAGACTTTCACTGCGCCTAATTTCTACGTGTTTGCTAAAGTTATGAAGGCTACTTGTCATCTGCTTGGCAGAAACACTATGATATTGGAGTTAACAAAATAGTCATTCTCTTCTCTCTGTATTTGATTTTCACAGAGGTATAAGCCCAGAGGTGGTGCTTATTCTCATATTACAGAGATAGATTTGAACAACTGCCATGTACAGCCATTACAGTGAAGGTAATGGCCATGTTATTCCTGGTTACAAAAACAAGTGTTCTTTTTGAGTTGTTGGACTTTCAAATAAACCTTTTATGGACTTTTATTTCCCCGCCAACTTAATTATTAATTTTAAGGATTCATGAGTCAATTGACAGAAGTTTATTTTTCCAATTTAAAAAACTTCCCTTAATCCCCTCAAAGCACTTCTGCAGATATTGTATTTGTTGGATAATTGATGCTACAATCACAGAGGTATGAAATGAACCAGTAATGTACTCAGTGAGGATTTAATAACTGACTGCATCACAAGTTAACAGGAGCACTTCATTTTAAAGTACATAAAACAGGTGTGATTTTTTTCCCTTCCCTCTAAAACAACACATAACTAAAAGTCACACAAAAGATAGGCAGCCAGCATGCTCATGGAATTTTTTTTTTGAAGTACGTAAACATAGGTGCCAGGTAAAATCCCAAACATGGTCTCAATCAAGTCTATGCTTTAAATACTTTAGAGTTGACACAATAATCTTCTTCTCATTAGAAATAAAACCATGATGGGATAAAGGCTCAAATGTCCCACAATTTCAATGTTCTCTCTCAAAAATGTTGAGCCTCACAGCTAACCGCAGATTAACTCCTAAGAAGATTAAAGGTGATTAAAGAGATGCCATTCTCTAAAATACTCTCTGTTGACCTATTATATGTTGCCAGTCAAAGACAGTGTCTCTGGTAAAAATTTAACTGAGTGAAACAAGGGATTCCAAGTTTCTCACAATTTGATATTTTTTGGTGTAATGATATGCACATAGTAAACACAAAAGATACAGAACGACAGACAGACCTAGTAAAGAGTAACACACCCTTAGGCAACACTACTTGTGAATCCTTTTTTGGGTCCTTTTGCACCTTGTTGGAGGAATTTTCCTCCGTTCATTTTTGTAGAATCAATTCGCACTTTGAACACAGTGTCTTTAAGTCTGTCTAAAAATTTGTGTTAATGTTTTGGCTGAGAGACTGTCATTGGACACAAACTTTGTGTTAAGACATTTTTAGGGTCATCGTTCCTTGTTACATTCAGTGTTCTTTTTCTGTGGAGAAAGCATATGCACATTTTATTTATGCACAGTTTTATTAAATTAATTACATATTAAAACACACCTTGTGTAAGTTTCTATCTTTCATGACATTATGCAGGATTGTGAACTCCTTAGAGAGACAAGTGCCTTGCATAAGAATCAGCATAGATAAGATGATCTAATTAAAATGTGAACATGTGGTTCATTAGTATTGCTCTAGTAGAGGAATGACAGAACCAGAGTCAGAAACCGGCATGCAACCCCCAAAAAAACAGCATAGTAGATACATATCACCATATACCCTCTCCTTACACACTGGTATTCTACCTAAATAAACTGTTTCCAATCTTCCCTGTATGCTGTTTTGAAACAATATATTTTTTATACAGATCTCAAAATGACAAATATTAATCAGAATCAGAATCAGAATCAGCTTTAATGGCCAAGTATGACACATACAAGGAATTTGACTCCGGCAACTTTTCTCTCCAGTACAGAACTTAAATAAGTGAAATTAAAACGGAAATAAAAATAAATACAAATAAATAATAAAGGATAATATATACACCAAACCAGGGTTATTGTACAGTGAGTATATACAGCAGTGCAGAGTTTTAGTTTATTGTTCATGTGAATGGACTCAGACTCTGTGACTATTCAGAGTTCATCAGAGCGACAGCCTGGGGGAAGGATTATGCTGAACATCGATCCCTGTATTTTCTTTAAGTACTTTTCATCTTTGTGATGTGCTTAGATAGAAATCAAACACGGAAAATGTATTAGGTTCAAAATGTAATATTCAGTCTGCTGCAGCATCAGGAAAAGCTTATGTTAATTTTTCCCTTAGATCCCTATTAGTATTATTTTACCCCCAATGTTTAAGGCTTAACTGACCCTGCAAATCTTTACCAGCAAATGTCCTAAAATTAATAATGGAAGCTCTATATAGTGATTAGATTGTGTATAAAATATAATTATTTTGGAATTTCTGTCAAGAATCTGTCACCCACATTTGCACAATTAATCAATCAATCAATCAATCAAGAAAACGGTTTATTTATTTTCAGAAGACTTTCATGTAGTAGAGTGTAACACAAAATACTTTACAGAGGGTGAAAACAAAAGGAGAAACATTAAACACATAAAACACACATCAACGTGATCAGATAAAGTACGGAGATGTAACAGTTATATTAATAATAAAACCATTGAGAATTAAAAGCTTGAAAGTTTCAACAATTATAGCCTTCAACGGGACATATTTAGGAAAAAATCACTTTCCCTGGGATTTGGGGTGTTGTATGTCTTTGATGCATATACACACATACAAAGTAAAAAACAGAACAAAAAACAAACATCCATTCTGTTGTGAGTGAGATAGGGGTTTGTGAATTCATCCTGCCTTCAGTCTCTGTGTGAGCTGTTAAAAATCTGCACGGCTTTCTACGTCACAATATTTTGATATCTACACCCCCTCAGAGCACTGTCTCCACCCACCAGGTGGTGGGACAGAAGAGCGGCATGGATTGAATTCATTTTTTAGGGTAAGATGCTGCCGATAAGGGCGGGGAAGACTGAGAATGTGTCGCCGCAGGGCTACTCTACCTCCAGGTGGAAGACGGCGATGATGCATAGTCAGAAGAATACAGTATTTTTCCTAATTGTCTTAATCTTAGTTGGAACATGTTAATACTGTGCTCTATAAATTCCAGAAGAGATCCAGATGAAAGACAGATAGGAGAGTGTGATAAAGATATTTGGCGATAAAGGGGGTGAATTGATTAATTAAATATAAATATGTCATGTAGAAGATCATCAGAGTATTTAAAGAGATGTCTTTGAGGAGCAGATTTGATTTGGAGGCCTCTGACCTCATTCCCTTTCTTTCTGTAGTGTGAACTGTTTGGATAATGTAGGAGGGTATGAGGAGGAATATTGTTTTACTTTACGTCAGAACGCTGGTAGAAGGAGAGTGAGCTGAAGATCTGTCCAGCTTTGGGCCGACAGATGGCTGTGATGATAATGGCCGCTATGCTTGAACAAATACAAGAAAATGCCTATTGGAATACTAGCATCATCCTTGTTTAAATGAAGAACATACTGATATCCATATTAGCAAGAGACCGAAATGTACACTTAAGAGTTTATTATAGGGAAATTCAAGTGTCAGTGTAATTATTGCAGTCCATCTAGTTGAATTGTGGAAATAAAAAAATTATTGCTGATTAATTTTCTTTTTGTTGAAAATTTGTCACAAACTCAGATACGATTTTTATTCACTAAGCATGAAGATGCATAAAGATGGTAGAATTAAAATTGTGCCTTTTTTGTGGTTCTGTGCTCTTGATGTTATGTGGTCATACAGTGGGTAAAATAATTATTGAAAAATCAAATTTTTTTCTCAGTGCAAATATTTTTAAATCAGCCATTGACATAAAATTGCATTAACAAATACAAGATGTTGGCAAAACCCCAAGTAACCCGAAGCAACACACACCCAAAAAAAAATAGTTTGTGAGTTTAAGTAATCACGTATCTTAACAGTTACTTAAAGCAGTTGCGTGGAACAACTTACAGTAACATAACATAAATAACATAATAACATAAATTTTACAATTGTCTCCCAGCTTTGGGTGATTTATGGTGAAATTTTATTCTTTTTATGTCCAGATTATAGCTCTAGTGATACTCACTTGAACGGTAAGAAATTTAGAAATGCAGTTTTATCCTTATTTGTTCTTATTGCTTATACTTTTCTTCTTGTATTCAGTACCTGTGTTTACATGGACAACAAATAAGATTAAATGCCTGGTCAGAATAAAAACGCTCATGTAAACATGCCATTCGGATTACTCTGACTCATTCGGATCAAAATTTAATTCCGATTGAGACAGGTGGGTTATGCCGATAGTTAATCAGATCGTGGTGCATGTAAACTCTTATTCCGGATGTAGGTAATTACTGCGCATGTCTGTTACGTTATGCATTGACGTACCGTACGTTGGCGTTGACGGAACCGTGATGAAAGAATGGCGGGTGTGAAACAAAACTGAAAATGGTTATACTGTTTGACTTGTAAATGTAAAATTGTTTCCAGAAAAAAGAAAAACAGGCGGAGAAAAAGATTGTACCGCTCCATTTTAAATGAACGCAGCCATGTTTGTTTACAGCGGATGTCTGCTGATTCTTATTTTACGGCCGTTTCTGGTATTACTGTTGTATTTACAACTAATCTGTAAGTTGTGTTTAATAACTGGATTTTCACAGTACCTTTGTGCAACAGTTTGTGTGTGTGTGCGCGCGTGCGTGTGTGTGTGTGTGCAGTGTAGTGCCATATAAATGTGAGTATGAACTCTCAGTCTGCATCCAATAAGTTCTCATTTACACAATCCTGCTCAGTTTTATTAAAGCATACTTGTTTAATGCATCCTTTTTTCAAACAACATTTCACTTAGGAATAAAAGTGAAGAGAATCTGGAACATATGAACAACTTAATTTAAAGCTGAGCGACCTGAAGTCAGCTTGAAGCTTTCATCATTGGCGTTAGGAGCATAGAAAGATCCAAGAAAATTGCTCTATTTTTTGCATTGATGAACAGCAATGTGTGTGAAAATTTGATGAAAGCCACTTTAAAACTCCTCCACCATACATTTTTCATTTATATAAGGTGAACACAACCTACAAAAGTACCAATGATTATGAAAATGCGTAGGCAGGAAAAAAGTTTAGCATTTTCTTGGAATATGATTGTGTCATTTATGCAAGCATGGATAGTGTCATGTTTGTCTCCTTCTTTGATGCGTTTTTCATACTCAGTAATAAAGGATTATTATATGCAGCACACTCTGCCTCTTCTTGATTAAATGAGTCCAGAAAAATTTGTAACATACAAATAATGAATACAAATACAGTTCGAGATATGCCTTGGTTGAACAAGGTCATTGTTAACATCTGCTTTAGGTGGAGGAAGACAAGCTATCAGCAACTCAATTTGTCACTTTGAAAAACAGCAATGTGGTTTGAAGTATAACAGAAGCATCTTCAAGCCTTTCACTTCATAACTTCATTCTCATAGTCTGATGATCCACACAAATGACCAAATAATGGCATGTTGGTTCCAAGTTATAATTTTGGATTTCACACCTCTTTTATATAATGTTTTAGAAATAAACACTCTAATACAAAAACATCTAAAAAGAAAACAATAGAAAATCATTTAATTTATGTGATACATTATCTTGCCGGAATCTTTTGTCAGAAGCTGAATTATCTACTGTATGCAATAGTATGTCAAAGTAAATATGCAAATGATGTGAAGTAAAATCATAAACAATAGCTACACAACAGGGTAGGAAACTGTCACTAATGGAGACAGCACAAATTTTTGTAAAGTACATGGTTCAGCTGCAGAAAATGAGGACAGCCGGAAGGATTTCTTTCCATAATTGCAACCCAATTAATGAGCTAACTAAAATAGTGTGTCCTGAAGCGGTTTTCTATTCTTTGCACCAAAATGTGAGCCATAAATATTGCTTTAATCTAAATGACACATGTTCTTTGGAAGATAAACATTTTCTTTTGTAGTTTATGCAACTGACCCTGTAATTCCTGCTCACTGCAGTTTGAGTAATTCATTTTTTCCTCTGCTGTGTCACACAGAAATATTATATATTTTTCAATTAAAATCTGCAAAAATAATCTTATTGAAATATTTGTGACTCAGGTTTTCATTTTTACTGATGGCTCGTAGGCTCATTTTTGCAATTAAATAAACCAAAAAATAGCAATGATTGCGTCGATTCACTAATAAATAATTCATTTTAACTTATAGTATATTAGTGTCTAAGATGGTTGTTTCTAATTGTCAAAAAAAGAAACTAAATATGAGGAAAATCATAAATGTTGGTATAAAGTACCGTATAGGACAACATTTTCAAAAGCAACACAACAATGTAATTTACACCGTAACCTGAAGAATTCAAACAAACTATGCTAAAATGCAATGTACATAATCTTAAAGGTAACGTCATTATGCCAGAAGGCAAAGATTTCTTTTTTTTGTTGCACATTAAACTTACCCAGTGATTCTTGAATGTTTAGAATACTAAATTAACAGTAATCAACAGGTTCTGTACACTAAAAATACAGCACATGAGTCATAACAACAACATCAACAACAAAAGCATGAATATAGCATATCATAAAACATAGAATGTACTACAGTGGTTATGACTCACAGCTATTAAGAGAATAGTTTCATAAATTTTTTTTAGCCTACTTTACTACTTTGCATTTTTTTTTTTACCCAGCTGGTCAGGGATTTGTTTTTGCAGTCATGCTGGCTATTCCCTTTTTTCTCCTCTTTTCAGGCCCTATGTGAACATTTTTCTTGTGGGTTATTTGTGTGCCATACATTTAGCCATATTCTGTTCATTTCTCTGATCAATATTGTTTCAAATGTATTCTCATATTAGTTAAATCCTTGTTATAGAAGTTTCTTGTCAGGTTTTTAGTCGTTTAGTTAGTTTTTTTAAATTGTTGTTCAACTCCCTCTTAGTTAATGAATCTCCACCCTCAGTTTCCCTGCTTTCCATCCATCCATCCATCCAGCCAGCCATACCACACCTAGTCTGAGACCTATTGTGGATGAGAGAGAATTCCTTCAGCAGTTCAGGGATTTTAATATTGGCTTGCTGATCAGCAAGGAGGACACCATACACAGTACAATTACATAGACTGACCTGCTCCCCCCAACCTGACACAGAATTATATAGGATTCAATAATCATAAGACTATCAGCCTTCCATCAGTTACAGCTCCAAAGCCTAGCATGAAGGCTTCAGTCGTCAGTTGCACACGGACAGAGACACCTCATTGACACAAAGACACAAAGGTTTGAATTTTGGGAGTATTAAAGAAGTTCAGGGATGTCCAAAGTGTGGCCATTTACGGCCTTTGGACTGATTTTGCATGGCCCTTGAACACCATTTAAGATTGGTACTTTCTGCAATTGGCACCACAAATCAAATGATTGATGCAGATGGATACTTTCTTTTATAAGGGCATGATTTTGTTGAAAAATTAAACAGATTAGAAAATCAAACATGGCAAAAACTATTTATTCCTCTTTTAATTATCTTTTTTTGCTTTCTTTTTCATTTCATTGCGCAAACAACTATTTCAAAAGCAGAAGTAGAGACATAAAAACAAAGCTAAAAATAACACGTTTTCAAAGAAAGAGTGACCCAAACCCTGTTCTTTCTGCTAAGAAAAAAAGATTTTCAGCCCCTCTGAAATATTTGAAAACCATTTAAAAATAATTTATTTTAAAAAGGCGAATCTTAAAAGTCCTGTTTTGAGTCCCTAAAAATCAGCTTTCTTCAAGAATCCCTCCTTTATGTGTTTCATTAAAATATTACCTGTTTAATCGATAGTTATGCAGGTTAAAAACACTCATATAAGGAAAAGTCTTATTTTTGTGACCCCTGTGCACTGTCGACTTGATGATTTTGTCCCTTGTAGCAAGACGTTTGGACAAATTGTGAGTCAATCTGAATATATGTCTGAGAAAAGTTTATAAAGAGTGTGGCTGGGAGTTTTACAGCCTTAAAACAGATAGAATAATTGTAAAAAAAAAAAAAAATGTGGGTTTCGCCTGTTGCAGATTATCTTTAGAACAAAACCCCTGCGATAAACGAGGGACCACTTTACACCTCATAATACCATCATAAAAACTCCATGGCTCGAGAATCCATAGAGTCACACACAGCCTACCCATAACATCACTGGTAATACAGGCTGGTCAAACGGCACTTAATTTCTGTGGAGCATGAGTGATCTCACATTCACAAGGAACCTAGGATACTAAGATCACGGATAGTGTAAAATATTAAAAATTTAAACTGACTTTAAGAGATTAGTCAACACAGCTTTAATAAATTGACTATAAGTATGTTATGCGAGCTTTAACAAGTTTGTTCAATAAAATGCGCATTGTTACCGTTTTATATAAGGCACCAACGAGGTGATAACAAAACCAACCATTCAATGGAGATAAAACTTTCAGATCTACCTTTTGTTAGCTCAAATATAAAACAAAATTAATGTTTCAAAAGTATAAATATCAGCTCCTCTCTGACAGCTTGGTGGGAATTTCTTAAAATGACTAAGACCTCACTAGTCCCATGCAGGCGTACACCCATCTGGAATAACCCGGATATCTTACAAAAAAAATGCATGATTAACTTTCCAGGCTGGAGTTGTAAAGGAATTGAATACCTGGAGCATATATTTGATGGAACAGACTTTATCCCCTTTAATACATTGGTTACACAATTCGGAATTAACAAGAATAAATTCTTAGAATACCAACAAATTAAATCAATTATAAAAAATAAATTTAGGCTCAATACAGTTGATTTACAAATTCCAGGAAAAGTTTTAGACTTCCTTAATCTTAACCCTCCCAAACTGCTATCTAAAATATACAAAACATTAAATAGAATAGATGAATCAATAGCCCTTCCTATTTCAAAATGGGAGATGGACTTGTCCATCTCAATAGACCAAAACCTCTGGTCTCAAATTTCATTAAGAACCTTCAAATTTCTTAAGAATCCTAATCTACGATTAATACAATATAAAATCCTTCATAGAGTGCATTATACAGGGCAACGGATGTTCAAGATGGGTTATACGCCGTCTGATACCTGTTTACAATGTACAAGCAATCTACCAGACAATTATATTCATGCTCTTTGGTTCTGCCCACCTGTTAAGAAATATTGGTACCAGATATGTGAAGATCTATCAAAGTCTCTGAAATGTAATATCACACCTGCTCCCAGAGTTTGCTTGTTGGGAAATATAGATGAAGTTACCATGGATACAAAGTCTATGCAATTATTTTACATCGCCTTATGCATCGCTAAGAAAAATATCCTCTTGAACTGGAAAAATAAAAATACTCTGAATATTAATCAATATAGAGATCTCCTTCTGGATTACATTGGTCTAGAAACGGCATCTGCCTCCACATCTGATCAATCTTTCTGGTCACCCTTGATCAGTTCCATCACCTAGTGGGGTCGGGCCCTTGATTCCGTTCTGTGGGACACGGTTGCCGATGTGGAGCTTAAGGGTTGGTGGTGACTGCGGGGAGGTCCTTGGGGGTGGGTCCGCTTGCGGTTCGGCGATAGGTGCCGAGACCCTCGCCTGGGGTGGGACTTTGGGGTCTTTGTGTGGTGACTCCTAGTGGCTGCATGCGGCGCCTTAGAGGGGTCGTGCTGGCGGACACGGGTTACTGGCCTGGTGCTGTGCTGCTCTGGGGGGGTCTGGACTGGGCCTGGGGCTCGGGGTTCTGGGGCGGCGCGCCCCCCGGCTGGGGCCCTGGCGGGGCTTGGCCGGGGGGGGCCGCTGCCGTCGGTGCCGGCTGGGGGGGGGCTGTGGTCGGCCGGTGGTTGGCGGGCGCTGCTGCCCTTTCCATCTCCCCGGGCTGGTTCCTGTCGCTTGCTCCCCGGTGGCCGCTTGCCGCGTCCGGGCGTCGGCGAGAGGCCGTGGCGGGTGGCCGGCGTCTCCGGGCCCGATCGGCTATATTGACACTGGACATGGCTCCTGGGTCTTGGTCTTAGCCCTCGCGGGGGTGCTGGGGTGGGGGGCTCTGGCCGGTGTTGGTCGGCCTCCACGGTGACTGACCAGTTGGTGGGGTGTGGGCTGGTGGGTGGACGTGCTGGGTTCTGTTGCCACCCGGCCATCGGGCGGTAGTAGCAAGGCTGGAGGATGTCGGCCTGGGGATTGGCCGCCCGGGACTTCGGTCTGCTCACGGGCCTGGCGCGGCATGTCCGGGGTACCCGAGTCGGTGGTGCGCCGGGTTCCGGCCTCGGCCCGGGGGTCCTCGGACGCTGGCGGTGCCTGGGGCGTCTCTTATTGGCGGGGAGGCTTTTTACCATCTAGCACAGGCGCTCTTTTTAACGGGGTGCGCTTGGGACGGGAGGGGGGAGGGCGTTGAGGGTGAGGGGGGGCTAAACTCAACCTGGGTGTCTAGTGACATGTGTTTTGTTAGCAGTGTGAATGTTGGGGAGGATTTAGGTATGCCCCTGGCATGGGGGCTGGTGGATTGCCGGGGCCCCCATGGGGCTCGGCGGTACCGCTGCCGTGGGCCCCGACTGGACGTGCTGGGGCCTCCCACCCCTGGTGGATCGGGCCGAACGGGGGTGCCTATTGGAGTCAGCAGGGGAGCTGGCTCCCTGGGGTTGGCAATGGTCACCCCAGTTATTTTCTCCCCATCCCCATGCCTCTGTCCACCTGCTCCTTCATTCTACCATTCACAAGGCCTTGGGACGTGGACACGTCACTGGGGTGCGGGATGGAGCTTCCGTCTTCGCTACCCGGTGGCGGCCTGGGTCCCGATTTTATTGAGCAATTTAGACACTACACTTGCAACATTTACAGGGAACGCACATGTAGGGACCTGGCGGTGTGGCGCCACAGGCGAGGCCCCCACAACGGTGCCGGCACCCACTGGTTAAACGCATCTAGACACTGAGGGCCCGGGGGGGGAGATGGGGGTACCCGGCAGTATTCCCATGTCCCCCCCCTCTGTTTTAAGTGCACATTAGAACAACACGCAACAACACCACATTGAGCTGGGGGAGAGAGGCTGGGGGGTCTTTCCACACCCCTGTTCGTTGGACCATCAGGGGTCGGAGCCCGGATAGAACATCACGCCGTCTGGTCGGGGTCCTGGGCTGGTGGGCTGCTCTTGCCGGTGTGGGGGCCTTGGCGGTCTACTTGTCCCCGTCCTGGTGGGCAAAGGGGTCTGTCTCCTGGGTGCAGGGGCAGGGTTCTCTACTGGGGCGTCTGTCCCTGGGCCTGGGAGTATGGAGTATAGTGTACGTATGGGGGGTATGAATGAGGGTATAGCGTCCTTTTTTCGTATGTCCTGTATTTGTAAGAATGTGTACACATGAGAGGGAGGGTACGTATGAGTGTCTCTGTCTGTCTATGTCTACCTGTCAGGTTGGGTGTTTGGCTGCTCTCTGGCCTGATGCATCTTCTTCCCTCCCCGTCACTCCCCGTCGGTGATGGTTGCTCCTGCCCGCTGGTTGATGATGACTCTCGATGCATGGGGCTGGGGGTCCCGGTTGCGGCCCGGCTCGGTCCTGGTGCATGTCGGGCGGGTCCTGGGTGGTCCGGTGTGTCGGGCGGCCGCTGTTTCGGGCCGATGTCCTCCTTGGATTGACTGGGGCACCTCTTATGGGGGTGCCGGGGTTGTAGAATAGGTTGGTGCCGTCCGGTGGATCGGTGGGGACCGTGCCTGGCGCCCAGTCCTCCTGCCGGTTCCAGGACTTCAGCTGGCTGGTCTGTTCACCTGGTGGGGCTGTCCGGCATTGGCTGGGCCCCTGATCTTGGCGCCCCACGTGGGGCGGGATCTGGACCCTGGAGCTGGAAGATCTGGATGTCCAGGTGCCGGCTGGGCGCGGCCTGGGGAGGGCGTACATCCGCTGTGGCTCTTGCTGTGGCTCCCTGGCGTGTGGATGTGTGGAGGCGGGCCGGGTTGTTGGCGGTGGGTACTGGTCCGGGGTGGCGGCGGCGTGTGTTGTCCGTCGGTTGGCTGCGGGTCCTCCTTACCTGCGGTGGCGGCGGGGGGCCCTTGTCGGCTGGTCCCTGGTTGGGGCCCCGCTGGGGGGCGGGGTGCCCCTGGTCCCCGTGGCCTCCGGTTCCTGGTCCGGGCCCGCCATGGTGTAGCTGGTTACCGGCGGAGCCCGTGGGCACGTCACTGCGATCTCTCGGGCCCCAGCATCGCGGCTGGTGGGTGCTCCCCTGGGACTTCCATCTGTTCCTCTCTTGGTGGGTGATCGACCCTGCGCTGATCCGCCTGTGGACTCTGTACTCTGTGGGACGCTGGATGCATACATCTCTTGCCTCCTCCATGTCTGTGCCGATTCCTGTAGGACGGATTGACGGTTCCTTACACCAGCTATCAATCACTTGCGTGGGGAAACCTTATTCAGACCTGCATGCTCGCACACACATAGGTGTGGGGACATAGGTGAGGACGGACATATCTTAAGCTGAGGTTATCATCATTAGTTAGTTGTTCACAGGAGCTTACCAGAAACATTTGTATTATGTTCATTAATCAATGCTTGTGTGTAGTGAATGTGTAATTCTTTGTTTATTCTACCAGATCCGAACTATTGGTTTGGTTCTGTACAGTTTGTTGTTTTTGTTTTGTATTACTGTTTCTCTGCCGTCCGGCAGAGGTGGAGGACTGGGATGTTTTCTTGTGTTCTTTATTTGCCTCCCTGTCTTGTGTCGTCGGTTCGCCCCTCTGTTGGTCCGGTTTCTTTTCTTCACCTTCTTCCTTTCTCCCTTCTTGTCTCAGTTTAATGTCCATGACGTCAGGAAATTGAACCCACAGTAATCACTAATAAAGATTTTTCATACATATACATCAAGTGGCGTACTACAGCGAAGCTGTAATACTCTGCTTGGGAAAGTAAAACTGTTGGGCTTGTACTTGGTACTCAGACACCAATTCTGAGTAGCATACTGCTAGACAGGACACGTAAAAAAAAAAAAAAAGAAAAAAAAAAAAGAAAATAAAGTAAAACAAGCAGTATTTCCATTCCTTAAAATGCTAAAGCTAAACAATTGAACATGCTGCCATAGCTGTGCCCCATGATAGTTTTTTTCCATTATAAATTGCAGTGGATCAGATTTTTTTAATTGGTAGCATTTTTGTCTTTTTATTTTGTTATCATTGACTGATTGCTAACGAAATAAAATGTCAAAACCATATGCAATATACAAACAAAATGCTTGCACTCACCAACATGGACTCTCGTCGCATCGCTTATTTGAAAATAAAAGCCATCCACTTTTTTTCAATAGGCTAATCTCCTCATTTTTTCTTTACCTTTTCATTGCAAACTCTGTTTCCCTGTGTGCCTTCTCGCTGGGCTATAGATCCACTCTGGTGTCCCCATAGACTTTAAATACAATGAACTAACCCTCGGGTGACATCACCCATAGATTTCCCATCGCCGCCATCTTGTCCGCGTCACTCGCCTCGTCACTCTCAGAAAATTGAAAAATGGGCAAAGAGGGGGAGCTGAGAGTAGCGCTAACGTAGGCTGCAGCCGATTTGAGCCAGAAGACAGCGGTTGAGAGACTCTTGCCCCGTTTCCATTAGGTTCCCCCCTCGAGAAATATCCCGAGGGGGGAACCCATATCGAAATAACAAGACCCAAATGGGTGGGGTCACTACGGCCTAAAACAGTTGTGTTTCCATTACCATCGGTGAAGGGTGAGGACATTGGTGGGCTTAGCTTAACAACACCTCCACCAAAAAGCAGTCACAAATTCATCATGACAACTCAGATCCTCTCAAAAGTTAAAAGACTTTTGACTCACCCCACACCTCTCAGAAATTCATTAGTTCATGGCTCCAGCTCCTGAACTGTGTTCCTTATGGTGGTTTCACACCGCACTTGGCCGTGAAGCAGCAGGGCAGCTGGATTACATGCAAAGTCTATTGTACCTATGCAGCAAGTGAGCATCAAGCTGTGCCAAGCTGCCATGCAGCTGGTTGCGTGCGTTGGCACAGCTGGCAGCAGCATCTCAAAGCAGCTTCTGCATGAAGTTGGGAAAATTGAACTTTGGGGCAGCAACATATCAGCAACGGGATGCCGGCATTAAGAAGATGTAGGACAAACTGAGTCGCGGGCTGGAGCTATGTGGGGAGCGGAGAGGACGAGCCGAGCCGCCGGCTGGAGCCACTCAGGGAAAGGGGAGGATGGATGATGAGCTCAATGAGCAGGGTCTCTACGGTGATCAGAGGGGAGTAAGCCAGATTGAAGTGGAAGGCTGGGGAGTTGGAGAATCGGACTTTATTTGGTGGAAGTTATCAGATTCCCAGGTAAGCAGTTAAAAATGTTCTTTTAACTTTCTTGTTATGTTAGCTAACACTAGAACAAACCCGGTCAGGGCAACTACGGTTATTAAATATACACTACTAGTTTCCCGGTGGAATAGAAATCCCCGCTCGCTCGCTGATGTACTGACGTTACGCGCTGCAGCTGACGCAGGGTGCAAATGTGCAAACACTGGGGTTTCCTCCGTTTGAGCTGTTTGACACCTTGCGGCAAAGTTTGGTCTGAACGCCCCATTACGCCAGTCCTGATTTAACCAGCAATAATCCAGTCTGTCAAGAGTCCAACTCTGTAGTCTTCCAGCCTGATCTATCTGACTCTCGCTCTCTGACACTGCAGCTCACCGCAGCTTCTCGGTTTTGCCGACTTTGCCGCTTCGCTGTTACCTGACCGGTGGCATAATCCAACCAGCGTGTGGAAGGAGATAACACTTCCAATCGGAGCTCCATTCCTCTTGGCGACCTGACACAAATTCTCTCCCCCACTGCTGGCGAAGCTTCACCCTGTATAAACCCTTCCCCAAAGCAGAGACTTCTTGGACACTCTGTTGCTGTAATCAATACCACAGAAAGCCATCCTTGTCCAATAAGTGCAGATTAACATCCAAAAGCGAATAAAAACTGCAGAGGCAACTGATACTAAAGTTCAGAAACAATGACTGAAGTCTTTACGTTAGTCCCAGACTGTGAAAGCCTTCCTCGAGCAAGTGTGCCAAGAGTGGGAACTCCAGAAAATTTAATCTAAGACACCACCTAGGTTTAGGAGACTAAGTCTCTGATAAAACTAATAAAAATTATAAAAGATAAAAATATAGAATGGTTCTAAAACAAGGCAAACAGTGCAAACACAAAAGCAAATTCAAGGAAATTTATTCCAGAAGTTTAAAATGATGATGCCAGCATGAACTATTAAAATAAGTCTGTGCTGGGCCCCAAGGGACAAAGCACTCCAGTCCAGGCCTGTTGAGCTCTCAGCAGGGAAGTCTTCACGACCCCGCCCTCCTGCTGTGCACGTCGTCCTCGGGGAACCACAGGACCGCGACACGATGGATCCAATCCTCTCCCTCGGCCTGGCCACTGTGGGCAAAAAGCTCCGGCAGTGAAAGGTCCCACACACCAGAACACACAAAGCGCAACAGCGCACTCCAAGTACTGCCAGGCACTGATCAATTACTTACGCGCAGGGGCAGAGTAACTCTGCCCACCTGCCGTGTTGAGCTTCGTACACTGGCTTCTTTTCCGGCGGATCTCCCTCTGCTGCTGCTGCTCGGCTGCTGGTGGTGACTCTACTTCCGTTCCTGCAGGATCCGTGCTCGCCGTCCGGCTCTGGTGCTCCCTTTCCTTTTGTCCAAACCTCCTTTTAAATAAAACCCTGTCCACATTCACTTCAACATGGGAGTCAATGGGCATTTGCTCCTTTTTGGAGCCAGCCCCCAGCGGATAGAGGGGGAACTGCAATTTTTGCCACTTCCTGATTGGCCTGACATTTTGCGAGTGGAGTTTGCCCCTTGGGTGTCCTCAAACATTTTTGAAAGCACCATAGCTTCTAAGTGCCCAGCTGCGCTGTTTTGTCTAGCAACTGCCTTGGTGAAACAACCACCTCTTCTCACAAGATCCAGTGTTTTTATGGTCTGTCATGCAACCACATACGAAAGTGAGGCTGCCAGTCTGTTGGGGCAGTGCGTGTGTAAAAAGAAATAGCTCTCTACATGGTGTGTGTGGGCCAAACAGAACTTCTTGGTCAGGCCCCTTTCCTTAAGAAAATATAACAAAATTGAGCTCTCGTTATCCGTTTTTCCCATTTTAGTTTCCTTGACCAAAACTAAAAATCAGATAAAGGTTCGTAATCCGTGTATGGTTTGTTCTTCGGTTTTTCCATTTTAAAATAAAATCCATAAAACTAATAAACCTCATCGTTTTTTGGTTTCTCAGTATTTTAAAGCCAAAAGTAAAAACATAATATTTATTAAATACAAAAAAACATAGTGATGCATGGATTAGCTTTTTTTAACCTATAATGCAAAATTCAGGGTTTGTTTTCATTTGTTGCAACACCAGAAGTACAGATTTTAGGTCGGGAGCACGCCCTGCAGCCAGAGAGGCGAATCTGACAGTCTTCATGCCACTTCCAATCTACGTCTCGGTAAAATAATGATAGGTAGTCATGTTAAAATTGTTACTTTATTAATCTTCCAGTAAATAAATTGATAAAAAAACTGTCTTTTTCTAAATATTTCAGGCTGCTGAACGACTAAACATTCCCCCCTTTTGTAAAAGAATACAAAATTTGTTCATATTTACAAGACAAAGTGTCCATGTTGAAAGGACTAAGCATTGTTAAAGAAAGATCTGTAAATAATTTTATTCTTATGTTGTTGAAATTGATTAGAAGTGGCGTGAAGACTGTCGGATCCGTCGCTCTGGCTGCAGTGCTTACTCCCAACACAGGGGGAACAGAATATTTCAGTAGAATAGATTCTTGCACAACACGTGTACGTGAACTCGTGTTGTGCAAAACTCTTGCACAACACGTGTTCTGCCGAAGGGGGACAAAGCCTTTTTTTTTGCTTTAATCTGCAAATAAGGAAAAATTAAGCTTTTTTTTCTTTCTCTACTTTTCATTTTTCAAATTTGGTTTTAAAGCAAAACAAACAAACACAAAAAGACCAAACTATACATGGGTTGTTTGCTTGAAACATAAAATGAAAACAATGAGTCTTTTTTTTTATTTTTTGGACTTAGAACGGCTCAATAACCTGATGAAGAATACTAGTTCTGTTCTGGGGACAACTGTATATCAACTGGAGATAATGATGCAAAGAAGGATTCTTCATAAAGTTAAAAAAAATATAGACAACCCTGAGCATCCTCTTCATGAGACTATCTTAGAACAACAGAGTATCTTCAGTTGGAGGCTTCTTCAGTTTCACTGCAACACAGACTGCTTCAGGAAATCCTTTCTCCCCACACCCAACATGACCTAAAACAACTCCTTGAAGAATTAATTAGCTAAGAGCTACAAGAACACTTATTTTCCCTCTGGGATCAATAAAGTATTTTTGAATTGAATTGTATCAAGGATCGGCTCTGAGCCACTTCTTGTTTGCTTTGGTGAAGGACAGGCTGAGAGATGAGGTTAGACAAGAGCCTGAATGGACTATGATGTTTGCAGATGACATTGTGATCTGCACTAAGAGCAGGGCGGAGGTGGAAGAAAAGCTAGAGAGATGGAGGTATACACTGGAAAATAAAGGAATGAAGGTTAGTTGCAGCAAAACAGAATACATGTATGTAAATGAGAAAGACACATGTGGAAAGGTGAAATTCCATGGAGTTGAAGTGAAAATAGTAGAGGACTTTAACCCCTACTAAAGTGTGTTTGTAGACCACCGAACGCCCCCACAGCTAGCCCAACCCTACTTCATTTTGCCGTTGATCGCTGAGTGCTTCCTAAGAAGTGTAAATAAAAGGACAAATGGAATCCACCCCAAAAAACATGCATTGCCCCAATCTCTACTTGCTTTCTCTTCAAGGTCCTCTCAGCACCTAGCCAGCAGCTAAATGACCACATCAATGTGACAGAGAAGCTGATACACGTCACTAATGACCTTTGCGCAATTTGATCAAGTATTTTGATATGACTAACAGCTGCCTCGTTTATTTACCTTACATGTTTTTCAATAAACCTATATACATAATGTAGAAAACAGTGTGACAATAGCTTCAAATGATTTTAATAGCATCATTTACCTACCTCTGTAATATCAGTGCAAACAAATACATTTTGTTTCTACTGTCTGCTGCAAATTCAAGGCCCTAATATGTGAACTCTGTATGTAGAGTGTGGATTCCTGGTAGCATATTATCTGACCATCCATAATCAGTTTTTCTGAGATTTTTTATGGAATATTTTTCATGCAGCATAAAACACTGCTACATTACATCTAAGCATCCACTTTACGATTCATGGTCAAACTTTCTCAAAATAGCTTTTTCAATAAGCTGAGGATGACTCAGTATGAAGGACAAAACCTTCAAATGGCTGTATGGATCCTCAACAGAAGGAACTCTGCCTGAACAGACTCCGCCGCTTTCTCACGACCCCTTCAAGAGCAATTCAGGAATACAAAAGGGATGAGATGAGAAATGTCTCTCCTGATGCCTAGCCCTGGAATGTCAATGACTTCATCTAATTGCTGTGTTCAGACACCCAGTGCGGAGAAGAAGGAAAAGAGCGATTGGTAGGAAAGCATCAGATGCAGGTGCACTGGGAAAGTGCGACATCTATTTCAAATGTGAGAAAAATGTAATACTTAATTATCATAACAACATCTACAGTGTAACTATAGCTACAGCAAGTGCAATCTGTGCTGTAACAAAATAGCACTCTTTCCCTAAAATGATGCAATAAGACAATGATACTTTGCTGCAGAATTTTTGTCTAATTTGTTGAGACAGTTTAATGTCCTGTGGATATCACTTGCTAAAGGTTAATGCCAAAAGTAAAGACACTCCTTTATATATGTGTAAGAATAGAGCATTCACCATAATCCTGAAAGATCAGTTATATCATCAAAAGTCATTTATATGCTGTAGATGAACACAGATTTGTCACACACAGGGTTGTTTTACCTTCACTTTCTAACTTCATTGCAGGGGTTCATTTTGAGTTTTGAATGTTTTTTAACTCACCTCAGCAGCTCAGAAAATTAAAACAGTTATCAGAAAGCTGTTTAAGCATTTAGATTAATGACTGAGTCATACAGGCAGACCCTGGAGGTTCAATTACGTAAATCCATTCATTGTCTAAATGGAAAGTATCGATCGAACTAGATGCAAGGAGGTAAGGATATCCTCTGGAAAATTACTTGCAAAGAGAAATGAATGTTGAGATTCCTTATGGGTTCAAAATTTAATTCTTCTCACAACTTTCTATACTGGTAAACATGAGCGTCACCAAGCTAACATGGTTTACTGCATTTGGAGATACTGTATTAAAGATAATTCTTGTTTCCACTGGAGCATATTGTAGGATTAAAAAGTTACTGCAGAAAGATAATAAAATAGTTTTGTTAAAAAGCAAAGCTGCCTCTAATGAGAACATGTTATCTTAACAACCTGTAAGTTTAATGAACACAGGTTCTTCAAGCAATAAAAAGTTAGCTATAGCAGAAAGTAAACAAATTAAACCTCCAAAAACCATCAGATTATTAATACAATTTACATTTAACACCCTAAACACTGAAACAGAACCCTATCAAGGCTGTATCCTTGACATAAATTAACCACTTTGCTTTGTTAGCATCTTCCTGATGCTGACATAATTACACCGAACGTGGCTCATTAAAGTTATAAGCAGTCACTTAAACTTTGATGACAACATGGTATTTCATTTTCTGAACAACTCTAGATTCAAAGTGGGGCAAAACAGTATATGGCAGCCACCAATCATGCAACTTGTCCCTCCTAAAAAGATGAGAGAGGTCTGCAATTTTCATCATACAAACACTTCAACTGTTGTATGACTTTTAAATGACTTGTTTATGTAAAGGTGCAGAAAATAAGTGTTTGGTCAATAACAAACCTTCACCTAAATACTTAATAACACAACCTTGGTTGGTAATAATAGATGTCAAACGTTTCCGGTAGATCTTAACCAGATTTGCACACACTGTTGCTGGTATTTCGGCCCGTTCTTCCATGTGTATCTTCTCTAGAGCAGTGATGTTTTGACTTTCAGCACCCACTATAGATTCTTCTTTGTATTAAGTTCCGGAGACTAGTTCTGGAGTCTGGAGACTGGAAACAGGCAGGTAGAAGATAAGTTCTGGTCTGTTTGTGATCACTATCATGCTAGAAAATACGGACATGTTTCATCTTCAATGCTCTCACTGATGAAAGAAGTATTTTGCCCAAAATCTCACTTTAAATGGCCCCATCCATCCTTTCTGCGATACAGATCAGTCGTCTAGTCTCCGTCGCAGAAAAACAGACCCAAACCATAATGTTTCCACCCACATACTTCAGAGTGGGTATCGTATTCTTCTAATGCAACTCAGCATTCTTCCTCCTCCAAACACGGTGAGTGTCATTTATAGAGTTCTTTTTTGGTCTCATCTGAACACATGACATTCTCCAAATACTCCTCTGGATCACCGAGATCATCTCATCAAACTGAAGATGGGCCTGGACATGTTCTGGCTCAACTGGGTGGACCTTTTGACTGCTGATTTTAATCCATGACAAAGTAGTGTGTTACTAATAGTAACCTTTGTTCCCGTGGTCGTAGCTCTCTTCAGGTTATTGACCAGTTCCCTGCGTGTTGTTCTGGGCTGTTCACTCACCGTTCTAAAGATTATGTGTACCCCACAAGATGAGATATTGCATAGAGACCCAGGTCAAGGGAGATTGTCTGTGATCCATTTAGTAATGATTGCTCCAAAATTGGATTTCTTCTCATCCCAGTCTTGTAGCAACATTTTGTTCATGGTGTCTTTGAACACCTCTCTGGTCTTGGCCATGGTAGAGGTTGGAGTCTGACTGTTTGAAGGCGTGGTTTGAAGGCGTGGTCTTTTATCCATATAAGTAGTTTAAAAAGGTCCCATTAATACAGGCAATGCGTGGAGGATAGAGGAGCATCTTAGGCCTGGAAACGTACTTGCTTTTTAACCCTGCATAAAGTCGTTGACACAAGTAGCAGGCTGCATCTTGGGGAAGTACTTGCTTGTGTACTACTGTAAAGTTCCACTAGGGGGCAGAACACAGAGGTCAGACCAGATCGAGTGGCGGATTTGTAATGTAGAGGCAAAACAAACATGGCAAACCACAGAGGAGATGATCACATGGCTAATCTTCATAATACGACAGAAAAAGATGTCAGCAGTGTCGTAGAAGGTATTTAAGACAATATTTACCGCTATTTGTACTTGTTTTCCTACTGCTTTTGCCGCAGTTGACTCCGTGTATTTACAGTTGGTCAAATAGTGCTCTACAATCCGCCTAGCAGTAATACTCATACTGCCGCGTGCAGTAGCGTTGCGTTAATTTCAGAGCACTAAACAACACTTGAAACAAACGCAAGCTATGTGAGGCAGCCATGATAACCACATGGACAGGTAATTAAAAGTAAGTATGTTTCCGGCCTCAAAGAATTCTTGCTCGCTTGTTGATGCAAAATAATTAGTTCAACACCATTATACAAATAAATTATAAAAACAACCCCAACAACATTCAATTTGATTTCAGGAAATTTTTCGTACATTTGAAATAAAACTGATAAAAATTACAGAACTTTCTCATCTTTTTAAGTGGGACAATTTGCACAATCAGTGGCGGTCAAATACTTTATTGCCACACGTCTTACGTCAATTTATGTCAGACATGATGAATAGTTACCTCAGTTTTTCCATGTTCAAGAATACATGTCTTTGACCAAACATGGCATAAATTTGTGGTTTTCTATTAAGTATGAATTATTTTTAAAATAACTTCTTGAGTTACTGCTTTAAAGAGCACAGTATGTTTCCAGTTTCAGTTGTGGCTCTTTGATTGTGTTAACTGAGTACATCTACAAATGCTACAAATTATTGTCCTCCATTGATACAAAAACACACAAAACGGGAGTGTTGGAGCATGCCCATAAAGCCAAATCAGCTATTCTTAACTGTCAAAACATTGAAGATTATATCTTACAGCCATGGTACATGGTACCATTAACTGTAATACATAGAAAACTGTATTTCTAGTATTTAAATATTGTTGCTTTTGTCCTTTATCTTAAATATCAAAAAGGTGCAGAGCAATAGCTAGTTTTATCATAATTAAGTACAAGATGAATGGTGAGCAAACATTTAAAATGGAAAGTAGAATTTCATGCCACCAAATGGTGTTCTTTTTCAGTGTCTGTAAACCTTTTATGCACAGAATCACAAGTGTATCATTAACTGGCAGGTCCCTCCAACATATTATCACACTGGTGGAGTGCTCTGAATAGATTATTCATAGAGCCTGATAACTGTGTGGGATGTCTGCGGAGGAGTTGGGGTAGAGGCAGCAGCCGTTGAATTACGACTAACAGCAGCTAATGTCTTCATCACATTCACAGTGGGGCTTTATTTGAACAGTCCCAGGTTCATGCAGCAACTTCAGATTTTACAACCATGTCGGTGCAAAAGAAAATCGAAGCTGTTTTGTTGCTTGCAAGCGTAAGGATGCTGCTGAAGTGGCCTGAATAATCGCTCCCACAGCCTGAAATGTGTAAGTAAGTTTTGGTCTATGAATAAAAAAATGAATAAAATGGAAGATTTTCAAATAATTGTGAATATCGACCATTTACTTTTTAATTTTGTTGAACAAATTAAAATGTAACCGTCACTTGATATGTCAGGAGGAATGGCCAAAATTCCTGCAAACTACTGCTTGTGAAAAAAAAACACCCAAATTGTTTGAACTAAATCATAAAGCTTGAAGTATAAATCTTTCAAATACAATGGTACTGTCAGGTGTTTCAGGATGCAGCATGGACCCAAACACAGACGTTGATGAGGTATTAGGTTGTTTTATTAAAGCTGATGATGATGATGATAATGATGACAGGGACGACAAAAGAGGACACCAGGCTGAGACAAACAAGCAGGAGCGAGACAGTAGGGTGAGACACAGCATAAGAAACAGTATGATCCAACGGGGAGAGAGATGAGGTGAAGGGTTTAAGTATGCAGAGGGGATGAGGATAAGGTGGGGACTGAGATTAGAGACAGGTGCAGACAAGGTGCAGAGTGCTGATGGCCCTGACAGGCACAAGGTAAGTAAAAGCAACTTATTCAGACAAAAAAAACTATATGTCATGATTCCAGGAATTGCTGCATGGTGGTGCAGTGGTTAGCACTGTTGCCTTGTAGCAAGAAGGTTGTGGGTTTGTATCCCAGCCCAGGGCCTTTCTTTTTTTTTTTTTTTTTTTTTAACGTGTCCTGTCTAGCAGTATGCTACTCAGAATTGGTGTCTGAGTACCAAGTACAAGCCCAACAGTTTTACTTTCCCAAGCAGAGTATTACAGCTTCGCTGTAGTACGCCACTTGATGTATATGTATGAAAAATCTTTATTAGTGATTACTGTGGGTTCAATTTCCTGACGTCATGGACATTAAACTGAGACAAGAAGGGAGAAAGGAAGAAGGTGAAGAAAAGAAACCGGACCAACAGAGGGGCGAACCGACGACACAAGACAGGGAGGCAAACAAAGAACACAAGAAAACATCCCAGTCCTCCACCTCTGCCGGACGGCAGAGAAACAGTAATACAAAACAAAAACAACAAACTGTACAGAACCAAACCAATAGTTCGGATCTAGTAGAATAAACAAAGAATTATACATTCACTACACACAAGCATTGATTAATGAACATAATACAAATGTTTCTGGTAAGCTCCTGTGAACAACTAACTAATGATGATAACCTCAGCTTAAGATATGTCCGTCCTCACCTATGTCCCCACACCTATGTGTGTGCGAGCATGCAGGTCTGAATAAGGTTTCCCCATGCAAGTGATTGATAGCTGGTGTAAGGAACCGTCAATCCGTCCTACAGGAATCGGCACAGACATGGAGGAGGCAAGAGATGTATGCATCCAGGGTCCCACAGAGTACAGAGTCCACAGGCGGATCAGCGCAGGGTCGATCACCCACCAAGAGAGGAACAGATGGAAGTCCCAGGGGAGCACCCACCAGCCGCAATGCTGGGGCCCGAGAGATCGCAGTGACGAGCCCACGGGCTCCGCCGGTAACCGGCTACGCCAGGGCGGGCCCGGATCAGGAACCGGAGGCCACGGGGACCAGGGGCACCCCGCCCCCCAGCGGGGCCCCAACCAGGGACCAGCCGACAAGCCCCCCGCCGCCGCAGGCAAGGAGGACCCGCAGCCAACCGACGGACAACACACGCCGCCGCCACCCCGGACCAATACCGCCAACAACCCGGCCCGCCTCCACACATCCACACGCCAGGGAGCCACAGCAAGAGCCACAGCGGATGTACGCCCTCCCCAGGCCGCGCCCAGCCGGCACCTGGACATCCAGATCTTCCAGCTCCAGGGTCCAGATCCCGCCCCACGTGGGGCGCCAAGATCAGGGGCCCAGCCAATGCCGGACAGCCCCACCAGGCGAACAGACCAGCCAGCAGAAGTCCTGGAACCGGCAGGAGGACTGGGCGCCAGGCACGGTCCCCACCGATCCACCGGACGGCACCAACCTATTCTACAACCCCGGCACCCCCATAAGAGGTGCCCCAGTCAATCCAAGGAGGACATCGGCCCGAAACAGCGGCCGCCCGACACACCGGACCACCCAGGACCCGCCCGACATGCACCAGGACCGAGCCGGGCCGCAACCGGGACCCCCAGCCCCATGCATCGAGAGTCATCATCAACCAGCGGGCAGGAGCAACCATCACCGACAGGGAGTGACGGGGAGGGAAGAAGATGCATCAGGCCAGAGAGCAGCCAAACACCCAACCTGACAGGTAGACATAGACAGACAGAGACACTCATACGTACCCTCCCTCTCATGCGTACACATTCTTACAAATACAGGACATACGAAAAAAGGACGCTATACACTCATTCATACCCCCCCATACGTACACTATACTCCATACTCCCAGGCCCAGGGACAGACGCCCCATTAGAGAACCCTGCCCCTGCACCCAGGAGACAGACCCCTTTGCCCACCAGGACGGGGACAAGTAGACCGCCAAGGCCCCCACACCGGCAAGAGCAGCCCACCAGCCCAGGACCCCGACCAGACGGCGTGATGTTCTATCCGGGCTCCGACCCCTGATGGTCCAACGAACAGGGGTGTGGAAAGACCCCCCAGCCTCTCTCCCCCAGCTCAATGTGGTGTTGTTGCGTGTTGTTCTAATGTGCACTTAAAACAGAGGGGGGGGACATGGGAATACTGCCGGGTACCCCCATCTCCCCCCCCCGGGCCCTCAGTGTCAAGATGCGTTTAACCAGTGGGTGCCGGCACCACAGGCGAGGCCCCCACAACGGAGTTTTCTATTCTAAGTCTTTGGATTAAGAACTGCGTCCTTTTATTAATAATTTCATTTAACTCTAATTTTGCTTTCCTTATTTTACTTAAGCTCTCTTTATCCAGGGAAGGTTCTAATGATTTAATAGTTTCTTCTAATTCCTGAACATGTTTATTTTCTGTTCTCTTTTTATTTGATGAGAATGAAATTATTTTACCTCTAATCACAGCTTTCCCTGCTTCCCATAGAGTGGATGGCGACATACCAGGGAGATCATTAAATTCCATGTATGAAGCCCATTCTTTTTCAATATATTTAATAAATTCTTTATCCTTAAGTAATGATGTATTAAATCTCCAATTTTTATATTGAAGGGTTGCAATTTTATTTGCTAAATTTAAAGAAACAGGAGCGTGATCGCTGATCACTATAGGATGTATCTCAGTGTCTGAAATGTCATTCAACAGTGAGCTGCTGACTAACAAATAGTCCAATCTAGAATAAGAATGATGTACGTTTGAGTAAAAAGTGTATTTTCTGTCGTTGGGATGAAGCGATCGCCATGCATCGCAGAGTCCATAATCGCTCATGTACTGTTTAACTATATCTACTGATTGCCATCTGCGCTGAGTCCCTGCTGTACTGAGCCTGTCTATTTCTTCATTTAGTCCAAAGTTGAAATCTCCCCCAAGAACAAGTGAGCAATCCATGTGATTAGCCAGAACCGAGAAGAAAGTATGAAAGAATGAGGGGTCGTCAACATTTGGACCATATATACTAACTATACATAACTTTTGGTTATTTATAAATAGTTTTAATATTATAAATCTACCTTCTGGATCTGTAGCTGTGTCTATTACTTTAAAATTAGTATTTCTATTTATTAATATTGCTACTCCTCGTTGTCTAGAGTTATAGCATGAAGAAAATATATTAGGATACTCTGGTGTTTTTAAATCATTAGCTGTTGAACTTGATTTATGAGTCTCCTGTAGTAAGACGACATCTGCCTTCAGTCTTGTAAGATGGTTGAAAATCTTAGTCGTTTTATGTCTGGAGCTAGCGCCGCGAATATTCCATGTTATAAAGTTTACAGGATTCATAGAGCTAAGATAAACCTTAGACATGTACTATCGCCAAGGATGAATATAGGTGTAATTTTGGTTTGTCCATGGGGTTGCCAGATTGAAAAAAAACAGAAGCAGAGATAAAGCGAGGCAAATAATGCACCATACAGGTGTGTACAGAATGAAAGTATGATGGAAAAACATGAATATGCCATGATAAAAGTCTGTGTGTGTGTGAGAGAGAAAAAGGAAAAAAGGTGATAAAGAGATTTGGTGGTACAAATGTGAGAAAGAAAATAGAGAAAAAGAAAAAAGAAGAAAAAAAAGAAAAAGCAATCTAGTGCACAGCCCTGCCCCTACCCACATTAACAAACAAAAACAGCCTGCTGAGCTGTGCTTTTTTTAAACTATAGTTGTCTGATAAAGCTAATTCTGTCTTGGTTCTGTTAAATATGACTAATAAAGCCAAGGAGTAACCTGAGGGTCCCTAAACAGCTGACCGTTAACATACAGTTTATCCACACTAACCGTAGCCCTACAGCCCTCACTAATATGTTTTTTTCTAATTGGAAATAACACGCGTCTTCTGTCCAGGATTTCTTTCGGAAACTGATCATTAACGCTGTAATTCGTCCCCCGTAGCTCTCTCCCGCGTCCTTTGACATGTTCTTTTTGTTTAAAATGTTCAAATTTTGCAACAATTGGTCGCGGGCGGGTGTTGTTGGGCTTCTTACCTCCGAGTCGGTGAACCCGATGGAAGGTTATGCTTTTAACCGTGTCGTCTGGCAGTTTCAGCTGGTGTTGAATGAACTTTCGCACGGCTACTTCAGCATCTTCCTCAGCCTGCTCTGGTATCCCCGAAAAAACAAGATTGTCCCTCATTGATCGGGCCTGGATGTCTAGAATAGACTCCTTGAAGTTTTGTTTTCTCCAGACAGCTGCTTCATTCCCTCGGTGAGTTTCTTAACGTCTTCTTTTAGTGTTTGGTTTTCTGTAACTAGCGAAGCTACCTGTTGTTGGCTGAACTCCAGCGATTCCCTCAGAGCCTGAAATTCTTTATGCAGAACCTCCACCAGCGCGAGACGAGCGTCCAGGCTGGTTAGCTTCTTGTGTATTGAGTCCAGGATGTCGCCGTAGCTTCTATCTGGCGAGTCGGTGGATGTGCTAGCCTCGGAACGAGTGCGCTTCTGCAACGGTGTGCTCGTTGTTGTATCCGAACAGGTTTCCGTGACTTACCCATAACGATGTTATCAAAGAACTCGTCTAGGTAGCACTCCAGCGAATCCAATGTTTCCTCGTCCAGGTTGTTTAGAGGAAAAAAAAAAAAGTAACTTGATGGTTAGTTTAGAAGCTGCGTTTGGTTCAAAATGATTGTCTTATTTTACCTGGTTGTTTGTTTGTATACTTTACCGCATAACCGCCATGTTCACCTATGCACAGCTCTCGCGAGAACTCAGCAGCTCATCCTCTCATCCTCCCCAGGGCCTTTCTGCATGGAGTTTGTTCTCCCCGTGCATGTGTGGGTTCCCTCAGGGTACTCCGGCTTCCGGAGTACCCTGAGGGTACTTGATCACTCAAAATTGTCCTTAGGTCTGTCTCTATGTGGCCCTGTGATGGACTGGCGACCCTTTCCAGGGTGTACCCCGCCTCTTGCCCGTAAACAGCTGGAGATAGGCACCAGCCCCCCCCCCGTGACCCCTGGAGGACTAAGCGGTTCAGAAAATGGATGGATGTATTCTGGGAATGAAAAAGTTGAAATATTCTGCTGCCTTTGAGTTTGATTTTTCAGATCAATTCAGTGACTCATCTACTCATTCTTCATTTATAACCAGTTTCAAGCATTTGTTTTTGCACAATTCAGTAGTGAAGGTATTAGATTTGCATTAGGGGTGAATGTAGCTCAATGGGTGCAATCTGAGGGTCATAGGCTCAATTCCTGTCACATGTCAATGTGCCCCTGTGCAAGGCACTTAACCCCTAATTGCCCACTGAACTGTGAATGAATGTGAGTCCAGATGGGTGAATGTGGTTCCAGTGTAAATTGCTTTGAGTGGTAAGTATGCCTAGAAAAGCACTATGTCATAAGTTCAGTTCATTTACATGCCTAAAAAAGCTGATAGGGATGACATGCTATTTGTTTTCCGTGTAATATAATACGAAATGCGACAGTATGATATTTGTGTGTCTTGTTTAATGAAAATACATCATGTGCGAATTGCAAAGATGACATTCATCTTTCATTTTATCGTAAGCCACTCCTTACATATGATATTGTTCAGTCTTTACCTACTTAGAACTGAGCTCAGTTATGTATGGACCAGACATGTCTGTCTATCACAGTAGTCAAGAGCTGAATTGGACTGAAATCCAAGTTAACACCTCAAAGTCACTAATTGTGCTCCTCAAACCATCCCTAGCCCATTTTCCCCTTTCTGACAGGGTGCATTATCCTGCTGCAACAGCATAATGTGTCAAACTCAGAGCTTTACGGAAGGCAGAACACAGCACAAAGCAGACTGATCTCTGCATGGGCACCCTGACTGATCTGCGGCTAATCAGCCCCATACACAACAAACTGGAATACACTTTAACATACATTTTTCAGCCATAACCAGCAATAACTTCTCACAACTCAAACTACTGTAGATGAATCAGACCACACAGAGTCAGACCGTAGTTTCGCTGTTGAACCTGAATTCATCACCCTATTGTTGGTTCTTTCATGGACCACTAATGATAGCTAGTGATCACTACAGATTGAGAACACTTTCATTTCATTTAATTCTTTATTCATTTCAGTCATGTCATATACTTTTTCACATTATTTCTTGAATAGCTTTACATGAGTTTTCCATGAGTGAAAAGGAGCACAAAGAAGACAAAGCTTATAATTAGTGCCCCTATCTCCAACCACATCACAAAATATAAATGATGGTTTGATGTGCAATTTACAATATAACTTTAAGCCACAGGCAGGTAATATTTTAAAAAAAAGAAAAAAGAAATCAATAGAACATTTACGAGTACATGTTTTACATCTACATTACACATTTTGTAACAATATATAAGATTTAATTGTTGTCAATTTTATTAGTTTTTTTTAAATTGATGAACATTGAGGGAGTTCTTTACATTTAAGTGCAGGGCATTCCACAATTTGACTCCTGTCACAGAGATGCCAATCTGCTTCTGTGTCGTTCTGGCAAAAGGGAGAGTAAAGTTAAGTTTTCTACAACTGGATGAATTCAATTTGAACTGAAACATGTTTTGTACAGTTTGAGGTAAAAGAGAATATCTTCATTTTATAAATTATGATTAATGTTTGTAATTTTATGATGTCTTGGAATTTTAATAATTTAGATTTTATAAATAATTGATTTGTGTTTTCTCTTCCGTGACACTTCAAAATGAATGCAGTCTTAACAATACTTTGACCCTATGCATCACAATTTGCCCTTTAAACAATTTTATAAAATTCTATTAATTTTCTTTTTCACTTTCTTTCTAACAGTCTAACATATTCCATCCAGTAACAGGTGAAATAATGAAAGAGATTATCTTTGTTTTTTACATTACTTGTGAGCGGTTATAGTTTTATCCCTAATCGACGCACATCACAAGTACTAGACACTAAATAGTTTTATAAATAACAAATATTTATATTTTGTTCTCTTTAATTTTTCATTTTTAGTAAAAAATAAAGAAGCTGAATCAGCTGGCTCATCAAAATACAAGCAAGTTTCCCATTTTTATATGTTTCTTTGGGTTAGGAAGAACTTTGAGAACGGTGAGCTTTTCAGCAGGATCAGTTAGTGAATAAAAACTGTGTTTCACCTGCTTGTCCTTACATTGTTTAATTGTCTTGACTATTCTCTTACTGTAAATGCTTTCTTGTATTTTAATTATCAGATTGATGTCTTCCCATTTTAATCACATAAAGCAGCTTGAATTGCCTTATGTTGAAAGTGTGCTATACAAATAAAATTGCCTTGCCTTATTTTAGCTACATATTGCCTACGGTGTCACTTCCTCATCATTGTCACCTATAAACACACGTACAGCATTCTCTTTTTTTAAGTTCATTTTTAATGCTCTCTTTATGTGGCTTTCATGAGCTGTTTTTTTTTGCTTCCTGGTAAACACATGAATGGAGAACTACCAACATGTGTTCATATCATATTATTAAGTCTCATGCAACTTCACTTGCCAGTTTTGGTTGCATGTTTCAGCCAAAATATGTTGATTATTTTTTTTGCCCTCAGTTTTTCACCATCAGAAAGTTTTATTATTTGACTCTTTTTAAAGAACATTATAATCATGTTTTTGTATCCTTAAAATCTTGGTGTGAACTGATCCAAAGTTAAGATCAAACATTTCCTGCAGCATCCACTTTGTTACAGTATGGCTTGTTAAAATTCCCCATGCATTTGCTGAAGCCAAGGACTCTGTCTGAGATTTAATCACGTCTCACATTAACACAACAAAAGGTTTAGGTATGACACTTATTGAAGGTCACAGAAAGATGCTTGCTAAAGATAAAACAGGCAGGTAGAAGATATGGGTGACACCTAGAAAGACCATGCAGGTGCATTGAGGTTCGCATCAGGCATTCTAATGCAAAACAGGGCGCTGAAATTCTAATTGCGCTCTTGTTAATCAACACGACTGACAACAGACCAGGCAAGCTCTAGAGGCTTGGAAGGAAATCTATTAACATACAATACGCTGTTGGGCTTGTTAAAATAATGGGAAGGCTTTGGGGCGGGGGTGGCCGGGGTAGGTGCATTATTCTCCTCGCCGTTGCTTCAGTTAATTGCATATCCGAACCCTTTAAAGCTGCATGGAAGTTTATGCAGTTTGACAAGCTTCGTGAAGTCTTGAACTCCACACTCCCAGTGAATTGTGTCTCTGGGTAATCCTAATTGAACATGTATTGGCCACGCGGCTTATGCTGTTTTGGCACTTATTAATAGAGCGCCAAAGTAGAATTCTAATGCGGTTTCTACAAGTGAAATGAGAGATAAACAAACGTCCAGATCTCATTGGCCTGCCGAGCCAATAATGTTCGACTTGTCACTACAACCCCTCTAATTGGGCCCAAGGTGTAAGCAGAAATGGACTTTAGGGAGTGACTAGCTTTGTTTTTAATCTGTTCTAGAAAGGAAATCCTAGTTTTGCTTTTTTAAACGTCTACATAGTCTATAATAAAAATATCACAAATTACTATCTGCTTTAAGAAGTTGTTTAATCGCATTAATGAGATGCCGGATCTCAAAAAATTCTGTAAGCAGAAAGTTTCTAAGAATTTATATAAAAAATGTTGAGTTTTTTGTGCTTTTTACCTAACTGTATTCACATTCTAGCAGATGCCTTTATCCAAGGTGGCCTAAAACCATTTTTCTGCTTATTGTATAATAATAGTTGTATTATAGTTTGTAGTTTTAACCCTTGATCTACTGAGGCATAACAAAGTATTTGTGTCCTGAAAGAGTTTTGCTGGTTTTGTTTTCAATTGATCCAGATCATCAAACAATCTCATGTTTTTTCACGAGTTTCTCAAAGCATTGGAAATTGCTTTGCTTAAAATTGCTTTGATTTCCAGATCATTTTTGCCACTTTCTCATCTATTCTTGAATTTCTTTACATCAGACAAAATGTGTTGCTTGATAAAATCATTAGGCGTGGTTCATGTTGTTAGCTTCAGTTTAAGTAATTTATGGATTTTACAGGTTTGACAGTAATTAGGCAGTAATGGGTGTTTTTCTAGCTCATGTAGTTATTCATGTTTAACAACACTTTTGGCAGTGAGAACTATACGGCACTACAGATCTGACCTAAATAGTGCTAAGCCAGCCTGATCCATATGTTAAATTCATAATTTGGCAGTGGGACAGTTAGTTTTTCCACACAAAAAGTAACCATCAATAAGTGTTTGAGCCACATAACACCAAAATTGACCACATCTTTGGATTCTTAGTGTTTACACTGAAACAACAAGACATGATAAGAGATTACAGAAAGCGAAAGCAGCACTTTTCATTTTTTACCAGATAAAGCTGAAATATTTATGGATTACGAAAGCCTGTCCTGCTGAATATGTAACAGAGCAACTCAAGTCTTGTGTGGGTGCGCACTGCTTCATTCCCAAGTCTCAGGAGTACTGTGCAGAGAGATTTCAAAACGGCTCCTTATCTTCTCAGCTGGCAACAAAGAGTGGCAGCCCCGAGGGAGGGCATCTCCATCCTGCCTGTGCACTGGCCGAGGTGCAGACATGTACCGTCACACATCCGTCCACTGAATAGCTGAACTAGCATGGTTACATGGAAGTGCATGACCTTCTGAGCCCTTTTCTGTGTAAAATTGTGGCAGGTTTTGAAACTTTGCAGTTTCTGTACTCTTGGGTTCACGGTCAAACAAAGAGAGTGTGAACCTATCACAGAGGTTGATTTGAGGCCAAGAGAAAAGTGGTGAGAGCGTCATCTTAGAAAATAGAAAAGTTTATTTGAAAGGAATCCAGACAAAGAAAAAAAATGCTGTATAGCACCGAAAGACAGCAACATGCCCTCAGTAATTCTAAAAGGTAAAAATCAATTGAATTAAGCAAGTTACAACAATTTATCACTGTTTTATGATTTGTAAAAGATCAACGACAGCAGATGAAGAATACATTTAGTGTCATGATGTTTGTTTGGCTGCAGGGTTGGATTTAATTAAAAATCAATTCTGTTTTTTTTATTCTGAATTAGTCCACAAAAAAGGTTAATTAGGTCTAAGAAAAACTGAAGAAAACCACTTTGAAAATGTCTGTTTTAAATAAATCGAAAATAAATTTATCTGATAACCTAAGTCACGTTGTAACCAGTGATAAATTAAAACCAAAGCACCTAACAAAGACATATTTTTGTTTCTTAATCACACAAAGCATTTCTGTAATTGATTTAGATCGTTATTAGCTGCCATCCAGTAATGTTCCTTCTGTTTTTTTTTGCTATTGATTATTTAAAACAAGGGACATCAAGCTACAGACCCATGGGCTACATTTATCCCACAAGATAATTTCATTTATGTGTTATAAATACCCTACCTGTATGCTCCATAGCACTCACACCATTTGTGAAACATATTCATTAATCCAAACCTACTGCTATTTGCAAGCTGGGTCGCCCGAGTTGTGCTCTGGAGAGATGGATACAACTTTTGTCAGTTTTCACGGTGTCAACTAGTAACAAACCAAATTAGTTCTTCTGTAGATATCATTATATAACTTTGATGATTGCGGAGAATTAAGTATAATGCATAATTACTTCCCATAACACTTCACTGACAGCACTGAAAAAAAGTAACTATTTTGCAATCCTTTATTTTACATCTAAGAGTTTCTGCAAACATCCAGGTATAACTGCCATCCAGCAAATTTCTTCAAATAAAGAATGATTGCATGGATCCTTCACAGTTTTCACACTTAAACCCTGGGGGGATCTCCAAACTATAACTTCAACCCGGTCAAACGTTCTGTACATTTGGTAGTACCAGTGGCATGCATAGAGGCTTATGACTGATTCCTCTGGAGTCAAATGTACAAATATACAAAACCAAAACAATGTGCACATATTTTAGTTTTGATCTTAACTAAAATATTTGGTTATTTTAAAAGCTTTTAATTTTGGTTTAGTGAATTAAATTCTGTTTAATGGTATAACAGGGAAAATGAAGGAATATTACATTTGTTTTACTTTGGCAGATCTGTTTTTCTTTTGTTTGTTTTGTTTAACTTAACCTTTATTGGTCTATGATATAGGTGCTTGACCCTGGTATTCGGGTCCAAATCTGGATCCTAAAAGGGTTTTGTCTGAAATACAAAGCATTTTTTAATTTACTACATAGTTAGACGACGCTTTACATCAAGCACCTACCGTTGCTGACTTTTGAACAGCTATGCTGGTCAGCGACATTCTGGTCCAAACCTTAAGCCAGTGGGTGGCAGTAATGCACCACTAAATGGCAGAAAAAAAAACACACACAAAGAAGAGGGTATGTGGGTCCTTTAAAGTGGGTTGTTAAGTTACTAGCTTGGGAGCTTACACTTTCTGACAATACAACAATGACTTGGTGATGCTGAGATTAGTGAGTAAATAAAGAACGCTTTATCATAAATATGTAAAGTGAAAAAAAACAAGGAAATTTAAAGATGAACAGACAGAAGCTTGAGCTTTTATTTTACCTCTGTTGGGTGTACGGCCAGTCTGCCTTTTAATCTTCTGAATTTGTTGGACTTGTAAAGTGTCAGTGCCAAACATGACACATCTGCCGGGGTCTGATGGTAAGACAAATAAATGAACTTAGGGGACAGTATGACAAAGCTACACGGTTGATAACTCTTATGGCTCAACCGCAAGCATATGAGTGTTCATTGCAAGTACTGTGGATTTTAGGAAAACATAAAAAGCCTTTCAATGATTCGAAAAAGATCAAAGAGTGCATGGCAGCTGTGGCAGAAACACTTCTGGATGGAAAAGAGGGAAAAGAACTTAAGGAAAAGGTTAAGCAAATTCCCATATCTGCCACAAGCACAAGGAGAGCAGCACTGTTATTCCAAGGAGTACAGACCCAGTTTGACTGTGCTGTTCAAAGGGCTACAGCGTTACCAGCTGATGAATCAACAGACATGAATGACAATGGCCAGCTTTTGGTATACATCAGATTCTATTTGCTCTATCAAGAGAGTAAAGCTTTTGTGGAGGATGTTTTAAGCATCACATCACTAAAAACCAGAAGAGAGGACATTTACTCAGCAATAAAAGAAATGTTAACTGAAAGAAGGATAAATCTGAAAAACGTTTACTTTATTACTACTGATGGGGTACGTTCAATGGTAGGAAGAGAAATAGGAGCAGTCACTCGACTAAAAGAGGACAAGCCAGACCTGTTATATCACTATATTATCATCATATTTGTTCCATGTTTCTCACTTTCAGAATAATATGGACAGGCAGTGAATAAAGTCATTAAACCTGCTAACGTACCGCTGCTTCTTAATTTCATCAGCATCGCCTACTTAGTGAGTATTTAACAGAGTAGAATGCAGAGCCCAATGACTTACCTTTGCAATGCAATGTTAGATGGTTAAGCAAAGGCCGAATGCTGGCACCCTTTAAGTCGCTACAAAATGAAATAAAACAGTTGTTACAATAAAGTCACAAGACCGAGTGTCTTCTTGCAGTTAAGAAGAGCATTTATAAAATAGTGTTTCTTGTTGACATTACAGGCAACTCGAAGATCTCAAACAATACTGTTAATGACTTGATAACAGCTGTCCAGTCATTTCAGAGAAAACTTGAAATTCTAATACAGAATCTCTACCAGGCCTGTACACATTTTTCATCAGTGAAAGAAATCCAGGGTGCTAACATAACCTCATATGCAGAATCTGTATGAAAACTGACTGAAAACTTTAAGGATCGCTTTATTGGCTTTGCTTTGGAAGATCAGATCCAGCTTTTCATAAAGAAACTCTTTATGGTGAAATATTTCATTGCATTCTCACAGGAGGCTGCACATGTCTTCAAATGGGTGGATATTTGTTCTCTACAAATGGAACTTGTGGATTTACAAATTTACGTACAGTTAAAACACCAATGTGAAGCATCTGATCATACTACCTTCTGGCAGCAGGCTGTACCAAAGGCAAGGCTTCCAGAATTTTCTCAAGGTGCAGTATATACCTTAACAATGTTTTGATACACATGCAGTTTAGTATCAGCCTTTTCAGCTGTTTTAACCATGGTTAAAAAGAAACTTCACTCACAACTGACTAGTTAACATTTGAATGCATGCTTAAGAATTGCATTTACCCTGTTCCAATCAAAGTACAAGTTGTTAGGGGCAAATGTCTACGCAAATTTCTCACACTAAGGTAAGAGGCAAATTTATTTTGCATTATGTTTTTTTCCCCCCTTTTATTTAAGGGAAAAATGGAAATTATAATCATGAAAATGTAAATATACTAGATAAAGCCATCTGTAGTCCCTATCAGATATAGAAAAACAGTTAGAAACACAGTAATAATGGGCTAGTACAAGGATTATCCTTTCAATATGTAAGTCAAACATTAAACAAAACAACTGTCAGTGGTCACATGACTGGTTCCTCTCTAGCCAACCAAGTTTTGCTTTAAAAGCCATAAAAGTGTCAGCATGTCCAATATTTACTGGCATACTGTTCCAAGCCTTCCATCCATTAACTGATGGTACCTGTGGACTGAACCATGTCTGTCTAAGGTCCTGCACAATCACCTCTGGTACAAGCTTTGGTTGTTTTACCACTTGTACTAGATTTGAATTTTACAAATTAATACAATTGTGGTGGAGAGAGTTTGCGCAATATCTTGTGGATTGAACATACCAGTTTGAATCTTTTACATTTTTCAAAATTTAGAATTTCACTTATGTAAAAATATCACACAATGAAGAAACAGCAGCATTATATGGCAATGATTTGCCTGAAATTAAAGGGCCTATATCATACAAATCTAGTTTTTGGAGTTGTCAACCATTTGGTAGTGCAAATGTCTCATAAAAAAACACCACCAGAGTGGTTTTTGGCTTAATTCACACATGTCTGAGTAATCCTCCTGAATCCTGCTCTCTGAGCAGCTCCACCGTAAAATTTTAGGACAAACTAATACTATATAACACCAACAGTAACATTTTATCATATATATATATATATATATCAGAAGTTGAAAGCTATAAAATAGCATGATATAGTCCCTTTAATAGGATTAAAATTTACATTTTTGCACACCTGTTTTACATACTTTTAAAATATAATTTTGAGTCCAAGGTAACACCAAGATACTTAAATTCAACTACAATTTGTAGTTCTTCTCCTTTTAAAAAATAAATTTAAATTTGATCTTAATGCAGGGCGTTTTGAAAACATAATTCAGACTGTAGGTTACATTTGAGTTTTTAGGTGAATTGTTTACAACTTAAAGTTGGCTTATGTGTAAAAGATGTTTAGTTTTTTTTGTTTAATATTAGAACTTCAAATGCTTAGCAGAAGATTTAGAGATTGGATATGTATTACAAACACAATAGCGACATCTAGCGTGTCTAGGTTGCAGTTGGAATGACAGAAAAACAAGCATTTGGTATGCTCACTGCCGATACGTCCAGTGACCAGCCTGCACCATGTCTAATGAAAAATGTTTTGCAGAGGGGTTTATTCCATTGTCTGGGTGAATACTTGATTCAGACTGGATGCAGGGTGTTCATTAAAAAGTGTTGTAGGACACCCATGAAAAAGAACTTCAGATCAAATAGCCTGATTGTTCTAAATTATTATTGTCAGTGATCATCGTTTAAAAAGCGTGTGTGTTTTTGCGCAATTTGAAGCACTGAGCTTTCCTAAATGTACTTTAATGAGCAATCAGTAAACTTAAAAACTAATGTTGGTGTATGTGCAATGATTGTCATAATTTAATTGTCAGGTTGTCATTCCTATTTTTTTTATTATTATTAGGTCTTCCACTTGATGGCATTTTTTTTGCTCAGCAGAGGATGGATATGTGAATAATTAATCGGTAGTTAAAAGACAAAAATCTACATTGTTAATTAAATTTGGTTATTATAGGCACAATAAATTGCTGTTTGTAAAAACAAAACTACAGAAATTTCTGGATTTTGTTCAATTTAAAATGGCTTAATTTATTTTTAAAGTAAAAAACAAGTTCCCTTTAAAATCATTAGCAAAAAATGTTTAGAGTTGGATGGAATTTAAATGAGTTACAAGGTAGGTTACAAAGGTTACAAAGGATGAATCATAAAATTGTAATTTAACAATGTTTTGTAGAAGGCTGAATAATGATACAGTCTGTATGCATGCATGACGTAAGGTATTGGTGTATGTGTATGTTTGTAGACGCACACATGTATTCATGCATCACTGTATGTATGTTCAAGTATATCTAGGTCTGTATGTATGTTTATAAACAATTATATGTATATTCACATGTAACCTAATTTATTAGGAAACAGATGACCTGCGACTAGGGGCAGGATACTATAAGCATGTTTGTTTCCTTCTGCTCCTTCTCATATTGAGTCTTATTTATTTTTCATGTCGATGTATATATACATATTATGTTTGAGCAAAATAAATCAAATCAAATTAAATTAAATCGATCTTAAATAGAAGTGAAATATGTTTGTCTGGTTGATTTAAAATGTAAAGACCCCAGAATAATTGGGTGATGGAGGTAATGGACCTTCTGCTATTTTATTTTGGGATCCCTGTTTTATGAAATACATGTTATTCATGAACATCTACTTAAATATAAATCATCCTTGTTTGGCTTCATTCTTAAGAGGAGTTGACCGCTAAGGAGGACAGTCACGCTGAACCAGTCCTATTCCCTCTCTATGTTTTTGTTGTTTTCAATTCATAGCAGAATTGTGCATAGGACTGTCCCCCATGGCACTTTCTGCCTCACCCTGAGAAATTTCACTGCACACCTACACCTGATGAGGACTATTTCTTGCACATTCTTTGAATATGTTAAGACAGAATGTGGAAAATTAGCATGTGTAGTACATATGTAATTAAACGTATGTTTAAAGTCTAAAGAGAGGGATTAATGGCCCTATATCTACGTGTATGTGACACAGTGCCACCAGATGTGAGAAACAGCTCATTACTTCCTTACATCTCCCATCGTTCATGATTTTTTCACTTATGTCTGGAATTTTGTACTACAATTATTAATATTTGTTAGCTAAAGACTATGACAAAATCAATTTCTGTTGGACCAAGTATTTAGTTTTTGTTGCAAAAATATAGTTTATCATTCCTGTACACCGTTCCTGCTTTGTATTAGCTAAAAATTGGGGATTGCATTGAGGTCAATACCCAATCCAATCTGTTGGTTTTTAGGGCAGAAGTTTTAAATGCTTGCAATTTTACAAGCTAATGAATTAGGTTGGTTGGAAATGCATTCTAATTAGATCAAAATCGATTGGCTTGTCAATACGACTTTTGAGACTGTGAAATTTGATCAAATAGGATTCAAATTGAACATGTCGTCTCGGTAAAGTCCATTTAGATGACTTCTTCTTCATATTAATTTAAATTTAATTGAATAAAAGTTGACTATTTAATGTTTCATCTCATGGCTTAAATTCTTATTTGCGGCTTTACACACTTTGTGCCAAAGATTTCAGACATCCTAAGCATAGTACTATTGATGCAAATGCCTAACTGTGTAATATATTTTGTTTACCCTGTTAATCAAGGGAAGAAATTGATTATTTGTGAATGATGCATGCAGTACATTTTTCAGCATTATCAATATTGTGCTTAACATAAGTTTCAAAATTTGCGTGTCTCACAATCAAATCCAAGACTTACCATCAGGGTCAAATTTTCACACTAAAATTAGCTTTTTTTGTTTTTATATGAACTAATATACAGACTAAAACAATCAGATTCTTTGCATATTAATGTACAATGGCTGCTGCTGCTTAGCAATCAAATTAAGTCTGTTGCATTTGTCTAGCCAGAAAGGTTTCCTATAGATAAAAAATGTAATATAGATACTTTTCTTCAGGGTGTCCTGGACAGGTTATCTGCATAGATAATTGTACATTAATGAAAAACTGAGATCTTATCAGATATAACAGTAACAGTCCTTTATTTACTCTACCCACATACAGAACACAATGCATAGCCCAAGAGAGAGGTGAGTAATAGGCAGAGATGAGGAATTAACAATGATTTGATGAATCTTACTGTTGTTGATGAGTGATGCAGCCAGAGGGGAGAATGTTCAGTGTTTGGCGATCCCAGGATGAAAGTTAAAAGGCGGAGAGGCAGAGGCTGGCTAGCTTTGAATTGAATCGTTGGCTGAAGGACAGACAGCTGTCAAACATGGACTGATATTCAGGAGGTCAATGGAGCAGAGAGCTGGTTTTTACCAACAAGTAAGCACGTAAGGGACGTGAATCTCGAGGAACACATGGGACTCAGTCAGAGGGCTAGAGGAACAAAAAGAAGCGAACACTCAGGCACTGAAAGTTTGGCAGTCAGATCCTTATCAATCATCTTGATCCCTGACGAAGACCAGTTGTGCAGGTGCATCCAGCAGGTGGTTCCCCCTTCCAGTTGTGATGGACAGATCTTGCCTCTGGGGTTGTCCCCCAGAGGCCTCACTGGGAGGGGAGGAAGATGAAACAGATACAAATACAATACAAACACCCCAGACTCATGACAATTTTGTTTTATTGTTGACAAATAAACCACTAGAAACCCTTGACAGGTTCAAATTTTAAATAGTTGCAACCTCTTTAATTTCACATAGCCTAAAAGAATGATGTACAGTCGAAACCAAAAGGTTACGTACACTATGTGGAAACACACATATCTTTTTTTTCTCACTGTCCAACATGAAATCGGAATAAACTTTTCCTATTCTAGGTCAGTTACAATTAATACAATTATTTCTATTTACTAAATCTCAAAATAAAAAGAGGAGGATTTTTCAGACATTTTTTAATCACTTTTTTCAAAGTGATTATTTAGCTTAGCCTAATTGTTTTGAAATCACAATAAATTACACTTTAAAAAGCGTGTTGGGACTTTTTACATCCATATTTAATCTTCAATGCACATGAGGTCGATGATATAAGGTATTTGTTATGCTAAGGTGTAAGAATACTTTATGAAGTACAAAATTTAGTTTGGTAAGGAGGCAGCTACATCTTTTATCACTGCACTGGGGCATACTCAACAGAACTGAATGTTATCTGCTACAGAGTGATTTAGTACCTTTTATGACCTTTTATGAATAATCCAAAGGCTTCAGTCAGTAATGATAGTAAGTTCTGCCAGTACAAGCAAACCATTACTATGTCATGTTTAAATGTATATTTAATTGTATTATTACATTCACATTTCACACCGTTGATTTGTTCAATCTGCCGTAATTCTAGACGGAAACAAGGGCTAAAACTTTGTCAGACCCAGAATTTACGTTACATTTTTATAAATATCAGTCTCTAAACTTTTTTAGAAATAATGGTTGTTGAAATATTGACTTAGCACCATATAAAGAACTCTGATACTACTGTTGGAAAAATACTAGTAATTTTAAGAGCAGATGTTTAAGCAGATCCAAAAACCTCCTTTCTTTATGTAAGTTAGTGATTGCTCTCTCAGCCTAAAAAATATGCATTAATACTTAATTACTTTGTAGGAGTAATTGATGTAGTAGTCATGACAAATTATTTAAGAGAAAACATGAACAGGACAGGAAGCACTTCCTGTTGTTTAGAGTTAGCCACTAATTCACTGTTGCTGACACAGCTGCTTATTGCCATGGGTGCTTCATCAATTACTCCTCTTGGTTGAGTCTTTTCAAATAAAGGAGAGTGAGATACACACATAATGTTTTAATTTTCCTTTTAAAAATTTGGTCCTAATGGTATAAATATGCACAAAAAAATACTTTAAAAGTCACTTAGACTCAATAGTAACTAATACCACAACAAAACAATGAACAACAGAATGTTGTAAAGTGAATACAGAGTGCTTTCACTTACATGCATGATGAGACCGCTCCTCAGCACACCAAGAAAGGACATAAATCAGGAAACAAAAACCGTTTTAAACAAAGTTTAATAAAGATCTACTGTAAATACAAAGAAAGCCTAGAGGCAAGAAACACCGACCAGAAAACTGGTATATAGCCATGGACAAAGGCTTTCATACTGACCAAAATCTGTCTTCTCTTCTTAGCTTGCATTAACACTTGGTTTTGGAACATGTTGAAGACATGTCCATATGCACAGGGTTTTAGCCTTACCACAGGGCCTGCTGGCATCTTTTCTATTAGCTTCTCACCAGCTCAGATGAGAGTTTAAATGCAGAGAGAGAAGCTGATATCACTGTGATTCCAAAATAAATTTGAATAGTAGAATATTTCCTTTAAAAGGCATTTTGGTTTAAATCTTTCTTGTAGTATCACCCCATGTTTTGTTTTTTTCCCAAGAAGACATACAATCATCACTGTGCATGAAAGTGCTTTATGTGCAATGCTGGTGGGTGGGTGGGTGGGGGTTGTGTGGTGCCTATCTCCATTTGTCAACGGGTGAGAGGCGGGGTACACCCTGGACAGGTTTCCAGTCCATCGTAGGTAAATCTTAATTTTTGGCAAAACAGCAAAAAAAAAAAAAAAAATATCAATAAATCAAGAGTATAAATAATAATAAAAAACATTTAAAAGACACATTGTTTTTTTAAGAGTGAACAATATTTTATGCAACTTTGAATGATTTTCCAACTCCAAAAAAGGCAAAAAAGAAACCATTAAATTAGTAAAGTTTATGATAAAAATAAAAACATCAGCCTCAGAACTTTAGGTGCACATCAAATGCAAACATGAAATAATACCAAGTTTCATTGTTTCAGACTTTATTTATATCATAAAAACAATGTTATTTATATTTCTTCTGTGATTCAGATGTTCTGATCTTGCAAAGGTGTGGGAACTGGCTCCATGGAGACAAATGACATCAGGTAATTTAATGTCCGTATGTTTATATAATTATAACGACCTATAAGAATAACATATTCTAATTACCTTGGCAAGACGAGATTACCTGATAATAACAATATACATAGAATCCTATTATACCTTGTGATAAACAACTATCATTGTTTCCCCTTCTCAATAGTGTGAGACAGACTTTAACTATATCAATAAAATATTGTTAAACATGAATGGATGTTTCCTTTGATTTCTAATATTTAGGTCTATATTGTCTTCATTCAAGTAGCAGAACAACCACAGTACTCACCTTGTGGCAAAAGAGTCTCTTGAGATCTCGTTGTATCCCTCAAAGGCACCTTGAAGGTACTTATTGAAAGTTGGGAATGGGGTTCCTTTCTCTAGTATCATATGTGTTTGCCCATTTGAGATATATTTCCAAAACACAAAGCTAATAAAAAATATTGCAAAACTAAATTACATCCAGTGGGAGATGTAGAAACAGCCAATGTTTTATAAATGACTGTGCAATTCTATCTCCTTGAACAGCGATTCAAATTTTGGAGTTAAATTATAGGCCCCTGGAACATTATAGTAAAAGCTTCTGAAAACTATGTTTAGTTTCTTGCTCCCACAACACAACACTTTCTATGTGTCAGCAAGCTATTATTCTGAGGATAATTAAGATCAAGGTGTATTGAGAAATCAATATTGGGTGTGAACACTGGGAGGCGACAATAATACTCAATGAATAACACAGCAGTGATAATTGCTTATTTTTTCACTCTGTTTGTGTAACATCTTTTGTTGTAAGAAAGCCAGATTATTTGCTTTGTTATCTTACTGAGTTTCTTGGGCAAACAAGAAGAAATAAAAGAGCTGAAGCTTAGAGCAAAAATTCTGTAAAATCCTCCTTCTTTATTGTGTCCCGCAGGAGAAGTCTCATACGTGAAAACACTTAAAGCAAGAACAATCTCAAGTTTTTTGTGTTTTTTCCTTTTTTTTGTCAGAATTTCTCTGGTGTATTGGTGCACTGTACTTGTCAAGGTTGTTTCCTGCCTCCAAAAGGCTTTCATTGCTCATGACACGAACCGCCTGCAGCTTGCTGATATTATATCCTGACTACAGTTCAACAAGGGAATAGTTTCTAAGCTGTGTATCATTTTGTAAATCAGTTAAACTTCTGAACACATTGAGAAAAAAGCATTAAGAAAAAGATAACATTACTTCTCAAGTGCAGAAAAATGGGGATGAAATAAAAACTCGTAAAGATCCAATCACATCCTTCTACAAGCTTCATAGCCACTATTTACCCCACAAACAAATAGACTGGTGTTCTACCCCTGAGGCTCATTTCCACAAAATGGTGTGATTCAATATTTGGGCAAAACCACATTTTCTACCAAATTCTTTCATTGCAGGTAGGTTTGGGTGGCATTAATCAACGGGAGTCTAGATGGTGTGCAGCATTTAGAAACACACAAAAACAAGGACCCTAAATATAAATGTAATTCACCACTGACCACAACTGGTGCATGGAGAGGGTCAAAGATCTGGTTTGATGAAGACTCCAGAAAGAACTAGGAAACAACTTTATCAGCAGACCAACATATTTTGGCTTTTGATTGTTTTTTGCTGTTGTTGTTTTTATTTATTTATTTATTTTTTACAATTCACCACACAATACCTTAAATAATACTGTGTGTTTCACTAATGTAATATCATATATATATATATATATATATATATATATATATATATATATATATATATATATATATATATATATATATATATATATATATATATAATGAGGTTAATATTTGTTTTCTCATATCAACATGTGCAATTTTTTTTACCTACTCAAACACTAAAAGCCTACATAAATATGTATAATTCTTTCTGTAATTTTTGTGCTACTAATAATGACAAATTTTTACATGTAAACTTTAGAAAAGTCTACTTGTCAAAACAATAAGACAGATGACACATGCAGCTTTGTGGGTAGTGAAGGTGATGATAACAGTGGTGGGCTTGTCGAAGAGCAAGACTGCTGGGCTATCGATTCAGTAGAACACATCACTCCAGCTCAATTTACAGAACCAATCACATCTCCTGCTGATTGATGTGTTGATAATTGAGCTGTCGCTGGGGTTTTCATGTTTCTCCTCCTCCTTAAATCTAGACTCAAGAATTGTATTGTATTTTACTTCAACACCATTTACAACAAAAGACATCCTGGTGTGTATTTGTGTCAATATTCTGCCAGACTGCCATCAGGGAAACAGAGAGACGCTAAATGCTGTACATAGTGTGATAGATACCCAGTGTGTCCAAGCTAATTAACCTCAGGGGCCAGAACTCCTGCAACCCCAAGGGGTCCATCGGTGTGGCAGCTGCTTCATCTTGACATCATGCAGTTAAAGGCTCCTGTCTGGCTCCATATTCCACTCAATTTCACGCTGTACTGTGGGTGTTAAGAAAACAAATTGTTTTACAAATTTTTCCTAAATTTAACCTTCTTTACAACTTGAAAAAATACTTATTATTGGCAGCCCATCATTATTCTCTTAAATAGATCACTGCTAATCATTCAAGTGCTTTGCTGAACATCCAGTCTTTTGGTGAAGCCAAGCGGACTATTCATTGGGCTAAATAGAGGTAAAAGGAGAAGGAATTGTTTGCAGTGTAAAGTTCCTAATTACTAAAAGAGATATTTAACTACACATGAGTTCTATTCTGTATGAAAATACAACATTAAAACTAATCTTTTTCCAAAGGGTTGATGACTCAGTGGCTCCATAGACTCTGGTTTTCAACATAGTCTTTGAGACTTCTAGAAGTGGCTGATTGGCCAACCTAAGCATCCTGACTGGACAAGTCAGTGAGACACTGCTATAGTGCCATGTGGCAGTAATCCAATAATTCTTAAAACAGCAAAGTACATGGACATACATGTATAAACTTCTGCAGACAGCCATATTGAAGATTTAGTTAGCCAGTAATTGACACTATTCTTGCCGTTGTTTTAGCTCATGTCCTGTATCTATGTTTATTAGATCCTCTTCTTTCTAAAAGGTCCTGCTGATTGTTGAACTAATGATCCTTGGTTTGGAGCATGCTTTCTGATTTTGCTGAAGTTCCATTTTTTACTATCATGCAGATAACAGGCATCCCGAGAAGACATGTCAAAAGCTACAAAGGAAAAATACAAGAAAGGGGCCGCAAAAAAAATAAAATGAATTTCTTGTTCATTCTTTGTACTGATAACAAGAAGGCCAGATGGCAGTTTACAAATATCTGGGGCATTTTTCCCAGCAAAAATTTACATGAGCCTTTTGACAAAGATGATGAAAATGGGTTTTCTCTGTGGTCCGAGCAGCACTGCTCTGTAGAGCACATTAGGCCATAAAAACCTCCCATGGTGTCTTTCTGTCGGTAAATGGCCGAGCAGCAGGTTGACTCTGCCCACACGGAAAATGTTGATGCCAAAGAATTAATAATTAAAGACGTTCTGTGGCACTCTTTCCTCTCAATGTTCTCTCTCAGGATGACCATAAGCAAGTTGATTATCCTTGTCAACATCAACGGAGCAAGATTACTATCTACTGCCCGCTGACAATACATGTCATCTTGTCAAAGCTTGCTCGTCCTCAGCAAAATGCATCATTGCTCTCAGGCTGTGGTGGCAGCTTCATCAGAAGACTACCCTGAGATAGCTCAAGATAATGCCTACTCACAGCAGGCTTAAAACGCTGAACACTGAAGGAGAGGTAAATCTTGCTTTTTCCAGTCAGTCTTTTTGTTTTTTTATATGCCATAATTTTTGGTATTTACGAAAATGTAACTCGGCCTGCATTAAAAATGAGGCCCACTCTCACTACATGCTTGCATGAGGTAAAGCCTAGTTTATGCTTCTTCATCGGCAAGTTTTCACTCACATGCACAACTATTGATGGAAATGTTTTCCTTTTATACTTCTCTGATGTTGCAAAGCAATTCCCCACCAGAACACAAGGGGGTGCAGACCTTTCCTGACCGGTCTGTGTACCGTTGCATTGCAGTCTCTTGCAACAACTGCTCAATCAAAACTCGGTCTCTGTTGGCCATTGCTCTTGAGTGGATGTGTGTTTACAAGCTTAAGAAATAAACTGGAAAGCTTTTTAGTAGAAGTGGAGCTCACTGAATACTCCAAAAACTCATGCGAACAAACAAACACAGCAGCCTGTTTTGTTATTCTCTCACCTGCTGGTGTTCAAAAAGTTAATTAGAAAATTGAAAAAGTGCAGTTGTGAAACACAGTTAATGCATTCTGATGCAGTTCAGATGATGAAAAATATCTGATTTTGATGATGTAGATACAGTTCTTCTAATTAATGTTTGTGTTGACAGATCTCTAGAGAAACCCCACACGCTTCTAGATGAAGAAACGAGCTGTCACACAGTGGAGCTGTGATCCTAATGTCTCAGCACACCCGGTAAGAATGTTATAACTGTATGTACTTTTTCTGGGAGATGACCTTAGGCAGCAAAACTAAACCCTTACTCTATGTGCTTCACTTCCCCCATGATTTATGAAGCATGTTAATCTGCTTTCAATTGGGCCCTTTACTCTTTAGATGCTACCTTTAATTCTATAGCCTTAACTTACATTGTTGCCAGAACAGTGGGTAAGAAAAAATATTGCCGCTTATAGGCATGGGGAAGAATAATTTTGACATTTTTTTCAGGGGCTGTCCAATTTCTGCATGAACTATTGTCAGCCTTGCATCAATTATACATGAGCCAGATCCAAAAGCAAACATAGCCTCGGGGACCTTGGCTGCCTGGTGCTTGAATTTTGTAGAACAAGGCCTCAGGAAATCACAGTCCAAAGTAGGGCTTGACATTCATAGTTGCCTAGAGCCACTGAGCTCTGTAAATGAACCAGTGGAAAATCTTAAGCAGAACTCTGATTGGAAACACAAAAACTATTATGTAATTAAATATTTGTTCATATTATGATTGTCGTTCAGGAGCATCACATGTTATTGTGGGTGCCCCATATACAGAGGCCTTACTCCTCAGCATGATTTTCCCGGGTTCGAGTCCTGTCCTCTTGGACCTTTGCCGCATGTCTTGGTCTTCCCCCACTTTTCTCCCCTTTACAAATTATCCATTGTAAAACAAAAAAAGGCTTGACTATACTGCAATTCTTTATTATCAGGAAGTGCACAAAATATAATTAAAAGCCTTCAGTTGATGCAAAATTCAGAAGCAAGAGTGCTGATGAATAATAAAAATAGGGATCACATGTTTTCGCTTCTCCCCATTGGCTCCCTGTTAAATCTAGAATAAAGTAAAAACAAAGATCATCCTTACGTATAAAGCCCTTAATAATCAAGCTCCATCATACATCAGAGATCTGATTGTTCCATATGTTCCTAACAGAGCACTTCGTTCTCAGAATGCAGGTCTGCTGGTAGTTCCTAGGATTTCTAAAAGAAGAATGGGAGATCTTGTAGTTATCAGGCTCCTCTCCTGTGGAACCAGATCCCAGTTTTAGTCTGTGAGGCAGATACTCTTTCTATTTTTAAGACTAGGCTCAAAGCCGTCCTTTTTGATAAACCTTATACTTAGAAGGACTAATGGTGCATTCACACCGCAAAGTTGGTCTGCGTCAGGCAACGCATTCAACGAATGAAGTTTGACTTGTGTTCTTTTTGGCTTCCATAACCTGCTTCTGAGGAAAAAAAACAACGCGTGGGCCTCTGTTGCCATACGTTCTGAACTAAGGTGGATTGTAACTAGACAGTGGCTTTGCTTTATTTGCTAGATAAAGCTAGACAACGTTGACATCGGGTTCAACAGCGCTCATTGTTCAGATGCGTTCTGAGTTTGGGAAGTTTAAGCATTTTCTCCAGGAGATGCGTATGGATGAGGTTCACTTTCAGCGCTACTTCAGTCTGTCCCGCGCTCCTAATTTTATGACCTCCTGGGCCGCATCGGAGCTTAAATCTCCTACCAGGACACCAACTACAGGTTCTCTGTTCCTCCTTAGGAGCGCCGGTCCATCTGTCTTCGGTAAGTGTTATTTCAGATTTTTGAAATCTGCGTTTGTTGAAAATGTTTTCACTGGACCTGCGCTTCATTCAAGATACACATATAGTGACATCACTACAGTGACACGCTCTGATTGGTTGCTGCACTGCGTTAACTGCGTTGGGTCCGTCAAAAGTTAAGCTAGCTGAACTTCTGTGTGGCTTGCGTTGCCGTATGTAATGCAAGTGAAGTTCACAGAGCCAATGTACACAACACACCGCAGAAACTTTGACGGACCTCTGACGTACTCTATCATAGACTTTACATGTAATCTTGCCGCAACTGAGGCTGACAATTGGGGTTGGTGTGAATGCAGCATTAGGTTATCCTGAGCTATCTTTGTAGTTATGCTGCTATTGGCTTACAACGTTGGAGGATAGACTGACAACTTTTTTTCACTCTTTGGCTTTTCTGTTCTACTAGTGGTCAAAAGTATTTTTTGCTGTTATTTCGATTACTAACTATGTTTCTTCTCAGTGTTTTTCTCTCCATAGAAGCTACACCTGGTCTGGTATCCTGCTAAACTACAGCGCCCTGTTGGCTGGGGAGCATCGATTCGGATGATGCTCCTGGTGACTGAACATCCCCATGTTCTGTTGTCAACTTTTTACTTTCTTTAATATATAAAAGTACTCATACATCAGTTCCTTTGTACTTTTTTGTCACTTCTCTGTCTTCTCAAACCCCCGGACGGTCATGGCAAATGACTACTTGTACTGAGCCAGGTTCTGCTGGAGGTTTCTTCCTGTTAAAGGAGAGTTTTTACTCTCCACTTTCGCTACATGCTTGCTCAGTATAAAGGAATACTGAGGGATTGCTGTGGTTGGAGTCCCAAAGTTCCGGGCACAACCTCACATCAATGATTCAACGCAATCTGCTGTGATTCCTTAAATAGAAAACCTTTAACTGATTGAAATGTTTGTATAATTGTATTGAAATGACTTTTTTTGTAAAGTGCCTTGACATGACATCTGTTGTGAATTGTGCTATGTATGTAAATAAACTGATTTTTTTTTTTTTAATAAATAAACTGAATTGAATTGAACATTTTAATAATATAACTGAATAAAAAACCTCTATCCGGAATCATCACTTTTATAAATTAGCATCTGTCAAGAAAGCAAACTAAAAATCCAACTATTATAGACCTTGTTTCATATTTTTTATAAAGGTAAAAGCTTATTATAGCAAAATGTGTCTATAACGACAATCAGTGATTTTACTGTAACTTGCCACAGTTTGCCTGTCTTCCATTTCATTACATGACTTCAGTGAACACATTTGATGCAATAGATTATCCATTTTCCCACACAGAATACTTTATTTATTTATATAAACGAACAATCCTTTGTCTTATTTTATAGATTTACTTGCTGTACAAGAAAACCCCAGTAAAATATAAGGGATCAACTAGATGTGAAAGGGGATGGGAAAAACAGTAAGGACTGAGTGTCTCTTCATTGTTCATCCATTCAAGCTTTTCAAAACTGAGGAAAATGTGGGTCACCTGGGTAAGGAGAGAGTCTTTTGATGAATGTACATCAATGTATCACTTATACAAGATGTAACTTATAGGCTTAAAGTCTCTCTGTTATATGTTATTACACAGGAGTTTCTGGTACCGATATTGATATTGAAAGCTAGATGTCTTATGCGGGTAAGGACTGTTTTGCAATGAATTTGCGATCTAGTTGGTTGGACTTGCTGAGCTTTGAGCAAATACTAACCTCCTCGACCCTTTCTCCACTAATTAACCCTCCTTCTCCTGATCTCTGATTTCTTACTTAGTCTTTTCTTCCTGTCTGCCATGCAGTTATATGCCATTTGCTTTTTTTTCTTAACCCGGTCCCCCTCTTGGCTTTATACTCACATAAACCCCAATTCAAATATTTTCAATGAAATCAAGGCCATGTGATGGACTGGTGACCTGTCTAGGTTATGCTCAGCCTCTTGACAGCTGGAGACAGGCACAAGCCCCCCCCAGCAATCTTGCAAGGATAGGTGGGTATGGACAATGGTTGGATGGACAGATGAAACCAGGAGTTTTTAAAAGGCCTACGTGCACACCAGAACAGAAAGGTTCCACCCATGAAAAACATTGCATCAAAAAATTGGAGTTTAAAAACAGCATGCTTTCATTTTATGCCTAAACCAATTTCCTCGCTTACCCCTGAACATACCTATGCATTCTATAAAACTGATGGCTGTGCAAGTTACTGTCCAAAACACACAGGTTGCATAAGTAGGGGATGAGACTTAAATCAGTTTAATAGCATAACGAAATATCAATCTAATTGAATAGGTTTTAATTTAATCATACCATTTTCATTCATCTTTCTTTCTAGTCTACTTTAGGAATTTATATTGAAATAATAAAAAAAAATCTTCTCTGTCTTTCCTTTTTCTGCATTTTGCTGATGTGTCTGGTAAGTTCAGTTGTAACCCTGGTCTGGCTCACAGGGCTGAGAAACTGATAAATTTTACTTGCATAAAAACAACACTTAGAGTTTACATAAACCCTTCAAGGTGAATATGTGTTCTTCCAGCTGTGTGCAAACTCTCAGTGCAAAACAGATTCCATTCGGGTTATATACTTTTGCATGACACTTGTGTGGACCGTTACCTTTAGCTTGTTCACCTCTCCAATAAACAAACATAGAAACGGAGGCAGTGGTCAATCAACAGCTGGTTTCATGTTTCAGTGAATGACAGGACAGGGAGGCAGGCAGCCTTAGTGTAGACACTGTGGGACCAGAGAAACTGAGCAACTGCGTTAGAGCATTAGTTAATAACTGAAGAAAAAGCGTGGGTGTTAAAACACCCACATTCTCCATGGGTGCGACGCCCATGCTTTAGGCAATAAAACCTTCCATTTTAATCAGATCCTCTGTGGTACATTTAAGAAAAGAGACCAACTGGAGCTGTTTGACTTCAAATTCATTTCCTAAAATGTAATCCAAAGTTGAAATGATCTGTGTGAGACAATTAATTGAATAAATCTAAAGAAAATACCTCTTTATTTATTTATAAATGTCTAATAACACTATTACTCTTGTTGACATTGCTTTTATTGGATGTGTGTGCCCCAAGTAAGGAAAGTATGCTTTGCAATTTCCAGCTGTTCCCTGGTTGCACATTACTACAGTTCAGAGATGTTTACTGCAACAGGCAAACTAAGAACTAGCTCACTGGAGTGGAGAGCGATTACACTGTGATGTGTTGACAGTTTTACAAATTACCGGCAGGCTGTGGTCCTCGAGTAAAATCATAAGTCTGAAAGTAGATGGACAAGCAGACATTAGTGAAATAAAATTATGTTGCAGCAAAGCCTTAGCAAATACGTGCTTAGAGGGAAGACCTGAAGTGTGTTCAACTAGATTTTTTTTTTATGAATCAATAATGGTAACACTATGAAATGAAATGGAGGGAGCGGGATTGTACAGGGACCTCTCTAAATGCAATCTTTGTTGAGAATGTGGACACAAATGTTCTCTATAAAGGTAAAAGGCTTCATTTCCCAGATTTTAGCACCTATTGAATGTTCTAATCATGCTACACTCTTAATGCATCAAATATGGTGCAGAGCTGGAGACATATTTGTTAATACACTATAAAAATGCTGATATCAATAATTTATCTTCAAATAGATTGGAATCACTGACATTCTAAAGTTTGATGGAATTAAAATAACCTGCAAGCATTGTTTATGCCCCTCTCAAGTTTTGATTCAAATAGTCATTTATAAAATAATTAATATATGTCTTTTTTGGAATTAAATTAATCAAACCTTTTCTATATTTGCTAACCAGCTCTTATGTATCTATTGGTAATTTGATCATTTGAATGCCTCCCTTTGGTGTTGTGTTCATTTTTCTTTGGTGATAATGATACATTCTTTATGAATGGAGAGCCCTCCTTGCCATAACCATAATCTTTAGCTTACTCCAACGATTCTTTATTGCATTAAGGTCAGGACACTGTCTTGGTGGATCTAATACTTTATTACTTCCCATAAGAAGAAATATGTCATTTAAAAAAGTTTATTAATCTTAAAAATCTTATCTCCTTAGAGTATGAATAAAAACTAAATACTGCTTAAACTGCATTGATACAGAAGTAAATAAACATTTTTCTGGACAGAAAATGCATGTTTATAGAACTACAAAATATGATAGCAGTGGGATTCTTTATTAATAGATTTCATACCTGGAACAGATTACAGCTTTGGCACTGTATTCAAAGAATGACACCCAAATACAACAGTGCAATTACTGCACATAAAGCTAATGAAATCAAATATTACACTGCAGTCTCTTGCAAATGAATCACATTCAAAGTAGCTGATATTAGCTTTGCATGACTTCAGAATGTTGCTTCCTCAATACTAATGGAAAGTTCTTTATTAATGTGTGCTCACGGTAAATGAGAGGCAGTGATACCCCTATTCTCTGTTTGTGATGATGCAGTTGATTAAGGACCCAGAGGTGTTGGAGTTGAGCAAAAATGAAAGGCGGAGGAAAGGTCTAGTCACTAAAAGCCGAGGTTTAGTGGTAAGGTTAAGGCTTTCTCTGATGGTAATTTCAGTTTTATGATTAGTAAGTATCCAAGGAGTAACGACACCTTCAGTTCAGGTTGTAAGAAGACACAGACTTGATGAGAAATATTGTGCTGCTTTAAGGTTACACCCCCGTTGAATACAAATGAAAATCTGCATCAGGTAATCTGCTGCAAACGACAATGGCAATAAAAAAATATTCCCGCATGTTATAATAGGGAGAAATCCTGAAAAAACTGCACTGATGCAAAGGGGATGATGTGCAAAATTCCATTATATTGTTCAGACTATAATGTCTGCATTTTGAATTGCTTTGACTGTCTCTCCTCTATAAAGCAACCAACTTGATTTGCCTGGCTACATTCTTAATTCCTCCCAGATTCTCATAGTAAGTGCATGCTGGCTTCATGCTAATACTTTGCATCACCACATTTCAAGGAAAACCCTAAAATATCCATGTAAAACGATTTAAAAAAAAAGATAAGTGCAGTGGAAAATAAAATTAATATTTTATGGCATAAAGACCGGTGGGTTGTGAAACACCAAGCATCTTGAGTTGACAATCAACCAAGATGCCGCCAGCGTTTTTGTCTGCTGTTCCCTGTCTCCATAATTTCCTGGTCCTTCTAAGTTTTTTCACCGAATTCGGATCTACGCTCCTGACGTATGACGTATGTTTTTCTCTTTTGGAGCTTCGTTATCCAGCAAATTGCTCCTTAGATCTTTACCTTACCCAGAGAGAGACTCTAATACCACGGTTTCCCTCGGTCTCGAGTGAGTTATGGAGGACTCCTTCCTGGTGGTGTCGTGGCAGACGAGCCACATTGCAGACGTTGCCTTGTCAGCCTTCGGGCTTGCCTGGCTTCTTCTGAGATGACTCAATATTGGATGGTCTATGTAGCCTGTTGTCGGTCCATCCACTGCCTTTTGGAACCAGGGAACCGGTTGATTCGAGTTTGCAGTCGGTGTCAGCGTGGAGTTATATGTATCAACCTCCAGCATCTTGCACGTTCCCCCGCCATCTCCACTCCTCCCGGACCTGATGTCGAACCTGCGCTGCCCCTTAACTTGTGTCCTGTAGTTAATGTTAGACCACTAAGTGAACGGCTCTTTTCTACATAAATCCGACTCCTGCACCCCTGCTATACTCCGGTCCGCCACGCTGCAGAGCCGGGATCAGATCAGACTGAAAACAACAATGCTAAGCTTCATCACAAACAGTATTCTCACAAATAATTTGAAAAGCTCAGAGTACCACAATGAAACTCTGTTTTGTAAAAAACTGAGTCAATAAAGCCTATTTCATTTGCTAAATCTCCAGACTTTAGACAAAGCCCAAAGAAACACAGGTGCATCCACTAAGCCAATCTTTTCAGCCCAGTATATAAAAAAGCCATGGGTGTTGTTTGCACCAGTTTACTGTACATTCCGAGATCTTACAAATCAATTAATTACCCTCACAATGCTGTTATAGGATCACATACGCAGCTTGATAAATGGCTAACCCACATTAGCATTAGCATATAGCCATTTACTTCTCTGGACTCATTTGGTCAGGACCAACTGGTGGATGCTCCTACCCACAATCATTCTCACATTCTGGATCTGGTCCGGTCTCATGGAGTTGGGATTACTGACTTATCTGTTGATAATACTGCATGTTTATCTGATCACTTTCCAGTTTTATTTTCCATCCTTTTTCCCCAGCCTGTTCCTCCCGATTGAGTCCCGGTGCGTAGCACGCGTTTATTATCCCCTTCCACCGGGACTAAATTTTCCTCTCTCTTCGCTGATTTGCTTCTCCTGCCTCTGACCTCCTCTGATCCGGACGTGCTGTTAAACGCTTTCCAGTCACAGTGCCTCTCGGTGATCAATCAAGTGGTGCCTCTGAGACATCGGTGCAGTCTTGCCAGACCTGACCCCTGGCTAAACTCCAGCACTCATGCCGCTCTGCGTGAATTTAGGAAGTCCGAGCGGAGGTGGAAGAAGAAGGCCTCCCTCTTGCAACTGAAGGCGTCCTGGAACGTGTGCTCGGGAACGCCTGTTTTAAATATTTTTCTGATGTCTTTTGTAAACACTCTGGTGATCAGTGTGTGTTTTTCTCCAATTTAAATACTCTCCTTGCTACCAACCCCCCTCACCAACATTTCTAATGAGCTATGCTCTCAATTTTTAAACTTTTTTATTTTAAAGGTCTCCAACATCAGGGCCCAAATTGTCCCCTCCTTAGACGCTCCTCTTGTGCTGCCTGCCCCCAGCACTCTTTTGATCATTTTAAACCAATCTGTCTTCCTCTCCTTTTTGACCTGGTTGCTGATTTGAAGCCCTTGGGCTCCCCAATTGAACCTATGCCCCCATGTCTGCTCAAGGAAGTTTTTCCTGCTGTTGCCCATCTTATCCAAGAATCATAAACTCCACCCTAAGCGCTGGCAGTGTACCCTTGTCTTTTAAACATGCTGTGATGCAACCTGTTTTGAAAAGCCGGGCCTCAATCCGACCACCCTGGCTAACTGTCGCCCTATCTCCAGGCTTCCTTTCTTATCTAAACTGTTGGAGAAAGTTGTTTTTCATACTAATTTCAGAGTACTTAGATGTCTTCAATGTCTTGGATCTTCTCCAGTCTTGCTTTGGTCCTTCACATAGCACAATATTTTCTTTGCCACGGATGCTGGCTCACATGTTCTACTTGTGTTGCTTGATCTATCAGCGGCCTTTGACACTGTGGATCATGTGACCCTGCTGTCTCGTCTCAATCAATTGATGGGTATTCAAAGGATTGTGCTGGACTGGTTCAAATCTTATTTCCAGGACAGATGTTTTAGCATGATGTTAGGAAATTGTGCGTCTGAGGTGTCCCCATTCTCCTGTGGTGTTCCCCAGGGATGTATCCTCGGCCCCCTTCTTTTTAATCTATACATTTTGCTTTTAAGTGCAATTTTCCGACAACATTCTGTAAATTACCACTGATATGCTAATTGTCAACTCTATGTCTCCCTCAAATCTCAAGATTTAGTGCACATGTTATGGACTGTCTGAATGAAATCAAGGCTTGGCTTTCAGCAAACTTCCTCCATTTAAATTACTCTAAACTGTATGCAATCTTATTGTCTCCGAGTTGGCCTACAGCCGAAACTCCTGCTTTGCTTCACTGCTTCACTTCTGTCTAAAGCGTCCATCTCAAACCTTGGTGTTTTAATGGATTCGCTGCTCCGTATGGACCTTCATATTAACCAGGTTGCCAGGTCCTGCTTCTTTCAACTCCGGCGACTCTCTAAGCTTAAGTCGGTTCTGAGTAAACGAGACCTACATTCAGTGGTTCATGCTTTTGTGACCTCGCAACTGGATTATCCTAACTCCATCCTGTATGGTGCCCCCTCTTCTGTATTGTCTGCTTCACCCTTACGTTCCCATAAGGACTCTTAGATCGGCAGACCAAAACCTACTGACGGTCCCTTCCTTTCAGTGTAAAGCTCGTGCTGAGAGGGGTTTTTCAGTCTGCACTCCTAAACTTTGGAATAAACTCTCCCTGATGGTCAGATTGGCCCCCTCCCTTACTATTTTAAAAACATTGCTGAAACCCCACTTTTATTCTCTGGCTTTTAACTCCGACTAGTGGGGTGCATGATCCATTAGGGTTTGGTTGACAAAGTGCTTGCGACCATTGTTTTTACTATTTTACTATCTTTATTGTTTTACTTCATTATTTTATCTTAGCTTTTATTTGAAGTGTCCTCTGCTTCTCTGGACTGGTTTTTGCCTCGCTCAACCGTGCCTGTTTGTGTTATTGATGTTGTATTTTGTATTGGTGTTTTTTCTTCGTTTCTGTACAGGACATTGGTAGGCTCGCATGCCATGTTTTTAAATGTGCTTAACAAATAAAATGGTATGGTATAGAAGCAGTTATACCTACCTACCTACTTACCTACCTACCTACCTACCTAACTAACTACAAGTGGCGGGTTGTCAGGGCCTGCAAGGCCTTCTCTGCTCATATTCAGAAAAGTACATTTATTTATTTTTCGTAAATATTTCAAAATTAAATTATTCTCACTGTTTTTTTTCTCTTTATATCATAGCTATCCACTTTTCAGGTTCTATCAAATCTACCAAGGCCTTCAGAATCCACAGAGCAGGCTCCTATGCGCTGTAGGTAAACTAAAGGTACGTTCAGATGCCCTGTGCGGCCAGGCAGCAAAACACTCAAAGGGACGAAAGTTGACGCTTTAAAATTAAAACCATTATGTAGTCCACGTCAGTGCCTCGGCGCATTACGTCAGTTTGTCAGCAGGCGAGCGGGGATTTCTCTGTTGTTTCTCTGTTATTTGAGCACTTTCCCTTCCTCTGCTCCTCCTCCTACAATGTGTATTTAGTACTGTAGTTGCCCTAACCGTGATTGGCGTTTACTAACATAACAAGAAAGTAAAAAAAAAATATTTAACTGCTTACCTGACACGCCAATATCCTCCGATCGCTACGTTATCACCTCCTGCTCGGTCCCCCCCAACCTGCAGCTACAGCCGCCGGTCATCTCGCCCTCAGTCTACCCCCCATTGAGTACCTCCAGTTGCCACTGCTGCAAATGGAGGAACTCTGTCCCATGTTTCAAAGTTTTTTTGATTTAAGTCCAAAACTGCTTCTGTTCATCAAAATTAATTAGATCCAATCGTGCCAAAAACATACTGTGCTATGCATATAAATACCTTGTCTTTTATTTTTTTTGTAATGCTCCTATTTATTTCATTTACTTAACTTTTTTTATGATATATTTTTAAGGCTTTACACATAACTCCCCTGATAAATAATCTGAACTACTAAATCTGGAGATGCGTTAACTAGGTTAGCTACCGAGAGGTACTGGTGGTGTATTTTTTAAACCATGTGAGCTGAAGGAGAAGAAGGGATAGAACAGAGCCATTGAAGTCTTCTTGAGAAAAGAAAGAAAGATGGATTTTTAAAAATTTTCAGATAAGCAGGCGATGTGGAGAAGATCTTTGTTGGTAAGTGCAAGTATTTTCTTTTTCTTTTTAATGTTTGTCGCACTGCGTTGGACTCGTGACCTGTCCAGGGTGTAATCTGCCTCCTGTTTGAAGATTGCTGGAGTAAATTCTTGGTTTAGTTATCGCCTTGAATCGTCTGGAAAAACGTATTTAAGCTCTCGTATAATTTGGTGGAGTAAATAAAACTATGAAGACTAATCTTTTTAAATCTGCTTTTATTTTAATTTTTTTTAGATTTGACAGTATCCGTGATCTTAGTTTCCTACTCTTGATTGTGAATTCGAGCTTATTGATTTTAAATGCTCAGGAAATTGCGAGTTGGTTGGCCAGCATATCATATACGTGTGATTCTGTATGGATTGTATGGACTATGTAGGATGTCAATGAAGGCCTAGGGGCCAGAGATTCTTATAATTGAGAGCAGAGACTAGAATGCCTGCTTCTATCGTGAAAGCCCCCCTTTTAGGAACACATCAGCTTCCCAGTATTACAGAACAAAAAAGGCTGTGATGGTAACTGGTTATCTACTTCCAGTAGTGTCGAAGGTTGCTCTTAGCTTGTGTTATTGAGAGTCTGTGTTCACTACTAATTACTAACTTTGTTGAAAGAATGATATCAAAGATTAGAAGCAGCATTATATGTGGGTTGTTAAAGAAATGTGAGTTTGCCTTGCAATGTTTTAGCCATTTATTCTCCCTCTGGTCTCTCTCTGCTCCCTGGAGTGTGCAGCAGCTGGGTTATTGCTATGCTCTATCATACATGCCATTCTATATGTTTCTTCTGTTTCTGTCTTTATAGTTTTCTATTGATTGGGCTGACAGGTCGTCAAATCTGATTTGGCAGAAGTCATATTTTCTCACAAAATTTCCAATTTCCAAAATATTTTATTTATGACTACATAAAAAAAACACATCTTAAAATCTGTGTGTATGTATGTGTGTGGCTGCACGGTGGTGCAGTGGTTAGCACTGTTACCTTGCAGCAAGAAGGTCGTGGGTTCGTATCCCGGCCCAGGGTCTTTCTGCATGGAGTTTGCATGTTCTCCCCGTGTATGCGTGGGTTCCCTCCAGGTACTCCGGCTTCCTCCCACTGTCCAAAAACATGCATGATAGGATATGTGAATTGATCATTCTAAATTGTCCCTAGGAATGAGTGTGAGTGTGAATGGTTGTCCGTCTCTCTTTGTGTTGGCCCTGCGACAGACTGGCGTCCTGTCCAGGGTGTACCCTGCCTTACGCCTGTTAACTGCTGGGATAGGCTCCAGCTGCCCCCGCGACTAATCTGCTAACCTAAAAAATATAGTTTTTTTTCACTTTGTTCCTTGACTGTACTCAACATGAACCGAACCGCGAAATTGAACCATGGTACATACTGAACCGAGACTTTTATGGCTTACGGTTACACTCTAAATACATACATACATACATACATACATACATACTGTATTACCACAAAATAGTTGGTCATAGAAAAAGAACTGTTTAAAAGATTACAAAGGAGAAGAAAAATTACCTGGCTGGCTTTGGCTGAAAATTATAGTTGCAGAGTTTCCAAGTGTGCTTATCAGCAGCAACATTTGGCTTGTAAACTTCACAAATCACTTTAAAACACCTTCAAACATAAGTTGTAAATTTAAATTTAGACATGTCTAAGGAAGCTTTGCAGGCACATTCAGCATTCACACACTTCAGCTAAGCAAGATTTCCCATTGATTAAACAGGTTATTGCTCAACCTTTAAGCACAATTAAATTAAATAATTAACTTAATGAAAATCTAGAGTGTCAGGCTCTGTGTTCAAATGGTTTCCATCATTAAAAGGTCCCTGCAAGGTCAAGTATCTGAGATTCTACTGTGTTCATTTTGAGTCAAGCCTTTTTATTACACTTCCTGTGCACAGGGAAGAGTTTGACCTCTAACTGGTTGAAAGTAGATGAAAACAACTTATTGAACTCTTGTCTTTTGAATCTCTGCACAAGATTGTGTTTTGAAATTGCTGTCATCTTCAGTGGTTGCCTTTACTCAGACATGATTTTGTTCTTGTTATTGTAATAGTTCGTAAGGTTGTATTTTTAAGTGGGTTTTTTCCTGCGTACCATTGTTTTTTATGGAATATTATTCGAAACTGTAGTCACACCTGTCATAGTTGTTTACTAAGATAACTAAAATTAGCATTTTTTCATAAATGTAAAATTTTAACATTTTTCTTTTTTATGGCTGTTTATTTTGATGTGAAGCTTAGTCAGAATAAAGTTGCAATTTGATTTAGAGCTCAAAGTAAAGTTTAAATCATCTTTCTGATTTTTTACCAACAGATTTGGACATCCGTTCAGGTGGTTAGATTCAGATTGGTGATAATGATAATTGCATGGTTTCTCTTCAATCCATGGTTGCTTCACCCTACACCCAGATGATCTAATTAGGAATTAAGGAATAATCCAAAACCAATATAGGGTTGCCTTGGTGCCAGCGAGGATGAACATTTGTGAAGGTCATCCTTCTCAAGCGGCTCAGTAGGTCATTATGTCTCGAAATAATGATTACCAATCTTTCATAGTTAATGAATGCTGAAAGCCAATTATGTCTATTACTTTAAAATGAATTAATACTTTTACAGATTATAGGAAAAATCTATGCACTCATAATATTCTGTCCTTTCCTGAAAATTGTTATATTTTCAATAAACTCTTTTCTCTCAAATCAGAAAATAATTATGTATCTTAGGATGTTCACCTCTATGTATGAATGGTATTATAGGAAGTACAGACAATAGATTGTTTTGATGACAAACAAACCTTTTTTAATGGGCTGATGTTAAGTGGTCTGTGTGCTTACTCAGAAAATAGATAAAATAAAAACCTTTGCTGCAAAGACCATGATTGCAGGAGATGTAAGAGAGCTTCATTAAAGTGCACAGTTAAAGGGGAAAAACTCAAAAATAGTCACATCTATGGTCCCAAGATTATGAAGCAATCTTATATTTAAGGTAAGGAAAAACTCAAATGTGTGAGAAGCCGATAATAAGCTGTTAATCTCATATCAAGAACAGGTCACTAATCTAATCAGTCAACAGCCCAACCATTAAGGCAACTAGTGTCGTAAGCATAAAGTTTATCAGGTAAGAAAATCCCTTTCTGAATTGCTTTTTTAATTATTTTATATGTCCTCTGTCAGTACAAAAGATCTAAGGATGTCAATGATATGTTAATAACCCTGGTCTCTAAAATGTCCTCCTTTATATTTTACAGTTGGACTGTGCATGAGTATTTGAATATTGATTCCACCCACCACATTATATATCACTGGCTTGAGACATTTTTCTATTTCTGGGTGTACATCACATAATGGAGCCTAAAAGTTTGATTGGTTTGACAGACAGTGTCACAACAATGTTTAAACAGCTACACAACTATAGAATATTTCTAACCTTACAACAAAAACACTCACTGATCATATCACTTCCTGGTTAAACAATATTAAGTACTATTCTGCTGCACAAGTGACAAGGGTGGTTAGAACTTCAGAAACACAGAATTTCAATCTTTTAAGTTATACGGTTTGTCATAAATGGTCATTTGCAATGTATCTCCAGGGAGTGCTTTTAAATCTCTTTGAAGATCTTCACTTTGTGAACTCCGCTTTATGCTGAAAAATTTAATATCCCTGTGTTTTGATTAGGGGGTCATTGTATGATGCAGTCAGGTAGTGCTGTGTTGAAACCCCCCCCAAAAAATCAGGTCTGAATTGATTCTTATGAAAATCCTTAAATATTTATTCAGACATCAGAAATCAATTTTAATTGTTTAATATTGTTCACCATTTTTACAGCTAGAATAGAAGGGAAAGGTCCAGGCGGATATTGAAAAACGGAAGTTACACTGTAACTATGGTTCTGTGAGTTCCTGGATGACTGCCAGTGGCAGTATAAACAGAGTGAATATGTCCCTCGCGCTCCGCGCAGGTCGAGTTAAAATGTAAACAAAGTCGCGTAGCGACCCGTAGCCCATGTGGGCGTGAGTCTATAAATAGCACGCAGGGCTACACCCGGCCTCCCAGGATCTTCTCGCGGAGAAGAGTTCCGAGTGACCGGCCTGACTGGCAGTCATCCAGGAACTCACAGAACCATAGTTACAGTGTAACTTCCGTTCTGTTTCGTTCCCTTCTGACTGCCAGTGGCAGTATAAACAGAGTGGATGACTTATACCAGCGGTGTCACGAGGAACGTGGCACTCACCCACCTCTCAGGGGGTAGAAGCCAGGGGCAGGACCGCTGATGCCAGCGCCGATTCCTGGCCCACATCCAGGCGGTAGTAGCGTGCAAACGTGCACGGTGCCGTCCAGGATGCCGCCGCACAGATGTCTCCCAGAGGGACGCCCCTCATTGCCGCCCAGGACATTGTGATGCCCCTGGTGGAATGGCATACGATATCTTGAGGAGCAGCCGCACCCATAGATTCATATGCCAGTTTGATAGCGTCCACCACCCAGTGCGACAGTCTCTGTTTTGAGAGGGGGCGCCCCCTGTTCCGTCCCCCGTAGCACACAAACAACTGGTCCGATTGTCGAAGCGCCGCTGTAGCCGCCATGTACAGCTGCAACGCTCGAACTGGACACAGCAGGTTCGCGGATCTCTGTTCTTCAGAGCGGAACGGAGGAGGACAGAATGCCCTGAGCCTAATGGGCATGTTCACATAGCCTGAGGGTAGAACCTTGGAGAGGAAGGCCACGTTGGGTCACAGAGTCGCCCCAGACCCCCCTGCCTCCCAACGCAGGCACACAGGGCTGACTGCAAGTGCGTGAAGCTCCCCGACGCGCTTCGCTGTGGCCACTGCTAACAGGAAGACAGTCTTAACGGACACAACCCATAAGGGGGCCGTGCACATTGGCTCAAAAGGCGGCCTGCCCAAGGCCTTCAAGACCAGGGGGAGGTCCCATGTAGCCGCAGGACAACGTCGGGGGGGGGCGCAGCCGGCGAGCACCCCGGAGAAACCGAGTCACCAGGTAGTGTGCTCCTACCCCTCTGCCATCAATGCGATCATGTCCGGACGATATGGCTGCTACGTGCACCCTCAAGGTCAATGCTGCACGTCCAGCGTCGAACAGGGCTTGGAGGTACCTGAGGACGTCAAGCACCGAGCAGGACCTCGGTAGCACACCCCGGTCCTCGCACCATGCTGTAAAGCCCCTCCAGCAATGAGCATAGGTCGCCACTGTGGAAGGAGCCCTAGCACTCTGTAGTGTTCGCCGGATCGAGGGCTCCAGATCTACCGGGAGCTGCGAGTCCCCCTCAGTGGCCACACAGTGAGCCGAAGGCGGCCTGGGGACGGGTGCCATACCCTCCCCTCCATCTGACTCAAAAGGTCCTTCCTCCCAGGAAGCCGCCATGGTTCCCCGTTCAACAGGCGGTGGAGAAGTGGGAACCAGACTCTCATAGGCCACTCGGGAGCCACCAGAAGAACCTGATGGAACGATGAATTCCACCTGGGGATGCAATCTCCACTCTCCCGGGGGAAGACGCCAGCGTGACAGGAAGTCCGCCACGGAGTTCCTCGTCCCCGGAAGGTGCATTGCCCTCATGGAGGCGAAGAGGGGATAGGCCCAGGTCCACAGCCTGTGAGCCTCCCGCAGAGACTGCAGCGATCTGGTCCCGCCCTGATGGTTGACGTGGAACACCGCCGAGGTACTGTCTATCCGGACGAGGACATGCCTGCCCTTGATATAAGGCCAGAAGTGCCTCAGCGCCAAGTAAATCGTCCGCAGCTCTAGGACATTTATATGTAGGCCCTTCGCCAACGGGCCCCACTGGCCTTGGATGAACCGGCCCTGCCACAGCGCCCCCCATCCTTGGGGCGATGCATCGGTTGTCACCACTTCCCTCCTTGCTGGGACACCACCGAGGGAGACGCCGCGTTGCAGATACGCACAGTCCCCCCACCGACGGAGCCACACCACGCAGCTGCGTGTGACCGGCACCCTGACCCGTTTGTCCAGACGGGGGTCCATGTGAAGGCCACCGAACCACCTCTGTAGGGGCCGGAGGTGAAGCAACCCCAGAGGCGTCAGGGTTGACGCTGCACTCAGGATCCCCAAAAGTCTCAGCCACAAGCTGACTGGGGGTGCCGCTCCGAGCTGAAAGGCCCGGATCAGGCCTAAGATTCTGTCCACCCTCTGTGCAGTCAGGCGGGCCTCCATGGTCACAGAGTCCAAGGCCATGCCTATAAAAGTGGTCTGTTGGGCAGGACCCAGCTGACTCTTCTGTCTGTTCACTGTCAGCCCCAGTGCCCCGACATGGGCCAGGACTTTGGATGTGGCACGTCTCACCTCCCGAGACGAGGGCGCACAGATGAGCCAGTCGTCCAGATAGGGCAGGACCTTCAGCCCTGACCGGCAAAGGGGGCTCAGGGCTGCCTTCATGCACCTCGTGAACACCCGAGGGGCGAGGGACAGGCCAAATGGCAGGACCGTGAACTGGTAGACCCTTCCCTGAAAGGAGAACCTCAGGTACTTTCTGTGCTCTGGATGGATGGGGACATGAAAGTACGCATCCGTCAGGTCTACCGATGTGAACCATTCTCCTGGACAAATGGCCTGAAGGACATCGCGGATGCGAAGCATCCAGAAGGGAAGAACTTTCAGAAATTGATTTAGACCCCTGAGGTCTAGCACCGGCCGAAGCGACGAATCTTTCTTCGGTATGAGAAAGTAGGTTGAGTAAAAACCGTCTGCCTGGAAAAGCGCCGGCACCTCCACAGCGGCCTTTTTGTCCAGGAGAGTCTGAATTTCCTGTAGCAGGACCAGGGATCGCACCGGGTCTGTGACAGAGGTCACCCTGATCCCAGACGGAGGTGGGGGCCGACGGCGGAACTGCAACCTGTACCCACTGGATATGGTGTTCCTTACCCATGCATCGCTACAATGGGCCTCCCAGTAGGACAGGTGCTGTGGTGAAAACCTCTGCGCCGCCGGCCCCTGGCCCTCAGGCCATGTCCCTACGCCTGCTCGGGCCCTGCCCTGCCTGCATTCTGCGGGGTGGGGCTTGCCCATACCTGGGCTGCTGGCCGGTCTCCGCCCTAGCCCGGCTGCCCCGCCCATATTGTGGCGGGGCAGCTGTCCGAAACGGACGTCCAGGGTCCCTTGAGGCCCGGACTCCCCGCTGCAGAGCCGGGGTGGCCGTCGCGCCAGTACGCCTGCCCCAAACCTCTGGGGACTGACTGGACTGCCGCCGTCGCTCCAGGGCCCTCTCCGCTTCTGGGCCGAACAGCTGGCCCGGAACTACCGGTAGCCCCCGCAGCCCCTGCCTACAATGGTCCGAGACAGGCGCCTGCGCCAGCCATACCTGCTTTCTTGCCACCACCAAAGTGGCCATTAGACGACCAAGTTCCCTTGTCATCAGCCCGAAGGCCTGCAGGGCTGCGTCATTCGTGTCCAAGGGTGTCTCAGCCGTGCTTTGTTGCAGCATCTGGGACTGGGCCAACATTAGCACGGAGAGAGTGTTGCCCATCCGGGCCATACGCGCCGCGGCGTCATAGGCCCTGCAAAGGAGGCTGTCCGTGACCCGGCACTGGGCACTCGGGCAACGGACACTCTCCCTCAGAGCCTCGTCTGGTGAGAGGACCAGTGAGGCTATACAGTGGTCCACGGAGGGCATGTGGTCCAGCCCATGGGCCCCCGGACTGCGCATTGACGCCAGGGTCCTTGCATCCCTACCCGGGTGGGAGAACTGCCTGGGGTCCGCCCAGCAACGCTTCAGCTCCTCCAGAAATGCCGGTGACGGCGGAACCTCGAATGCAGGAGCTGCGGGAGCCCGGCGGAAGAAGGGGTTCCCTGTTGGGCGGCCTGCCAGGGTGTCGTCCAGCCCGATCCTGGCCAAGGCCGCCTTAATAATTGCCTGCAATGGGCCCGGTCCCTGCCCCGGGTCAGAGCTCAGCGAATCCCGGTGTGAGGATTCGGAGCCCTCATGGCCCCCCCAAGCTCTGGGGCTCGGACCGCTGCCCCCGGTGACCTGGAGAGGGGTCTGGGTCTGCTGTGAGGGACTGGAACTCTGAATTAGAGGCCCTCATGGAGATCATGTCCTCCGAATCCCCCCCTGACTCCCAGGCCCCGCCCTGGAAGGCTGGCATAGGAGATGGGGGCCCCAGTAACGCCTTCAGCTGCTCCACTTCGGCTCTTAGAGAGTCCAGCTCATGCCGAGAGGGATGCTGCTGTCGTCCCCTCTTTGCCTTTGGGCCACCGTGATCCCCCACTGGCGCGGCACGCCTCCTGGGACACGGTTGGGTATACCCGATGGTGGCAGATTGGTTGGGAAAACCAGGCTTTCCACCTGGTGCAGCCTGTCCTCCCTCACTGACAGCGGTAGAATGCCACAATTCATACACAGGTCAGTGAGGGCTTCCCTGAGGTGACCCACGCCCAGACACCTGGGACAGAGGTCGTGGCCGTCCTCCACCTGGAGATCGGCCCCACACGACGTGCACGCCAGCATTTCTGTGAATGAGTGCAAGCACAACACCGGGGTGTCCGAGCGAGAACTTCAATAAAACTGAAGAGCGCGAATCGGACCCCCCCAGACTATAGGGCGCTGTGCGCCGGCCAGGTAATCCGAGCGAGAGCTGTCGTACAACTGAGAACGCGGTCGGAACCTCCGGCCACTTACCTGTTAGTATCAGCTGTCCGCTTTCCTCTCGTCCGGAGAGATGCGCCAGCTAATTCAACTATGGAAGAAGGCGAGCCGTCTCTGTCGAGCCGCTCACCTTTTCCTACTACAAACACAAAGAGAACACGCGTCAACCACCGCCGTAGAGGGCTACACGAGCACTCCGACTGTAAGTCACCGGCAAGCTGACGCCGTTACACACTAAAACGTGCTTACCTCTTTGTGGACCTGCAATTCAAATAAGTGCCGAACACGGTACTCACGGAGCGAGTTACCAGCGGAGAACGTCAGGTAACCCGCGAGAAGATCCAAGAGGCCGGGTGTAGCCCTGCGTGCTATTTATAGACTCACGCCCACATGGGCTACGGGTCGCTACACGACTTTGTTTACATTTTAACTCGACCTGCGCGGAGCGCGAGGGACATATTCACTCTGTTTATACTGCCACTGGCAGTCAGAAGGGAACGAAACAGAACTTGTGTCTGAAACGGTTAATACAGTCTCCCTCCTGTGAACTGTAACCCCAATTAATGTTTCGTCATTGAATTATATAATTAAGCTAACAGCCCAAACATTTTTAATAACAGGAAGAGATTGGATTGGGTCATAATATTCAATTTTAACCTCTGAGAATCGGAATAAATTCGATTCTTGAAATTTGAATCGACACCCAGAGTTCAAGGTTTAGCATTCCATATATAACATTATTCTTCCTTAACTTTCTGTGTTTTCAGCTGCCTTTTCTATGCCTTCTTTCATTTATGGTTAGTTTATACATTTATTGCTATTTGAATTGAATATGATTATCCTGAGCCAGAACCCTAAACACAAATTCAAAAAGAAAAAGTTGTAAAAATTAGGAGGGAAATTATATAAGCTTTTTAACAAAAATAATTAACTTAATATGTGTTTAATTGAACCTTGATTTATTTCTTAAAACATTTTCTTTATGAACCAGATTATTAGAATATTAATTGCAACAATAATTAATTCTGACAGTCTTTTATTTTCATTATTTTGTGAAGGCACATGATGACAAGAAATACATTTTATCAAAAATTATTTGCAAAAACAACTTAACTTAAAGCTGAAGTACGGAGGAATTCATTTATGTATAAAAGTTTTACATATCCTTAAAATAATAGTGGGGTTCAGTACTATGATGAAAAAACATTCATTTACAACATTTATTATTCGTAAGTCCCACTTTCTTCCCATTAACCCCTATGCATTTCCCATTGACCAGCAATTTTTTTGTTTTTAGCCAGTCGAATTCTCGCTTCTGCCTTGTCGGTTATCAGCCAACTTGCATGCGCATCACGTGAACCTGTGAGGATGACAGCACGCATACAAGCCGCTCCTGTTTATAGTCACCATAATAGAAAAGAGTGTCATTCACCTCTGAAATGTCCATAACAAAATAAAACTGGATAATGCTTGATAGCACTGGCTGCTTTCCTCTTTGACCCGCCGTGATACCATGCATCACCGACAACAATTAACAATGCACAATTGTTGACATAGAGCTAGAGGGAGTGAGAGGGGAGGGATGTTTTGGGCAGGACCTTGAGAGTGGGGTTCAAAAAATCTATCTCTCCCAAAGAAACTCTGGACAGTGGCGTTAAAACTACTTAGCAGTAAGATTTTACACCCATAGGACAAATCCAGCAATGCTTCCTAATACGATGTATGTAATGTCTCAAGGGAAATACACTCTTGATATTGTTTCCATCTTGGCAAAGTTAATTATACTAAATTTAATAGCAGTTTATCTTTTATAAAATGTGAATTAAGCCTAAAAGCTGGTTTACACTGACACACAGCTGCTGTTCACTTCCTAAAATGCATAATGGTATAAAAAGCTTCAAAGTATAGAATATTTACAATTTCCTAGGTTTTGCAGGTCTTTTTTTAATTTGGTATACTGATATGTAATTCACAGAACTTGATAAGCAGTGTATTTCAAAGAGGATAAAGCCTTCAGCCTTTCTTCAGGTATTAATCAATGCACAAGACTGAAAAAAAGACCATGGGAATAATTCATAATATTCTTTAGGAATCCTAAGGCAGAAAAAGAAATCATTTGGACTTTCCCGTCAATTGCATGCATTGATTAAATAATATAAACATGTAAGGCAGCCTTTTTTTTTTTTTACTGATTTCCCTTTTTCCTCTAGGACTACTGGATTTGACACAAATCCCCTGCTAAGGCCTGATATCGCTAGCTGTAAGGAAAAGCCAAGATAGAATGAAAAACAATGGCAGCCTCTAAATTTTACTCTTTGTGTAAATATTAGATGAAGGACACTGCTTTTTAAGTGTCAAAATGATTCAAACTCTTCTGCAAACAGCAGTTTTTAACTAAAACAATTGGACCATTTGGACATTTTTTATTTAAAATCTACATGTTTTGATTGAATTCCTTGTATATAATACAGCTCCTAAACCTTATACGGTTGTAAACACAAATTGGTAATTAGCCAAAAATAAAAAGAATGCATAAATAATAGTTGTTATGGAAAGTGAAAGGCAAATCAAGAAGACAAATGACCTCCTGCAAGTTGGAGATAATTTAAAATATCTAATATTATAGATGAGGCTCCAAGAACCTCATGAGTGACAAGATCCTGCCAAAATGATTGAGCACCTGAGTCATTTGCTGAGTCAACAACAGAATAAATTAATCTATAACTGAGCAGAGGAACAAGTGAGCAGACAACTTGCGGCCCGGCTCGGCCCTGGTGCATGCCTGGCTGCTCCTGGATGGGCCGATGTGTCGGGGAGCTGATGTTTGATGAGGCCAATGTCCTCATTGGATTGACTGGGTCGCCTCTTAAGAGTGTGCCAGTGTTGAACAGTAGTTTGGTGCCATTCAGTTGGTCGGTTGGGATCGTATCTGGTGTCCGGGCGTCCTGCTGGTTCTGTGGGCTCCGCTGCGTGGTCGGTTCATTTGGGGGAGTGTTCTGGCATTGGCTGGGTCCCTGGTCTCTGTGCTCTGCGTGGGGCAGGATCTGGACCTGGGAGCTGGTAGATCTGGGTGTCCAGGTGCTGCCTGTGTGCGGCCTCGGGAGGGCGTACATCCGCTGTGGCTTTTATTGTGGCTCCCTGGCGTGTGGGGGGTTGGGTTTTTGGCAGTGGGGATTGGGTCGGGGTGGCAGTGGGTTGTGACGTTCGTCGGCCGGCTGCAGATCCCTCCTGCCTTGCGGCGGCCTCAGGGAACCCTTGTTGGCCGATCCCTGTTCGGGGCCCTGCTGGGGGGCGGGGCAACCCTGATCCCTGTGACCTCCAGGTCCTAGGCCTGGCCTAACTTGGTGTAGCTGGTTTCTGCCAGAGCCCGTGGGCACGTCCCTTTGACCTCCCGGGCCCCAGCATTTCGGCTGCTGGGTGTTCCCCTGGTGCTTCCGTCTGTTCCTTTCTCGGTGGGCGGTCGGCCCTGCGTTGGTCTGCCCGTGGCTCCTGCGCTCTGGGAGGCTCTGGACGTATACATCTCCGACCTCCTTCATGTCTGCGTCGATTCCTCCGGATTGATGGCTCTTTACACCAGCTATCAATCACTTGCATGGAGAAACCGTATTTACACCTGCATGCTCACACACACATAAGTGTAGGGACATTGGTGTGTACGGACATAATCTTGAGCTGTGGTTATCGTCAATAGATAGTTGGTACCAGGAGCTTAGCAGAAATATTCATTAATCCATATTTGTGTTTAGTGAATGTGTGGTTCTCAGTTGATATTACCGGATCCGTTTTGTTAATGTTGTTCTGTTTCTTTCTTTCTTTCTTTCTTTCTTTCTTTCTTTCTTTCTTTCTTTCTTTCTTTCTTTCTTTCTTTCTTTCTTTCTTTCTTTCTTTTTTCTTTCTTTCTTTCTTTCTTTCTTTCTTTCTTTCTTTCTTTCTTTCTTTCTTTCTCAATTTCATGTCCATAACTTTAAGACATTAAACCCACAGTAATCACTAATAAAGATTTCTCATACATATATATCAAGTGGAGTACTATAGCAAAGCTGTAATGCTCTGCTTGGGAAAGGAAAACTGTTGGCCTTGTACTTGGTACTCGGACACCAATTCTGAGTTTCAAACTGCTAGACAGGACATGTAAAAAAAAAAGAAACCCCTTTTAGCAACCTTTCAGAAAAAAAACAGGCTTGTAAACAGTAACATATTTTTTGTTGTTAGAGTTTATCTTTGACCTTATCTCTTGGGAAAGTGGCCTAAATTCCACTTCTTACATTTTTTTTTATTCTTTTGAAGTACACTGATGTCCATATCATTAGCTGTTGTGTTAACACAATCTTATTGAAACCAGGAAACTATCAAGAGCTTAAATGCCAGTTGATCAACATTTGATTTACAGCCCCCATCCTAAACCTATGCAACAGCAAGTGAATAACTGAATAAACAAAACAGGTTGTATTTTATTTCTTATTATGACCAGCAGTAACTTGTAATTATAACAGCTTGGTAGCAGAAATCTTAGTGACCACTCAGTTTCATCCTGGACCTCTTTGCATTTGAGAATTGTAATCTAGAACATTTTTACATTTATTTTATTTTTAGTCAACTCTCAGAGAAACCATTTTCGGCTAGATTTTTTTTCTAGTGGCTAAATTGTCCAAAACCACTCGATTTTATATGATGTTTTTCAGCTGTACTGCTTCTTCAGTATTTTTTAACTGCTTTTAACTTTATTATTAGAATACCTAAAATAAATTAATAACAAATTAAAAATAACTCTCAACTCGGAGAAGAGAGAGATTACGGATAGACTTTTCACACAAATTTACATTCCTTAAGAGAAGGATTTTTTTGTCCTCTCTTTATAATTATATTTTAATTGCCATGTTTTATTACCTGTGATGGACTGGCGACCTGTCCAGGGTGTACCCTGCCTCTCGCCCATTGACAGCTGGAGACCCCTGGAGGACTAAGTGGTTCAGAAAATGGATGGATGGATGGATGTTTTATTCCATGAATTGTTACATTCATTACATCTGCAAAAGTTGCATTTTAAATCAAATGTATTTATTTTTTATGCTGACCGAAACTGTTAAAACTTATAAAACTTATAAAGAGCTTCTGTTTTTTTAACTTCAAACTTCAACGTCAAACCTTCTTTATAGGATCATCATACATAGTATTTTTTTCAAATGCAGAGAATTTGGCTGGGAAGAAAACAATACTAAACAAAATGTATTTATTTTTAATTGCATATTATCCCTGCATATTGCACGGAGAACATGTGATGGTTAGTCATTTTAACATATCCAAAACTGAAGTAGCCTACTGACATGTAAAGCTACTTGATTTTAAAGTCTAAATTACATTGTTTCCACCCCCTGTTCTTTATAATATGAAGCACCATTTAATACATTAGTCAATGATAAAAAATGTTCGATGTTCAACGTCTTGGCTCTTACATAGCTGAAACCGATAAGAGCCTCTCCTACCTGATGGTGTTTTTTTCTTCTGAGTGTTTACAGCTTTGTTGAGACATCCTGTGAATATGCTGAAGAGATGATAACTGTCATATAAAAGCCATAAAACCTGAACAATATTCTTTATGGGGCCTATGAGTGTGGGATAATGGAAGACGTAGCAGCAAGCCTGCAGTGATGGGAAGTTGGTTGAAGCGCTATTATCACTATTATTATATATCATGTGGTAGTATGGAGAGCTCTCAGCGCCCTTTCTAACATTATATACCAACATCTCAGTCCCCTCTGAGGTCTCAACATCCCTCTGATGTACTTTTACTGAGATGCATTACGGTGAAGACAAGGGTACTTTTAAAGAGAAATTTGCAGTGCAGCTTTTTTTCTTTTATTATTATCTTCGACTGCACCTGCACCAGCAATCCCATCATCCATATTGTGTTCTTGTTCATGATCCTCTCTGATAACAGAGGGCACTCGGTTTTAATCTAAAATTGAACAAATATTTCACGTCTCCTCACATTAGTCATCTTACTTTGAATGCAGCTCCTCCCCGTTAATCAGCCTTGTTCATGCATGACGCTCCATCACTCAGCTGCTGCACCAAGATAGGATGTGCAGAAAATGGTCTCATTAAATTTTACAACAGTCTCCTATCTCTGGCAACTAATTCATGCACATTGTAGCTTCTCCCGCATCAGAGGAAATGGCAAACATCTCTTTGAATACGCAAAACAGAAAGTGTGTGGAGTGTGTGGGCTTTGTTGAGCTGTTCTACACCCCGTACCTGTTTCAAAAGTTTTCAAATTAGGATTTTGATTTGAAGATCAGCATGGCGTTTCCTCCTCCCTGTCTGTGATAATCAGATGCAGCAGGTGGTGAGGAAATGTGCATCTCAGCAATCATCTCCATTGACATGTGTTAATAGCTCATCAGGCTAGATTGTGCTAATAACTGCTTTCAGGGACCACGATTGCACATACTTCAAGGTTTTGCTGCCTAATAAGCATGCATTTAATTCCCAAGTCGTGCATTTATTAGACATTAGCACACTTCTCATAATGATTCAAATGTAATCAGAAACAGTAAAAGCAATACTGGTACTGGCTTTAGATAAAGGCATGTCATTCTCTTTAGCTTTCTTACTTTCATACAGTTCTCCAACAGAACGACACTCAAGTGCTTTTATTTCCAACAGCTGTCGTTTTGGTTTTCCTATTCAGTGCTTGTTGCACTTAAATCGAATTTGGCCTTCAATAGGCATCGCTGGCTGTTGTTCTTGGCTGCATCCCTGTAGCTGTGAATTTCACACATCTGTGCTAAATGATGGGGAGGGAAGCTGGTACAACCTCATGATATTACTTTGATTGTTGAGAGTCAAACATCAGCTTTTCTGGTTGCTCTCCAAAGCAGGTTATGGGGTAAGCCACAAAACAACCTGACAGGAGGTAAATTGCGTTGCTTTGCACTCACACTAATAGAAACATTAAATTCAGAGTTGAAAACCTGTGGTGATATTTATTATGCAATTTGTTTAAAGAAAGACTTCTTTAGAAATCATATCAGAAATCAAAAAGATATGGCTTCATAGAGAATTGTGACTTAAGTGATTTTCATCCCATCCAGTAACATGCTTTCATAGCTTCTCGAGGACATCTTGGCAAGCTACCTATGAAACAACAGATGGTTTCCTTGTAGGTCTTCTCCCAGACTTGAATCAAAATGCAAGTGAGCTCCAGGGCACTTTGTGATTGCACTTGGCAGTGTTGGGTGCACCCAATGGAAAGATTGAGAACTGAAAACATGTGCCATTGTTTGACAGAACAACTTCATTTTTAGTCATCTTTTCTATGCATTGCATTTTAATCTGTAATGTGTGCTGTTGTGAAAACAGTTTAGAATATGTATTTTAAGTAAGCGGTAAGTGGTTGGGAGTAATTTGAAATAAAGTTAAAGTTTGTCTATCTGTCTGCATTAGGATCCTGCCTCCATAAACTCAGACCAACCGCATCTCTATTAGTCACATACAAATAAATAAACTGAACCAAAAGTTATGACCCCATCGCTATATAGCACTATTAAACTCCCACCCATGTTCTAATTGTTCAAAGACGCCTCAGCTTTTAATGCACAAAATAACATTGGTAGAGGTTTGCGGCCCCATCAATCACTTGTTGAAGTGTGCAGACTTTGCTCACAAGACAATTAAACGGTTACATATTGACAAGGCAAATAATGTCAACATCTAATATACTACTTTCTAACACATCCTTTTCGACATGTAACACGCACCCATACTGTTTATGTCACATATAGCCTTAGTTTTGGTTGTAAATCAGATATAAACACTTTGAGCTGACACTGTAATCACACCACATTACAGTTTTGTATTGTGTGTTATAATAGCACATGAGCACCATTTCCACAGCAACCTACTTTCTCACCTCCCTAATGCAACCTTTTAAATCAGGAGCTGAGGAAAACTGTTTAAGTCCTCAGCCCATCTGCTTTCATTAAGACAGAGTGGTGCTCTCTCCATCTGCAGTAATTGACATGTGGCTGAGCAATGACTTACAGTGGTGAGTCTCACAGACAGACCAGCTGAAGGGGCAATCAACAACTGATCGATATCGATAGCAAATAGCCCATATTTAGAGGAGGAGACAGTGTGTGCGTGAGTGAGTGTGGAGGTGGGGGTTCTTCCTGTTTAATAGTGTGCAAGCAAAAACCAAAAATCTCTGTCAGAACCACTGGGAGCTTTAATAACACACAATCAATGAGTTCTACCCGTAAACCTTTCATGGTAAAGTTATTAATTGGCAATTGAACAATGCAAAACGGTCACTGCAGAGATGTGGGATTCCGGCAATTTAAACAGGATCCATTTACCAAGACAGGAAAGATCCCTGCCTGCTTTGTAATTGTATTGTGCGGCCCACTCTTAGGCGAGCTACTGCCTCTCCCCTCTTTTCTCTGTGGATAACAGCCATGGATTTGGAGGATGTGGACAAAAATTCAATTCATGGTCTCCTGTGTAACATGTTATGAGAAACATTCAGCAGTATCTTGTTAGTGCTCTACATGATGTAGAGGTTGCAGAGTATGGGAGCTTTGTCCTCTGTTACCCTGTCAAACCCTGCATTACTCAACAAACAAAGTGGAGTGATTTATCTCAAAATCTATTATCAAAATGAGTAGGCAGAAAGCAGGCTCATAATTCAGTCGACACTTTATGGTGTTTGTTATTGGGAGCAGAGGGGCGGGAACACATACAGATGCTAAAATACTGCTGCTGGCAGAGTCACTAATAGAGCTACTGGCCTGCAAAGACTCAGCACTTGCATTTTGAACATCCACCTGAGAGTGGATTAGAGTGACTTAGTAAATGAGCTTGTCGTTGTGTATTTGCTCAGGGATCTGCCAACATATACAGTATACATTATATCTCCATTGCCTTGTAGTTGCAGGTGTTAAAAAGAGCAATTTGTCAAGCATGTCAATATCACAATGAAGCACTGCCTAATAACAATGAATGATTATCTTGGTCTTTGTTGCAAAGTGAAATATTTGATCATTTTACAGCCACTATGATCTTGTCTCATTTGGCACACTGAATTTATGAGGTTTACCAAAATCCCTATATATATATACATATAGTCTACAAAGCACATTAGCTGACCAGAGCTAGTAGCTATTAGCCATGCTACAGTTAAACCATGACTGGAGAGATGAAGAAAGAAGCAGCAGGACCGGAGCTAAAGCCTATCATTCTACTCACCGGTGAAGTTCCCCGTGAGTTAATTTACCATTTGCGTTGTAAACAAGAGGACCACTGTATGCTGCACTTTTGCTCGGTCCTTTGAGCCATCTGAAGCCGTCTCCTTAATTTAAGAGTTGTTGCGCTACATTAACTACAAAGACTCACTAGATGGCAGCCACCCTATGTTACTAATTATTTCTGTTATCTATTTAAACAAGATTGTTAAACTTATATTCTAAATAAATTATTTCAATTTGACAATTAATGCCTAATGTGATATATTACACAAGAATAATAGAAATTGCATCACTTATATGTCTTTTGAAATTAGATTTACTATACAAAATTTGATGAATAAAAGCAATGACCTTACACTGACTAGACTACTCTCTAAAAATGGGATTGGGCACTGTACTCTGTACTCTAAAATTGAATCATATACAGGTGCTGCCCAGTAAATTAGAATATCATCAAAAAGTTGAATTATTTCAGTAATTCTATTCAAAATGTGAAACTTGTATACTTTCCTTCCACACATAGTGATATATTTCAAGTGTTTATTAATTTTCATTTTTATTATTACAACTGACAGCTAATGAAAACACCAAATTCAGTATCTCAGAAAATTAGAATATTCTGAAAAGGCTCAATATAGAAGACACCTGGTGCCACTCTAATCAGCTGATTAACTCAAAACACCTGCAAAGGCCTTTAAAAGGTCCCTCAGTCTTGTTCTGAAGGCTCCACAATCATGGGGAAGACTTCTGACTTAACAGCTGTCCAAAAGACGACCATTGACACCTTGTACAAGGAGGGCAAGACACAAAAGGTGATTGCTAAAGAAGCTGGCTGTTCGCAGAGCTCTGTGTCCAAGCACATTAACAGACAGGCGAAGGGACGGAAAAAATGTGGTAGAAAAAAGTGTACAAGCTCTAGGGATAACCGCACCCTGCAGAGAATTGTGACGACAAACCCATTCAAAAATGTGGGGGAGATCCACAAAGAGTGGACTGCAGCTGGAGTCAGCGCTTCAAGAACCACCACGAAGAGACTCATGAAAGACATGGGATTCAGGTGTCGCATTCCGTGTGTCAAGCCACTCTTGAACAAGAAACAGCGTAAGAAGCGTCTCGCCTGGGCCAAGGACAAAAAGGACTGGACTGCTGCTGAGTGGTCCAAAGTTATGTTTTCTGATGAAAGCAATTTTTGCATTTCCTTTGGAAATCAAGGACCCAGAGTCTGGAGGAAGAGCGGAGAAGCACAGAATCCACGTTGCATGAGGTCCAGTGTAAAGTTTCCACCGTCAGTGATGGTGTGGGGTGCCATGTCATCTGCCGGTGTTGGCCCACTCTGTTTCCTGAGGTCCAAGGTCAATGCAGCCGTCTACCAGGAAGTTTTAGAGCACTTCATGCTTCCTGCTGCTGACCAACTTTATGGGGATACAGACTTCACTTTTCAACAGGACTTGGCACCTGCACACAGTGCCAAAACCACCAGTACCTGGTTCAAGGACCATGGTATCCCTGTCCTTGATTGGCCAGCAAACTCGCCTGACCTTAACCCCATAGAAAATCTATGGGGTATTGTGAAGCGGAAGATGCAATACGCTAGACCCAACAATGCAGAGGAGCTGAAGACGACTATCAGAGCAACCTGGGCTCTCATAACACCTGAGCAGTGCCACAGACTGATCGAGTCCATGCCACGCCGCATTACTGCAGTGATGGAGGCAAAAGGAGCCCCGCCTAAGTATTGAGTGCTATACATGCACATTCTTTTCATGTTCATTCTTTTCAGTTGGCCAACATTTAAAAAAAAACATTTTTTTTCATTGGCCTTTAAAATATTCTAATTTTTTGAGATACCAAACTTGGAGTTTTCATTAGTTGTCACTTATAAATATCAAAATTAAAAGAAATAAACATTGGAAATACATTGGTCTGTGTGCATTGCATGAATATGATGTACAAGTTTCACGTTTTGAATGGAATTACTGAAATAATTTAACTTTTTGATGATATTCTAATTTACTGGCCAGCACATGTATATATATATATATATATATATATATATATATATATATATATATATATATATATATATATATATATATATAAAATCGCCAAAGGAGAATGAACACTATAGAATACTGCACCGCAGTGGGTAAACAGTATTAACAGGAGTGCATATTAGACCTGCTGAGGATTCCATAAATAAAACCGTTCTCATCAGCTTATGGAGGCACGTAAAGGCTCATGTTGTATACTGCTAGCACAATGTAAATACTACACTGCCCAAATGTTTTGTCTTCCTAACACAACAAAAAGTATCAACGCAATCTCCTTTTTCTTAAAAACTAGCTCCTTATTCAAAAGGTTGGGACTAACGTTTATTACACCAGCGTTCCAGCCTAAAACACAGAGTAGCTCTACTGTGTTTGAGCTTAAATGAGACTGAGATCTAAGCACAAATTATTCTGCTTGATTATTTGCCATTTGCTGCAATTGTCTGAAGATTACTGCATGACACTAGTGAATGAAATATTTATGTACTGCAGCCTTTTTAGTTGGGATGCTCTGGAAATGCATTCATGTATGCTGGTTAATATTTTTCTTCCATCTGAAAAATCCATGTTAGAGTTCAGAATAACAATGATTATAATTATAAGCCTCAAACAGACAATGCAGAAATAATAGTATAATAATAATAGAATAGGGATTAAATATGGATTTGGGTTGGGGTTACATTTAATAAGATGCATAGACGCTAAATTAAATGTTAATTTGCTCTAAAAATTGCTAATGGCCACTGGAAAATGATCTGTAAAACAGGTCCAATTAAATTTCTAATACTTATACATATTTTGGATTTAGTGAAAGTGTAATATTAGTTACTTTAAGACCTAAATAAATTGTAATTTGTGTTAAATTTTCCACAGATTCTTTTGTGAGAGTCACATAAAATGTCATGTAGCTATACATCAACTTAAAGCAAGGACCGGTGGGTGAATTTAGAAGTTATCGAGAGAAGTCAATCCCACATCCCTTATATGAAAAGAAAATCTCTTCAAATTCATCTCTACCACTAGCTAGCTGTTATTATAGAAGTGGAAGTACCTTTATTGCTGTTGATGTATCACCGGTAATGCTCTGAATGTAGGTGATACATTAAGCACAGTCTGAATTGCATCTGCACAGCAGATATCTTGCAAATGGACTGTCTGATCTTCTGAAGTAGGGCTTAGTATGGGCTATGAGTGAGTCCATCATTTTTACCAGTGATGTGAGACCATAATTGTTTCCATGATGATTACCATAAACATCTATATGAATAATCAATAACCCCAAGCAAAAACAACTTAAGAGTAAGACTTAATAAAAAGCCTTGGAAATAAAACACTGACATAAAAACAAACAAACAACAACAAAACAAAATAAGCATTGCTCTGTCCAGCTCGCTGTCCTTTAAGAACTTTAATAATTTTTCCACTTTTATCTTTTTTCATCAAACTGTGGTTGTTCAGAGAGTTGTCTCTGGTGGAAAATCCCACTTCAAAATGGATTCAGACCTCATTAATACATTAAAGATCAGCCAGAACATGTTTGGGTTTTTGCAAGGTCTAAGAGAGGCTTTATAGCACTCATCAAAACAGCAAAGCTCTGCCAATTTTGCATAGTGCAGCATGAGTTCCCTGATTGCATTGTGCATGCACTAAACTATAGTAGTAGAGCTGTGGATGTTTATTATGATGGCAGCATTGCGTGGCCCATGGTGTGCTGTAAAGGATCCTAGTAGCAGCAGTGGTAACCGGTATGTGATTTATTTGCAGGTAGGTTGGTCAGCAGGGAACTTTAAAGCAGGACTGACTTGACTCATAACAAAGCTACAACCCTAGTAGAGCCACAGTGGCCTAACAGCGCTGCAAGTCACAGAACTGGTATGCAAATTATCATGGGGTTTCCAGTAGGGATGGGAATCTTACAACATCTCACGATTCAATTCGATTCCGATTCTTGGGGTGACGACTTGATTCAGAAACGATTCTCGATTCAGAAGCAATTCTCGATTCAAATAAAAAAAATGTCTTGATCAATACTCTTTCATTCATAATTTGTGTTTGTAATACACACAACTTGATCGTCCAAGTGTCTGTGATGAAGTGAGCAATGAATGTAATAGGGCATCAACACAAAATGGATTTTACAATCTATGTTGAGAGAAGGGAACTGGTTCAAAAGTAACAAGACATGAAATTGCAACTGGACATCCAAGACCTTTTAAACAAAACTTCTAGTCTTGAAAAAAAAATGCTGATATATTTTAAGAAGAAAAAATAATAATAATATGCTATGTATTTTGTTTGTTCTTATGTACGTAGTAGAAAATACATTGAAAATATTTAGTATGCACCAAATGTTGCTTATCAACCATCATTAAACAGAAATGTATGGCTTATGTTGTTATTTTCATTGCTTTTGTTAGAAATTTTAAAAGTCCTAACGTTATTGAACTCAGCATACATTTCGGATTTCCTTGAAAGCGCCACAGGTGTGCAGCGCTGCTGGATGTTTATGCGTAGCTTATAAAGAAAGATCGCTCTTATATACTTGAAGATTTATAAAAAATAAATAAAACTTTAGCCAAGGGTGTAATTAGCAGGGAGAAAACCTTTTAGACGGCCCAAACATTAGCAAAGACGGGGCGGGCTGGATTTCTCTTTCGTCTTTCATGCTCAAGCTTTAGCCTAGCGGCTACAGCTAGCTAGCGCTAGCTAGCCAACGGCGCATCAGACCTGTCAATGCGCTCCACTACGCGAAGCGAAAATGTAAAAAGGTTCAGAAAACATATTTTTTGAGAATCGATTCTCATACATTTCGGATCGATTCTGAATCTTTTTAAATAGGAATCGAGATTCAGATGTGAATCGATTTTTCCTCACACCCCTAGTTTCCAGCTAATGAGAAATACCCACATTGTGCACATAGACTGATTGCTAAGAGATGAGGGAAGCTGTCCGATTTTGTGTGTGTTGCAGTATAAACGTCAAAATTGTATGTGTCATACTATCAAGATAAACCCTGACATTGTATTTGGCAATGAAAACAGAGGATGGTATACAATAATTCAACATCAAACATTCAAAATCTAAAACAAGCTTACGAGGGTGAGCTCACGGCAATAACTGAAAAACAGAATTGATGAGATCTTAAAAGCTGTAATGTTTTTTTTTTCCCTTTTGAGAAGCTGTTGATATCACAAAAAAAGGAGAAATGCCCCAAATTCAAAGTAAATTCACTCAAATTGTAAGAATATTAAGAACGCAGGGGAGGGGATCTAACAAACAGATCTTTTTTCTTAATGAAACCTACTTCAAAACAAGCAAACTATTCTTTTAACCATTACAATAGTGAGGTGAACGGAGCACATTTTCCTCTTTCAAACGACGGTAAACAGTAACTGAACAACAGCATAAAAATCCCTTATCTTAAATATTCATTATTGAAAGACTTTATGAATCTTTGACTTCTCTATTTTATCAAACACTACAATTTTAAACCTGCTTGCTGAATATTATCACTGACTGACCTGCTATAAGTGAGCCTTTTAAAGTATAAAATTGTTATCATTAATTGAGGCAGCGCACAAAAATCCAGCCAACAATAGCTGATCACAATCCCTCACCATGCAATTATTTAAACCCTCCTCCTTGTCATGTCAATTAAATCTGTGATATGATTAGAATTACGTACTTAATTTATCTAAAATCTGATTCCACTTTTGCTTAATCTTTGTACCTAAAATAGAAAAATATTCCAGTGATTTTAGCTGGATGCATTATAGCCTGTGCACTGCAATTCATGGTCAAAAGGGTCAATATTTCTGCATTTTTTTATTGTTCTGCTGACCCTCAGTGTGAAGATATTTGATGTCAAGGTAGTGTGTAAACAGAGCAGACACCTTTATAAATCTAGGAGACACAACCATCTGTGTAATTTCTGAAACCGATTATAGTTCTCTTATCTCATGTGAATTGTCCATTAACATTACAGATGTTCTGTGATCGAAATTGCTTCGTACTCGTTCTTCTGACAGCCCAATCTGTTCGCAGAGGGTTTGAGATCATTTCGGAGAGCAGCACCAGAGTTATGTGTTTATGTTGATGTCTACTCGTGTTGCGTTGCCTTTACTGAGATGGGGTGGGCTATCATGCCTTGAACCCATTAATCTTCTTGAGAATGGTAATGAAAGCAGCCTTGCCAGCATGTATGTTTGATGTTCAAATAATTAGAATAGGGCAAAACCTAAAGTTCATTGACATTTTCAGAATCTGAATTTTGAGAACATTGGAAGCAGTGTTCCTTGCATTTCATGAAGGCTGACACTTGGCATTTTGTCAGAGTGGCATCTTCCAATCTGAAGAGAGTGCAGGTGTTGCATAAGAGTTGCTGGGATGGCAGCCGCAACCCTGTCAACTGCTCCAGGAAGCAGGGCGATCTAAATGAGATTCAGGCGTTAGTTCCTTGGCTGATGTGTTATTGAGAGGACGGACAAGTAGATGATAAAGTGGCCATATTTAGAATAAATGAGTTAGGTCCTGTGCTTGGAATAGAGCTTTAGTATGTACAACTGCCACCTTGGTTGTGGAAAATAGCAGAAAGGTTACTGCACAAAAAGGTGGACCAGCTGTGTGACGATAAAACAAAAAAATAATTTCCCTTTCATATATTGCTTGGAAATGCAATGTGAATGTTCAGGTGTTAAATACTGTTCAAATTTAATTGTAAATTCTAACAAGTTAAGCTTACTTGAAAATATTTAGGAAACCAATTACCTTGGAAAAAGTAGGTAAACAAATTTATTTGTGGAAGGTATTTTAAAATCATTGTATATGAGTGAGCTGTACTTTTATTGAAGTGGAAACTATTTAATAAATCTCTGTATAATTAAACTGTACAAATCAAGCCGTTACCACTTAAATACTTTGAGTCATAAAACCTATTCTGCCAAAATAAGTAGGCATTACTTGAAATTTAGTATGCATTACAATTTAGTTATCTTAGTGTCATGCTTGTCACATTAACATGTTCACATGAACTCAAAACAAGTCACATTTAATTAATAAGTGTATATACTCTTAGGTAGAATAAGACTCAACCCAACAGACCCATTAAGCAGCACTACACTCAACGTGGGTGTGAAAGTGCTGGATACTTGAATACAACAGATTTCCAAGTCACTCATGGTGTCAAAAACATGCTCCCTAAGCACATTGGGAAATATGATAATTAGGCCATGGTCAATATGATCATTAGGTCACTCAAAAAGTTTGAGTTACATATACACTGTGGTGGAAAAAAAAAAATTATGAATCATCTGTTCTGTGTATTCAACTGTAACTCATACTTACAGTGTGCTGAATTCTTTATTATTGTGATTAGTCTTACTGAATGATGATGTAGACTTAAGCAATGGTCAAATGGACTGATAGTAATATCCCTACATAGTGCGTTGTCGTGGAGGGTCAAGTGAACGACCTGCCATCCTACGAGATTGTGGCTTCCCAATCAAACAGAAGAAGTCTGAAGAAGTGCCTATCTATATAAGTAGATAATTTTAAAGGAGCAGGGGGATAGATTTCTTAAATAAATTATATCCATGTTCAGTTTTGTAATTGTATTGGGTAATTAAGCATTTTAAACTAAGTAAAATGAGTTTCCCGCATTTAAACACGGATGTGATGTCAATATACAATTCTTGCGCATTCTCGATTTAACAGGAAGAAGGAAGAGAAAGAACTCGGACTTCAGACGCAGTCAATTAAAAACTACTTACTTTGTCGCTAGACATGTTGCTTGTTGTCGTACAGCTGGCGATGTGCAGTGGCCTGAAAGTACGCTACGTCACTGATTTATTTACTTTTTGTGCTTGCTCCCGTGGTGGCTGAAGTTACTCGCAGCGCCGGCCGCGGCAGTCGCGAGTTTAATTTCTTCAATCCGGCCCCCTGCTCTTTTAAGATTAACTAAATTAATAAAAGCCTGTGTTAGTTAGATTGAGACAAGTCAGTATTTTACATGTTCCAATGGAAATGTCTGTTCCTCCTCGGCTTGATCAACCTGAGATTCATTAAACCTGCAGAACTTTGACGGAATCTTCTCTCATCATGTTATTTAAGAGTTTCTCCGGTAACAACACAAAACAAGAATATGTTGCATTAACTCAACACATTTGAGTTAGAATATTTTTTCTCTCCAAAATATTGAGTTTAGCTGCTTAGTGTAAAGAAGTAATCTCAACATTGGGGTTTACAGTGTTGTATCAACAGATTTTGAAAGATCATACCTATAAGGTAGCTTTAAAGGTGAGTGGAAAGAATTGTCTCGATGTTTATGAATAGGTTCATCTTTATGGAGCAGGGTTTCCAATGTTATCTATTTATTAACTTTTTTAATTGATGTATTTAAGGTCATTATTAATATTCCATGCATGTATTTATTGGTTTTGGAGATGTTATGGATAAGTGTAGTGGGCTTTTGCGGTGTAACTCCCTATGAAGGTTAATTTCTCCCAAGGGAGACAAAAAAATACAATTTGTCTTTGCCTAATGGTAGGGCATGAATGTATTGAGCTACTGTCTATCAATAAACAGTTACAAAAAAAAATTAATTAGATGTTCAGTTTTCTTTATCAACACATTTTCCATTATTCTCACTAATGAACTTTGTCAGATTTTCAGTTGAGGGTGAATATTGTTGTTATTTAATTTCATTTGAATTCTTCTTTCTCTTTCAGGTTTTCCCTTCAGGGGTCACCACAGTGAATCATTTGTCTCCATTTATTCCTATCCTCTGCATCCTCTGCCCTCACACTAACTAACTTCATGTCCTCTTTCACCACATCCATAAATCTCATCTTTGGTCTTCTTCTTTGCCTCCTCCTGGTGGCTCCATCCTCAGCAACCTTCTACCAATATAATTGTCGTCTCTCCCTCTGACATGTTCAAATTATCTCAGTCTGACCTCCCTGGCTTTATCCCCAAAACATCTAACATGATCCGTCCCTCTGATATACTCATTCCAGATCCTATACATCCTTGTCTCTCCAAGAGAGAATCTCAGCATCTTGAGTTCTGCAACTTCCAGTTCTGCTTTCTGTCTTTTCCTCATTTGTACTGTCTCTAGACCATACAACATTGCTGGTCTCACTACTGTCTTGTACACCTTTCCATTCATTCTTGCTGAAACCCTTTTATCTCACTTCACACCGTACACTTTTATCCACCCATTCCAACCAGCTTTCACAAGCTTCTTCACCTTCCACACTCTCCACTGTTTGGTACGTTGACCCTAGGTACTTAAAGTCCACTACTTTCTGTTGCCTCGCAGTTTTCATACATGTCCTGCACGACTCTAACATACTTCTCTGCCACTCCAGACTAACTAAACAGCTCTTCTCTTGGCACCCTGTCATAAGCTCCCTCTGACCCTCTCTGTACTTCTCCATCAACATCCTTAAAGCAAAATTTGCATCAGTAGAACTCTTTCTTGTCATGAAATTGTACTGCTGCTTGCGAATGCTCACTTCTGAAAGAAGCCTACCTTCCACCATTCTTTCTCACAGCTTCATTGTATGACTCATTAACTTTATTCCTCTGTAGTTGACACAGTTCTATACATCTCCCTTGTTTGGCCTTTGCCAAATCTACCTTCACCATCTGCTGCTTCTCCCTGTACTCCTGTCTGCTTTCCTCAGTCATCTCAGTGTTCCAGTGTCCGCTCAGTGTCCCAGCGTCCCTTCTTCTTAGCTAACTTCATCGTTCCACCACCAAGTCATATACTTAGTTACGGTGCGTACCCACCGAACGCCACCAGAGAGTCATGTTTATATGTAAAGTGAGTGGAGGAGCTCAATGAAGCACTACTCTGGGTCCCGTGACACATCAGAAGCAGATTTCCATCACGAAAAAGCTTTTTATGATACAGTCGAGCAACCAGGTAGCGCGACTGATGCATTTTTGAGGCGCGAGCGAAAATAAGCACTGAATTTTATGTGGCACATTTTGTGCATTTGCGTTTATCGCTTCTGTTGCTCAAGTTGGAAAAAGCTGAACTCCAGCTTCAAGTCGTGCCGAAACAACAAATCAGGTAATGGAGTGTCAATGATGCTGTGACTTTGTGAATACAGTCACAGCATCAGCAGGACATGGAAACTGATAAAGATCGTGGCTAATAGGGTTCCCAACAACCCCTAAAAATGTGGAATCGTCCCTTATTTGACAATTAAATGTGCCATCCATTTTTTGAACTAATAAGGGACGCTTTTTGTTTCATATATTCATAAATGTCCAATGTGTCTGTCGGACATAGGAAATATATTAAATCTAACTATGTAATCTATGTAAAAATAAAATACAAATCACCCAAATACAGTCAACAAAACTCTTCTCGCAGCGGGATCTAGCAAATTGTTTGTGTTTGCAGCTCACGAGTATTGCTATCTCAGGATTGATCAGGTAGACACACACAAAACACTGGCGCTTAAAAATGTTTCAAAAACACTTGAACAGATATAGATGAGTGAGAAGAGGCCCATCCTTGGCTGGACATGGTCAGTAAAGATGAATACAAGGCGAATTGTAAACCAGGTTGGTGAGTGCTCTCAGTCCCACACTGAGGTAACACATTGCACAGCACAGCAGGCACACAATAACATAGAAAACAGACACGTCTGTGAGGCTTATAGGACATGTAGGCAAGAATATTCAAAATATATTACATTTATTGTACATTTTCCAAGATGTCTCGTGCATGTGCAATTTTATTTTTGTTGGATTAATTGTTGAGGATTTGGTGTATTTTTTTTAAGCCATTTGGCTTAGGCATATTCTATTACCAATCAATATAAATTACAATTTAAAGAACAAATCATGCTAACTGATTAATTGTTATGTTCATAAATAGATTAAAATGTAAAATAAAAAAAATATTTGGATAGGTTTATGGTTGTATTTCAAAGAAATAGCCAATACATTTTTAGTGAAAATTGCCTTACATTTCTTAGTTTGGTTTAATTGTTGTTCAGACAAGCCATGCAAGCCAATTTAATTAACAATTTGACATCACACTCCTAAATATGTATTTAACAAGGTATTTATGGTTCATCTGCAATATCCCCAATGATTAACTTTTGAAAGAAAATATCGAAAATACATTGTTGAAAGCTCAACTCATGACCTCATGTTGTTCTTAGTATCGTCATGTGTTAGATCATTCTGCATCTTGTTAACACAAGTAGTATGTACTTTGTTATTTTCTTTTTTATGTGGTTACATTTCATTGCAGTTTTTTTTAGCCTAACTTACAGCACGGATGCATTAATGTGTTTATTGTGAATAAAGCATTTCAAGCTTAACGTATGACCATTCTGGATGACCTTCTCACTAAAAGCACCATACCACCCCACGAGTCAGGTGGTTTTGGTCCGTGGTCAATAATGCCCTGTAGCCTAAGTTTCCCTTATTTTATTTTATGAAAGTTGGCAAGCCTAGTGGTTAATCACCCCGATCTACATGGCACCAGCTGTTTTCTATACAGAGACAGAAAAAAAATAAATAAACATTATAAAAGAGGTTAAATTATTTAGACAGCAATGCTCTTAAGTGGTTTGTGGGTGGCTCTTAACAGAGCCCCTCTGCCGAGAAGTGAGCCATGAATAGCTTCCTCACCTGGAAAGCTTCTCTGGCAGTGGTGTGTCCAGACTTTTTTTCAGGGGTGGCACAGGAGGGACAGCTAGTTCTGCTGGGGTGGCAACCGTAAATCAAGCATCCACAGTGAAAAAAAGAAATGCATGTCCTGTGCCTTCTTTTTGATACTTTAAAAAAAATAACACATATATTTTTCCCTCTTGTAAAATAATTGCTAAAACTAAATGTATTCTAAAGCATTGAACTACAACATCAGACAACCTGCAACAGTCAGCACAAAGCACAAATGTAGTGTGTCAAATTTCCTCCTTAATAATGTCAAAATTGTAACATTCATAAATCTTCGTATGGAAAAAAAAAGCTTATAACCTCATTCAGAACACCACAGGGTGTGTACACCTGGGGTGGGCTATCGGATTCTAGGGGTGGCATATGCCCCTAGACACGCCACTGCTCTCTGGAGGTGTAAACACAACCCAGGCCTGGTAATGGCTCCACCACAGCACGTCCCGCGCCACTCACATATTATATCATAAACTTTTACTTACCGCAGACAGATGAACAGCCGCTCAGCATAGTAGTTGGTATGTCGGCGGGCGAAGCTTGGACCTTCGCGCACAAACTGGGTGAGTAGGCCAGGCTCTCCAAGGCACCAAGGAACCGGTGTCCATGAATCCCTCTGCCACAGCTCAACTGTGTCTTTAGCTCTCCAAACCCCCATTGCAGCGGTCCCAGCTCCGTCGGAGGCCAGGCCGATCACGTAGTGCACGCAGTCCTCTGTCCTCCATCAGCTCAGAGGCCATAGTCCACCGGCAGCTGTGCTTGCACCTGCTGGGCTCAATCGAGATGGTGCCCCACTCCCAGGTTCTGGATCCTCCCGCTGCTGCTCAAGTGGGTCTTCCCCCGCGGGAGCGGTCCCAGCTCCACCCGAGGCCAGGCCGAACATTAAACACTGTAAGGTCAGAGACCAGAGTTGACTGGGAGCTCCTGGAGGGTCAGGAGAAGGAGGGAGGAGGAAGCCAACCGACTGCTTACTAGTGGTCCCGGACAGGGTCCTCCCACAAGTCACGTATTTCCGCTTCAGGTGCATGAAAATTGCATATTTGGAAGTGCGACCAGTTTGCTTTGGACACACTTCAATGTGCGAATTGTCAAACGACTAGCAAGGGTCATGTGGCGCTTTTTGGCTGTGTTGGTTGTGTTTAGTGTGAATGCACCATTAGTAATAGCGGAGAGGGTACACTCAATCCGACTGGACTATGAACACAGATCAGACGAGATGACCCGCTAAATTTAAGTATATGACCAAGAGGAGGAAAATAAACTAACATGGATTAACTCTATAGTGGCAGGCGAAGAGGGAAGATCTCAGCACCGTATCCCTGTCCAACTGGTGGACAGAAGACCGTTTGCCCGGTTTCGCCTTGGAGCCCGAGTCCTCCTCATACAGGCTCAGTGTTACGCTGGTGGTGGTTTCTGTCATGCTGGGGTCCAGTCTTGTGTGGGAATACAGCCTAAATTGGGAGCTAAACTCTAAGGCTAAATACATGCATGATTTTTGTCTCACATTACACTTTACTGATTTTAGTAAACGAATAAAGTGTAAGAGTTGTGTTGCAGTTAGCCAATCAGAGGACAGAAACTTACATGTCATTACTCCTATTGAGCTAGCCCCAAAATCTTGTCGTGTAGCCCCACGAACTCCAGCACTCAACTGTCTGGAACACACCGAAAAACTAGACTGAAAGGATTTTTTTAAACAGAAATCGATGGCATTCTTTTATACCAGAGATTGTGCGAAACCAATAAATGAAACCTTTAAATGTTCAAGACTTTAAGGAACTTTTTGTATCCAGTAAAACTTAAAAGATGGAGAAAACATGAAGTATTAATGGCTAACAACAAGACATATGAAAAGAAAAAGGGAGCACGAAGTTTTGACATTTTGAGCTTTAAGGTTTGTAGCATTGTCTGACAGATTTTTTTTGTCTACTGTTAAATGTTTTGAGACCATTGTGAGTCCTAAAAAAGGACATTGATTTAAGTTTTCATGATTTACAAAGTTTTTGCAAAATCTATTTAGCTTCACATTTGCAGGTTATTTGCTCGGTTATCTCCTCACCTTTTAATCACTGTGCTTTTGGTTTTGTTACCATGCCTACAGGTAGCTGAACAGGCTTAATTCTTTTCAAGTTGAAGATTTAGGGGTCCAAAGGTCCAAAATATATGTTCACAATAAATAATTTCATCAGGAAATGAGCTCCTATTCTAACGGCTACCATAGGTGCAGTGAGTCTAATCGACCACTCTGACTAAATTATTGCATGCTTGTTCTCAAGAGGTGAATGACTGTTCTTTCTCCATATTGATTAATGCATTATGCTTAGCCTTCAGAACAAAGTATCAGATGTATTTTAGAATGGATAGAGGAAAATACAATTTTTCATTAATGCAAAGTAAAAAAAAAACATAATTATGGAGAATGTTTCAATGCTGCACAATTTTTTACATTTCCTTTGGAGGCCTGTATTGTCTCTCTTTCAGTCCAATAAGAAAGCTTGACAAGCAGGGATGACAGCAAGAGTAAGTACTCTCGCTAAAGCTGTCATTTCAGTGTAAAATATCACTGCAGTGTGGCAGGTAGTTAAAATGGCTCTGGACCCACATTTAAGCTTAATTCAAAAATAAATGTGCTACACTCAGAAAGACAAGATTTCAAATTATGATCGAGTGATTATAACCCCTTAGAATAGCTATTTCTTCTAAATCTTCAATGGCTCTTTATTTAATATCACTCCCACCATTAAGTCTTAGCCTATTATATAACAGGAATTATATATTGTATGTTTTATTAGTATGTATTTTTTATTATTTTTATAATTCTTTTTGTAATGTTCATATTTTAATAAAATCTTTCAAATTTAAAACACATTTGCATTCAAATAAACTTTTTTCTGAAAAAATTTAAATGACAGTTGTGAACTGCCACTATATGAATAAACTAAATTGAATTATCAAAACCTGGCTTCGTCTATTAATGTAGCTACTGTATGTGTGCCTGACTTGTACCACTACACTCACTGTGTTCAGAGTTTCTGCCCAAAATCCCTACTTCTCCTGCCTCCTGCATGGATTCTCTGCAAAGCCGGTTAGAAGTAGCTAAAGATGCTATACAGAGTATCAACACATCAAAGACAGTGGTACACTATAATACTGGTGTAGTACTTCCTTAAATAAACAAAAAACCTTTAGGAATATAGCGCAATGTTTCTGTGGCAACAGTAGGGATAGTTGAGGTGTGGGGGTTTAGCTGGGCAGGCCTGCCGTGGCTGAATAGCTACCCTGCTGAGATTATGAGTAGGGCAGATTCTGAAAATTGTTTCAAAATCTTTCTGGAGGAGACCTGGTTAATCAAGCCATACGTAACTGGAAATTTTATGTCAGACTTTCAAAGTAAAACAATGTTGTAAAATAACGTGCACTTAAAGCATTCTCTCCTCATACTGTCTGCCAACCCACCCACAAGCACCAATCCCTCCACCAGCACCAATTCATCCTCACAACCATGTTCTTCCAAACCCTCCATAAGAATAAATAATCATCACAGCCATGTTATGCCCCTGTTGGTTTAAAAAATACAAAAACAGATACAAATACCAGCTGCTTTGCACACACCTACTTTGCATACATTTACACATACATCCATTTTCTGAACCGCTCAATCCTCAAGGGGTCGCTGGTGCCTATCTCCAGCTGTCAACGGGCGATCACAGGGCCACAAAGAGACAGACCGGAAAAACCACCATGCACGCACACTCACTCACTCACTCCCACCTAAGGACAATTTGATCAATTAACTTGACAGTCATGTTTTTGGACTGTGGGAGGAAGCCGGAGTATCCTGAGGGAACCCACGCATGCACACGGAGAACATGCAAACTCCATGCAGAAAGGCCCTGGGCCGGGATACGAACCAACAACCTTCTTGCTGCAAGGCAACAGTGCTAACCACTGCGCCAAAAATGGATTTTTTTTATCTCACATAAACCTTATTGCAGCAGCATGATTACATGTCAGTAAAATAATAAACTCCTTACAATTATTAAAATTTTCACATTCCTAAAAGTACTGGGCTATGTAACCCATTTGACAAACACAACTGCAGCCAATGGAGCATTTCACAGTACTACCCATTTAAAGCCCGGCCCAGAGCTCTGAATCTCCAGAGTTCAGTTGCTGCTGTAGCATCCAGCTCTGTGCTACCAGCCTTTGGTGGTTGTTGTTTCTACCTGGATAGAAGATTTCCTCATTGGATTGTACTCGGTTTCACCGTGGATGGCGAGCTACCCTTCAAAAAAGAACCTCCATTGGACAAAAAGACCTTGTGATAAATCTCTTAGGACTTGAGCTGAGTACAACAAGGAAGACTTTGGGTTTTTGTATTCCCTCAATTGGTTCCTTCCTTATTTCCCTTGCATTTTTGTAAATATATTATTATCCTGTGTCATTTATTCATCTGTAAATAGCTTCAATACACTGTTTGAAACAAAGACCATTTGTGTTCTGTTCAGTTTCTTTTTATTTACACACCTTGACTTTAGAGCCGAACTTAATCTGATAAACATTCCACCTGCTGGAAAAAAGCAGGTTGATGTGCAGTCCTGAAAAGCGTTACAGGTAGGAAGAACAGTTGCAACTATTTTCCAGCCTAAATTCAGCCTTCAGTGCTATCTTAAACTCAATTGGCGTTACACATAAAATACATAAAATGATCAGTGTTTATAACTAAATCAGATAATTCTGAGATCTGGTCCAAGAATAGATAGTAAGGGCCTGGTGGACGATACAAAACCACAAAAAAAGTGGTTTTAATTTTTTGCAGTTTGGATGAGGAAAACTAAGGATTAGATGTTCAAAACAGCTGTAGTTAATAACTGGTCTAGGGTGAATTTGCAACTCTGAATGAAAGATGGTTGCAATTCCTCCTCCTCGTCCAGTACTTCTAGGAATGTGAAAATTTTGATAATTGGTAGGAGTTGACTCATTTATGATTACAAAATCCTCCTGCTACAACCAGGTTTCTGATAGGCAAAATGGTTTAATTTTATTATCGCATATCAAGTCATTTACTAAAAAAGTCTTTGAGGTGAGGTATCGTATGTTTTGTAAACCACATCTAATTGCTGTATTTTCTTGTTTGGTTTGAGTCATCTTTATTTTAATGAGATTTTCATAATTTGCTTTTGCCGGGTTAACTTTTAGTCTATTTGATTTTGGCCGTGGGCAAGACACTATCTTAATGGGGCATTAAGTGGGTAACAGTACAGAAGCTGCAGAGAGGTGGGTTAAGCTACGACTCTGCTTCCTGGTCTGGACCCTGGTTTGTTTTGAAGGACTAATCTGTCCAGACTCCTAGAAAGAAGAGGTGCTCCATCCAAAGTGGGATGGATGCAGTCTCGCCGGAGCAGACCAGGTTTTCCTCAAAAAGTTTTCAAATGATTAATGTAGCCTATGTTTTTTGCTGGACACTACTCGATGAAATGAGACAACCATCGATGAAATGACAGCATGCAGCTAAACATGTCGTTACTGGTCCAATCTGGCAGGGGACCAGAAAAGATTACACAGTCCGAACACAGCTTACACACTGAATGAACACTAATTTTAGTGACCTCCGATGTAGGACCTCCGATGGTGTAACTGGGTGTCATTACCGCCAGCGTGAATAACAATCTTACTGTATTTACGCTTATCCTCAGCAAGCAGTTCCAGGTGGGATTTTATGTCGCCTGTTCTGGCCCCTGGAAAACATTTGACTATGGTCGATGGTGTCTCTAATGCCACGTTTCGGACTATGGAACTGCCAATTACCAGAGTCTGTCTCTCAGTGGGTGTGTCACTGAGTGGGGAAAAGCTGTTAGATACGCGGACAGGTTGGTGGTGCCCTTTGGGCTGGGAACTATGCTTTCTACGCACTGGGACCCAGTCGGCCTGAGATCCCAGCTGCGTAGGTTCTGTTGGAGGACCGCCAGGAGATTCTATCCTTGTTGGCTAACGGGCCTCGACTATTTAATGGATTCTCAACAGCGCGGAGCCGTGCCTCTAACTCTGTTCATTGTTGATGAATGGAGGATTATACAATTGGCCTTAAGTTTTACATTAATGAGTATGAGGGATTGCTGTGAATTAACAACAATGCAAGTTACTGTCTATTGTCGCTACACGTTGGTCCAGGTGCAGTGAATGCTGCAAGTCAGTGACTCATCGCAAGGTTGTGGGATTCCTAAAATAGAAAACTTTTAAACTGATTGAAATGTATTTATGATTGAATTGAAAGGCATTTCTTATAAAGTGCCTTGAGATTACATATTATGAACTGGCACTATATAAATAAATGAAATGAATTGAAGATTGACACTGAATTTAGAGTACTTACAAATTTGTATGTTATTTTCAAGGGACATTGGTGGGAATTACCCATGCTTAAAAGTGTTTCTCTATGTTTGCACAAAGTACCGCAGCAATTTCCTAATGTTGTGAATCTGCTCAACATTTGATAATAAAACCTTTCTGGTTCTGATAAGCATAACGTAATGTTGTAGCAAATATAATGTGAACAATAAAATAAATTGTCTAGTAGTTCTGTTATATTGGAGGTATTTAATTTGATCCACTGAGGTGTCTCTATATGCCAATTAAATACATATTGATGCTATTGCACTGCTTTGCATCACATAGTGAGGTAGGATGAGCCTGTATGAGATTGGCTCTATTTGCCAAACCAAAAAATTCTGCTAATGTTGTTGGTGGTCTATTTTTTCTCTTTATCAATGTGTGCAGGGTTATTACACTTCTCTCAAAGAAAGTTCAACTTTAATCTTTGTTGATGAGGCATTTTGCTAGTACTGTTTGCAACAATACTGATGTTCACAAGGTTACAGAAAGCTTGTATAGCATTCAAACCTTTTTAAAAGGACCTCTACAGCAACACAAAGCAAATAAAGAGGACAAAAAACAAAATCTGAATATGAAAGAAAAAAACATGAGGTGTTTGGAATGCACAGTTTTGCTAGAAGGAGAAAAATTAGAACTTTTCTCCCTTTCTTGCTTGTGTTTTTGCTGATATCTCAGCACATTTGTCTCTCCCATCTGCCCCTAAACGTAAACATATAAAGTTATAGAGAATGATCATTCTTCTTGTCTCTTAGGAGTGCACAGGCAGAAAAAAGAAATGCCGTGCCTTATCATAAATCTGAGCAGGTGTTTTTCTCATACCAAGCCTTTGTTCACAGCTCATCCACCACTGCCCCCATATATACAACTATTCCCATCCCAAGTTTTTATTGTGGTGGGTGTTAGATTACGGTTCAAGAACACAATGGAAATGTGGGAAGTTGCCACCAAATACAAGGTAGGAAGAAATTTAATAGAACAAGAATTAGCTTTTCTCAGTCTACACTGGTATGTATGGACAACAGCAAAAGTGAACATTTTAAAAGATTGTATTACATTTAAAATATATTTGTTTAAGCTTAAGGCCTTGATCAAACGGTAGGATTTTTAAATTGCCGCAAGAGTTTCAGACTGCTCACATTGGGATAAAAACCATAGATGTTCCTGTTTTGGTCCTACAGTGTATGATGTGCGGCCACACTGCAGTGACGAGACACCATGCATGGACCAATTTTTATAAGCATTCCAATTTCAGATAGGAAATCTCACAAAACCTCATGATAAGGACGTGACTACATTTCAACAGAGAGAAAAAAAGTATAATCCTGTCATTGGATCAAGGAGTGAACACTGCAGAAGCAGGGGCTTCTCCTGGCCTGTCACCTCGCTTTCTGTCACCTCGCTTTCTGATTGGCTACTTGTTGCATTCAATGGGCTGCATGCTTGTTTCTTTTCACAACACTCCATTACGGCCACATATCAGGCCAAGACAATCTAACATAATATCCATAAATATCCGTGATTTGCGATTGGAGTGGTCCTAACGTCCGTCTGAGCAGAGCAGATAGCTCTTTACACACCACACATGGCAAGAATATCTGTTAGTTATTATTTAAAGGGCCGTCCCAATAATCATGGCATGTAGGAAAGGAAAAATCAGGCAAAATTGGCCTACAAAATCTGAAAATGGGTCTTGTCCGAAAAGTGCACATGTAAAGTCAACACACTAAATCTAGTGTTACAAAGAAAGATAAAAACAGTTTTTTACTCAAATAAACAAATGTTTACTCTTTCCTCCAACCCAACTGTTAGAATTTGTAACCATTGTAATATCATCACACAATAACTACACATTGCAGCAAGTCCATCTACAACGTTTTATTTCAAAGAGGCTATGGCTATATAGTAAAAAAAACTGTATTCTGTTACATGGAAGGGTACATGGAGGAAGAAAAGCTGAGTCAAAGCTCCTCAGTAAGTAACAGGCTGACCTAAGGAATTAATTAACAGTCTATTGGTTTTACATCGTACTTTTATGTGGACAGTTAACATAAATAGAGCTTCATTCTCAGTTTTGGTGTTGTTAATTAGCACTAACAGTTCGGGAAGGATTGTGCTTACATTTTTTTTATTGAGGTTGCAGAACATTGTGTAATGCATCTCGTTAAAATGCAACACTGTGTTTGATCTATAACTCTTCCTAATGGTTTTAGACTTCAGATGTTGCTGCTTCTGAGAGTACAGGGTGTCTAATGTTCCCAGCACTAATTATTCCAAGTAATTACAGTAAAAAATCTGTAGTTTCTAAAATAATTTTGAACAGTAACTAGACTAAAGTCTAACATTGTGATATTGAGGTTTTGGCCATGGTCATGCAGCATTCCTTAAGTTACAGTTACTGATACAATGATTACTCATACTAACAACTTGTGATGTCAAATTCCTTTCTTTGCTTCATAATATTATATCATATAGTGTATATACAAAGTATTCTCCTCCTTGAATGTTTTACTCATTTTATTGCTTTTAGAAACCAATCAACAAAATGTAGCTTTTTGACAATTGATGTACAAGAACTTTTTAGTGTCAAAGTAAAAACAGATTTCTACAAAATGATTACAATTGATCCTATTCAAGTCAAAAGTATTTTTTGGCCAGCAATTACCCTCAGAATTCTGGCATTTTCCAGTTGTTGCCATTCATTCAGTCCATACTCGTAACTTGCTGCAGCTTTTGCCTTTACAGTGCATTCTCAAAAAGATGACGAAAAATAGAATGAATGGATTTTTTAATAAGGAATAAAAATTGTGGATTGAGACCATCGTATTAAAGCTGTCTAAATAGATGCACTTTTTGCCTCAGTGCAAAACGGACTGGATTTGAATGCAGACAAATTTTGGTCTAAACAAATGCTAGACTTGTTTAATGAGAAAAGTATAAAATTATGATATACCCACCAAACTATTGATTTTCAGTAATAATTTCAGAACACAACTGAAAATGTTTCTGCATCTTTATCTTCATTTTTTATCATAACTGTTTATACATCAGACCTTCTACTCATTTAGGTAAAGCATTGAATAATCTAATGTTTGCCCTCATTTCAGCACTGAATTAAATTTTTGGTGAGAAATTCAGTCAATTCCTTATTTATTTATTTTTTCAGCTTGGATTTCTAACTAAGTTTAGCTTTAATATTAAACGGGACAATGAGCATCTGAAGAATCATTCCTATGATATTATGTCATCAGGTTTATTCACCTGTAATCAACATTAAATTTAAAGCATAAAGGGAACAACTAAATCAATCCATCCAATCATCATTCCATCCATCCATCCATCCATCCATCCATCCATCCATCCATCCATCCATCCATCCATCTACCAACAAACCAACCAATTATTCAATCAATCTTTATTTATATAGCTCTAACAACCAAGGCTGACCAAATTGCCTAAAATCATTAAAAAGAGATAAAATTTAACATAGACTTTGGAAATAGCAAACATGTTATAACTGAACTAGTTAAACATTTACATAAATAGCTATATAAAAGCTGATTAAACAATGAAATGATAAAAAGGGGTATAATGCTTTATGATAAATGCTGTGTTCCAATTTTAATCATGTAAAGAACCTTGAATTGCCTTGTGTTGAAAGTGTGCTATCCAAATAAAATTGCCTTGCCTTGCTAATGCCTTTAAGTGCTAAATGCCACACAAAATAAAGAGATTTTAAGTTCGGGCATTACTCAAATGATATTTGTTAAAATGACGGATTAAGATCATCAGGGATGTGTATATTTGCTATCTCAAAGTAGAGAATAGCACCTGTGACAAACATTATGAATTGAGAGATGTATCCCAATATAGTCCACCCATTTACCATTTCTTAAACAGGTCTTAACTTCCTAATGACTAGCGTTATGTAAATCATTTGAGATTTTAAAAAATCTAGCTCAGCAAATAAATCCAAACGTTCCCATTATATTATAAGTTCTATTTGTACTTCTGAGGGGAAATTCAACAAATTAAAATAAGTCAATGCTTTCTGAGACGGTTATTGATTCTGTATGACAAGACTGAGTGAAAATCATTGGATGGTCAAAATAAATTAATACATAAGTAGGGGAAATGTTCTAACAACCCATTTAATTTGAAAAAAAAATACTAGAAATAATAGAAAACAGCTAAAAAATAACCAGTTCAATCAACCTTTTTTTACATGAAAAAAAGCAAATTAATTTGAGTAAAGTCAAACATACCATGCTTTCTGCACATGTTTATATGTGGTGCGGACATAATACTGATGGAAATATCTAACAACAGATGGACGCCTGACCCTCTCAGACGGAGGGGAAGAAGCAAATCTATTTAAAAAAGCCATAAGGAGATACACTACTCAGAAGTGATCCTTTTTTCACTTCTTTAAAATTCTGCTTTGATTACACTGCATGGCTTAATTGGAAAACAATCAGGGCAGAGAGGTCAGGGAAGATCAGGTGAATTCTAATGGTTTTAATCACATCCTGTCCCATCCTGGCAGATGAGAAAATTACATTTTTGTCTTGCTAAAAAATATATATTCTCTCATCATTGCTGTAGGTCTGAAACACATTACATTATTAATGACATGATTTAAGAATCTCAATATGCTTTTTTGGCAGCTCGATCCATAGCTGCTATGAAACTGAGCCTTGTTGATTCTCTTAGGTCTCATTAAGAAAGGTTTGCTTTCAGGCCCTTTTATACTTTCGTACATCTTGAAAATCTCTATATCATGTTGCATTTGTAGCTAATGCTCACTTTTACTAAAAATAATATCTTACAAATTTACGTTCGTGTTTTTTAAGACTAGACCATAGAAGAAACCCTGCAGTAGACAATATGGAACAAGTACTGCAATCTCCCTTCATTTTTATCCCGACTTGTGTTTTTTTATATTTTAATGAAACTGAATTCATGGATGGAATTAATGCTTGAAAAACGCATAAATGCTTAGAAAAACCTGGAAATATAAAAGCAAATCTACCATTTTAATAAATGAGTCTTTCAAGCTGACATATGTAGCTTGGTTCAATTGAAGCATTGGCAGTGGTGTCCTGGGGGTGTCCTTTGGTATCTGGCACAAGGACACCAGCTTAGTTGATCTAATGGGACTTGGGAATTTGCAGAGTGTATCCTCTGTGGATTTGGTTTGTGTTCGATCGAGATGGAGGTAACAGCGTAAAATCTTACTGGGGTCCTTGACGAGTTCCTTGAGGAGCCCCTGAACAATTTTTGCAATGTGACATTGCTTATGACCTTGCTATTGCTGGTGTTGCTATGGGTAAGAGCAGTAAGTCTGCAGAAAATGTTTAAGTGCTTGGCACATTTCTGAGCAACATTCAGATAAAGTCCAGGTTTCCTAGCAAAGGACTTACCTTTTAACAAGATAATCAATACTATCCACCTTAATTCTCATTGGGTTCATTGTGTCTGATTGTGTTTCCTAACTCTCCACTAAGGTATTGACGATTATAAAAATATTATTAATTGCTAAATCTTAAATTGAAACAATGCCTGAATGATGTTAGTTTTGTGTAGAAATAACGTCACAAATGAAATTGCCAGTTTTAACCATTAAACTGTTTTGAGGACTTTAGTGCCTCAATAAAGCGTGGCCTTGTAGTCATGGATTATTTATACCTAGCTCCTTTCTTTTTACAGAAGCTTTTTCCATCCAGCCATAAACACTGATACAGACACATAGTTGATGAATGTATTAATGTTATTGTATGACTCATGAATGTTTTTTTACACTTGTTTTAAACTACAAAAAAATCCCACTACATTGTAAATATCAAAGCTAGATTGCAATTTGCACAAAGCCATATTTTGTGGTCAATGGTGTAGGCTTTTCCTTATGTGTTTTTTGGTCATTTTTTAATTTAATTTTCAATTGTGTTTTTCAGTTCATTTGTTGTATGAATTGTACAGTCTGCCTTTCCTTTAATATCCCGTTTTGCATGTTTTTTTTTTCAAGAGAGGTCTTTTGAAAATGAGTGTGTGTCTCAAGGAGATTTACCATATAAAGGGGAAATAAAAGGAAAAATCAAAGTACTACTTCTTTTGAAAATAATTTGTTAAGTCATTTTTAAGAAAGTTGGACAATTAAGATTGAGACTTTCATATTCTGGCTCATAAATTTGCAGTCTATCAAATTGTTCTGATCCTCTGATCGGCCTCTTTCCTGCTAATGATAGAAATTGCCTAAAAGTCTCTCCCAGCCTTTGTTTGATAGGAGCTGAGATTCACTGCTGCAGAAGTTGCAGGATCATTATGAAAGTAATACAAAGAGACAAACAAACATCCTCACAAAAACATCTATGCCTACAAGCAGTTGAGGGATTCTTTCACCGAGCTGCATCTCTTGGAAATGTGGGAGGAAAACAACATATTTCCTGAACCCTCGCAAAACTTAGCTAGTGGTTAGCCAGAAATGATCTATATAACTGTTTTACTCAAACACTTGGAATGTGACCTTCTTTGTATTGATTCTCAGGAAACCAATCTTTAGTTAATTACATGTTTATTTTCTAAATTATGCATTTAACAACTTTATTACTAAATTTTATATCCCATTTTAAAACAAGCAATTTCTGGATCACTGACAGCACAATAATGCAGGACATACCAACTCTTGATTTCACTCAATACTAACATTAAAAGTCAATCCATACTTTATTCACAAGAAATTCTTTTTTTAGGGGAATACTGAGACGACTCTATGTTGAACACTTCTCTGCACATAATTTCATATGATGCATTATTTTGTAAAAAAAAAAAAGACATGATAAAAATATACATTTTTTAATCCTAAATCATTGTCTGCGAGTCTTTATTTGGTAAATAACAGTATTTAGGTATATTATAAATGTTTAGCTTGATATTTGTTGTAATTGCCTTGAGTTGCTGGATTAAGCAGGGGGGTTGAAGTAGTAGTTAAAGCATTAATTGTTAACTATTTAAAACTATCTATTCAATTTTTTGTTTTGAAAATATTTAATTCAAATGATGCCTAAATGATGTGAGCTGTGTGTTGAAATAACATCACAAATAAAACTGCCAGTTTTAACCATGAATCTATTTTGAGGACTTTAGTGCCTCAATAAAGCGTGGCCTTGTAGTCCTGGATTATTTATACCTAGCTCCTTTCTTTTTACAGAAGCTTGATATTATGGCCTTCAGTTGCTGGGTTATGCAGTTGGTTTGAAGTAGTAGTTAAAGCATTAATTGTTAAATACTATTCATTCAATTATTTGTTTTGTTAATAGATCATGGCTTCATTGGTGCCATCTTAAAAAAAGCTTTTAAACCTCCAAAAAAAAACAATAAAATATTTCATTAGTTCTCATTGTTCAGTTAATTCATTCAGTATTATATTTAAAACAAATGCATTTGCTGTTAACAAATATAATACTTGGTACCATTTATCAGTTACAAAGACAGTGATTAGAATATGTGGCGAAATACACAGGTGCAATATCTGTACTGTTGTCTGTCTTAGTTCATGGCCATTGTTTTAGTTGTTGATTTGATGATATTATAGCTTTTCTTAGCATATTTCACTGTCCCGTTGTGTCAAAATGGGAAAACCTCTGACAACAGAGCATTAAAATGATAAGATTATTCTTTCTACATACAATCAAATCACTGCAGAAAAGTTAGAGCATTAACCTTATAAGTGATGATTTAGTTCACATATAGTATATTCTCAAACATAGTTTTAGTTAGCAATTATGGGAAACAGATGAATGAATAAAAGTTATTATAAATCAGTCCGCATACCTGACACAAACAGAAAGCCACCCACAAAGAGTCTGTGTGCAGATGTTCCATTCAGATCCAGTAGCTTTTTTGAGGTACAGATGTATTATAAAATAACAAAATTCTTTAAACCTTAAAAAATGATTGCCTTGTACATAAAAAAAATGTCTGATTTAACCTAAACTTTTTCTATATATATAAAGCATATTAGGCTCTCCAGAATTTAATGGTATGTACCAGGTATGGGTCAGTCAAATAGTGTGAAACAAGCATAAAGATAAGTTTCATGCTTTTACATGTGAATCATTTTCACTCAAATGAAAGCATAAATCAGATTCTAATATTGCATTGTTGCATAACGAATTTACAATGGCTATTTAACTCAAAGCTCTGCATCTCCACATTGGATCTGACAGATAAAAGATGCAAAGTGGTTTATTAAAAAAACACCCACACGTAATTAGAGGCATATTATCCACTGTTATTACTTTTGAAGCCCTTATTTTATGTTTTTCCAGATTATTACCAAACAAGTTCCAATTTATGCTGCATACATATATGCATCAAATTGTCCAATAGTTAATGCAAAGCCAATAACGCTAGGCAAGGCAACTTTATTTGTAAAGTACTCTTTCAACAACATGGCAATTCAAGGTGGGAGCAGCTTTGAAGAACATGAGCGTATAAACAAACAACTGTTTACTAAATCATTACAAGCAATCATTACTTGTGGCAGCTATATTGGACATGAACACCTTTTGGAGCACAAGATCCACTTGCATGTTTACTGGTGCATCAGTGTGGAATCTCCAACAGCCATGGACTATATCTTAGAGGAGGCATATAAAAAAAATTCCTTTCCTTTCCTTGTTTAGCTTATTTTGGCTACTGCAGTCTCATCACTTCACCCTGTACAAACAAGAGAGAGCATTCCATTGTGTACAAGTGTTTAGCTGTCAGTCTTCTTCCCGCTAACCTTGCAGGTGACCTGAATTCTCATCATGCTTTGCAAGATTGGATCTTGCTTGACAGGATCAACAACAGCCATTTACAACAAAAATAAAAAGTAAACAGAACCCTTGTGTGATAGAGCTCATTGTCTTTTTTGAGGCAAAAATAAGTAATATAATAAATATGTGTGACAGAAAATTTTATTATTAATGCTGGGACATTAAGAAAGGTTTAATTCTCTTACTCAGCTCTTAGATAGCTGTTCTGCTTCTAAGGTACAAACAAGAACCAATTGTATGTAAAAATCTAATCTTGACTTATGACAACTCTTGTTATTATCTGGTGTTACACTTATGACAGATCCTCTGAATGTCTTTCTCAGCATTATACAAAGTGTTCCTTATTGTTATCTATATTCTGATTGTCCACTGAAAGTATCTCCAGATTGTTTACTGCTGACTACTGAAGTGACACTTCCTCTTTTGTTTGATTACGTCTGAAATAATCTGTATGATGTAATGATCGTCAGAAGCTGATTCAATAGGATGTGGTTGATTACTATAAATACTCATACATCTGTGCTCAAGCTTCAGGGTTCTCAGCAGGAGGCCCTCCGTGCACGTAAAATAAACGATGTACGAATATAGCTGACAATTTATTTCATTCTCTCATCCAAGGCCTCTCAGACACCCAGATTTCTACCACAATATGATATAATTAATTTATCCCTGTGAAGAGCACCATTGCCATGGACAGACGTACTTGGTCAGCAACAATATGTAAGTAATGTGTCAAAGAAACATCCTCTTACTGGAAGCTTAAGTATTTTTTTTGTCTTATTTCCAACTTGCCAATAACAACTTGAACTAATGTGAAATGCCATTAAAAAGGATCCTATCAGCAGAAGAGACTGATGACAGTAAAACATTTCTTGACTTTGTATCCGAGGAGGTGACTGCTGTCAAGACACAACAGAAGCAGATCTTAGATCTTCTGGAGGAGGTGAAACTCCTCAAGAATGAGGACAAGGACTGGCGCATTATGAATCTAGAGTGGAGAGTGGACAAACTGGAGCAGTATTCCCGAATGAACAATGCGGTCATCACGGGGCTGTTACTCAAACAGCACAGTTAGTATATATGATAGTTTGTTTCAAAAGACAACGCTGCCATCAGTGCAGACATCAGTGAGCCTTTCGGTCATTCATAAGTGGCCAGTCTGTGGTGGCAATGAAGCACAGTCAGGTGTTTTTAACAAAAGGTTATGCGATTTCAGGATAAAGGGGTGTGTCGGCATGGTCTGTAGGCTGTCGACGTACAGGGTTGAGTATAAACCATGAGATTAAAAAGTTTGTGGTAAACAGAGAAAACAGCTTGGAAATAAGTTGTTTTTAATGCTTATTTAAGCCCCGCTCTGCAAGTCTTTTTGTGAGCCGCTTCAAATGGTGACTGTGCTTCTCAGTCCCAGTAAACGGTATGGTGATCTGGTCTTCAGCTCTAAAAGGCCAGAAGCTCCCAGACCTCTGCATCAGTCCAGTTTGCTGTTTTAGCAGGTATGGTTTACAAATGCTAAATTAATTTCCCATGGTTACTTTCATTTTAAATACTGTTTCTTGCCAGGGCTCAGAGCATATTTCACACATCCTCGTGACATCTGTCTCTGTTATTGTGTAGAAGAGTGGTTAGTGTAGGTGCTTAGAAAACAAAGGCCTTTTTCTAAGATCAAGTTCCATCCCCTTCTATCTATTTTTGAGCCTTATAGCAACCCAAAATGTATTCAGTTGACCCAACATGTTTACATTTAGTTCACTCAACAAAATTCTTTATTGCTAAATCGAAACAAATCAGTTTGGTGGAAATTATTTAAATAATTTTAATATGTTCACCAAGCAAGTTTATTTTCTTCGAGTGCAACATGCAAATTTGTGAATGCATTGCTCTCTTACGATGATATTCTTCCATCAGTTCATCTATATCCAGAGGTTTTTCTTTCTAACCAAGACATTGCCATCCTTGCCTTATCTTCATTGTTAGTTGCTGTGTGGCCTTTCTATCAAATTGTCTTGGCTGGTAACATTAGGTTCTCAGCTTGGCTTGCCGCATTCTTAATCTGTCTTTTATTGACAATTTCTATATCGCTGCAGGTTGCCAAGGGGTCATGGTTCAAGGAACCTTTTCAGACTGGCATTGAGCGGTATCCGGTTAGTTACCACTTGGTCCTAAAAGTTTACATGGGGACTAAGCTACTACTTCTGCTCTCTGTTGGCAAGCATAGCATTTATTTACCATTAAACCTGGCTGTCTATTCCCAGCTCAATTACCAGGAGTCAGGTGGAGCAGGACTGGTGTTCATTACGTTAATTGTTGCTAGTTGAAAAGCATTAAATAAGTAGATTAAGCTTAATTTACCTACTATTTCAGATTAGATTAATCAAATCTATCACATTTACAGGTTTTTAAAGTCAAACAGCTTTTATCATGTATTGGACAAATTTATCATAACTGAAATCCATTTTAAAACCAATTTGATCAATTTGATATTGAAAACATTTAAATGAGGATGCAGGGAGCATTTTAATGGGAGTCAAAAACCAAATGCACAGAAAATGGTGGTTAATAATTCAGTCATTATGTGTCAGCAGTTGCATAGATGCATTCTCATAAACTGCAAAAGGTTTAAATTATTTGTGCTGTTAACCACAAACTGGGTTATCTACAAAAGCTTGCAGCCAGACCACACAGATCTCTCCCGATCTCATAAGCTAAGAATCTCTGGTCTGGTAAGTAGCTCAGAGGAATAATATAGTTATGCTATGGAGCTACAACCTTCAGAAATAGAAACATAACATAATTTTGATTAACTTTAAAGCTCTAGATTTTGTCCTTATTCAAATGATCTTAAGTGCCCTGTAAATGTATTCATGCCCCTTGAACTTTTTCACCTTACTTTCACTTTACTTGGGTGTTATCTGATAGACATACACAAAGAAGTACAAAGTTATTATAATAAATTAATAAAAGAGAAGTACACATATCAAAAATATTTATCTTTAAAAATCACAAACCCAGATCTTTGTTATTCAGTTGTCGGCATTGGTGGTTAATATAACTTTCTAGTGGCCACATGTTTTTTTTTCTGGTAAAACCATCTTTTCGGTGTGCTTATTGATTGGAATGAATAACATCCCACAAAGAGTAACAAAAATTCAATGCAATACTAAATGAGTGAATGTAAATTGTTTAGAAAGTTCTACCGTTGGTATTTTAAGTTAAACATTCAAAGCAAGCATAGATCTTTTTTTTTACAGATTCAAAGGTTACATAGGAGCTTACCTTCTTCAGCTCTGGAGATGAATTCTTTCAGAGTTGGGTGAAGCATAAACATTCTTTGAAGGTCAAGCTCCCCCTTTGCAGGTTACACAAGATAAAGCCTATTGCAAAGCAAAGCTGCTCCTCCTGAAATAGGTTTTACTCATAGCAGTGAATATCTGCATATATATATATATATATATATATATATATACGTGTGTGTGGATGGGGCTATGTGTAAAAAGTTTTCATTGTAGTCTTCAACATTTTAAAGATGGTGGAGCGCAGTTTTCTAGTCTATTTCATATTTAAGAGCTGTCTTGTTTCTGAAATGAGCAATAAGCAAATTTTATAGTGACAAGCAGGAACTACTTAAAGCCTAAGAGCTTTTTATTTGTCCATAAATGAAAAAAGATTTTTTGACTTTATATGAGTCTTTGTTTGGCAGAAAAGAAGAAGGAAAAAAGAACCAAAGATGTGAAGAAGAGACAGGTTGGCTCATTAATCGCCAGAAGCAGGAGTTTTATGAACAAAAGTCATGTGGCCTGTGTGGGCACATGGGTTCTATATTTTCTGCTCTATGCAGGCTCTTTGATTTGCACTCTGTCTGGAATAATAATGAGCTGTTCAATCTCTCTGCCTATACATGTAGTGTGCTCAGCAGTTCCCCCTCCTTTTCACTGGCAGCATTGTTGACAGGTGGTCCCTGTGACTTGCCTCTGCACATTGGTCATTTGAAGGATCATTCCCTTACTCTGCTTGGAGATCACCTGGGCTTTACTCTGAATTAATGAGCAGGTTCTGGGTTCCTCTGGGCTCTAGAGTTATCTATCAACATAAATCTCCCATAACAAGAGTGAAGAATTGCAGCCCATCACCTTAGAGGCGCTCGTAAATAACAGGATTCAAACCCTTTGGTAAAAACAAGATGGAAACACAGAATACCCTTCTTTGGGCAATGCCCAAGTGCAGCAAAAAAGTGTAATTGCTCATTTACTTTAACTGATTTTTAACATACTTTTGGAAAACAGCTGTGAATGTAATACACCTAATGTAGATAAATAAAAATACTCTTGTGGTTGGTTGAACTGATTCTAATCAACTTTTACTATATTCACACTCAGGAAATTCCCAGGAAATTGGTGTAATTGAAAAGTAGAGCTATGAGAGTCTTCATAGTCATAAGCAGAGTGTTAGGGAAAAATAATAATGTTGTATTATTATTTTCTTAGGGTATATTTCTTTATCACATAGTTTAAATGTATTTTTTAAATGTCATTTGGTTTCAACCATATGTTCCTTTGTATACACCCTGTTCTTTTAAGATTCTAATGAAGTTTGACCAAATAAAGACAAACTGCAGTGGGAGGGCCCTTTGAGACCAGGTGACAGAGCTTCGTGATCAGGACACAGGGCTGGGAAGCTGTCTGAGAAGCTGAGAGGAGAAAAGACAAACGGTCAACCAGAGTATCTTCCTGGTCTCCCTCTGCAGAACTTTACTTATTTTATCTCCCACTGCAGAGTTCATTTAACTTCAATTTATCTCCGACCCCTGTGTGTGATTCTTTCTAGGTTAAACCACTGTTTTTTACCCTAACACAGGGTTAAAAATGTACAAAGTTGTGGAACTGCCACAAATTTATTTCTACATATTATTATTGCTGCTGAGCTGAATACCGCTGGTTATTAAAATCCTTGGAGTCTTTTGAATATGTACAGTTTGGCCTTGGCTTTCAGTTACTGGTGTGCTTAAACTGTTAATGTTAGACCTTAAGACCAAAATCTCCAGGTGCCACAGTGGAGAGTTTGGCCATAAATTTGTAACATGGATTTCACAAAGTAGTTGGCGAGAATGGATATGAACTCTTACAACAATCATCAAAACCATAGTTTTTAAAAGGGATGTGGAAGATTTTTTCTAACATTTTTGAATACTTAATGTAAAACTATTACTCAACAAAATATAAATGTATAACTATTACCTTGATTTTAGATGGATGTTACATAGATAGCGCTTTAGTAACTTGTTGGCTTAAAGCTCTGTATATATAAACATTGACTGATTGATTGATTGATTGAAATTAAGGTTTTTCTGTGCCTCCATATCATCCATAAACACATAAAATTCAGTCTCAGTGGAATTGCACTTTCTCTCCCTCTTGGTTGCTATGGTTACCAATGAACCGCCCCATGTTAGCCTGATGAACATTCACTTGGCACTTTGCATTGACCGTTTATGGTGGAAAGTGGGTATGTAGGAGGTGGGATATGACTTAAAATCACCTGAGCACATTTTTATGGAGAGTGTGATATATAAAGCGGAAATTGTATTGTAAAAGTTGTATGTCAGTTGCATACTAATATGGTTTCTATTGCTGGTTTATATATTTATTTGCAGTTCAATTAAGTTAACTTAAATTACTTTTCTCAGCTTACATGCCTGGAATCTTTCTGCATTTGATTATTATTAGATTCTGCACTGAAGAGAGATCGTTTAATACACAAGATTTATCAAGTTGATATATATAATCTCTACAGACAGACATAATCATATTGTGATTCCCTGTTTGAATCTGTGAAATTTTTTAACCTGTCCTTTATTAGCTTGTTCTACCACCCTACAAAGCAGCTTGATTTGAGCTCAGTCTGTTAATTATAGCAGTTATTTGAGCTTTGATCTTTGGCTGATCTCATTTTAGAGCCAACTGTAGATACTCCCTTCTTCTAGGTCGATCACCCATATCCAATTAGGCACTGAATTTGACAGGGGCTGAGGAACTTTGGTGTTTGCTCTCTTCGAGTACTTTAAACTTGGAGTTTGCAAGCCCTGATTTTGGATCTTCATTACTGAACTTTGCTGAAAAGATGACAGAAAGAGCACTTACAGGCAAACAGCAACAGATCTCACACTGATTTTACATGTTATAACAATGTCAGGATGAAGGATCGAATAAATTCTTTAGGGATTAAGCACAATTTATTTTCTTTGCTAGTGTTATCACTAACTCCTTTACTGTCTTTGGAAAAAAACAAGTATAATTTTTACTCAGGATAAAATAAACCATAGGGTAATTTTAGTGGTCCTGAATTTAAACTGCTGTTTTTCTCATTATATAATCTTAAACTTTAGGATGTTTGCATCACAGTCTGAAATATAAAATCTACTATGGCTGGTGGGGTCAAAATAAACATGTTTGGTCATGTATGTTATTACAGTTTTTTGTTGCCAGTGCAAAAGAGTGCTGTTCATAATCCACTATTTGGTACCACGAACTGCATTCCCTCTCTGTTCTCTTTTTAATAGGTGGTCCGCCTGGCCCTACTTTTCTTGTTTTTCCTCCCTATTAAAAGTATTACAAGCTCAGTGATTGTGTGTTTCTCTTTCTATATTGCATTGAAGCCACTGACAACACTATTACTTCTATAAAGATAGTGTTCACTCCTTCTTATTATACTAGTTATTCTAACAACCAATAAGATTGATTACCATAACTATGCAGCTGATACTCAGCTGTACATTACAATGTCACCAGGTGACTATATACCAACCCAAACACTAAATAAATGCATTTAGCAAATCAATAGCTGGATGTCCCATGACTTTCTCCATCTGAACAGAAACAAAATTGAAGTAGTTATCTTTAACCTCACCACCAGTTGACACCAGCAACTATAAAGCATGGGCCGTCTCCAGATGACTATAAAGCATCAAGCTGCGTCTTGGGGACGTACTATCTTGCTCACTGCATGTACTACTGGAGTGTTCCACTAGGGGGCAAACTCAGAGTACAGATTACAGAACTCTCAGACTCAGGCCAAAACAATCACAGCAACTGTAAAGGAGATAATCAGCTGTTTCGGATTAATACAGAAAAAGACGCCAGCAGTGTTGTTGAAGGTAGGTATGTAAAACCATATTTACCGCAATTGTTGCTTGTTTTCCTAATGCTTTTGCTTCAATGCACCACTTATAACTTTACCTGTATGGAAATCGTACCGCGTTAGATTAGTTGTTACTGAAAAAGTGGTCATATAAGAGAAACATGCTACTAAGTAACGCGTTACTGGCATCACAATCTATAACCTGAAGAACATTTTTAAGATTAAAGGACTAATGTCCCCAAAGGACCTTGAAAAACTAATCCACGCATATATCTTTAGTCAGATTGATTACTGCAACAGTGTCGTCATATGTTTACCTAAAAAGTCACTCAGAAAGAGACAGCCAATCCAGAACACTGCTGCTGCTCGCGTCCTCACTAAAACCAGGAAAGTATACCACATCACCCCAGTTTTAAAGTCCTTACACTAGCTCCCTGTAGCTCAGAGATTAGACTTTAAGATGCTTTTACTAGTTTATAAATAATTAAACGGTTTAGCACCAAGGTATGTTGAAGACCTGTTGTCACCGTTCCATCCCAGCAGACCACTCAGGTCCTCAAACTCTACTATACTAAACATCCCTAGAATTAGAACCAAACATGGAGAAGAAGCTTTCAGTTTGTATGCCCTACAAATCTGGAATAAATTTCCTGATGGCAGCAAAGCTGCTGAATCGTTATGCTCTGTCAAATCAAAGATTAAAACTGGACTGTTTAAAATTATTTTGAGTAATATAGAGTTTTGAAATAAATGTTCTTTTTATGCTTTTCGTAAATTTTTGTTTTCAATTTTATTGTTTGATCTGTTTTTGCTTTTCCTAAATTGATGTTTTTAATCAAATTGCGTTGACTTGCCTACTTTATCTTTCTCACAGACAGTATTCTTGCCTGTGTCTCTTGGTATATAAAAATTTTTTTCTTGTACAGCACAATTGGTGGAGTTTTTACAGTAATTTATCTGCTGTACTTTCCTTACTTTACTTTTCCATAATAAAGTACACCTATCCCAATGTTTAACGGTGTCTTTTTTCCAGGTTAACCACTTGATGAAGCTGCTGCTGTTTTTAGCTTTGTAACTTTGATCATTTAAAAAAAATAAATAAATAAGAATGCAGAGCTCTGTGATGGTGTTTGTAGCCATGTTTTTTTTTCTTGAACAGAGCCCAGCTAAGTCCTTGCTAATTCTGGTGTGTGCAAGTCAGGTAATCTATCGACTGAAAGTCAGTGGCTATAAAGGAATTTTTTCATGGGTGACTAAAATCAAGCTGCGTTGTCACTACATTGGTTTGTATTGGTGCTCCGATCTTTTGTTACGCAATCTTTATTACAGAAACAACTCAAAGCTGATATGTTCAGTTTCTTGCCTGTCGCTACACGCAAGTAATTTGCTAAATACAGGAAGCAAAAGGATCACTGTACTTAACGAAAAGTACAAGATGTATTGATGAATTATAGATTTAGTTTGGTGCATTTTGGTGAAAAAAGTACTTATGACAGCTTTACAGATGGTATTCATGATGAAGAGGATTCATTTTAGGATCTTTATGCCATTTACAATAATTCTCAGCAATTTGTCAATTACAGAATCTGGCCCCCTAAATGTTGGTTTGGATCTACTCCAGTGCACCTGTTCACTACCTGTACTTAACTGCTTTTGATTTGACATCCAGTCTTTTATTTTTCTGCATTAAAAGGGTGGAAGTCGAGCTATCTGTGATTGATTACATTTTTTGTGCGAATTCATATCTTTTTAAGCTCTGTCCTTGTTTAAGTAAGGTACTTTAACTTCTGCATGATAATATTTTATGAAAATGAGTTTAAAACAAACATTGAGAGGACTCTGAAATTGTTAATTAAATTTTTTCTGGTGTTTAAGAAAAACAGTGTGGAAAATGAGTATTGAAAATGTAAAAAAATATTTCTTAGTTTAAATATTTCTAATGGGGTCATAAACGAATGCTGAGAACAACCAAAGTATTCCATATCCTGGACTGAAAGTAGCTGTTTAAAAGTAAATACTAATGAATGACAATTTTTATAAATCCTTTTTTCCGAGAATGCTGAATTCAACGTCTTTCATTAAAGTGAACACCGACCGGTGTCATGCCTTGTTAAAATGGGAGGAGGGTTTGGAAAAATTACATAGGAAATGAATAAGTTGGGTCGGGATGCGTTGACAGATGGATTTAAGTGGATGGATTGATGGATTATGAAGAAGCTTTGAAAGAACAAAAGGATCAGAATTAATTAACGACTGACCAATGCAAAAGGAAGACAATGAATGAGAGAAAAAAAGTAGAAATAAAACAAGGCATAATGAGTGAATAAAGCACTGAAAATGTGCCGATTAATTATAGGATTTAATTTCATTAGTTTTTTTTTTCTAAAATCAGATAGACATTTGTGATTTGAAGCTTGATCTATCAACAAGACAATTCCCTATTTAAATATCTGCTTGCAGCTCTCTCTGTATAGTTTGCAGATTTTTTTCTTGGAATACTCAGGTTTTCACCCACAATAAACAATAAATAAATAATAAATAAAAAAAATTTAAGCTGCTAACTCTATATCGCACTTTCGTGTGCCTGCGTGTGTATGTGCATGGAGTTGGCGTCTCCAAAAAAAGGAATGGAGACCTTTTTTTGGTGCCTTTTACTGCTGTGAAAGGAACCAGTTGAGTAAAATGTTCCTTAAATATTGTCTGATAACAAAATTATGTTAAGGTAAAACCCTCATCTTTTCAAAAAGTAAATCATAAATGAGATCAGATAATTACTCAGACATTGCTGTCTTCTCTACCTTCACTGTGGAAAAAATTGTGACTAGGTGTCCATGACGACACATCTGCTAGATGAAGAATTGATATCCAAATGAGTCTGACAAGTGTGACCATCATTAAAGGAGAGGTGATCTAACGTGAGGGTTCCATTAGTCCACTATTAACAGCTGTCAGCCTGCTGTGTGTTGAACAACATAACAGTGAGCATGAGAAGAACATTAGAATATAATAATGAACATTTATCAAACTTATTATTGTAAGATAAGCCATATGGGAAGTCTTGGTGAAAGGAAAAATGAACCGCTTCATTATTGAAAAAAAATCCCAAAGAACCTATAAATTAGTATTTAATCTGGAAATTATTATTTTTTAATTAGATTTAATTATATTAAAGCATGATTTCTCCAGTAATGACTTAGAATAGTGTGATATGTCTTGGCATATGTCGTATAACATTCTCAAGTGTGTATTTTTTGTGAATAAGTAAATGATGGACAGGAAAAATAATCACCTTCTTTCTCTGCCATCAATGTGGCATTGCTACAATTTTTTTCAGCTGTGATTTGGCTCTGTTATATATACACCATGGTGTCAGTTTTCTGGAAACACTTAACATTTTTAGCCTTTTCTGATAACATCTAATTTGATTTTGAGTTTTTCTTACATTATTTTGGATTTTTAGATATGGCCAATGAAAAAGGCATTTACCTGATATTAATTTTAAGGTGAAATATAAAGCCTTGTCCCATCTTTACTTTTCTCAGTAACACAAAAACACGGTTGTCCACATAAACTGATAAACTGGGTTAAGAGAGCATTATTCAGATCAGCACCCAAGAAGCCCATCGTCACTCTGAAGGAGCTGCAGAAATCCACAGCAGAAGCAAATGATCTGTGGACATAACTCTTACATTTGACGAGTCATTCATTCCAGAGTTATTGTTGAAAGAAAGCAAAAAGAAATCATGTTTGCTTCAAAACATGTGAAATAACATGATCTCACCAGATTAAAAGTTTTACATTCCTTTTTTTACCCCAAATATAGTGCTATGTGTAAAACTAAGGGGTCCCAAAATTTAGGCCTCATAGGCCGGTGCCCTACCAAGTTTTACATGTGCCTCTGCTCCAACAAAGCTGATTCAAATTGTCCAACTTCCTCCTTAGTATGGTAAAGTTTTGCGGAGACCTGCTAATGAGCCATCATGTGATTCTGGTGTGTTGAACCAGGGAAATAACTAAAATCTCAGATGGAAGTTTATTTTCTGTCAGGAAAATGACCTCAAGCATACAGTCAGAGCTACAATGACATGATTAAGCTCAAAGCATTTTTATGTAGTAAAATGGCCCAGACCTAAATCCAATTGAGAATTTGTGGGAATACTTAATTACTGATGCTCACGCTCCATCCAGTCTAACTAACCTGACCTATTCTGTATTCTGCAAAAGAAAGAACGTCAATCTCAAGCTGTGCGAAGCCAGTAGAGATACACCCCAAAAGAGTTTCGGTTTTAACTCCAGCAAAAAGTGGTCCAGCAAAGTAGTGACTCAAAGGGAGCTGAACACATTTGCAAGCCACAGTTTTCAGGTGTGAAATTGCGGAATGCGTGAAAAACCATGTCCTTTCTCTTCCTCTTCACAGTTTCTTCTCTTTACTTTTGATGTTATGCCACTCTTTTATACAAGTCGAGTTTGTGTCCTGTTAACATATTACAGCATAGTAGTTTTAGTGTATAAACATTTTAAACTTGAATAAAATAATAAAAAATATATCTTCATCAATATTTTGTCTTTTATAAAATAAAGTAGTGCAAATTTTGGTCATTCCAACTGAGGACACATTTGTTCTGATTTAATATCAGATAATGAGAAAAAAATAACTGTCTCTTCAAACATTTTCACTGTCTCGTTTCAGCTTTTACCGGCCAAAGTTGAAGCCTGTGCATTATATCTAAATATTTTTTTATGTGATGTCAATCATATTTTCTAAAAAAAACAACTAAATTAATCCTTAATGTATATTAGCACATTTATTTGTTATATCGAATTTCTTGCAACTCACTCACTATGCACATTATGTTTGTACAAATCATTTCATAGACTCTTGAAACTAAGCAATTAGAACTAGTAAAAGGATTTTAAAAAGTGTAAAGAATCATAATAAAGATACTGACTTTTCCATATGTGCACCCTTAACTTTATTTCACAGTACTTTGTCTGAAAGCAGATAACATAGTTTTAAGAATTGAAAATAATAAAAAAACACATATTTGTGCTCTTGTTTGTTTTGATGCACTCATACAACTGTTGAACTCTCTATATGTTTTCCTCATCACTTTGAACTCTTATTAGACACAGAAGTGCTACAATATGCAATATAAAAAACATGGTTCTAAGTAGCTAAATAAACTAGAACCCTGACAGCTCTTGAAAGATACTGAAATGCTTTTTATAAAAAAATAATAAATGGAGATTTAACAACAATATAAACATTAGAAATAAAACAATTTACACTTTTACTTAAATCTCAAAAAATTTAAGGCGGTTGAATTATAAAGTCAGACAACCCAGTTGACAGATAACAAGGTGCTTACATAAGACATTCACATCAGGCTCATGAATGTTTCATCATAGAGTAAAATAATAATGACAGTTGCATTAGATGGACAGAATAACATAAGAGAAAGTGTACCAATGGGTCTGAAAGATACATATATGCAATCCATTTTACAAACAGCACACAACTCAATTCTTCTACTCAGGTTTGGGAGCCACATAACACATACATGTATGGTATGTATGCTGTACTGTTAAAGTTTCTGATCCAGTAGAGATTTGACAGACTCAGAGTTTTCTCTCACCTCTTGTGCCATTAAAATCGGAAAAGCTTTGATCCCACAACCCTTTTCCAAACAAAATGGGTGAAAAAAAATGAATATATAATGTTATAATGAATATATAATGTTATATACTGTTTTTCAGACTGAAAAACTACTCATACTCAACAGAAAGAGACAGAGTTTGAAATAGGATTTTAAAAACTTTGAACCTTAAATTTAATACAATTTGAAAAGTATCACATTTGAAAAGGATGCAGCAACTTAAAAATTCTTTCTAATTATTTAGATAATGGCTGAATACAATTCTTTACTCTTTGGCAATTGACTGTTGTTGACCTCCTTGGTTGAAATGTTCCAGACTAAAGAAGTATTTGTAATATTTTTTTTTTATTTGAAATGAAAACAGTCAACATAATGGAGGACAGACATTTGCAACTTTTGAAATTGTGAGTAAATATGTTGTTATACTACATTTTTTAATATATTTAAAATTATCAGAAAAATATTTATATTATGTAACAATCATGTGAGTGACGGGGAAAATATTCTTAAATGTTATTAAATATGTGATGAATCATCATGAGCCTTATTGGAATAAATATATAAACATCTTGTAAAATAAAAAAGCTTGAAATAATATATAACTTAAAAAAATAATAAAACATGATTTATAAGTTCACAGCCATTAAGTCAGAGGATTCAGTTTCACATTCAAAAACTATACTTTAGCATGTTAATGTTTGCCTGTTGCTTGTCTCTTAGAATATACAAAATGATTTAACAGCCTATAAGCATATAAAATTCACATTAAACCTCTCAGCAAGCAGCAAGTCCCATCTGAATAACAAACTATGTTCGTTCATTTATACGATCGCACATTATGCATTATGCAATATAGCAGGCTGGAAGAAACATTGAAGCAAAATAAAAACAAGAATAAAATCCACAAGTGTTAATAGCATGATTTAAAAATCCTCTTCAAAATACATGAAAAAAAGCTGCCAAAGACAGATCAGAAAATGTATCTGTTACATTCATCTATCGGGCTCCCCTGCAGGGCAGTTTTCCGTCTACCTAAATAATGACAATGTTCAGCTGCCTTCCCATTGAAGTGTTAGTGTTTAATAGCAGACTAAACAAAATCCTGTTTCTGAATATTTGTTTTCCAATTTTTTATTTTAAATGACAAGCTTATAAGATAAATAACTGAAGTTGCATTAATTAACTACTGGTTAATTTGATCCCAAGACTAGCCAGGAAAATTGTAAACATTTTTAGTTTTTTTCTACTTTGGTACAAAAGGTACTAATGGCGGTTCATGGAAAGGAAACACAGACGTTAACAACAGCATGGTCTGCACTGCATTTTTGCCAAAAGGGAGTCTTTCAGGATCCAACCGGTGAATACTGCACTTTGTGATTCAGGGTACTTAAAAACTGAATCCGTCTGAATCATGAAAAAAGCTCAAAAAGGGAAAAAAATATATAACAGGTATAGTCTTTGAAATTACTTTAACACTAGAACCGCACATAGATCATTCTTACTCCTTATATTTTGTCAGGCTCTAGGTAACACCTTTAAATTGAACTCTCTGTGTCTAATACTTTATGGCTTTTACTACAATGTCCCTCTTTAACATTGCATCAGTTATGGGATATGTGTGACATAAAAACATAGACATTTGACCTTTTATATCAAGAACTGAAAAGTAATTTTTATCCTACAGAAACAGAATCAAATACACAGTGCTCATTATATTGGCCTCACTGAAAATAAAACCCTATTACCATATTATCCATGTGTGAGTGCAGACCAGAAGAAATCACTATTGGCCATAAACTGTTGACTCTACTTTAGCTGATACTATTTAATGGCTTAAAATGAGAACAAGAGGTGAAAAAAAACAAAAAACAAAAAAAGTGTAACACGTCTTTTTGTTACTTCTCTCAAAAGTAACAATGAGAGTAATATATCTATCAATATATATATATATATATATATATATATATATATATATATATATATATAGATGTTCACTGCTATAAGTATTGAAGGCCACTATAAACACTCTTCATCTGTGGGCTGCATGCATGTATTTTTGAGTTCTGCAGACCAACACAAATTGTCCTCTCTGCGAACCATGCAATAATGCACCTATAGGGTTGGAAAGGCAAGCCACCAATGCAGTCCACATAAATAAATATCTGTCTTTGTTTATTAAATTATTATGCATTTGGGAATCTGTTTGAGTGACTGAATATATTTGGATAAATGTACAACCTAGTAAAGATCCGATTATTTATTTACTGAAATTATAGAAGTTAGAGGGTTTGGTTCTAGCATGACTGCACAAACCGCATAGTTTGTATACCTATAGCTTCTTGGGTTTAGAATGTGTGAGGACTAAATTAATTTTTGTCAAATATATTACTTTATACAGCATGTTTAGTCCTTAATTTTTTGGTTTGTCTTTATTTTTGGTTTGGTACCTTCAATTCTCTGCTAAATTAAGAAAAAACACAAAACAGATATTGGGCAAGGCTTTAGAAACATTTGCTAATGTGAGATTCTTCATTAGTACTTTCACAAATACAATACCTGATGTTTAATGTTTAATTTAATATATAAAACGTTTTTTTCTCTCTCCACTGGTCATGTGTTATTCTCCCTACAGTTTATAAAACTATCAAAATGATGAATATACAGTGTGTTGAAATGTAATCTTTGTCACTTTTAAGGCTCCTAGAAATGGGAATAAAAACTATGGCAGGTCTGAGGAGTGCTGGAATGAATGCGGTTCTAGCGCTAAAGTTAGACTTTAACATAAATGAATTCAAAATGGACAGCGGCCAGTTTGATAAACCCGATTCATCTACTAATACTTCACCATTTACACAGCAAACATTTCAAATATAGAAATCCTTATCTGTACACAGTTTTCAATTAAATATATGCAAGGAGGAAGAAAAAAGTGTTCTGTTTGTGTGGGTCCCGATAGTTCCTCAAAATATTTTACGGTTTCATTTTCTTCATATAGTAGTTTCATATTACACAACAGCAAATCCACTGTCACAGGACTTGGCCATGCGATACCCCAAAAAACCTAATATCCATTGTAACATATATATAATTAATTTGCAATATATTTTTTCCCAGATGAATGCTTTAGATAATAAGAGAATCTTCACCTCATCTTCTTCACAGTCAAAAGAGAGTGTGATGTACATGAGAGATTAGTTAATTAGGATAGAGAGGTATCCATTGATTCAAATGTCAAATGATGTTCTTGTGTCATTTTAGCAACAAAAGGTCCCTTTTAAAAACACCTAGATGAATTATGATTTATGTTGGGCTGAAACACCTTTCCAGTAGTCTAAAATATCATGCAGATCCTCATCCTTTGCAAACTGAACTTTCTTTCTCAGTGCATGGCCGGCAGCCATGTACTCCTCATCTTTATGTCGCTTGCGGTGGAGTCTGAATCGCTCCCAGATGCTGTGTGAAGGTTTGCAGTAGTATTCAGGACTGGATGAGTAGCTTAGGTTGTGATATTGAGAGGACATCTGGGAGTACGCTAAGTCTCTGGAGCGGGAGTGGGTAAGGGGTTCCAAAAGCTTGTGGCTATCAGGTCCTTCTAATTCTTCTATTTGAGGATCAGGATATGAATGCCGGTGATCACTGTACTGGCGGATCTTATCTGCCTCAGCCCTCAAGATGGCTGCGGCAGGTGTCACTGTAATGATACTCTCTCCTGTTGGCGAGGTTTTCTCTATGTACTTGGAGTCAGAGCGGTAAGGCCTTGGGCTTCGCATGGGCCCTCCTGTGGCAGTGCTGGGCCTCTTTGGCGAGACATCAGAGCTTCTATGCCTCTGAAGAGAGTGATGGTAGCTGTCCTTATACCCTGGAGAAAGAAGGCCAGATTTACTTTGAGGGTGCTCTGATATTAGCACCAGCTGGGGCTCTGCTGTAGACACTACTCCAGATTTTACCCCTTGAAAAGAGGTTGATTCTGACTTTAGGGCATCTATGCAGTTATTGATTATCTGATTCACTTTATCAACTTCTTTTGCAATTGTGGAAATCTCTGCCACTGATCCTTGACTGTTCCCAGCCATTCCCATATCACACTCTCTGCGCTCATGATGATCCATGCTCCGGACATCCATGTAGTTTCCCTTCATCATTTTGGGAGTCTCACTTATCTCCTGAAACTTGTACTGCTCCATTTCACTTGCAGATGGTAGGTACGGCATGCGAGCCATGCTCTCTCCAGCCAACAGCTGCTTTTGTGACATGCGTGAAATAGTCCCACCTTCTAGTTCTTGTCCATACTTGAGTTCCATTATATTTTTCTTTAGACTGCCTGATTTCCTTTTTTTTTCATCGTTTTGACGCTTCCTTCGCAAGCAATAATAAACAATTCCCAGAAAAATCACCATGCTAAAAAGGCAGCCTAATATTGTCATAATATAGTGAGTAGCAGTTGCATTGTTTACAACTCTGTCTTTTCCATTCCGAGGACCAGTGGACACAGTCAGACATGTATGGTTGTGTCTAAGAGAATTGCGTATTGAAGCAACACAGTACGTGTAGTTAGTGTGGGGTTTAAGGTTTTTAAGCTCAATGTCTTCCTTTATGTCTTTTAGATTCTGAATATCTGTGAAAAAGCTGTTGTTGTAAAGAACCAGAATGTACATCTTCTTGTAGGGATGAGGAATCTGAACCGAAATGGTGGCACCTGTGTTTGTTACTTCCTTCACTTTCATCAGAGGGGTTCCCTGCACATCATTTTCAGCTGTACTGACGGTTATGTCCTCTGGTTCTGTGCCTGAGGGACAGTCTTCCAGCCCACAAAGTGTTGAGTCAGGTGGTAGTGTCGTGGACTCCATGGAGATGGTAATAAATGGTGTCACATAGTCATCGGTACACACTTTAGTCAGCATGTAAAGTGCATTTTGTTGCGTGGGGTCGTGAGGATTCTGGCTCAGTAAGCTGTAACCTGCAACACCAGGTGGTGAGTTACAGACCATCCGCTCATTTGTCCTGTTTGGGAAAGTAGAAAGCCAGTTCACAAACCCCAGCAACTCACATGAGCAATTGAAAGGGTTTGTGTACAGCTCACAAGTAGTGAGCTTACTTAGGCTGGTAAACGTGGACCCATCTAACTGCTGGATTCGGTTCATAGAGAGATCAATGTTTTCTATGTTGGGACATTCCCAAAAGGCATTAGGTGTCACAGTTTCAATCAAGTTCGCCTGGAGGTAGAGGTACTGCAGCTTTCCTAAACCTCGGAGAATCCCCTCTGTCAGGTTTCGTAACTTATTGAAGCCCATTTGAAGAACTTGCAAGTTAAACTGAGCAGAAAAGGCTCCGTCCTCTATATATGAAATCTCGTTCTTGGTCAGGTTCAGGTAGGTCAAGTTGGCAAAGCGACTGAGAGAAGAATAATGGATACTTTTGATTTTGTTTTCATTCAGACGAAGGTCAACAATGGTGTTATTGATATGCTGTGGGATGGCCTCATAGGGTGGCTGATTTTGGCTGCAAATTGCTAGCCATACAAAGCCCTTTTCGCCCTCAATTAACCAGCAATCACCACTTACTCTGTCAATGTGAGTCAAACACATTATAGTTACAGACCAAAACAAGGCACTCATCACCCCACCTGATCTGCAGGCCATTTGTGCTTCTCTGAAAGTCATTTACAGGGCCAAAAACCCCAAAAGGGTTTAATACTACAGTTGCTTCAGACCCTCGATTTGATTCTGTTGAAAAAGCTGCAAGATGTTCAACTGTTCTCAGAGCCAGAATAATTGCAATAATTTCTCTTGTCTTTATTGATGGTTGTGTGATGATGCATATTGTCCCCATGTACCAATCAAAAAATTTTTGGCTATACTCTTTCGGTTTCTTTTCATTAAGATATGCTTGTGGCAATATTGAGGCGATGTTCAAAAGGAGACTTCACCACCTCAGCTTGTCTTGAGCTTTTGTCCTCAGAGGCTACCATCATTAAACCGTCTCATCTTGGTGATTTTGACAGTTCTCTTCTTTCTCTGTCTCTCTCATGTGCACAGATGAATAACCTGCAATATAAAAACAAGAGCACAAAGTTGATGATAAACCTACATTATAAGATATGAAACATATTTATGTTGACAGTATAATGTTACATATGAAGGGGGATTCATGTTTACTCAAGCCCTTCTTATTTGCTCTTCACCAATTATTTTGTACACAGTTTAAGAAGTGTTTGCAGTCTCTATGGCACACTGCTATTAAGGGAAACTGTAGGCCAATTACCACTTGACAGGTTGAGGAAGCAAGGTCCCTGTTTTCACACCATTAACCTGAGGACTGTCAGGCAGGAGGTCCATGTTAAGAAGCTGTGTTAAATCACATACACAGCACCATGCAAAGTGACAGCTTGGATCAATGCATTTAGCATTTTTAACTGAGAACCTTTTGCATAAATTAAAATCTCCTAAAGGATTGGAATATATAAACAAAATAAATCATATACAAAGATCATTCTTTTAATTAAAATGTTATGAAAAATGATGTATTTAAAAGCTCCATAAATTCAGCTTGTACAAACAGTGCCCACACAAAAAAGCTATACAATGGAATGAAAAAGTATTTACCCATATTTTTTTTTTTTTTTTTTAAGTTTTTGATACTCCTAAATGTTTCAGATCAATACAAAGTTTTAACATAACACTGAATGTTATGTTGATATAGCACGATTGGCCTGCTCAATACCATGTCGCGACATCTCAAAACACTTAAAGTCTAGACACTTAAAGTCTAGACTGACTGGTATAGAGGAGAAATCATTGTGATTCTGAAGTTTTCCAAGTTCCAAAAAAGCCAAGGAGTCCATGTTTGATTGTTGGAATAATGTTCGCTTTCTGAATTGCTCTGTTAGGTTTATCCTAGATATGACTGGACTCAGCATAGAAAATGCCTGACATTTATTTCTTTAGTTCATGAGTTCTCTTCCTCAACATCTTGGGGCTGAGTAAGATATTCTTAACAAATTTGAGAGTGGTCTTTGTGTTTCTTTGTTCAACAGCAGATTTTACCTTGGAATGCTCCCATGGATACCATACAGTTTCTTTCTTATTTCTGAATTATGAACACTGACCTCAACTGTGTCAAGGGAAGGTTCCAAGTGCTTTCAATGGTGGTCTGTGTTCTTTTGTGACCTTCTGGATGAGTCGCCAATGGACTGTTGGTGCTTGAAGGAAGGCTCAGTATTCCATGTTTTCTCTATGTGTGGATAATTGTTGAGATTGTTGTTTACTACAATCCAAAAATCTCAGAAATAGCTTTGTTGCTGATTACAGTATGATCTATGTTATGAGATGTCTAAGTTTCTTCAGATCAGGGCATGATTTGGTATTTTTGAAATCTTCTCACCACCTTCATGATGTCAGACAGATTCTTTTAAACTATGTTTGAATCTATAGACAGTCATCAGACCTGGGTGTAGCATGTGAAATCAAACTCAAACTGTGTGGCTAAAAACAGTTAATTCATAAGGATGGAGGTGTGTTGTGATTCAAATCAAACTGGCTTGGTCTGACAATCTTTTTTCCTTCAATAAGTTCAATTCAGTTTATTTATATAGCACCACTTCATAAAGGTTGTAATCTCAAGACATTTCAATTAAACATATATCCCTTTCAGTTTAAATGTTTTCTTTTTTAAGGAATGCCAGCAGATTGCATTGAGTCATCAAATTCAGTTGTACCCCATTTATGCAGACTCCAACCACCGCAATTCTTCATAGTAATTCCTAATACTGACCAAGCATGTAGTGAAAGTGGAAAGGAATAAAACCCCTATAACAGGAAGACAACAGCCAGAAAAAGAACCTGGCTCAGTATAAGCGGACATCTGCCGTTGGGATTTGAGAACAAAGAGCGAAGACACAGAAGTAACAAAAAGAAATGATGTAAGAAAACTTTCTATATCGGAGAATACTAAAGAAAGTAAAAATGTTATAACAGGACACGAAGGACGTTCAATTACTGGAAAAATCATCCCAGTTGATGCACCCCTCCAACAAGACAACACAGCTAAGCAGGATGCCAGACTAGGTTTAGCTAATATGGAGAGAAAAGAGATGAAAGATAAAAACTAAAGTTTTGAAATAACAGCAAATAATGCAGATGAAGAGTAGAAGAAGAGAAAAGTAACAGAGTGAAGAACAGTCTAAACCTATAGCAACATTACTACAGAGATATCTCAGGATAACTCAGCTATTACTAGGTGGAATTTGTATGTCCTTTCTGTGCATGCATTTGTATTCTCCAAATACTCTGGCTTTGTCTTACTGTCCAGAAACAGTGGTATTGGACTTTTTGAATTTTTTTAATTGTAATTATAAATCAGTGTGTAAACAAACAGTCTAGTATATCTAACTATTTCCTCATTGATAAACTGGTTACCCGTCCTTGGCATACCCATCTTAACCATTAATAGCTGGGAACAAGCCTTCAACAACCTGCAACAAGCATAAGGGTGCACAAAATGCATTTATGGATAAATAATTGCTCCCAAAACTATATAATTTTCCTCACGCTCTCCATACCACCTCCCACCCCCTTTTCTGTTTTCAAATCGAGTAATGACAGCTTTAATTAGTGAATGATTTTTAATCATGTTGAATGTTCAATTGAAATAATTCACAACTGATTGTTTGGAAAAAGACATGCAAAAATCGTGTGCAATAGTTTTAATAACATATATTTAGGAGCCAAAATCAAAACATCATTATCTGCTGTGCCGCAACATAAAGCTGTTTCAGATACTGTCATGATCATTGCTATCATTATTTCCATAACTAGCAGCAAAAATGCCTGACTATACTGGAAAGTGTGTTTTGTGATTAATGTTTAAATTTCAGTGCACAGAAAAATGTCCTGAGGTCTGACAGCAACCTTTCTCTGTTATATCACTTTGTCAAAATTGTAGAATTCATAACAGCACCTAATTGCTCAACTGTAATCACAGTGTTGTTTACAGGGGAACAAAAAAGAAAGCATTTCCCTGATGCACAGATATCTAAATGTGAATAAAATACTACAACCAACATTAACTTGTACTTCAAAAACAATCTGCTGCATTGATATTATAAAGCAAGAAGGAATGTTTGCACTTAATTGTAGATTGAATTATCAGTGTAAAAACTATTATATTAAGTTGTTGCAATGTAAGAGGAGTATTTCTCCATAATGTAATGATAGCATATTTACATCTACTGCTAAAATCTCAGTAAATTATAAAGATAATGCAGATGTGTAATAAATAGAGTTTTATTTTTGGAAGACTATTTGTGGTTGTATATGTGGTTAGAGCCTGTCTAGAACCATCAAAATCTGGTAAGCAACATTTTTTATATATTTGCAAGCAGGTGTTATACGTATGCATGTGCAGTTTGAAGGTCAAGGTCAAGTTTTATTTATATAGCGCATTTACAGAAGCAAAATCTGCCCCAAAGCGCTGAACAAGACACAGAACAATCAATAGTAAAAGATAAAAACAAGTTATGTTACAAAACAAATAATCACAATCACGACAGTGGCTCAGGGGTTGGGAGTTTGTCTTGTAATCGGAGGGTTGCCAGTTCGAGCCCTGGATCTCAGTCCTTGGGCAAGATACTTCACCTGTTGCCTAGAGTGGTGGTAGGAGTGGTGGTCTAAGGCTACGTCTACACTAAGCCGGATAAGGTTATACGGGGAGTTAGACGCCTAATGTTATCCACTCAACACGAGCATTTACGCCCCGTTTAAGGTCCGTTTAAGGTCCCATGATTGCGCAATCCAATGCTGACCTATGCATGTACTGGGCATGCGCGGGGAAAAACAAAAAGAACACAGATTGACGCCCATAATCTACGTCACTGTCAGCGCCTCCTGGATCGTCTCCTGGATCGCCTCCTGTGTTGCCTTCTCATCCGCAAGTAGGTTAGGGTTAACTTTGCAAACGTCTGAATTTGCAAAAGAAGCAGTAGCATAGCATTGTTGTCGTCATCAACTTAGGACGCACCATTTGATTGACGTCGCAGCTCTGATTTAGCCGGTGACCGCATAAGTTGCGTCCAGACGTGCTCATTTAGCTGTTGAGATTACAATTAGACGGCTCTCTTACCTAATACTTATCCGGCCACAGACCACAAACAAAGTGTGGACGATAGGGGGGTGTAGACTAAATACTTATATGTTTAAGGCGTTATCCAGCTTAGTGTCTGGCAGCCTCGCCTCTGTCACTGCGCCCCAGGGCAGCTGTGGCTAAAATGTAGCTTACCATCACCAGTGTATGAATGTGTGAGTGAATGTAAAGCACTTTTGAGTCTGTAGGGACTGAGTAATACCATTTATAATAAAACGGTTAAAATGCTCAAATCAACCGCTGGCAATTAACTGCCAGGTCAAAGAAGTTAGTCTTTAGAAGAGATTTGAAGCCCTCCAAACTCTGTGTAGTCTTTATGTGAGGTGGTAGGCTGTTCCATAACCTTGGACCAGCCACTGAGAACGCTCTGTCACTGCGGGTCTTTAAGTGAGTTCTTGGGGCAGTTAAAAGAGACTGAGACTCATGTTCCTAGCAGGGGCATAAACAGTCAGTAGCTCAGAGATATGAAATGGGGCCAGGCCATGAAAAGATTTAAAACCAAAAAGTAACATTTTAAAAGGGATCCTGTAAAAAACAGGAAGCCAATGGAGAAAGGTGAGAACCAGTGTTATGTGTTCCCACTTACTGGTGCCAGTCAGCAAGCTGGTCGCTGCATTCTGGACCAACTGAAGACGGTGCAGGGAGGACTGGTCCATGCCAAGATAGAGGGAGATGCAGTACTCCAGTCAGCAGAAAACAAACAGATGGATCACATGTTCAAGGACATTAGCAGGAAGGTATACCTTAACCCTGGCTATTTGCCTTAAATAATAAAATCCTGATTGGACCACTGCACTCACCTGTCTGTTAAATTGTGAATACTGTTGAACACTAAAATGCAGTTTTTGTGAGAAAAGAGACAATCCATTGCTAAAGAGTTCATGTTCATGTTTCATTTAAATGTAATCCTTAATTGTTTATTAGGCTCAATTAGTGTTCAATTAGTGTTCAATAGTTGATGCATTGATTAGAAAAGGTGCTGAACTGTTAATGACACCTTATTCCAAATGCCAATAGGTGTATCCCACAGGTAATGCCATGCATACACCAATCAGTCATTTTATTGTCACCACTGGCAGTTGAAAACATTGATTATCTTATTCTCCGCCCTGTTAATGGGGGATACAGGTATGTCAAAAAAGTAATGTAATGGTTGAGTAATGTAAAACTCACTCAGTCATTCTTAAAAAGTGAAACTTATATGATACATACATTCACTATGCAGAGTGAAATAATTCAAGTCTTTCTTGTGATTTTGATGATTATGGTGAAAAGATTATAAAAAACCAACATAAACTACACAAGAACAAAATCAATAAAAAGGAATGTTTTAATCATTCAGACTTCTAAAAGAATATGTTCACTTTTATGCACTCAATTCTCAGTCCTCCATCCACAACAATAAGTAGGAGTTACTGACTTGGTTTTCAAATTCACCAGCTCTCAATCCAAATGAGTACTGGATATATTTGCAGGACAAACACGTCCAGAACATGGATTCCCCAATTTGTGACTAACACGACTTGAAGCATCTGCTGCTATCTGTGTGCCAGACACCACATCACACAGTAGATGTCTAATGTAGAGGTGGACCAGTTTTATTGGCATGCAGATATTTTAGCCAGTATTTGATGCTTTAAAAATGTTGCCAATCAGCGTCGACATGGTGTCTTTTGGAATATTTAAACAGACTAACCTTATAATTAATAATAAAAAATATCTGGCAAAAAACTTTATAGGCCAACAGCCCTTCAGCTTTACAGAAAGTCTTCTCTTAGTTAGCTGTTCTATAGTTAGCTATATTTCCAACTGGCATCAAGTCTCAAATAAAAAACAAAAACGGAATGTTGTCCATTTGGTTTCTATAACAGTGACCCAACAAGAGTAGAATGTTTAAATTGTCTTTATTTGCACTTGGCATGTTAAAAATCTAATCTTTCCCTTGAGTGGTTGTGTGGTCATTAAATTGGATCATCAAATGAATTGACCCAGAGCCAGACAGAGCAGTTACACATGCAGAATGAGTGTACAGGAATACTCACACATGAGCTACTCAAAGTGTGTAGTTACATTAATGCAGTGGCGGGCTTTGCATTTTACCCCTAGGCCTTCAGTGACATCCTACAGAGTCTAAACCTAAATCAATACACTTCATAATGCCATCAATGCAACACCGTGGCTTGATAATCCATACAGAATCACAGAATCACACATAAATCGCAGGCTGGTCAAGCGACACTCAATTTCTAGAGCATTTAAAATCAATAAGCCTTCATTTACAATCAAGAGTTGAAAACTAAGATCACCGATATGGCTGAATCTCAAAAATAAAAGGTGGTTTAAAAATATTAGTCAACATAGTTTTAACTCCACGAAAGAATATGGGAGCTTAAACAGGTTTGTCCAACAAAATGCCCATTTTCGCCATTTCATAAAAGACACTAACAAGGTAATAACAAAACCAAGAATTCAAACCAGCGATCATCAGGCAGAACTAAAATCCATCCTTCTGTGTTTTCTAAAGAAGATCTCAATAGATTTTTAGTACAGTTTATGTGTCCAGGTCTATGATAAGTCATGTACGGCTGAATTTCTTTAAAAAATCAGTTTCGAAAATGGCATGGCAAGTATATCTCCTACCAAATCTATCCCTTCTTCTCCTTCAGACATCATGGCTTTAAAAATACACGCAAATGAATCTCTGAGTTTAGTAGTTCAGATATTTTGCTAAGTTCCGCCTTTCAAACTCTTAAGTTGCTTATCCAATCAGAGGACACATAGGTGCCAACTTATGCGTGATGCCTGCAAGCAGGTCTTGCTGTCACAGACTTGAGAGCTGATTGGCTATTGCAACTGACTTTGTTAGTTCACCTACAGTGCACAAGAGCCTGCTCTGTAAAATCTGTAGGGCTTGGCAGATGACAACACAAGCTAGCTGAAATATGATTGGATAAAAACGCTACCATAATATGTAATACTGGAAGCATTGCAACCAAGTAAATATGATATAATAAAAAGAGAAAAGACTAGGTAAGATAACTTTATTTAAAAATAGACTTACAAAAAATATACTTTTCCCAATGCGTTAAGGCCTGCAGAAAAGACCTAGCGGACCCTGACAACTTAACACTGCATTAATGTGGGTTTAAAAGAAAATGAATGAAAAAAGAAACCAGGCTCTCAACTTTTCTGATTATAACATTTAAAAATGGGAGCCTAAAAAAACTAAAAAAACATCTAAAATGTCTCCACCAACAAATTAGAAATACTGAGAAAAAAAAAGCTCTTGCTAACATCAGCTTTACTTTCAAATGTGTCAAAAGAAATGGCAAATAAAAAAACTAAATTGTATCTCAATGAAATAAACAATAAATAAACAACAATAAACACTATCAGCCAAAATATAAGCAATGGGCTGTCCAGAATTTTAAATATTGGTATTGGGAACAGAAAAATCTGTATCAGTCAACGTCTAGTCTAATGTAAACCATGCATCGATTGGTCAGGCAATTGGGAGAGCAAGAGGGGAAACAAACCACTATACTCACTTTCTGAGTGAGCTACACACAATTATTTGCTGCTTTGTTGATTTACTAACAGCTTGAGAGAATATAATTGTTAGTCACACCATGAATAGATGTTAGGTTAAAAAAGACACAACAAAACAATAGAGTAGGTAATTGCTGAGTGACAATACATTCGATTCTAATGCTTGTTTATAAAAAAATATGCTTAATATGTTAACACTCTTCATGAACAGTTCTTTAACTATGTTTCAAGTCAATCAAAAGATGCAAATGACAGCACGATAATATGTTTTACTATGTGGGGAAGGGAAAATGCATGTGCTAAACTGATATTTTGCTTAGAGTCAGTTTTAATTTGTATTTTGTCTGTTTCAGATCTAGATTGTTGGTTCACACCTATTAATTTTATAAACAAGGCTTTCTCTTTAACTGTCTATAAGTGCCCCAATTGTTATTCAAAATGACAAAAAAGACAAGCATCTGTCATGCTTACAAAACAATTTTTAAATCCAGTTCTTCAGTTCTCTCAGTGCAACAAAATAACCAGCAATGATGCTTAGATAATCATGTAAAATCACTGGTCAGCTTTTGGAGTACAGTTAAAGTGCATGAATAAATGGTGTCGTGAATACTGCAACAGACTGCCAAAGGCTACCATTATAAAACCACCTTCATGATGACAAAGGAGCAGTGGCACAGGAGCACATAAGAAAAAAAAACTCTGAAAACCCCTGAGAGGAAAGAGGTTCCAAATCAAATGTTCCATGAAATGAATATGACAAATACAGCTCTGCAGAATATCTAGCCAAGCAAAAGATATTTTTGAAGAAAAAAAGGAAGCCTTGTTACTGTTCCTCAGTCTATGACCTTTATTGTAAATACCGCATGGCAGAGATTGAACTCATCTGACCTGGCCTCCGCTTGCTCACAGCGTGACAACATGCTTTTAGCCATTAAATGGAAGTTTAAGTTAAACCTGATAAGTTTCCCACCTCCCCCTCATTTAGAATGCATTGGCTGTGTTTTGTTTATCCACAGTGACTCACTCTTAAGTGACTCACTGTATTACTGCTGAAACTGTTGCACACATTAGACAGAGGATAGCCCCCTATGCGAGGTTAGACTAAAACAAACCATCATGCCTCCACCAGTGGGTAAAGGTGCAGCTTTTGGGTTAGCAAAATACAGGATGTGTTGTTAAATATAGTAAAAATACTTAACTCCTCCTACTTGGGATTGACTGAAAACACAACAAATAGTAACAAAAACAATGCCTGAAGTCTTAAGTTGTTAAGAGATGAGCAAAACAACAAGCTCCATTAAAATTCATTTTCAAAGCTTCAGTTGCATGCAAATTACACCAAAGTCTGTACTCAGATCACAAAATGAGCCTGAGGCAACTTGTGTGCATGCTGCCTTGTGAAAGCTTAGGTCTATTTGCCACCGCAGACCCACTTTCCATAATGGTAGCAATCTGTATGGTCCAGTGTGAGGCCTTAGTGCAGCAGGCCAGAACACCCAAGGCATCAGAGCTGAGTGTATGCCCCTATCACACACAGGCAGCCATTCCACAGACTCTTTTCCATTTAGGTTTTATGTGCTCGGTAATGAAGCCTTTTCTTTTCTTTTCCCCTTCTGTGGATAACCTATTGAAGCCTTGCTCTTAAAAAAGATTCCAACCCAGCTTTGCAGAGTTCTGTGTTACTCCTTCATAGGGTCTTCACATTGAGGCATAAACAGTAAATAATTTACTCAGACGGTGTAAAAAACGGAAATGAAAAAACACAATTTTAAGTGTTAAAAAATATTACAACCACACTTGTATTGCAGAGATAAGGACTAAACTTTTAGGAACCAATGTGAGTTATGTTGGCTGCACAGAGAGGCAGTTGATAGCACTGTTGTATTGTACAAGAAACTCTTGGTTTTGAATCCAGGCCAGGGCCATTCTTCATGGAATTTAAATGTTTTCCCTGTTCTCTCCAGGTTCCTCCTACGGTCCAAAAACATGCATGCTAGATGGTGCACCAACTGTGTAAAATGTCTTAGGAGGAGTTCATCATGACAGGGAGACGCCAAAAACAAACAGAAATAAAACACATTTGGAGATATGAACATAGGGGCTGATTGATCAAGATTCCTGATACTGACCGCAAAATTATGTGAGGCGCTAAAAGTTTGCGCCAGTAGGTTTTGCATTAGCAATTCTCAACAGGCGCAAACAGCAGTATTCAAATGAGGAGTTTGCAGCCGCTAAAGGAAGCTGCACAACAGCTAGAGAGAGGAGGAATAATGCGTATGGCTCCATCATGTGTCTTTGGCACAGAAATTAGGATAAAATGCTGTGAATTCTGTTTTTCGTTTGTCAGTAATAAATGTAATTCATGCGGTTTATATGCGCTGCTCTCTGCTGCATGCACACATCATATTGCAGGGTTAGACTGATTAAAACTGCAGCATTTCTGAATTTAGTTTTTAAAATGTTATATATAATGCCAATCATCATTGTGGTATCGTATGATTACTACATTTTATTAATTGGACTCCGGAAGGTTTACCACTACCTAAGAAAATAATGAGGATCCACTAGGATCATGTGCGCTCAGCGCATTTTCACCAGGTGGAGGCGTGATGAGAGCGCAGTGAGTTATGATGCGTCTTTTGGGGAAAAACAGATAAATATTTACATAACCATCAGGTTTATCGCCATTAGAGTGTAAATTAATCTTAGTTTATGTTGGGTGTCAATGACATTTTTTGTTTGTCAATATTAAACTTATGTTGAATGTTGTAGCACAAAATTAAAACATGCTTTTCAGAAGTTCTAAAAATAGACGCTAAAATAACCGGTGCAAACATGTTTGCATGTTTACTGTGCCTGGAATGCCTACTTATTGCCTATTCTCCTCCCAATATTCTGCGTCTTTTTACAGAAATGCCCAGATTGCATATTCATCAAGGGCAAAAGCGCTAAATGGATTGCGTGTGTCTTGCTGCGGATTTAACAGGCGCAATACGCTCTGCGACGTGTGGATAGAACAGCTTGAGCCTGCTTTTGCGATTCTATGCAGTTTGCGCAGGTTTTGAAAAGTGCAAACCGTTGATAAATCAGCCACATAATGTACATCTTCTCTCCCTCAAAATCTCAGCTTTGCGGATTTAGCCACGTCTTCAATTTCACTTTGGCTGATAATCAAGAACACAACATGTGGGAAACAGATTGAAACCTCTGACCATCCTCCCAACAAATAGTGTATTATATGCAGATGAACAACACTGCACTCCATAGCTATCTCTACTTGTCAGTCCTCTCCTATTTTTTTGTCAATGAGCCTGTCCAGAAGAACGTCACTCTGCATACCAAACAACCATTCTTCTTTTCAGTCTCCAAGTGTCTACAAAAGCCTTATATCAAAGAATCTGTTTTCTCTGTTAAAGGCTCTGCTTTTTCTTGTTTCTCCCTTGGCTTCCTATCTTGCACTTTTTGTGACAGTGAAGGTGCCTCAATCTCAGAGGATCTCCCTCATCCATACCAATGACTGCCCTTTATTTGATGTCATTGACAATGCATGCAGTTCTTGGTTAAAATGAAAAAGTTGGAGATGGGAAACTGGAATAGAGGAATCAATTGAAATGGAAGTATTTCTCTTGGGGCAGGAAAACAGTGTGCTCATAGAGGTATTGAATTGCTTTGGAGAGCAGAGGAAATATATGTGTGAGAGGATACCAGACGGTATCAATCATAAGCATTAATTGCTCTCAAGGATGAGGTTACAGTCCGGTAAGCTTAAAATATTCTATAAGTAAATGGGCTGGATTACAAAACAAACCATGCACCCAGAACTGTGCCATGCTTGAACTCTCCCCGTAGCTTTCTATTCCTAATGATATTTTGCGTATATTAATCCAATATTATCTTCCTCAATCCCTACTGCGCAGTCTTGATGTCGGGTCCCCCAAGATTAAATCACTTCACACTGTAGAATAGAGGGAATGAGGTCAGAGCGTGTCCTGGCAAATCTGCACCTCAATGACATCTATTTGTGCACTCGGATGATCTCTGCATACTGCCTCGATGTATTTATTAACGTATAACACATTAATTAATTCACATTACCTTTTTATATTCCCATCACAGTTCTCTCTTTTCTCAATAATATTTACTGACAGTCATGCACTTCTTATGGCTTCAGTAACATAGCTTGACTTTATACATTTTATGCATTTTTATTATACACTGACTTAGTATTTTTTTTATCTTATTTTGAAATTTAAACTTATGTCACATGAAGACATAGGATTTGTGCTTCTTCTAGTGAAAGCCTTAATTTTACACTGACAAATTTCAATTTATTTCAAAAATTTCTGTGTGGGAAGCAAAACAAGATTATAAAGAAAAAAAAATATTATGACCTTGGGTTCACATGACCACATTAAGTCAAGTTAACCTACCTACCAAGCTTTCAGTCCTGAAAAATGCTGCAAATATCAGACAGCAATTTTATAAGGCTTTGACTCGTCGACTCAATTACATTGTTGTATTCATTTTGCTGTCCTTAGTCAGTTTTCATGAACGTTTCCAGCTTGTGAGGTCAGCACACTCAAGGTTACCCTTCTAATTACCTTTTGATGGACAGAGTATAGCATTATGATGCACTTCTTGATCAAATTTAAAGAGGAGTTTTAGCCTGAGGCCTGTTTTTTAGACATCTGCTCAAAAATGACATGCCTGTAATTAAATAAGTATATTTCTATAACCACAAGGTCCATTTGATAATATTTTGTCAAATATAATCAAATAATCAGAATTATTAGATTTGTACATATCAGTTTATGTGTTATTGCTGAAGTGTAAATGAACATGGGACATTTAAAATGATTTTTTGCCTCAAAAAAATACTTTTGGGATGAATATCTTTTTTGGTAAAATGCAGCTTCAGCTGCACATTAAAACCTAATTAAAGTCATAGTTAAACACCTTAAGATTATCTGTGCAAAGATTGGTTCTAATATACTGAAAAACAACAATATTATTTAAGTTTTTATAGAAATACCTTAGGCCATGCAAATATGTGCCATTTTACCTTCCTCGTGTAGTGTTGGCCAAGTTACAAAGAAATTGTAATATATTTCACATTACTAGTTACAATGTCAAAAATGTATTATGTTTGCATTGCATATTACCGTCTTAAAAATGTAACAGTTACACTACTTTAAGTTACTTTTGGCAAAGTATCTTAAATATCTTACACGACTTCTAACCACCTTAACTTATCAATTTAAATTTTACACAAGTGTCACACCTCAAGTACTGTATTTTGAACACTATTTTATTAAAATTAAGTCTCAATTTCCTTTGCATGCCTTCTATTTCATGGTAATATTTGTTAAATCTAATCAAAAGAAGGTGCTGAAATGGCTCATCACAAAGATGGTTAACAAAGATGAGACTCCGATGTCTGAAGTCTTACAACAGATGGTTAGGAAAACTGTGAATAATGCTGTTTAAGACTGTTTAAATGTACAGTCGATCTTTTCCTCAGCCATCCTGATTCTCTGATCTTTTAGTTTTGAGCAAGAGGAAGACGATGATGGATCTTGTTCTACCGTATCCAACTTGATTTGGTCTGTTACATTAGTTGGCCAGAAAAACAATTGCATTTGTATCTTGAGTTACTGAAATTTTAACTAGTAATATATTCCTGTATATTTTGTAAGTAATGCATTACATTACTCAGAAAAAAGTAATATATTCCTTTAAGTCATTACTTTGGAAATGCATTACTCCCAACACTGTTCATGTATAATACAATATTTTTAAGCTTCAAAAATAAACTGATTGTATGTAAAATATTTATAAACTGAACTGTTGAAAAATTAAACAACATGGAGAAGATAAAATAGCCTATATTACTGCAGAGCCTCCTCAACACGATATTTTAACTCTGCATGTACGACACTTTGCCTTCTGAGTAATCAATATAACCGAAATGCATCTAAATTTGACTGTGTTGTCTGTTACCCACTGTCACTAATTTCCTTACATTTTCAGCATGTTTTGTCTGTAGCTATTTTTTTTTATTCCTCCTGTTTCTATATTTTTGGTGCTATACCTGTACCTCCCACCATCCCTGTCCCGCCTACGGCCGCTTCATCACGCTCCATCCTGTCTCAAACGCTGCTCAACACATAGTGGAGTTGACCATCACGTGCAGCTTCAACATAAAGAAAAAAGTGGCTCCCAACAAGGAGCCTGCTTATCGGTCACTTCAAAGAGCCAGCTCTAAGAGCCGTTTCGTTCGTGACTGACACTTCACTACTGCTAATGTGTTTTCTCTCTCGTTTGGATGAATTGTTAACTGTAAATCATGGATAAAGTGTTAATAAAACAAACCTTTCAAGGCAAAACATCACAGGAAAGATTTTTTTCCCAAGGCTTTTAGGCAAAAAGCTTTCAATACTTGTTGTTATGTGGCTTGTATTTGTCAGAAGCTTACCTGTAGTGTTCTGAGACAATGGTTTTGTATAAGCATGGCTGTTGCTTTAATTGGGGGGGGGGGGTCGAGTGTGTAAACAATCTGAAGTACTGTCGTGTTAGAGACAAATGTGGCTAATTCATCACAAAGGTGTAAGGGTATGAATACTTATAAGTCATATATCCTTTAGCTGTTTTGGCTACGTAGCAGGTAAACATTTATATGTAGTCGTATCACATACTCTGCATTTTATTTAAAGATATGGGTTGACAACATTCATATTCAAATTAGGCATACATTCAGCAACTATGTCTGTAGAACTATGTAGGTGCCCCAGTACGGGGACCATCAGGCTGTCAACAGCGAAGAACTCCCTTTAAAGTTGGACAGGTCGTTTAGGTTCGACAGGTTGTTAAATAATGGACATCTAGACTTTCAACTCAGTCAAAGGTAAGAATAGGGTTTGTTTTAAAACCGTGTGCTCATACAAGTTACAGTTACAGATCATAACTTTACAGCAAATTTCATTTTTATACAGCCAGTCTAAGTTAACATGAACATTTTGCTCATTAATGGTGTACTGACCTTTTCAGTAGATTTCTATTTGTGACCAAAACACTTTGTGTAATTATGTATTGATTCTTCCCAAACCAATGTGTTAGGTATTGGATGTTCAATGTTCAGACTTCTATAGAGCTCAGTGTTTAGAGGCTTGCCAATAGTGCTGGTTTAGTAGGACAATGTTCTGTCCTGTGTGGTAAATGCAGCTAACATTTGTACAGCAAAATCTAAAACTTTCACAGTTCTTTCCGATAGGTCTTGCTGGGAGATGGTGACAAGTTTACAAGAATAAAGACCTTATTTAAAGATAGATTTTCCATGTTTTCTTTACCTCTTCATTATACACTGCCTGGAAAAAAATGTTCTTACCATTAAGATTATTAACTGTAAAGTAGAAAGAAAATTATATGTACTTTTTTATTCTGCAACAAGATGAAATCTGAAAAGTATGGTGTGCATCTGTATTCAGCTCTTTATTACCCTTCTTCTTTCTCTTTCGGATTTTCCCTTCAGGGGTCGCTACAGCGAATCATCTGTCTCCTTTTAGTCCTATCCTTTGCATCCTCTGCCCTCACACCAACTGACTTCATGTCATCCTTCAGCTCTCTATTACCCTGATGTCCTTAAAAAATACAGTGCTACACATAGTTTAATTAAAGTCGGCCGCAAGCCATGTAAGGGACATGGCAAACAGTTAGAAGGAAGGGTTTTGCCTGAAGGAGATCAAAATCTAACTTGTTGGCCATCATTAAAATACACTAGGTGTGGAAAACAACAAACAAATCATCATGAGGAAACCTGAAGCATTGAGCTGTGGGGATTCTTTCTTTAGATGCGACAACAAAGCTGTTCATGGGAAGATGGATGGTGCTAAAAAACTGTGGTTCTGAATGAAAACCAGTTAGGTGCTGGAAAAGACTTGAAACTGGAATAAAAGTCAAATTCCAACATAATTAAATCCAGAACTCCAATTCAGTTGATTAGATCAAAGCATATTGAAGAATATTGTCTGAGGTTGTCACTAATGTGTCTAATGTGCTTTTCAGTGACACCATTGTTGTATTTATGTATCTTTTTGTGGATTTTTGCTGTGTGGTTCTCAGCTCCCAATGTTTGTTTTTTAATCATTTTTCTTCCCTCTCTCCTGTCCTGCAGTTGTTGAAGCAGATTTCATGGGTGTTTTCTTGTATCTTATTTATTGCCCCTCCTCTTTTCTGTCTTCAATTTAGGTAACTTGGGCGTGAATGGTTGAATGACTGACTGTAATGTAAAGTCCTTTGTGGTCCTCTGAATCAAAAAAGCTCTACACAAATGCAGACCATTTACTGTTTACAATTTATTTTCTGTCTTTTTATAGTATTTCTATATAGCATAACATATACACTATTGTGAAAAAGTTTTAGGCTGGTCTGAAAAAAATGCTCTAAAAAGAATGCTTTCAAAAATGAATGTGTTAATGATTTATTTTAATGCAGTGAAGGACAGGTGATAAAGCGGAATCAAATCAATATTTGGTTTGACCCCCCTTTGCTTTCAAAACAGCATTAATTCTGTAGGCACATTTGCACTCAGTTTTTGCAGGACCTTGGCTGGTAGGTTGTTCCAAATATATTGGAGAACAAAGGCAAGGCAACTTTATTTATATGGCACACTTATAACAACATGACAATTCTAGATGCTTCACGTGATTTGGGGAGAAAAATAAAATACTTACAATATCATTATTATAGACAAAACGTATTAAATATAAAAACATATGATATTACATCTATTATGAATTGCTTACTCAAAGGCAGCTCTAAATAGATACGTTTTTAGTTTTGATTTGAAGCAGCTCAGTGTTTCAGCAGCTTTGCAGTCATCAATGAATTTGTTCCAGATAAGGGGAGCATAGAAATTGAAGGCTGCTTTCCTTGTTTGGTTCTGAGTCTAGGGAGGATGAGTAGACTACAGTTTGAGTACCTAAATGGTCTGGGAGGTTAGTATGGTGACAACAGGTCTTCAACATATTTTAGTGCTAAGCCATTCAATAAACTATTAGGAGTATTTTAAAGTCTATATTCTGACATACAGGGAGCCACTGTGAGTCTTAAGTAACCACATATCTTCTTTGGGTGTAGGTTTCCTCACATACTCTGTCTCTTCATTTAATCCCAGACACACTCGATGATGTTGAGGTCAGGGCTCTGTTGGGGCCATACCATTTCTTCCTGAACTTCTTTTTCTTCTTAATGCTGAAGACAGTTCCTAATATTTTTGGCTGTATGTTGGGGGTCTTTGTCTATGGCAGAATAAATTTGGGGCCAATCATACGTCTCCCTGAAGGTATTGCATAATGGATGACTATCTGTTTGTATTTCTCAACATTGAGAACACCTCTAATCCCGAGGAAATCTCCAAATCCATTTTCAGAAATGCAGCCTCAACATTCAAGGAACTTCCACCTTGACTGCTGCCTGCTGACACTCATAATTGTAATGCCCATCAGCTCTTTGATGAACGAACTGCCTACTGCTAAAGCCATGCTGCCAAAAATTTCAAATTCTGACTAATCAGTACCCTGGTTCCTATGTTTTCATGCATTCTTGAGTGGCTTGGCCATGTTTCCATGTCAGTTTTTGACTGCAACTGTTCCAAGAATTTATATTTCTGAAATCTGTTTAGATAAGACTACTGCAAGCATTCTTTGGCACTTTTTCTGATATATAGATGCGACTTTATGCAGACCATAAGGAAGGAGGCAGAGGACTGATGAGCGTAAGGGCCACTATCCAGGATCCAGGAACTATCATGGGAGGGCAAGCTCCTACATGGGATGTACCACCGGAACATAACTGAACTGGCTGATCTCAAGAAATCCTACCAATGGCTAGAGAGGGCTGGCCTACAGGACACCACAGAGGCACTCATGCTGGCAGCCCAGATCTACCACACCAGACAAGACCCAAGGTGTAGGCTGTGCAAAGAGTCATCTGAGACAATCCAGCATACAGTATAATAGCAGGGTGTAAAATGCTGTCAGGGAAAGTTATAACCAAGTGGCTGGCATGGTATACAGAAACATCTGTGCGGAGTATGGGCTGGAAACCCCAAGGTCAAAGTGGGAAACACCTCCAAAGGTGGTGGAGAATGACCGAACAAAGATCCTATGGGACTTCTAGATCCAGACAGACTGGATGGTAATGGTGAACCAACCACACATTGTGGTGGTTGAAAAAAAGCAGAGGAAAGCCGTTGTGGTGGATGTGGCAAAACCAAGTGATGGTAACATCAAGAAGAAGAAACATGAGAAACTTGAGAAATACTAAAGCTCAGAGAGGAGCTAGAGAAGGCTTGGAAGGTGAAGGTGACAGTAGTACCCGTGGTAATCGGAGCACTCGGGTAGTGACCCCCAAACTGGAGGAATGGCTCCAGTGGATCCCTGGAAGAAGCTAAGGGCGCTTTCACATGGTACGGGAGTCCGTACTCGGGTACGGTATTTGGTCAAAATCCACTTATTTCGTACCATGTGAACACAGACTGTACCGTGCCAGAATACGGCCAGAGAGACCTGCCTTGGAGGTAGTATCCGAGTCCAAGTACGGGCGGCCACGTACCATGTGAACACAACCCGTACTCTGGCCGCACTCAAGACAATAGACGCGCTCCATGCGGAAATGACGACATCGCCGGCCGAAATTACAGAATCACCTCGCGACCATACAAATACCAAAACAACGCGATTCAAGCATCCCACAGCAACACAGCAGGTTACAAAACGGCGGGTTTACTACAACACTCACCCTGTAGATAGCTTCAGGTAGCAGCTGACCAGTAGACCAGTTTGTTTACATTCTAGGCTGTCGCTCGTTTTATGACGTCGGTACTTCTCACTCCCTTGTTTGTTGCAGAACTAAGACTTATTTGTATACCGCCACCTGCTGTTTATTTGTAGTAAAAGACTGGATCCCAATACGGTCAGAGATCCGTGACATGTGAACAGAAAAAATTAGCATTTTCTCTGGCCGTTTTCTGGTACGGCCACACATGTGAAAACGGCCTTAGACATCTCAGTCCAAAAATGTGCAGTACTTGGAACACCAAAGATACTGAGGAGGACCCTCAAGCTCCCAGGCCTCTGGTAGAGGACCCGAGCTTGGAATGGGAAACACCACCCACGGTGGGCGAAAGGGGAATTATTATTTTTTATTATTTTTATTTTTTTATATAAGTGGAGTATTATGGTAAAAGCCGTAACGCTGCATTTGTGAAAGTAAATCTGAACATCTACTTGGCTGTCAGACATCAATATTCATATTTTAAAAAGACAATGAAAAAGACAAGACTTGAAAACAGCTGTTCACAGAAGCCCTCCATCAATTTAAATGTTGACTCAGGGAAAAAAAGAGTACACATGTATGCTACATTTCTCTGATTTGTATTTATTAATAATTTTCATTCCACTTCACAATATTGCTACTTCGGTTTTTTTCACCTTATACAATAATAAAACTACATTATACATCAAAAGTAAGAAAAGCATCTGTCACACTATTTTTACCCAGATTGTTACTCTTCAATATGTACTGAAGAAAAAACCAGTAACAAAAGGACTGTGTACTGGCACACAAAATTGCTCTCTCCATGACCGATGAAGAATTTTCCATTCTGATCTTTTTATATGTTTTTAAGTCATGTTATTTTGTACACTACAATCTAGAAAAAAAAACAGCTCATTAAAGTCTTGACACATCACCAAATTTATGTTGCAAGGCGTTGTTATTTATTTTTATACCTACTGCAATGCTGTTACTTTAGGACTGACAGCATGGAGTTACAACTACAAGTGGTCCAGGGTATCTCACTCCATTGCTCATCAACCTTTTTTTACCCTTCTATCAAATTCAAGCTGCTGTTGTTTGCCATCAGAGTGACATCAGGTCTTGTACCTGGCAATCTAAACTCAATTACACAGGGCCATGCCTCTTTTCAGCTACTCAGTTCTTCAAAATATCATCTGGCATTGCAACCTCTGTAAGCAACTTAGTTTCGGTTTAGATTCTTTCTGGGTTCCTGCTGAAGTGATGCACCAGCAAATGTCAGAAAAGAGTTTCACCTCTCTGCTCTAAGCTTTCAAGTTACTGTTGAATATTTATTCATTTTTTCTTCATCACTTCTACCATTAAATATAAAGTCTTTGGGCTTCTTTGCATACTTTTATCACACTATAACTTGAAGACTGTTCAATAGTTTTGTCACCTTGGTTAAAATCAATTCTCTAAATGCAGAACTGTAAAAAATAACAAAGTGTTTCTTTACCTGAGTTACAGATTTATATATTTTGCTTCAGAATTGTTATAATATTCCAAATAGTGCTTATGCATTTAAAGAAATTTCATAGAACACAATCTGCTCCAAATAAAAATATTACTTATTTCATTTTTGAGGTATTTGCTTGAAACCATTAAATTAATAAGGGACACAAAATCGTTTTGCTGCCAATTAGTGTCAGTTCCATGGCAATCAATGTCTAATTAGCATCTACATAAGTATTGGAAAGAGTTGGACGATCTCAATTAATACTGACAATACATTAGCGTTAAATGTCAGATAACAGTCTTTTTTGGATAATTGAGACCTTGAGAGCTTAGGTTTGGGTGATAGAAATATATCTGGAGGCAGTTTGAATTTAAATTTGTCTCTTGGTCTATTACAGCTTACTTGGTATTCTATGCAGGTGTCATACTTTGTGAAACTTTAAATGACTTACTGCCCTGCCATCTCTTGTAAATTCCCTATATCTGCCTTTATTGTTCTTCATTGTATCAAGAGTCCTTCAGCAGGCTCACAACCTAGTATGATTTAAGCTTAGATGAGAGCTAGAAAATCTCATTACAAACTAAAGGCTCAACTTTAGGTGACACCTCTTATGAAGATGATAAGCCATGGAGAATGGTACTGAATCACGGTGCACTGATTGAAAAAGATGCATAACTGAAACCTGAAGGAGAATTAAAGCAGCTCACTGCAATTATTGCTAGAAAACCGGAAAGAAGATAGGTCCATCCTGCACGGCCCTCTGCAGCCCCGTCTTAGCATTTCTGTGGCAATGTCTTTGCTGTTGACTGAAATAATGACAATCTATAATAAAACCATAACAGTTCATCTTTACAAGATGCATACTGAATAGGGGGGAAAGCAACTGGAACATAGAGAGCATTTATCAAAGGGACAGGAGCAAAGTGGAGTTTAATTTAATTCTGTATGTTTGAGAGTAAGCTACAACTTAGAATAACACCTGAAGGTTTAAATGCAATTTTCCAGGCCATCAACTGACTATCAACGTGCCACGTTATTTTGCCCTCCGAGGCAAAGCGTCTGCCAGCCTTGTCTGCAGCTGCTGACTCATGACATATTGAACAAAAGTGGGTGCTCTTGCACAGGTCAGACCAGGCTGGAAAGTTGTGAAAACCTCAGTCTGGGAGGATTTAAAATGAACAATGCAAAAGGCAGTTCTTCCTTTATAGTTTCAATGTCTAATTGTTGGCAAAGTGATAAAGTTCATGCATGCTGACAAAAATTTCCGATAAGACAGCCCTCCTTATCTTTGTCAATTACCTTGGCACATTCAGGCAAAGTTTCACCACCAATTAACCTTTAGGGAGTGACTTGAGCTAATTCAATTATAGTGGACTGCAGGGCCGCACTTCTGACTGACAGCTCAGCATCCCTCCACGCTCTGATTAAAAAGCTGTGAACAGGAGCATTTATGTGTAGATCTGTCTGACAGTGGGCTACCTGACACATTTAGGAAGAGCACATTATCACTTTGACATTACTGCCCCAAAGAAAACGTGAAACAAGTCTATGTTAAACAAATTAGATTTGACAGACTTAGTTTTTATACTGATTTACTGGCAATTTAGCAGTTTCATCTTCTCTCAGATTTAGATTATTCATATAAGCAGATTTGCTCTGTTGTATTAGACTTGTTTAATAATTCCTCACAGAATCAAGCATTTCAGCAGATGGTTGTTGCTGAAAAAATAGAGACTTCAGTGACATATTAATTAAACAGATGTATCACTTTTACACAGGTGTATAGATTTCTGGAAAATGGACTTCAGATTAGTTTTTGGTGGGCAATAAGATCCTCATATTCCAATCTGAACCTGCTCTTGTTTTTAAGGAAAGGTTATTATAGCTGAGCAAGGTGACAGAAAGAAAAATCAATTGGTTCTAGCAAAGGATATTAGGAAAGCCTGGCTTGTATTGCACTTTGATCCATCTTCAGTAAGCTCAGAAGTGAAGGGGAACTCCATGGTGGCAAATGGAAACAACCTCCTTGTGTGATGGTTTCACCTCCAAAATAAAACTGTCTGACTTGAAAATAAAAGAATTTTTTTTACTGACAGTACATATTTGTCTGAACTTAATACGGAGTAGTGGATGCAACCAGGGTTTAAGGCCGACAATCAGAAGCAGTGAAGGTTATGAGGGATGTTGTAGTCCTATAGACTTAAAAACTGAGAGCTCAGAGATTATTTGTTTAGCTGTGTGCTAAGATTAAGGTACTGAAGGAGCCACTTCTGCCAGTAACCTTTAACTTTTATTAAACATAGAAACTACTTCTGGATCAACTGTGTTTGTTTCTTGGCTTGTATGTCCCGTCTTCTCAGAACCCCAGTAAGTCATCGCAGATTGTAGCTCACTTGTCACTCGAGCTAGGTTTTGGTCCAATGTCGCTTTTTGTTAAAGTTTTATTTTTGTACCTTGATATTTGTCTTGCATTGGTGCCTATATATATATATATATATATATATATATATATATATATATATATATACATAAATAAACTGAATTGAACTGAATAGTTTTCACATACACAAGTTATGTGTCCATTAGGTTTTTTTATTAAAACATATGGTTCCTTATTTAAACAACATTGATGATGTGACGTTTAACCTGTAAATTGTGTCTACAATTTCCCTGAAACATATATAAACAGCCAGGTCATGGGATAAACTATATCCATATTTATATCATGTGTGGTTTTGTGTAAAAAAATGTTTTTAAGTTCAATGTATTTAATAAAGAGATAACTGGCCAGATTGATTGATTTCTGGGGGCACCCCTTATCAGAACTTAAGAAACTGTTTTCTTAGTTTGATTAGTTCAAAAAGATTTAGTATAATGTCAGTGTGTATTTAACAACACAGGAAAGCTTACAGTATGTATGCTCTGTGATTTTAGAAACAATTTAACAGCAAAAACTTGATGCTTCATTTGATATTATCATCAACACATGTTCTTGTGAAAGAATTTTACTAGAATCTTTTAAACAATATTGCTTGAAGTTGAGGTTACATGTATTCATGTATGCCTTGTAGTGTCCCATTACAGCTTTTCACTGAGCGAATTCATCCAAGATTCAATTTATGAACCAATGACTCTGAAATACTTAGTATTAGCGGTGGAGCTGAACCCAAATAAGGTATTTGGAAAGGCACAAATAATAATAATATGTTATATATTATAATAATAATCTACAAATACTTATTTTGAACAAATACAAAAAATATCTGTATTCGGGAATAAGAAAAACTTAATATCAGAGAGCTGCGTTTTCTCATGAGACCACAGTGCGCCTTGGATGAGAAGGAAGTGAAGTTTAGAAGGGAAGGGGGGTGGAGGGGGAGGTAGGTGTCTTTCACAGCTGTTGCTCCACACAGCAACAGAAGAGTTCGGCGGAGCAGACAAAAACAACTTGACTGTGACTATTTTGTTGAAAAGATTTTTGTAACTTAACTTGGCTCTGGAGGCTGTTTATAACTTTTGGGATCCAGAGTTTGAGCGGGAGATTATTCCCACATCATTAGTATTCACGTCTGTAGTCGGGTGCTCTCATGTCCGCTCCGTGCTCTGTTTATGTAGTTCTGTTAGGTTGGTAAATTTGACAAAAGGCTGTGGACAGAGCTAAGGTTTGGTTAAAAAGGTTAAAACAAGGCTTGGGTAGTTTTGGGTGTTATTTTAGTACGTTTAAGTCACTCTGTCTTTTGCAGACTGCAGAGGCAGAGATATAAAACATCTGTAAAAAACATCTGCTATGCATAATCACATGGACCCAAACTATCACTGGTTCCTGCAGTTTGCCAACTCCCCCCAAGCAAAAGCATCAATCACTCCACAAGCAGTAAATCATCACAGCCCTGTTCTGCCCTTGTTGGATGAAGTAATGGTGGCTGTGCTCATTGTTCTTTTCATTGACGTTCCTTGTTCCTTGTTACATGTTGATTGCTTGAGTTAAAAAATGCATTAACCAATACTGCATATCCATAATTATTACAATGGCAAATTAAATATAAGGTAAATTAAAAGTGTAAAGCGAAATATATGTATTCTTAGGAATATTTTGAATTTTATTTGAATACAAATAAAAATCCTTAAATTTATAGACACAAATACCAGTTGCTTTGCACACCCCCACTTGGTGTACAGAGGATATCACAGTCAGTCCAATAAAACAGTGTAAGGTTTTCCTTTTATAAAGATATTAAAACTCCTCAATAATTTTTTAGCCCAATGAATTTTACTATCTGTAGCTGTATTCTATTTACTTCCTTTATTGCTCTGTTGGCATTAGGTATGCCTCTGGGTTTTCAACACTTTCACTGCATTTCGTCTTAATTTCCATTTAATTCATAATCACATGAGATAGTTTTCATTTTTTTCATTCATTTTTTTCATTCCTTCACATTTTCAGTATATTATAAATAAAATAATTTTTAATAGTTGCATAATAATAATAGTCCATCCATCCATTTTCTTAACCGCTTAATCCTTAATGGGTCGCGGGGGGGCTGGTGCCTACGGGGGGGCTGGTGCCTACGGGCGAGAGGCACACACTCACACCTAAGGACAATTTGGAGATATCAATTAACCTGACAGTAATGTTTTTGGACTGTGGGAGGAAGCCGGAGTAGGAGGGAACCCACACATGCACAGGGAGAACATGCAAACTCCATGTAGAAAGACCCTGAGCCAGGATATGAACCCACAACCTTCTTGCTGCAAGGCAACAGTGCTAACCACTGTGCCACCGTGCAATAATAATAATAATAATAATAATAATAATAATAATAATAATAATAAGGGCTGCACGGTTGGACAGTGGTTAGCACTATTGCCTTGCAGCAAGAAGGTTGTGGGTTCGTATCCCGGCCCAGGGCCTTTCTGCATGGTGTTTGCATGTTCTCCCTGTGCATGCGTGGGTTCCCTCCAGGTACTCCGGCTTCCACCCACAGTCCAAAAACATGACTCTCAGGTTAATTGATCACTATAAAATTGTCCTTAGGTGTGTGTGTGCATGGTTGTTTGTCCTGTCTGTCTCTATGTGGCCCTATGATGGACTGGCGACCTGTCCAGGGTGTACCCCGCCTCTCGCCCGTTGACAGCTGGTGATAGGCACCAGACCCCCACGACCCCTGGAGGACTAAGTGGTTCAGAAAATGGATGAATGGATGGATAGTTGCATAATCTAACAATGGACACTAAAATTAGGGGTTCAGCCCATTAAGAATGACTCTAATCTTTGTGAGGTTTTCCATGAATGTATGAATAAGCAAATTCCTTTTAATTATAATAAAAGTATACCAGGAAATATAAAAATATATTACTTTACTGAAGATGAATTTTATTGTGTTGTTTTTTTTATAACACATAAAATCTGTCATAAATATTCTCTGCACCTAATAATTTTGTCTTCCTCTGGTTCTGTTCCCAGCATATCGGGCTTTACAATAATGACATATTATGTCCAATTTTGTCCCTGGAGAAAAGTTTTTTTCTCTCCTTTAGTGAAGGGGCAGATATTCCTGTATTTAAAAAAATAAAAATAAAAACTTCTTACATTTAAGTGTGTTCTAAGTGCTCTAAAAGCAGTGCATACAAAATATGAAGAAAAATATGGAGCAGACCATCAGTGACAAAAATGTCTAAAAACTTGCAGGGTAGAATACGATGTGAGTTTGTGAAAGCCCTGTAGACACTAAAGAATACATTACAAATTGCTGCAAATTTCAGGTTTTAGCAACATTAAAAAATGTCCAATACATTTTGTAAATGCTGTTTCGCTATAGAACACCCTTCTAAAAAAGATCAGGGGTCTCATTTATAAAACATTGCGTAGAATCCCTACTAAAAGTGTACGTACGACCAAAACAAAAAGTTTGCGTACGCCAAAACGATTTCTGATTTATAAAACCATGCCTACGCACAGGTGTAAGCAATTTCCATTTATAAAACACGGTCTTCTTGGAAGTTTGCGCACGTGAATTTGGCTCATATCACGCCCTGAACACGCCCAAATCTGGCTATAAAGGGTCAATGCAAAGCAGGACATGAATATTGATGCATATGAAGAAGAGGGGAAATTTGGCAACAAAAAAAGAAAAACAAGAAGAGAAACTTTAGGGAGATGTTGATTGAAGTGCTAGTGGGTGAAGTGGAGGCTAGAAGAGACATTTTATTTGGTGGACACAGCAGCGGTGTCACAAATAAAAGGAAGAACTTTGAGTGGCAGCATGTGGCTTCTGCAGTGCAGACTGTCAGCGCAACTGACAGCACGGTACCCGAAATAAAAAAAAATACAAGTGGTCGGACCTCAAAGTTGAGGGGGGAAAAAAAAACACTTGCCTCCCACCGCCAGAGTGGGTCTGCTACTGGAGGGGGTACGTGTACACCCGAGCTGACACATTGCTACCTTAAATGATACAATAAAAATTTTACATCCTGGCCGATCCTTACTCCCTGGGTGAAAGCTTCCTGTCGAGGAGGAGGCGGCTGTGGGTCGGGGTTCTCATGCTGGGGAGGGGGTATGCCAGGAGGGAGGGGAATTTCCTCGGACGGGGCCCTTATAGTAATATGGGTGCAGTCAATTGTGCCAATTATGTTTGGGAACCCGGACATGGCTGCAAATTGCATCTTAATTTCGGCCTGCTCCCCCACAGTATATGGAAACGTGATGTATGGCCTGCTCATCTTAATGATCCCATTCAAGACTGCAGCATTATTGCGCTCAGGGACGGCAGATGATTCAATTTATTAATTGGCACACAGTCCCGGCCCTTTTATCTGAGTTTAAGGTTTTGAGATAAATTTTATGCATCTATTTTAATATTGAAAAATGTTTTTAGAAGAGCTATAGCTCACTGCTAAGCTACAATATAGATATCATGGCTTGTTTGGATGTTTATAATAACATGAATCCATAATTAATGTTTGGTGTGAGGTGAAATGATATGCGTGAGAGGAATAATATGCAGTCTGGCAGCAGTTCACCACCTCACCAACTGCGTCGTCGATTCCCTCGTCTCCAAAATGTCCGTACGCACGGGTCATAGTTGGTGTACAGGTGCGCACATTTTCCCGTCAAGTCTGTTTTTTATAAATCACAACTTTTGCTTTGAAAGTGGCGTACGCCAGTTTCAGGCCCCGTTTTGTGCGTACGCAACGTTTATAAATGAGACCCCAGGTTCCTAGGTCAGATGAGACAAATCTTCTTACTTCCAAAGAGGAACTTTGCTCTTCAATGTCATTTTTTAAAAACACTATAGGGTATACACAATATGTGGAGAAAGCCTTTGGGCAAGAAACTGGAGCCTGAGAGGGATCCCCACAATCCTTATTGCAGAAAAAAACTTTCAAACCCAGTGATAACAACTACAATTTCATTGAGTTACCAATCTGAATGTGCATTACTCCAACTAGTTAATTTTAAACAAGCCATTTTAGGTAATTTATGTGCACTCAGTGTTTACCTACTTTTTTCCTTATGAGTTTAACCCTTAGTTAGGAATGTCTTTGTTATTGTTGATCTATGTAAAAAGAATACAAGATGCATTACATTGAAATGCTCATATGTCTGTGCTTATTTGTGGTGAATATGTTTCTTTACAGAATATTTTTAATCCTGTTAGAGTGAATTAATCAGAAAAGTCAGGTCAAGTTACATGTCCCCAAAAAATCTGTGGCAGCATGGTTTATCTTGTGATCAAATTCAATATGCTAAAATGTCAAATACATAGTAATGTAATGCCAAAGCATTATTTTTTTTATGATCTTGTGCTTTCTCGTGCCAGTGAAAAGAAAAGCAAATGTGCAAAAGTAAGGTGAGGGTATTAGGTAAAAAAAAAAAGAAAAAAAAAAAGCAATTTACTGTATTTGTAAACTGTAAGCAAAATTGTTTAAATGGATTAGCTCATTGCTTGTTCTGAATATTTGACCTTATCTGTAAAGTGCCCCAGCTGTTTAAAGAGTAGTTTAAAGATAAATATTTTAGTGAACTTTTCTAACTCTTGTCTAACTTTAGTTGGACCAGTCCCAGCCTGGTCAGCGGCGAGCATGTACTGATGAAGCCTCTTGGATAAGAGATGAAACGTCTTCCAAGTCCAGTTGCGTTCGATTGAAATTTCCTTGAGATAACCATGACCTGGATGAATGAGAATATTCACAAGCCCTAACTCTTGGCCTAATAATCATTTATTACCCTGACCAAAAAACATCTTATTCAGACTCATAAGTGAATCAGATTTTTTATGGTAGTCATTTTTTAGTGTTAAAGTCATTATAGAAGTTTATTTAACCCCTTTGTTGGTTCTGTCAGAGCACGGTCATAAATTATATATAACTGCTGTACAGTAACCTAGAACTGATGACAATTTACATAAATAGCACGACATTTTTTTACATAGTATATTAATAATTCAACCACAGTAGGTTTCAAAGCATCCTAACAGACTGATTTGTTGTTGCGCTTGTTGCTCAACCCTGACAAATGATCTCCCAGTTGAAAAATCAGACATTGATACAAATATTTACACCTCTAAGGTAAAATTATAGATTAAAATATAAAGTAGAATTATAGATTATAGATTACAATTACAATTACAATTATTAGTTGTCAGTTATAAGCTTTAGTGCTATATATCCAAAGTAAGCAAAGAAAGGATTTTTTTTAAATAAACCCCCTACTTTAATAGAAACAAACCCAGCTAGTTGTGATAGACAAAAAAACAAAACAAATAATGTTAATTTTTTTCCCAAGTTAGTGGAAAATGTTGACAAAAAAGGGAATAGAATAACAGACTTCGAGGGCTAATAACATATGCGCTTTGCAAATGGTTTATCTAATGATGCTGTGACAGTTTTCTCATTTCAGTGGCCTACTGTCTCATATCCTGCGGTCTCGTCATTCTTCACACCAGAAAAAAAAGACTTATGAAAGACACTACACAAGAGTGGGGATGCCAAAGGAAACTTATACACCTGACAGTTTTTATTAAAAATCATAAACAGTGACTCATTTACAATTAATTTACAAAAGTTTGATAGTTTGAGAAAAAAACCCAATCATATAAATGGTTCTAAAGATTAGTTTATCAGGACTTTTTGGCTTGTTGTGATGGTACATTTAGTAAAATACACTAATTAATGTCAAAATGAGCTGGCAAATGTCTTACAAAAATAGATTAAAAAACATTGGGGAGAAAAAAATCTGCCAAAACACAAGAGGAAGCATTTAAAGGGAGGAAACAAAAACAGATGGCCAAAGAATCTACTTTAAGGACGAGTAGCCTCTAGTTTTTAATGCTACCCTATGGGAGATTAACCAAAGCCTCAGCAGTCTCTGTTTTTCTATGTCCATAACAGCACCATCTGTGAGTATAGGTTTTATGTTTCCTGTTGATCTATAATTCACCATCATGTGAACACAAAACCACAAGGTCTACTTGGGTAGTTAACCTAATTTCTGCACAAAATCTTGTCAATTTTTTTTATTTCATGTGAGTAGAAAGAATTTAAAAATATGTTGCTCTTTTTTCAGTGTATTTTCACATGACTGCCTGCATGTAAATAACATATTCTTACATCTGATTAGTCATAGATATAAGATACAACTTGCATTGTTAGCTGAGACATTATTTCTAGGTCTGTTGACAAGCACATTAAACATTCTGTTTCTTTGTGCTCTGATTTAATTTTAATGCCTAAATTCCAATTGAGAGCAAAGACTTTGTCTTGTGCTGCCTCACAAAATAAATGGCATGTAATAAGAGCAGAGAACTGAAGTGTCGCGATTTGAGAGAACTAACCTGTCATATAGAAAAAAGATGCAACAGCGTTTTATCTGCAGCGAGGAAAAAAGTCATTAGGGAGGCTGTAATGAAAGGCTGACAGCTGTCTGTCAAAACGGTTTTATTAAACATCTTTTTTTACATTATGGGTTTTTATTGCAGTGTTAAACTATTGTTATATAGAGCCATAGTGAAAAAATATATGTGCATTTCATATGTAATAATTATTCAATATGTTTGTGTAAAGTAGTCAGTACTTTTACTGAACAATAGAATTTTTGAATATTTGTGCATTTTTCTCTGAAAGGCTAATTATGGGCTTTTCTCAAGAATCATGCAAAACTACAGTTTGAGACAGTCTGTTAAGAATGTAGCTCCACAACATTGATTGTGGTTATGATATAGGTGTTTTAGCACAGGCTGGCAAAAAACCCACTGAATTATGGAAAAAGATTTAAGTCCACAATAACTAACCATCATTCAAAAATCTCCCACTTTTCTGTTACAGGAGGAAAAACAGGCTTTTTTCTGACATTTTCCTTTGTCTGTTTTGAAGTTCCCTGTCTGACACTTAGTTAAACATGTTTATTGTATTTATTTTCTGAAGCTGTGCTCTTTTTTTTTTGATGTTCTGGATCATTGTTTGGATCGGTTTACCATGGATTGCTAGCTTACCACATTTATCATCAAGCAGCGGGGTTGTAGGTTTGGATTGCATGTTTATTTCTTTTGCAGAAGCAAAAATTCATGTAAAAATTTTGAGGAAAGAAACAAAACAAACAACAAATTTCTCAAAAAAAAAATTTTCAGTTTGGGTAAAAAACATGTTAGGAAATTATTGCTTTAAATAAAATCACCAGTGGCACACCTAATGTTACTCCTATTTCTTAAAATAAATATAGCTGAAGCAAACTTAAATTAACATTTTCTTTTTTAAGCTCATCTAAATTTCAAATGACTCTCCTCAAACTTTACAATTTTAGAATATCAGTATATTTTAAGTAAAAATAATCACTAGATATTTTAGCACCATATTAAAACAATATATAGCCAAACAACCACTAAAAGGGACAATTACACAAAAAAACCAATATCTTTTTCATGGCTATCATAGTCCTGATACTATTGAAAAACCTGCAAGGTGAATTAATTTTCTTAATAATCTAAAGTGTATATGCAATGAGTATAGGCGTCATTTCAACCGGGGACACTGGGGACATGTCACCAGCACTTGTCATGACTTAACAGGTTTGTCCCAACTAAACCTGAAGCCTGGTTCACACCAGCCACATAGCGCCATGGTCCCCCATGGCCGGCTCGCGCCATGAAGCGATCGCTTCAGCATCCTACCTATTTTTTTGTGTGCAAGCTGCGAGCATTTTGCGTCAATTCTGGCAGGAAGTCACACCAAGACACACAACAATCCAGTCAGTTGTGAAGATTTTTTGAAATAAAATACTGCGAATGACAAATGCGATCATATTTTGGATCTAAACAGACTATAGAGATGATACAGAGAGCTCTCCTACTTTTTAGTTGCACTGGGAAACAGGAATAGAAAATATATTTGTTAAATGTGAAGGGTAAAAAAAACAAATATGTGTATTTTAACAGTATATATACACTACTCTCTACTACGACGCACTCTCTCTCTGGCTGTGTGTGTCTCGACAATGGATACATTAGAATAGTGTACGAACTTCAAAGAAACATGGTGTGATTATTACATGTAATTGAATTACTCATTATGCAAAAGTAGCATAGAATAAGCAACAGCTGAGCAGAAGTGCTACTTGAATGCTGCTGAGAAATACACGTCTGGTATGAACAGATGTATTAGTGGATAGAACATGATTTTCCTGAATGTGGCAGAAATTCTTGACCCGAACCGATCTAACAGCCTCTTGTGCTCCCAACACAATATCCACATAGCCTTAGTATCTGAACGGACTATTATAAATTACTCCGATCCACTTCCTTAAGCAATCATGTCTTCTTTCTGCGCAGATGATGCTGTCAGTATATTTAAAGCCTCATAGTCTGCTTAAAATACGTTCTGCAATGTTGCAGGTACCAAGTAGTTCTGACAGAGGTTTCTTTACTGCGGATGGGCTAAACAATACTCAAACAATGTAACATGTTTGGATGTTTAAGACTCTCAAAGATAATCTTTTCCATTGTGTTTGTGGAGAGAGCCTTCCAGAAAATCCCCCCAACTTTGCACTGAAAGCAGAATGTTCAATCAAAATAAAGGCTTCTTCAATCAAAAATATATATTTTCAAACAACAAACGTCCACTTTAACAAAACAAAAAGGAAGTTCAAGCTAAGAAAAGTGTTTGAATGCAAAAATATAGCTGAGACTCAAAAATGCATTTGAACATTGTATTTTTTAAGGTTTTTTGTTTGAAAATATATATTTTTGATTGAAGAAGCCTTTTTTTTTGATTGAATAATAAAAACATAAATCTACCTCCATACAGGTACCCATTCTATTGCAGGACTCTGAACTGTGATTTAAAGTTGATGTTTCTCTGCACAGAATAGGCAACAATAGCAAAGGATGCAAATGGTGTTTCAATGTTGCGCATATTCTTCTGGAGTGAATACATATTTGCCATCATTGAGCTATATGTGGATTTTAATGTCTACATTTTGAAAAGCAAAACACACAATCCTCTGGCTTTCAACTGATATGAATTGAATAAATATGCATGTTTTCAGTGATAATGCTGTGGCAATTAAAATTGCACAGTTTTACCAAGGGTGTCGATAAAAGTGTCTGGCACTGTAAAAGACTCGAGAACTTGTGGAGCATTCGGAAATAAGGCTTCTCCCCCTCGGACAGCAAAACCTTTAACCCAATAAAATACTATCCACATTTCTGATAGACGTGGTCTTTACCAAAAACAAGATGTAGCGCAGTAGCATTGAGTAAGCTAAATGATCAAAAATCTTTGAGGCACAAAACTCATGACAGCCTGGGCAGAAGTAGAAGTAGATTAGTTGAGCTCTGGGAAATGCACGAAACAAACATGCAGCATTGTAAATTAAATCATATTCCCCAAAGTTTTTTTTACAGTTTTTATAGTCCTAAAAGCACACATTATTATTTATGAAGAGCAAATACCCCTTGCAATCTTAAATATGAATGAACCACTTAGGGAAACTAAGGTATGTTGCATCATCTTGAGTAACGTTTTAGCTAGTTTCGTTTTATATGCAGTCACTCTGTATAATATTATCCACACAACCAAGCTGTCAATGATGTCTATGTAAACCAATGCTGTAGTGTTTCCATCCTTCAGATACCAACGTGCATCTTAGCCAAGATGAGGTTTAACAAGCTGAAGTATTATAAATGCACCAATCATCAGTAAGGCCAGCGTTGCCTTGATGAGCTCTGTAATTGCAGACCATACAGATGTTTTATAATCACTTTATGTGAGCAATTTAAAACTCCCTGTGGGATCTATGTCTCTCTGAGGCTAATCCACGGTGCTCTTTACAGTAATCCATTCAAATAACTCTTCTCCAGTGTCATCGATTTGAAATCCAGGTTGATGGAGGAGCTGGGACTATATAGCATGATGAGGCTAAAATGGTTGTACCTATAACTGAAGATCATCTATTTCAGTGACTAATGACTTGATAATATTCTGAAATCAGTTGTAATTTTTAGATCTAATTGTATAATTAAGTCACAAAAATATAACTCTTGGAAATGATAAATTGTAATAAGTTAGGGAGAATAAATCCTTATATATATATATATATATATATATATATATATTATATATATATAATATATATAATATATTATATAATATATATATATATAACTGTACACAATCTAGTGAAGATAAATTAATATAAATTAATTATGATTTTACTGCTAGTTTGGACTAAAATCATAGTTTGTAGCTGACAACTAGAAAGGCCCTGAACAATGAATAAATCTTGCAGATCAGAAATATATGAATATTATCACATAAGTTTGTTGTGAATTGACCTGACACATTTTGTTTAATTAAGTAGAATTTAATCAATTTAACCTGCCATCATTATCTTTGCTCTACACTCATTAACCTGTCTTTGGTTCTCAAACTGTGGAAAAAGTAACAACACATCACATTTCCTTTAATAGAAACAAAAAAAAAGCACAATTAATCAAAATGGAATTATATTCTTTAAATCTCTTAGTAGGAACTGAAACAGACAACAGTGAGCCATGAACATGTATTAGTGGCTACTTATCCTCAAAAACTAAACTTTTAAGGAAATGTAAAACATGTCTCTCCTTTGTAAAATATGTTCTGATTGATCGCATCCCTTTTTTGATGCTTGTTTGGGATATTTATCAGTAAAAAACAACAAATAAATGTGAAGGATGACTATAAAAGTTGATTTTTATAAGAAAGCAAGAATAAACAAAAATGAAGATTTAACCAATTTGCGGCACAATTATGTTGTGCTTTGTTCCATTTACACTTGAAATCAATACTTGGGTCTGGAAGTGAAATCAAACCCGATTTAACTATAGCCTTCAGATCAACCAGAAAATGGTGAGTTTAGCTAATTGATCTAATTATTGAAAAGGGAAACTGCATGTATCAGTATGAATTGATAATAATGCAGTAAATTGTTTTTTTATATATTAATACACTTTGACTTCTCAGCAAATGTGAAACAATGTAGTGAAGCTGCCACCTATCAAATCAAACATGCATTCCAATTTCTAGTTCAGAGTAATTGGAGGAGGCAAATGCACAAGGGAATCAATGATTGGAGAAAAAAAAACTCTTTAATTTCTGTTGAACCAAATGACAAATGCTATAATGGAGCCAAACGGCACCTCCCATTGTGTTTTGCTACATGACACCTGAGTAACATGTGAGTCAGCTGAGCTAAAAGGTTGTACCAGTTAGGAAAATATATTACAAGAAAATGAGTCTGTGGTGATTCACAGGGTCAAATCTCTGTTATAAGGCCCACTTAATTAGCACTAACTGTTAAGAGTGCTCACGCTCCTCCTGTCACGGTTCCTACATCTGTAAGGGAAAACGGTCATTTGTTGCCCAGATACAAAGAGGAAAAACAGCTAAAACTTATTTCTTTAAGATGTTGAGAAACAAAAATCAGCTTTCTTAAAGTGACATTGTGTAGTTTTTGCAGTACATCTTTGAAAATAGGCATTAAAATATTATGTAATAATAATTACGTAAAGCACATTAATTGCAAAATATTGGCAATATTGTAAAATATGACTTTAAAAATCAGTTTTAAAATACTGTACCTAGGGGTGGGTCCTCTTTTCAGGGGAAAGACATATTACACGCGATATTTACTTGTACAAGAGCCCGGACGGACAAAGGAAACGGAAAACGGCCGCTATTAAAACATTGGTTTCCCCTCAAAATGCAAAAAATTTCGCCATAAATACATTTTTACCTCTTCGCTAGTTTCAAGCGATGTAAGAGAGACTGATGTGATCGTCATGTTGCTGCAAATACATAATTTGAGCGTTTGAAAACATCACTAGTTGGACCTCCGTTGTTGAGTTTCTTACACTAAGACACAGATACCGCATGCTTGTGATAATTTAGGTATGCACTGCCCCCTACTGGCCGAAAATTACACACTGTGCCTTTAAGAATAAAATGATTTGATCATTTATTAAAGATCAATATTTAGTATTGTGCAGAGCTTGAAATCAAAGATTTTATTTCATCCCACCAAACACAAAGTCTAACGGAAATGGTCATTTATGTAAGAAATATGATAAAGATAATTGAATCTTAATCAATAGGCTGAAAAAGCAACACTGGTGGTGTCGATGGACGCTATAAGTAGATCTGTGTGGCTCAAAAACCATAATTAAACATAGTTTCTGGAATTAAAGCTTAAGTTAGTTATGAGCTAATTACTTAAAACTTAATCAACATACTATGCTGTGTTCACTTGTTCATTAACTTATCCTTTACTTTTATAGTCACAAAATCACCAAGATAGTTTTACATTAAGTTAATGAAGAGTACGGTTTTTAGCAAATGTACCGTTTACAGAAAAGGACAGGTGCATTTTTAAGTTTTCAAAAGGAGAAAATGTATGAGGTAAAATTGTTATTTTGGCCAAATTTGAACTTAAAATTTATATGAAAAACAAAAAGTTTTGAACTTGAACACAGCTTAAATCCAACAGAAGGATATTCATTCTGTCCACACTCAGCATAACATGTCCTTTGAGTGATTTGGCATTGGTGCAGAACTGTTCTCGTCATATGTATTGACCAGCGGATTAGTGATGTGATCCTCTTAGGAGTATATTTGTTCATGCAGAACCTCAGCTGAATCAAATTACCTCCACATCTGTACTAAACACCTGTACTGTACTTACTGCTGGAATCTGGGTTGTACTCCTTAGTTAGAGAACACATCCCTGATAGCCTCCAGGAGTGCAGATCTCTCCTAATTTCTCCCTTTGAGCTCTGTAAACAAAGATTGATAAAGATACATATAAACATCCTCTTACTAGAAGACATGATCATTGAAAGGGTTAAGAATTTTACTCCACAAAAGTACATCTCAATAATTTTCACACAAAAAAACAACTATATGTACAGAGGATAACTTTCTTCTTCTCTTTGCAGTGGCAAAAAGGGATTCAGAACTGTGTTTTTTTTTAGCAGTGGGAGCCACCTCATTAACCTTATCTAACAAGCATAAGCTAATGAAATCCTCCGTTTCAGTTTTTGGTCTTGCCAAAGTTAGTTTTACTAATTAATCATACATAGACCCTCCCCCTACCGCTCTATCATCTTAATGACTTCCATACAAAGCAAGTAAGAATGCATACACTGCCCTGGGGAAGGCTACTTTGGCACATCTTTCATGCATTTTTATTGGAAACTGAAGCAGTGATATCGGAAAAGCTTTGCACAGAGAAATCTGGAGGCTTCTTATTCCCCAAAAAAGCTTAATGGAGATGAAACATTCCTTTATTGCTTGCCCATCTTTTATCCTTTTTAATATTTATGTTTACAGATTTTCTTCAGTATGCTGCAATATAAGGTTGCAAAACCTTATATTTCCTACCTACATATGGTACATATCAATGTCATTAAAACACAAAATATTTATACTGTGCCTCTACCACACAAAACAGTTTGATACTCTTATCCCTTCTGATTCATTGCATGTGACATGTTGTACCAGATGAAAACCATGGGAAAAATCAATTTTTCAACAATTAGTAGTGGAAATCTGCAGATTTTCTCTAAATTAGAGGACACTACATAATGTAATTCAATTAGCTACAAGACTGTTATTTGCATTTTAGTATAAGAGGTGATAGTTAAATTGGTCTGAAGCAGCTGCCTTCCTGAAAGAACCATGATAACATAACACATCTGAACCAAGAGAAAATGGTAGTTTGGGAGTCTTCAGCTGCATTCTTTTAATTACTCATCATAATGACACCATTTAGCTGTTCAATGACCCATATCACAGCGTTGAACAGACATGGGAAGCTCTCCGTCCTTGGCAGGGTCAGTTCTGCAGCTGCCCCTGCTTCCATGTTTGTTTTTTGTTTTTTTCCACCGGGCTTTGGGAAGCAGGTTCCTCTGTCATTTTCTTTTAAGCACATTCACACTTGCACACGAAAATCATCACCGCAAATTAGGTATGGTCTAAATGTTTCTCCACAAGGGACTTCAGTTCAGAGAGGTCCCCATTATATAGAAGAGATGTAATTATTCTTCCTGAATCTCGCAGGGCTTAGATAAGGAAATGTCTGTCATGTAACCATCTTAGAATGCAAATAATCACTATGCATAGTTTAGATATTAGCATATAAGTACTTATTGGCTTTTTACAACAAAAATAATTTTACGTAAACACATCGTGAGGCAAATTTTACACATCCTGTAAGCATTAGCATAGAAATCCAAAACGTTTTCATACATAAATACTTTACACACTAACGTGATGGAATCTTAGTATTTTACGTTTTATTATATATTCTGATCTGTGATGGACTGACGACCTGTCCAGTGTGTACCCCGCCACTTGCCCGTTACAGCTGGAGATAGGCACCAGCCCCCACGCGAACCCTTGAGGACTAAGCGGTTCAGAAAATGGATGGATGGATGGATGTATATTCTGATCAACCATACTGGGACACAGGATTATGCCTCAAAATCACATTTAGAAAATCCTATATGTTAAACTTGAGCATGGCCTGATTCGAGCTTTTAGTTTGTAAAAATAAATAAATAAATAAGTACATAAATAAATAAATAAATTAATACCAAACAATTTCTTAATTATTATTCTTTGTGTCTCACTGTGTGCAGATGGGGGACCACAATCGCAGTGGAGGGACTTTGCAATGCTTTTAGTTTCTCTTCTTAACGGTAAATATCATATGGGCAAATATTAATTTCCTTCTAATTATTCTGCAGAGATCTTAGTTTAAAATCCTCATGTGTGTTAAAAACATGATAATCTTCAACACAAGCAACATTATTGAATGGTCTTTAAGTTGTTTAACATCCATGCAGTAGGTGCCAGGAAGTCTTAACAGAATCCTATTGGGTTATGCTTGAGTGGTGATGTAATAAATTTACTCAAGTGATGGGGTTTACATCAAGCTATTATATTCTAAATTGAAACTAAGACAACTTTTGCCTATCTCAATGTGGACTCATTAAAAAGGCAATTTATTCAACACCTGGCATTACCTCTGGTCCTATATGTATCAAGCCCAATGTGTTCTTTGTGCCTTATCCAACCATAACCAATCCATTTTGCATATGTAAATTTATTTTAAAATTTCAGAACATCCTTAGCCAGCAAGTAGCCTGTACATTATAGCTAGACTTAAAAGCTAATATTGTGAAAAATGTCATGGAAGTACAGTCTGTTCATTAACATTTATGACCAAAGGGTGTAAGAAAGCTTTGGTAGGTGTTGAAAGGAAAGTGAGAATTTGTTGGCAACTGTGAAAAGGGTTTTTGTAAATTTACATGAGTGCAAATGGAATTTGGTGTTCTTATAAATTTTTTTGCATTATCTGCCCTTGTAATACAGCCTTTTATTATTCCCATGAGAGTAAAACAACATACCACCATTAGTTTAGTTGAAGAGTTACGTTTCTGCCACGAATGCTACCTTGTTATCCTGCAGCGTTATTGATTCTGAAAGCACCAGGCTTATTTTATGTATTCATAGTGGTTCACACTACTAACAGTGTTGTGTATGAAAATGAGAAAACGTTGTAGTGCTCCTGGGCAGCCATCTGCTGAATGCTCCTCAGTCCAGGACTTTTTGTGCTTTCAAATTCCCCACTGGATCCACAGTCTTAAATATACATATCCCAAGTATGTATATTTGAGTAAGAGCAACAGAAAAAATCTATTTGCACATGCGTAAAGGTAAAACTGTTAGAAAGTTCTTTTCAGTTCCTGATTGAAACTACTCATTCATACTCCCAGACAATTTCTGTATCAAAAGTCTTTTCTTATGATACACATAACATGACTTCTATCTGTGAATATCCTCTGTAAAAACTTTAATTAATACTTTCTGAACCATCTGGAGCCAGCAATGGTCTAAGGTTGGATAGGGCTTCTAGCTGAATTAAACCTCTTCCTATTAACAACATTACCAATATTAACAACTTTTTAATACAGATTTGATGGACTCTATTAAGGGTGCTGAGCGTATTTGAAGGAGCTTAAAAACAACAACATATTAAGTGTAGTTATAAGTTTAAACTCGTAGATGGTAGTTATGTTAATAAAACAAAGAATGAAGATTATGTTTTACTATAAAACTTTTCTAAACTTAGTATTTCATTTTAATATAAAATTTGAAACCATTTGCAATCTTTTATTGTAGGGGGCCATAACCAGTGGCTCAGTTCGCTTCTACTTTAGAACCTACTCAGCATGAAGAGTAGGCTTCATTTTGTACTTTAAGTGCATCCCTGTTCTCAAAAGACACCTTCATCTTGGAATGTCTTTTTATTGCTTTTCACAAAGCATTATAAATGCAAGGACGGAGAAAGATGTGCAGGTGGAGTGAAGTTGGCTGTGGTAGTGGGGGGTGTGGCGGGGGTTCAAGGTGGTGAAGAGTGACAAACTCAATATGGTCTCAAGGAGCAGAGGGTTTCTGGCACACGTCCGTAATGCTGACCCGGAGCACTGAAAGGTTGAGCTTTGGCACTCATCTGACTGATTCTGCACAGCTGCTATGGTGCAGAGGAGTGCACGTAGATATGAGGACAAAAATAGATTGCTGTGGTCCACAGCTTGATAGTAGTGTTCAGAATTCAAATCACTGTCAGGTAATTCTGGCCCATGGTAATTTTTAATGAGGTGTTTTAGGACAACAATGTGCAGCTGTTCTATAAAAGATAAACATGCTACAATACACAAACTTGTACAAGGTTTGAATAAAATCTGTTTTTTTTTTTGTTCATTTTGTGAGACACAAGTATGTTGATGGTTAAAGTTGAAGCAGAGACATAAAATTCCAACATGAAAATTATTTGAAAATGTCACATAATGTGTTCATCGTGCCAGCATTCTGTTTCACATTTTGTTCCAAAGTCTGTTCAGTAACTTTAAAAAGTTTCTGTTAAGAGAAAAAACAGAAAACTTTTTTAATTAGTGCTTTTTTTCTCTCTGAGAAGCAACAAATGGGCTAGCCAAAGTTTACTTGCATAATTAAATATTAATAGATTTATTAAATAACAAAAATGTCAAAGCAGAATTACTAGACCAATTGTACTTCTTTTTTGTCTTTTGTAAAATGTCACTATTCTTCATGGTTTTGTTTATTGATATTCAGCTCAAACAGCAAAATAATGTTTAGACACTATTCCTTTCTACTGAATTACAACTGCCTTGAACAAAAGAGGTCATTCCAAGTACTACTTAAATCAAAAAAATATTATTTCAGCTTTGCCACCAAGCTTTTTATAAATATTCCCAGGTAACATAGAGGACATCGTAAATCATCTCTGGAATGAGAACTTTATTTTAAAGAACAAATATTCAGACTACCTTTTTCTCTTGATTTGGTTTTCTTTTTTTATCATCATTTGCCACAAACAATAGTGATCAAGCTTTTATATTTTATTTAAACAAGGTTCCTTGTGGTATAGATTATGCTTTTGAAGCCCTGAAACCTGGCATGTCTTGGGTTTTTGCTTTTGATCCTATTGCCAGATGACTCCACTTTTGAAAGTGCAGCTACATCTAGGAGTAATTATTTTTGAACTAACAGGGTGGTTGAGTCTATGCGCTTGCATTTACATGCTAACATACGTAACTCACCTGCATTGTTTTATTAAACACTGCTATACATTATAGCTGTATCTAAAAGTTAAAATGCCCATTGAACAAGTAACAATGCACCTTTGTTAATTTGACATTATGTCATGTATGCATAATAAGATGTTCAGCTTTGTTTTTTGAAACCTTTCACAATGTTATCCCCAAAACACCAGCTATGTAATTTGGTCTTGTTTTTTTATTCAATAATATTTAACAAACCTCTTCACATAACAGCTATATTAATGCTGATATGATTTGTTCACTAAATTGTGACTTTTACAGATGATTAGTTGCACTGGATCATATTGAAGGGTGTCATATAAATAAAAAAAACATATATTTAGACCCATCTATAATGTAAAAATTCAAAATCAAACACTTCCATCTACTTCCCAACTTTTAACTACTTTGTCTTGATTTCTAACATAAAATGCCCTAAAAATGAATTAAAGTTTGTGGCTGTAAAGTGAGAAAATGGGGCAAAGATAGCCCTGTAAAACTGTCACAAAAGCCTGTTACTCTATGCAAAGTTTCATTCATTGTATGTATTGATCCACTCAGGTGGAAGATATATTCCTATAAATATCAATACTATACACTACAGAGGCATCCGAAAATGTAATAAAAAAATACAAATAAATAATAATAACAATAATAATAATAATAATAATAATAATAATAATAATAATAATAATAATAATAATAATAATAATAATAATAATTATTATTATTATTATTATTATTATTATTATTATTATTATTATTATTATTATTATTATCATTATTATTATTATATTTTGAGCCCAGTGTGTGTTCAGAAAATGTGGCAGTTGCATGAATCACAGCCACTTGTGAAATGTGTAATGAATTTGCACATTTTTGATTGTGGCAAAGCTACAACAAAGTTGTACTGGTGTGAATGTTTCCTGTTATTCACTTCAGTGAAGCAGTCAATCAAAAAGTACCTAGCTGTCCTTAAAAGCATGACAGATGGTGTGGAGGAGGGAGTACAAAAGCGCAATGAATCTTTGAAGCCTACTGCAGTTGGAGGCAGGCTAAAAGTGTTTCTCTAAAAGGTCCACTCGGATGTGGAGCGGCTGGCTATGTGACTGGATGTGTCTCATGAACGCTGCTAGGTGGGCTCATTGTGTTAGACTTGCTGACTCAACCCTACCGGTGTCTGACAAGGATTTAATTGAGGACAAAAGGAAATGAGGTTGTATTGGAATCCAAACTCAGGCGATTTTCGAGCTGGCCATAAAATGTCTGAACTAAAGTAATTAGATTCACATGCTGCTTTGCCAATACTTTGCAGGAGAAATTCCTGATTTAATATTTGAGTGGCTGTTTCTCAAACCAATGACGAGGAAGCATTACATCAAAAGCACAGTTGCCTGTAAAGCTCTACACTTTACTAAGCCTTGAACGAGTAACCTGCCTACGAATAGTTATATAGTGTTTAATAGTATTTAATAGTATTTTCACCCGTGAGTATTCATGTGTTCATTGGTGAATATATAAGAATAAATTCCAACAATAGAGAAGTATGCTTACTCTATCCATAACATCAGTGAATGCCATATACAGTGAAATACACACACATTGACAGACAGAACAGGCTGTGTAATAGGTTTTTGAAAGCAAGATACTGGTGTGAGGTTCCTTCGGTCATTCAATATTAAACTGGAGTAGTATTAAGTTTAGTCTAGAGTAAACATGATGTCATGGTTTAAAACAAAATACAACATGTCTATCCTATTAACGTGTAGAAAGAATATACAGCTGAGAGGATACTACAGATCGGTAAGATTAGGCAGATTTAAATATTTATGGACAAAAATGGTAGGCTAAAATTACATTTTGCAACAGCGAAACTGTGTATGAACTAAATACAAAGCAAAGATTCAGTGATCGCTGTACTCAATGCTGATGTCATCATAGCGTATAAAAATGAAAGTAAAAACCTTGAACTGGAGAGGTAATCAGTAAGGATTTATAAATTAGTAGTTTTTCAGCCCACATTTACAATCAGAAGAAGCATTTTGAGCAGGAAGAAAATTTGCATAACTTTGCAGTAGTGCAGTAGAGTTACAGACTTCTAACAAGTATTTCATTATGTAGTTTTATGAATAATTTGAAAGTCCTGTTGTACAACTTAAATTGATTTGCCTTTTGAAGTTCGGTCTTTGGAGAATTTGCCAAATTTAAATAACCGTTGCTGTTTTATTCCTCGTCTTAGAGTTGCATTTGTTTGCTTTTGTTAAAGTCATTCTGTGCTCTGTGAGCAGCCTGGGCCCTTGGGCAAAATAGCTGCAAAGCTATTTAGTTACAAAAATTCCCATGCAGTTTTGTTTTGGAATTCATGTAATAGCTGATCTTTGTCTTTTAGCTTCCCCTTTGCGTCTAGGAAAGCAAAGACTAACAATGAATATTAAAAGCAGGACTATGTGTCTCACATAAAGTGACTAATAGCACACATATAGGTTACAATAACCTTAATGCACACATGTTGTGAACTCAATGAGTGATTTCTTGAGTGACATGGGTAGTTATTTGTTATTATCTGGAATAAGTAGGGTGGAATGTCAAGGGTGGCCAGTATAACAAGGGCTCTGTTTGGTACTAGCTCTTGTTTTTAATATTTTTGCAGACTGTCTTCAGGGTAAGATCTGCAAAAAAGGGCATTTTGTGCTGCTACTTTAGAACTGACAAACAGCGAGAGATATGTGCATGTGAAAAATAGACACATGAACAGAGGGTTCTTTTAGGAGAAGAGAAGATCCCTGCTACTTCCTGCACTGGTAGACTCAAACACATATTGAGTTTGCTTTTATCACATATATTCAGTATCTCTGAACACTGCATCCAACAACATCTTAAAGGTCTTGTACCAGCATGACTAAATATCAATTCATAAGACTTGTAACAACTTCACACTAAAACTTGGTGCAATGGATCATTGCTTTTGCTGTGACACTCCTGTCCACTACCTTTTCTAGATAAACGTATTTCATGATAAACTTCATATAGTGTTGGTAAAAGTCACTTAGGATTTACAGCATATCAAACTGACAGCCTCAGCAATAATTAAAGATTAATCCATGCATCAATGCCACAATTAAACCTCAGTCCAGGCTGTGATTCAGAGACTGGCATATAAAATCTATGATTTATGCAGTGCTCAACTCTGAGCAATTAACCAAAGACTTAATTAAGTTAATATGTGGAATATCAATATTTAGGCCAGAAGAACAAGAACATTTTTAAATAGCCAGACTTTATATTAAACTGTGTAATTTAGTTCAGCGGGTCTTATATGATAAGTCTAAAACATTATATCTCAATTTTATTCAACTTTAGAGACAATTCATGGCTTAAATCAGCATAACATTCCCCTTGAAGGATGTCAAGCTGTCTCCACTGTCCTTCCACAAGTTATCTTGCTCATCATCAAATTTGCAGATGATGAGAATTAACATCTGAATTGGATTTATTGAAAACAGATTTATTTACAAAACTTGAATGAAGCTGAAAAACAATGACATGTCAGCAAAATTGAAATAATAGCAGCCTTCTCTTTTCTTCACTTTTGTCCAACCATTTGCTCCTCAGTGTTTCACATGCTCATCAAAGCACATAACCCAACAGTGCCAAATGACTTGTGGCTCAGTCTTACACAAAACCCCAACAGAATATCAAAGTGGGGAGTGGAGGAATACAACAGCACATTTTAGCGCTGGAATTTTTTTTTTGTCATTATGGTTGCAGCATTTCTTAAAGCCATTTTGAATTGCCAATATCTCTGAAAGACTTATTGATTTCTTGTATTAATTGAGCGATCGTTTTCTCTTCTGTCTGACATTTCAACTACTCTTTTTTTAGCTAAACTGTCTCAATGCTTGAAACTTTTTTTGTTTATTCTGTAATTCACTGCTGACTTCTCAATTCATCCATTGCACACCAGTTATGTTTTTTGCAAATAGCACACTCCATTGGTACATGGGCCTACTTTGCCTCCCTACTCTCCGCTAAGAGCCAGGTATTCCTACCTTTCCACTCGTTCCACTGCTTTTGCGTCCAGTTAAAAGGAAAGGTTGCATGACATGATTCAGCAACACCGATTAACTTGCACTTGTCCTCTTCACTGCTCATTTTTTGGGGCGTATACTTTTAAAGATCATGTCTAAAACCTGAGTAAGACTTTGTCCAATCTAATCCCAGGCAGTGTTGTTCCAAATGTGCTTGATTAGCAAAAAAAAGCACAAATCAGCTGCAAAACAGCGCCAACACACAGTTATGGTCACAAAAAGAAATACGTGAAAGTTATTTTAAGAAGAAGTTAGTTTTTGAAATATGTAATGTGAGAAACTTAACACACAAGATGGACAAATTTTGATTTCATTTTATCTGAAACACATTAGGATTCTTATGGGGAAAAAAAATCTAAACTAAATTAACACTGAACTTTTTAGAGCCCCCCCTTTTGGTCTGTTGTGGGCCTTTCAGGGGAGCCAAGCTCCTCTTTGCTCCCCCGTAATTCAAACCCTGATGCTACACATGTCTATAATTACAATGGAAAGGGAAAAAAATGCTCTTTGTAGTCTAATTTGGGATATTAAAATTATGCAGGAACCCCAATTAAAAATAATCCTACATTTAGAATATATGCTTGCATTAATTAATGATATCCTTTCATTTACATCAATTATTTTTTTGTACATTAGTAAATATGATAAATATGTTATTAAGCATACTCCACCATGACACAGAAAGTCTGGCAGAATTGTTTTTGAATTTTGCTGCAGGGAAGCTAAAAAGGTTATTTCTTTTTTACAGTACCGGGCATGACTGTTAAATATGTCTAACAAGCCTTGAAATAAACTAATCCTTTCATGTAGTTCTCTAACTTCATACTGACAATTTTAGAAAAATCCTATCTTTATCCGAGCCAGCAAGTAAAGTCAATCAGAGGCTGCCTAATATGAAGTCTTAAGCAGAACTAAAACTGGGTGCCCACCTACAGCTCACCTCCAAGCCACTTCAGTATTTATATTCGGTACCAATGACATCCTTCTTATGTTTCCCATACTTGATCAGTGACCATGGCTCTGTAAATAGAGCAGTTATCTTGCAATCAAAGGGTCAAAGGTTCAGTTCCAGCTTCCTCCTGTCACATGTCAATGAACCCCAATTTGCCTACTAAGCTCTGTATCAATGTGTGACTGTTTGTGAGTGCAAATGGGTAAAGGAGGCCCAGTCTCAAGCACTTTGAATGGTCAGCATGATTAGAAAAGTGTTATACCGTTTAAGTCCAGTTCATTTGCATTCTGAATTGACACAATTTATCCTGCTTGGAATTCAGCACATATCTTATTGTTATTATGCTGGTGAGAAAAAAAAGTTTACTGTTTTTCAGTTTTTCCATATACATTTTCCATCCTCACTGCAATTTAAAAAATATTACCCCCAGATGTAGCTGTTCTTAAGTGGCAGCGTTTTAGCCCTAAAATGGCAGCATAATTCAAGGTGAAAATGATGAGGGAAAATGGGAGTCATTTATTTGCAAGCTGTTGAAGTATGCATATATTGTTTTCCAAACTCAGAAATAAGCTGTAAAAATGATAAATTATCCTAAAATTCTGACTATGTTAACATCATTTTGTATGAAGGCTTTCATTTGTATTTTTATAACAAGTAAATTCATTAACCTGTGTTGTATGAATTCTACTAATTTTGGGGGCCAGGGGGCAGCTACAGACCTCAAGCGGTCACAGTTATTGTTGACATGTTTAACTAACCCTGTGTGTAATAACTGTTTTGACAATCACTGGTTGTCAAGAAATTAAACTGGTGAAAAAAACGTCTTATGCTTTGTTCAGTATTTGAAAAAGACTGACCTATCTTTATGAATTTTGTCTTTTTTTTAAATCCCACATTCAGTGTTATAAAAATCATTATAATGTCTCTTATATCAAGCACAAATAAATAGGTTTACAATCCAATTAATTCAGCACAAATACTACTAAAACATACATTTTACCTCATTTTTTAATAGATAAGACGCAGCTCAGTCACTGTTATGCAATTCAAATTGATAAATTTGAGTCAATCTGCTGAGGTCATCAAGGCCACAATCCAAGTAATGTGGAAAGTTTTAAGGAGGCTTTTCTGTGCATCTTAAGGACAAAAGGTATTAGCCTTCCATAAAAGGAAGCTTGAATTGTAATTGATGGGATCAGAGTAGCGCAAAGCGTGAATATCCCCAGTTAGCACCTTTAAGCCGTCGAGTTGTTTGCTGAGGGTACAGGGTGACGAAGTATGAGAGAGTCCTTATATTTAAGTTTATTGTTACGCATCGACCAGCCCAGTGTGAAAGATTTGCTGTAGTGCCTGAAATAAGAATGAGAAGGAAGATACACTAAACATATCCTGCCAAGGTAATGCATATCGTGGACATGATCTGAAATAAAACAAATTGCAAAAGGTATCCCACCCTGCTCAACTTGCATAGCACAACAGGAAGAGGCTGTTAGACCCATGGGGCCTTCACAGCAGGTAGTTAACACAGAAACCTACAAGGCCGAGTTGCTGGGAAGACACAGCATGCAAAACACAGTTTAACCGGGACTGTGTGTCAGCAGTTTACATGTTGGGTATTTTAGCTGAACATATCTAACAAAGAAGCACACATTTCATTATGTTCACTATTGAGAACAAGACATCAGGACTGCTGTTTTACTAGTTCTTTCCTCATTCATATATTCAGCACAGATAAATGTTAAGAAATAAATTGCCTCTGAAGACACAATTCTTGCAACTGTTCATTAATTCACTCATGAATATGGAATCATTCAGACCTCATTGGCTCTTTTTACAGTAATGTGAGCAGTGAAACCTCAATGGAAAAAAAATCCTTCTCAGACCACAGTCAGCCTTGCTTTCCAGGTGAGAGCACTTTATTCCCCCTGCTTCCCGCTGCAGCAGGCCCACTCAATAAATCACAGTGCAAAGCGCTGCCTTTACTCTGCAGCTAAGACACCAATGTCACTGGCGGTGAGGATGAATTGTCATGAGTCAGCAAACCCTTGGTTGAGAAAGGTCTGCTTTTACTTTTTATTTTAGGAATTGAGGTAAAATATGCAAAAATACTCCCTGCCAAGCTTCCAACCAAAATCCACAACAAAGGATCATTTTGGTCTCTTTACTTTTACTACAGCATGAAGAAGGATTAGTGTAATTTGCTCCTTTAAATTGTCTGAATAATTAAAAAGGGAAAATGAACAAAGATCATCTATAATAGAAGGAGTAGAAAGCAACCTGAGATACGTGCATGTGCAGGTATTGTTGTCTGTGAGAGACCTGCTCAGGAACCGGTGTTGCTTTTCATGGTTCTATTTACAGTGTGCCATAAGAGGGACATTATTTCATGAAGCATTTCATGCAGGATTGTTCAAGCGTTATGTAAGTATCACCACATCATTAGAATGGTGTCAATATCTCTATGAATAATTAATCGAATTGAGATATTACAAAGACTTCAATTAGGTTGATGCCATGAATGAGAGTACTGCAGCTATATAGGCTATACACTCCCTCGTTTCCTCAATCAGCACTGAAAGAATGAATACGGTAACAAGCTAAGCTCCTGCACTAAAGGCATTATTCAGTGCCTTCATATTGATGAGTCTTGCCAGTGTTGATTCATTAAAGAGTTTCAGTGCGACTGGTAATGCACTTTGAAGTCTGATGAAGCTACAGGCAGTGACTGTGAGTCATTGCCGTGGGATTTTTCCTTTTCTAACAATCACGGGAGATCACTGAAGAGAAAGAAGTAATAAAGCTAAAATGGTTCTAACTGATATTGTCTACAGAATCTGACTTAGCCAGCGATTCACATTATTACTGCCCATTTATTAGCCAGAAATACTAAGCCTAATGTTAACGTTAAATGTGTTTTGGTGCATATCAAATAGTTATGTGCAAAAAAAACCATACCAGAATAGTATTTTATCCTACTATGTAACGTTTTTTAAATATTTTTGATAGTTTCGTTTACATAATTCAAATGTAAGTTAAATATTGGGGAAAAAATATGTCAAACTCTCCTTTTAATCTCTTTTTAATTAGCTTATTCTTAAAATTCACTGATTAGCATTTCAGCCCAATTGTATTTTTAAATGTGTAAATGCTTTAAAAAGCCTGGTTCTGTTACAGTTAATGAGGCATCAATCTATCGGCCAGTAATCAAAATGGACTAATTTTCTCTCTGTTGGCTCTGACCCGTAATCAGTAGGTTAAGTACTCATAATCTGGATGTTGTACAGTGTGTAAAATGCTTCAACAATGATAAAACAGATTATTTTGGTCTATAAACACAGTAAAAATATATATGTTCCTTAAAGTGCATTGTTTTGAGGTAATGACATATGCTTTGATACACAAGTGGGAAATAACTGGTAATTTCTTAATTTTCTTTTTAATGAAAACAAATTAAGAAGCAAACATCTGTTTGGAGATGCTTTGCAAAATTTTCCAACTTTTTTTAGCCCCAGATCTATTTTTTGTCTCGATATAGTTTTCGATTTTTGTGTTTTATATCTTGACTGACTGACTGACTGATGTATTTATTGATTGATTGAATATTCATACATATTTACAAATATAAGGTTAGAAAGATACCATCAGAGGAGACGATCTTTAAAAGTATACATACTGATAATGGCAAGATTGGGTTTAACTAACTAAAAATGCGAGTAGGGAGTCATGAAAAATCGGTAAATTCCAGTTTGATTGCAAACTAGACATTTTTTAGTAGGGATGTCCAATATGTATAAATACAAATTACACAGTTTTGGATTCCATTATGTTTTCTACTGTTTATTTCTGTTACTGAGCTGCTGAACAAGATTTGATGATAAAAAGGCATTAATTTAATGATTCATTATTCAAGTGTTTCTATTTGTGTGATTATTGTGAAGTGTTTTAATGTGCAAATATTGTTTGACTGATGGAGAACACTGTTTTACTAAGAATCGATCTGTGTGACACAAATTTTTACACTGTAGTCATTCTTTGAAGTCAACAATTTTGTCTAGGATATACAGTATATTGTCATTAGAAAACCATAAGTTGTATAGGTTATACACATTGCAGATGGTGTTTGTAGTTTGCAGTGGAACTCAACAAAATGAGAATAATTTCAACCTATCCCAGCTGTTAAAACGAAAAACAAAACAAAACACAACAATCAGGTGATAAAGGTGCCCATTTCCAGCCTTCATTGGGTGAGATTCAGGGTACATCCCTGCTGCAAGGCAACAACCCTGCTACCAACTGTGCCACTGTTGTTTTTTTTCTAATTCTAGTGTGAACTGATGAGATATATCATTATTAGTCCATGACTTTTTTATTTTTTTGGCTCCATGCATAGTGAAGCTAACATCTCATTAGTAATCTTGAGGCACAGGCAGACCCATTTCCCCCTATGGCCTCTTTCTCTCATCTTCTCTTGATCTTATTTTCTCTCAAGAGTGTTCAATGTGTAATAGAACTTGAGCTGCACTGACAAAAGGGGAACAGAAATAAGGTGTTTAGTGTCATGCTATCACCTCAGTTGAGAAAATCTGATAAAACCAAAAATGTTCATTGCAGCTGCTTTCTGAGATTACTTTTTGATATATGATAAAACTGTTGATACAGTTTTTGCCACCTGTCTGTCTAATGAAAGAAGTGTCTATTTGGTTTCAGAGTACTGACAAGAAGTAATGTTTTTACTTATCTCTACATTTATTTACCTAGCTCAATAGGGAAAAATATAAACATAATGTCCTGCAGAATCAGTGAGAGAGTGAGCTCACATTCAGCTTTGTTATAGTGGGATCTCGACAATTCCAAGGGCAGAGAGGAGTACAGCAAATAGCTGCATGTTTCTGGGAGAGATATAATGACCAAATGCACATTTTCAATGATACTATGATGTCTATATGGAGATTATTATGTGATATCAGGCATGTTTTGTCTGCATGCATTTCCTTTAAATTAAACATGGATAACACGCTTTCTTTGATATTTAAGTGCTGCATGGCCATAATTTGGTTTCTTAACTTGTCCAAACAACACTTTGTGGTTTTAATTCACATCATTTCTTTTGTGCTGGATTTTTTTGTGTGCATTTTCTAGCATCTGTTTGTGTTTTACCTGGCTCCATAATTCCTTTCATTGGGTCATAAAAATGAAATGTCTTTTTAACACATGCGTTGTTTCTCTCATGTTTATCATCCTCTGGCATATGTCATATGTTTTGGCATATCTGTTTATTTAGTCTTACTCTCTAAAGATGTTGCTTCGAAATATATATATATACTATAATATATATTTTGAATTATTTATTGTCATTATTTAGCATATTCTCAGGGCCTATAGAACAACTCTAAAAAGCATACACTCTTAACCCGAATTAGTTGACTTTATTCTCAAATCCTGTGGAAACAAATTGCCCTTTACATCTTTAGTTTTTACACAAGATAAAAATAAATATGCTGAGTAAAACTAATGTTGAATTTTAACTTTATACATAAGCTGAAACTAAATATGTTGACTATATCTAACGTGGAACATTAACTTCTTAGACAGCTGAAACTCATATAAACTTGTGAAGCTGAGTAAGAAGTATCTACACTGTCCCTGCTGGTCAAGGCAGGAACTGCAGCTAAAATACGCAGGGGCTGGGTTGTTGGTGGTAGGGATTGACCCGGGGTGGCGTCTGTCGGCCCGGCTGCGGGTCTCTCCTGCCTTGCCAACCCTTGTTGGCCGATCCCTGGTGAGGGCCCTGCTGGGGGGCGGGCGGCCCTGATCCCCATGGCCTCCGGGTCCTGGGCCGGGCCTGCCCTGGCGTGGCCGTTTACCGGCGGAGCCCGTGGGCTCGTCCCTGCGACCTCCGGGGCCCCAGTATTGTGGCTGCTGAGTGTTCCCCTTTCTCCGGATTGACGGCTCCTTACACCAGCTGTCAATCACTTGCAGGGGTAAACCTTATTTACACCTGCATGCTCGCACACACACATAGGTGTGGGGACAATGGTGTGTGCGGACATAATCTTGAGCTGAGGTTATCGTCAACAGATAGTTGGTACCAGGAGCTTAATTGGCAACATTAGCGTTGTATTTATTAATCCATTTTTGTGTGCAGTGAATGTGTTGATGTGAGTTCTTAGTTCATATTACTGGATCTGTTTTGTTAATGCTGTTCTATTGTTTTTTTATTTTAATCTTTTATTTTTTCCACTTCTCTGTCGTCCAACAGAGGTGGAGGACTGGGATGTTTTCTTGTGTTCTTTGTTTACCTCCCTATCTTGTATCGTCAGTTCACACTCCTACCTGTCCTGTTTCTCTTTATCATCTTCTTTCTTTCTTCCTTTTGGTTTTCTCAATTTTGTGTCCAAAACTTCAAGAAATCAAATCCACAGTAGTCATTAATAAAGCTTTCTCATGCATATATATCAAGTGGAGTATCATAGAAATGCTGTAATGCTCTGCTTGTTGGGCTTGTACTTGGTACTCAGACACCAATTCTGAGTAGCAAACTGCCAGACAGGACACTTAAACAAACCTCTGCAATCTAAATAACCTAAGGTAAAAACCTTCATTTCTCAGGTGTAGCTTTAAAAAGAGATTTTCCAGTTCTTCAGTTCTTAAATGCCTCAATTCTTCAATAATGCAATTTTTTATTCCTCATCAGGATCAATTGTCCATTGACGGGGTATTTCATTGGACTGAGATGCTGGTGGCTTGTTGGACTCGCCTACCTAATCTGTTGTGATATGCTCCTTTTTCATGGCATTGAGTTGTTTGTGTTGGGTGGATGCTAAAAGCTGAAGAGTGGGTGTGGACATTGATTGGCGGGCCCTTTTCCCCTGTTCTGATTGGTGAGTTGCATTGTGTTGTATTCTGGATTCTGGTCTAATTTAGAGCTATCTATCGTTTTTACATTTTAATTTAATAAAATGTAGTTAGCTGTGCAATTTAAATATATTCATTAAGTTTTGCTGTAGCTGCTTGTGCTCGTCCCACTGAGTTAGTGTTGACCTCCGTGCAAACACTGTTACCGAACGATGTGCTGACCTTTAGATGTGACCAGGGAAATTTTTGAATTAGGCTCCTCCCCTTTGTTATAAAACTAATCATACCAAGTTATCTTAACTAAACCTGATTAGTGCAATTGATTGTTCAGCTAAATAATACAATAAACTAATGCTATTTAGTAATGATTGCAGGTTTTTGCATAATGATCACTCAGAAGTTTAAGTAGAAACAACAATGTGAAATAAAATGGTGTGGTGACATTAATTGATTTTCCAGTAACATTCTGATGTGTGGGCTGCACAGTAGCACAGGTGGTAGCACGGTTGCATCACAGCAAGAAGGTCCAGGGGTCTTTCTGCATGTTGTTTGAATGTTCTCCCTATGCATGTGTGGGTTCCCTCTGGGTACTCAAGTTTCCTCCCACAGTCCAAAAACATGACTGTTAAGTTAACTGTCTCTCTCAATTGCCGTTAGGTATCAGTGTGTGCATGCATGGTTTTTTGTGCTCTGTATTGACCTGCGATGGATTGGCAAATTTATCCAGGGCGTGCCTCGCCTCTCATCAGATGATTGCTGGATAGGCACCTGCCCCCCCACAACACTGCATAGAATAATGGATATGGATAAAAGATGGGGATTAGATGTTGTGAGATGTTTATATTGCAGATTCCACTTATAATACCAGGTTTCAAATCTAAAGACATAAAACGCTTGTTAACCACTGAGTAAACTGGAACATTACTGAATGTTCTTTTTCACAGCAACTGGTGTTACTTACTCTTTTATTCTTTCAGAATAAAATATAGTGCTATTCACTTTAAAACCTTTTCAGTGTGTAGAAACTGTTGCCTTGATCTTGCATAAACTGGTCCAAGTTGAGAAATCAGAATTTCTTAAGAACATCTCTGTTTTTGTTTATTTTTTTATTATGACAAGCTGCTGAAATCTCCATCTACAGTTTGCAAAGATGAGCATTCTAAATGCACAAACTACTGTATATTTCAAACATATAAAAAATTAAGCTGAAATAAAAATATACTGACAAAAGTTGATGAAAATAAATTAATAAAACCTATACAGTCATACGCCACTAAAATCTGAAACTTATTCTTTGAAAGGCTTCACAAACTTTTCACCTCCTTCCTTTAGGAACTATATCTATTCAAAAACATGTTTTTCACAATAATTAAAAACAGAGGATGTGTCATGCATGTGCCATGTTTTTTTCCTTAAGGTGAAAAAGATTCATAAAAAAATGCTTTGATGTTCAAGGTCTTCTATATCTTCAGACTCACTGTAGCCTCTTCAGTGAGTGTAAAAGGTAATCCTTTGAAAAGTGAATTGCACATATTCCAAGTAGGGATTTTTTTTCTTTATTATTCTTTAATGCATGCACAAATGGCTTCATATACATGAGGCAATCTTTACGATTTTTTGGCAGAATTTAAACATTATTGTCTAATACCTCACTTCTCAGATTCATACTGAAATCTAAGGGTTATAAAGGGTGTAAAGAACTGAGATAATTTAATTAATTTAATTTGATTAATTAAGTTAAAAAAATGCCTTTGATAAAACGTTTTGAAGCCAAATAGATGTAAGTAATATATTAATTGTTAATAAATATGGTCAGATCACATACATAAGTTTCTAATTGACTGATCAAGGATTGACCAATGTGAGTCGTTATCGATAAAGTAAATTTTTTATACCTTTTTATAATAAATGACTGGTCAAATCCAAGGATGGTGACACTAGTATCCCTCGTGGACTAAAGTCATCCTGTGCCTTTTTTTATTTGTGTTGTAATTTATTATGTACCTCAGAACCTGTTTACTCTGTGGACAACAAAGGTTTTAAATGCACCATATCTATAGAATATTGTTTCCTAGTAATCCTGAAAATATCCAATACATTAGATCAAAAGTATTCATGGATTTAGATCTAAAGTTTTTTCATGTTTTTCTCACATTTCTTCTGTTTAAAGGTTATATTAACTTTTTGGAGCAGATCAGCCAGAGCCTTTTACAGAAACATGAACAAATGTTCAGAAGTTGTGAGAACTGGTATTTTCCTTTAGGGTTAAATATTATGTTTAATCAAATAAATAATCAGCTTTGTATTAGATATTAGAAGATAAAAATATGTGCAGCGTTGTAGATTGACTAGATGACATCAATTTAATGGCAAAATGTTTATGTAAGTTATAAAAAGCTAGAGTTGGGGGAAGGGGTAGGGGGTTCACTTCGGAAAGAAAACTTGTGAACATTTATGGCTGAGTTCTATCTCATAGTGTTTCATTTAGCCTTCAACTGAAGCGTATTGTGACCCCTTAATAGCAATTTACCTGTGGAAGTCATGTTGATTAGTAGCATTTCAGAGGGAAATGAGCTGAAGTCATCAAAAAAACACTCTTGTCAAACAAGAAGAGTTGCTGGCGACACAGTTTATAACAACATGGTAAACAGAAACAGCAACCCTCCCTAATTCTTCCATGTTTTCTCTTGTTATTCTCTGCTGATATGGGTGTCTTTTGGCGCTTATCCTTTAAGGGACAATTTTGTAGGGAGAAAAGACAGCTGAGAGGAGTGGGCTAAATATTTACTCTGATGGATGAAACTGGATAACAGCCTGAAGTTCCAATAGTGAAAAAGTGCCTATCACCATTATCAAGGAAGCACAAGAAGAAGAAAAAAATCGTAGATCAGATTTTGATCATCACTAGAAATATTCAATTCAGATTTAAAAATGCTCAGTCGCTCCTATAATAAATCTCCCAGTATTACGATTATCTCATATACATGCAAACCAAACCATATTTTGGAAGACCTTAAAGGACTAGACTACTCTGGGATATGTGTGCTTAGTAAATAGCAAAGCATTTCTAGTAGCTCACTTATTCCTTCCTTACCGTTCTGAAGGTTCTACAACAGGTCCCCTCCAGTTTAAAGCTCTTAGGGCTTATTTGAATTGTGTCACAGCTACGTTACTCCACAGTCTCATAAGTAATATATGATAACAAATGAAACATTCCTGTCAGCTCCCCATTAGTAAACCTTATCTTTTCGCAGCCACCAGCTATCACACAAAAGCCAAAAAGTTGTCAGAGTCAAAGGAACATTAATTTGGTTTCTCTTTTCTCATTTTTTTTATCTTACCCTCTGCCTTTCACTTAGCATCTCATTTAGTAATTTTCCTGTCCGCAGTGCAGGAGAATGCATCCAAATTATCCAAAGTAGCACCAGTGTACAGCAGAAATCACATATTTACATACCCAGGATATAAAAATTTTGAAAACAATAACAAAAGAAAACTATTGTTGTCTTACTGTCTAACATTAAGTCAAACCAATCTTTTCCTTTTTTAGGCCAGTTTTATTTGCTAAATAGCAGATAAATAAGTTTTTCTAAATAATTATTTTTTACTTTCTTCAAATTTAGAAGCTTATATATTTTCTTAGTTTGTGGTAGAATTGCCTTTTAAAACTGGATGGCATGTCCAAGGTGCTGGTCATCCTTTAAAGCTCATAAAATAGTCTGGAATTTTGGCCCATTCTTCTGAAACAATTTATATAAGTCAGTATGTTTACATGCACAGCTAAATTGAGCTTTTTGAAACAATTGGACTAAGGGCTTGCCCCCTGTAGTGAGCTGAGTCCCAGTTTACATGTCAGTCAGAAAATTGAATTATTAAATTAAGTATTTTGACTCCCCATCGACTGAGGGCGACATGCGCCCCTATGTGTTAGCCTAATAGCGGTTAGCTTCCAACTGCATTCAAACAGTAAACAGAGGCTGGTGGGAGAGAAGCAGATCGAGTTAAACCAGGATGGTCACAACACATTGCCTCTTCGTAAGTCCAAACATGCAATGATTGGCTGCTTAAATTTGTCTTAGATGCCATATGCCTCCTATAACAATACTGTTGTAGTGCTGGGTCGCTTTTCCGGTGTTACACTGGCTCTTCTAAGTTCCCGAGGGGGTGCATGTGGGGGCGGGGGGCCTGGTTGCAGAGTAGTCAGATTTGCATTATCCAGCAAGAGTTTGACTCCAGCTGGACTAATGTGTATATGTGCATTTTAAAAGTCTGATTTCAGTTGGACTAAGGCAATAATTCAACTTTTCTTGCTGCGTGTAAACCCACTGACTGAATGTGTTGTGTAGTTTGGTTTAGCTCCACACATGTTTTTAGGTATTCTGCAACTCTCAGTCACCATATTATAGTTAACTTTTAAAGGCTTTGTAGAATATAAGAGATAAAGTCCTTCAAAACACAATACTGATACGGTTCCAATAAAAGGGATATTCCACCTCTTTGTAAAAATGTGTCTGCTTCCATACGCCCCAGTTAGATAAATCAGAAAAAAATACATTTTGTAATCAGCCCAGTAATTCCCCTGATATGGCAGAAGTCCGTGCTTTAGCTTAGCATAAACCGATGTAAAAAAAAGACAAAAAAAACTCAACATATCTCAAGTCTATGGCTGTCAGGGAATTAATAACCGTTATGCTAGAATGTGTGTGAATTATATTTTTTAATCTGTCAGTAATAAACCTGTGTTGAATGACATGCCTTTCAGAGGAGGGAACAATAGGTGCTAAAGCAGCTGGCGCAAAGAGTTTGATGTCTCATAAATCACGCTGCGTGTGGAATGCTTACTTATTTGGATTTTCTCCCAATGTTGTTGTGTCTTCTGACAGAAATGCCCAAACTGCATATTCATCAAGGGCAAAATAACTTAATGGATTGCAAACTTCTTGCTCTAGGTTTAACAGCCGCAATACTCTCTGCTTTTGTGACACCCATTCTAACAAGCGTCAACTGTTGATAAAGCTGGTCCTAAGTGTTGACCAACATCACATTCACACATCCAATAGTAGCTGTGAATGTGTTGTTAAGCAGCTACAAAAAAACTCTTTATTGACAAAAGGACAGTGATGTCATCCTCTTTCATTACTCTTAAAGTATTTTCCGTAAAGAAAAAAAAAATATTTCAGCCCCACCGCAAACATATAAATAGACACACAAAAAAGGAAATACATTTTTCATGAGGGATACCATCATAAAGATGAGGTTAATTGACAATCTGCTTGAACCGTGACTTCTGTATAAACTTAGCTGCTCTATCCCTACATCGCCCTACTAAAGCTAAAGCTCTAGACCTGCTTGTGGTGGATTTGTGCCCCGTTTTAAAATAGATAAGTGTTTTTTCAGGTCAAAGTTAAACAAGCCAAGTGGTATTTTCGACCTACTCTAGTAAATGCTGGGACAGAATCCTCTACTATGTACACTGAAAGTCAACAAGAATATTCCCATCATGTTTAAGTGCACTTAAAAGTGAGGTATAAAAAGGTATTTGTCTTTGCTTCAGGGGAATCCAAATGTTTTCCTCTGCCTGCACTGCATAATTTATGAAACACGAAAGCCGAGGCTGAGATTGCGTTCTCCAAAGTGTGATTTGCTGCCCATCACACATGCCTGCCTCACTGCCATATGTCATTCTACCTGGATACACAGCAGTCAGCTGAAAGCCTTATCAGAGTGCAAGAAGGTAGGAGGAAATCTTTGCAAAATTTAACAACCACCCAGGAGGTAACGCTTACCTGAGATTGCAAAATTATCAAGTCACTATATGACACAGTTCATAAAGAGGTATTCTGCCCCAATGCAGATTCAATATACTCTGCCCTCCTAAATGTTTGATTGTTGAGGTTTGGCCATGAATAATACAGGCCCTGTGAGAGACAATGCATAGGTAAAATACATGTGAATCATAAAATATCTGTGTATAGATTAAAAAAGGTGAACTAATCAGTAAATAAAAATACAAACCAGGATGTAACGAGGATCTAATTTGTTCCTCTTTTGCCTCCTATGCAGTTTTTTGATCATGATTTAAAGGACATGTTATGAATCATGATGTATTAGAACCCATAGACCACAGCTGTTGACCTGTTACTGGAGGTTAAACAATGCAAGTTGTATTGGAATTACTTCAAAATATAATTTTGTTAATGTTCCAGTGTCAGGGCAGAGGGATATCTAACTGCACTTCACTACACAAACTGTACCAAAGTATAGTTTTCAAGCAGCTCCCGGAGGACTGGCTTAGACATTTCTGCATGACTGAAAATGTTGATTTAACTTTGGTGAGATGCTGAAGTACAAGGCAGAGTTCCCTTTAAATTCCTCAGTATATCTTAGAGTTATAGTTAAACTTACTAACTTTGAAACTCATGGCAACGTCTCTTCTGCCTGCTTATTTTTTATGTTTTTGTTATACTAAATGAGGGGCTCCATGAGCGTCATCAAAGGCAGCAAGAGTTCAACTTCAAAAACATGACTCACCCCACTAATACACATTATGAGACATTCGGATCCATGACGATGCATCTGTGTAATCGGAAAATTTGCATAAAATACATCAGCTAAAGATCAAAGAGGGGTAGATATGGAACACTGGGTTGAGCTTTTGATAATAGTTTTAAGTGCTGCACATAAAAAGACACACAGACAGACTAGACTTGTCAGCTGTCACAGTTCTCCAGTATTCTTGTTATACATCTGTAATAAACTATTAATCTTATTTAATATGTATGTTTTCTTTGGTTGAATTTTTTTCTACAAGCTTTTACAGAGTTGCGTTAAATAAGTCTGCTGGTTTACACCCTGGATGGACAGTTTACTAGTTCGTCAATGGGAAACATAGAGACACAAAGTATACTGCCTCCTCCTGGCTGGCTGGGGCGCCTGAAAAAAAATAAAATATATATATATATATACAAAAGTAGTCCATCCATCCATTTTCTATACTGCTTATCCTCTAGGGGTCCCCGGGGGGCTGTTGCCTATCTCCAGCAGTCGACGGACAAAAAGGTAACCAGTCCATCACAGGTTATATACAGGTTAAATACAGTCAATAATGTATTATTATTTTAAATTTCATAACTACAAATATTTAAAAACCCTGAGATGGACTTTCATTCGTGACCTTTCCATTGTACACCCCACCTGTTACTGCTGGAAGACTACTGGATAAATACATTTACAAATCTTACATTTATTGTTATTATTATTGAGGTTTTGCCTGTTTGTACAATTACTCATGAAATACCTTACAGCAGCAAAGCATAATTGATGAAGACTCTCTTACAAAAGGTAGAGGGCTCATCCAACATCAAAGGTTATAAATGTTAGCAATCATGTTTGTTGGCACCTTCATGGGTAACCCTACCTAGGCTAAAACATCTGCATTAGAGCATTGTGTGATTACACTGAATGGCTGCACAAAATGCCAGAACATGCTAGCCTCAAGCTACAATCTGTCGGAACACAAAGCATTTTCCAAATATGAAGAGCACCCAGAGGAGTGTAGTGCAAGAAACACTTTATCAAAGATGGAATATTTTCACACATACTAGCAAGGCACATACTGTAGGAAGAGGAGAACTGATTTTCAGTTCAGTGAATTTAACAGCTGATCTGTGGGAAGAGGTCTGTCCCTTCCAAGAAAATCCAAGCAACACTTTACCTCAATATATCTTTCTTTTCACATGAAGCCGCCGAACTGCCAAGATGTCAGGCAGCAAATGATTGGTGTAAGTCGCTTGACTTTTTTTTTTCATCACCTGACATACGTCTGTCCCTGTAATATATTGAAGAAGTTCGGGGAAGATAGGACATGCAGAGTTGTACTGTGCTTATAGACTCGTGATTGACTCATGCCCCAGCACCAAGGAAGATGCAACACATTTGTCAAAACCTTGAAGAAATATGCAGTTTGGTACAATTTTTTTTTTTTTACCACAATCCTTCCTCCTCTGCTGTCGACTTGGACCTAAGCAAGCATCGAAGAGGAAACATGTTATCTCAACATGCAGGTCGTAACTTCCCATATAGAAGTTCAAAATCCTGTAAAATTACACTACATCAAGCAAACTGGCCTACAGTTTGTTCACTCTGAGTCTCAGAACAGGACTGCTTCTAAGTGATAACTAAAAAGATCACTTTCTTTGTCACTAAGCAAAAAAGATTTGATGAAGCCGTTTATAAAGTTACAAAGCAATAATTCCTATTTAATACAGGTGAAAATTAGATAATCCTGTGTGAGAGTATGGCACTTTTAAGAATACTGTTTACTGTAGGTGCGACTTTAGAGAAACTAGCACTTACTCTTTATTGCTACTACTTTGGTTCTAATCTTGCCAACAAATATGGTGATGAAGTATCAGTGTGCATTGTGGGCTGTAATTTGTAAGTATGTTTGTTTTTGTTTTTTTTCACACGTCCTCTGTGGCTGTGTGGTATTCAGAATCTGAGTGCCAAGTAGAGGCCAATTTACTTTCACAAGAGGAGTGTTACAACTTTCAGAAACTATTCAGATCCATTTAAAATTGCACTCTGTGCAGATTTATTAAAAAAGAAATACTGAGATATCACATGGTCATACGTATTCAGACCCTTTGCTGTGACACTCGTATTTAACTCACATGCTGTCCATTTCTTCTGATCGTCCTTGAGATGGTTCTGCTCCTTTATTGGAGTCCAGCTGTGTTTAATTAAACTGATTGGACTTGATTAGGAAAGGCACACACCTGTCTATATAAGACCTTATAGCTCACAGTGCATATCAGAGCAAATGAGAATCAAGAGGTTGAAGGAACTGTCCAAGGAGCTCAGATACAGAATTGTTGTAGGGCACAGATCTTGCCAAAATTACAAAATAATGTATGTAGCACTCAAGGTTCCTAAGAGCCCAGTGATTTCAGAATCCTCAAATAGAAGAAGTTTGAACGGACCAGATCTCTTCCCAGACAATCCAGCCAAACTGAGCAATCATGGGAGAAGAGCCTTGGTGAGAGAGGTTAAGGAGAACCCAAAGATCACTGTGGCTGAGCTCCAGCGATGCAGTAGGGAGATGGGAGAAAGTTTCAGGCCCTGCTCATCACCTGCCCAACACAATCTTTTCTGTAAAAAATGGTTGTGGGAGCATTATGTTGTAGAGGTGGTCTTTAACAGCTCTTGGGTCAGTGACAGGAATACTGGCTGCATTTAAAGGAAAGATAATATCCTTGAAGAAAAGCTCGTCCAGAGTCCTCAGGACCTCAGACTGGGCCGAACGTTCACCTTTCAACAGAACAATGACCCTAAGCACACAGCTATAATAACAACGGAGTTGTTTTGGAACAGCTCCGTAACCGTTCTTAATTGGCCAAGCCAGAGCCTTGACCCAAACCCATTGGAGCATCTCTGGAGATACCTGAAAATTGCTGTCCACCAAAGTTCACCACCCAACCTGACAAAACTGGGGCAAACTCTATATTCCGTATGTGACTCCTTGTGGTCTAAAATGTCAGCTGTAAAACACTGCATTGAAACTGTGTCTTCTCAGTTGCCGGTGTTACATCGGTATGTGTTCCCCTATTGTACAGCGTTTGTCGTTTCTGACTGGCCGACTGGTTGATTTCTTACTAATCCTAACATTCGAGAATAATTCTCTAACCCTAAATAATTTTCTTATCCTAACTTTTGAGGAGAATTACCTAACCATAACCTGACTATTTTCCTAATCCTACTATTTGGGAACCAGGGCCTAAACCTAAACCATCTGTTTAATATTTGCGACCATCTAAACCATCTGTTTAATATTTGCGATCAGCAGATGCAGCCCAACCATGGTTTCAGTTGTGTCACATAGTACAGTGGCTAATGCAGGCACCCCTACATGTGGAAGCCTCAGCCCTTGACGTAGTTGTGCTGGGTTCGACTCCTGGTCTGGTGGACCTTTGCTGCATGTCTTCTCCCAATTCAATGTAAACGCTGCTTTAGCCACAATTTGTTTTTTTTTAAGAATAAGGACCAATATAAATACAGATGCTGCTGTATGTAAAAGCATACAGCAGTAAAACGGTAAACAATGAAAACAAATGCCTTTGAAACAGAGGCAAAGAATGTTTTTGGACGTCATGTAAAGTTTATAATCTGTATATTGTGCATACGCTGCTGGTAGCTGGTCTCGGCATCTGACCCAAGAAAATCCTCACAAAGGCTGTTTGGTGGAGCTGTCACAATCGACCTATATGGTTGTTTTAATTTGCGGACATGTTGTAATACTTATGACAATGTGAAATTTTCGCTTTTCTTTTTTAAATTAATGTGCAAAAAATTCTAAAGTTCTTTTTTTCTTCAAGATGGGGTGCTGAGAAATAAAATGAACTCCATTTGATTTTAGCAAATGAGTGTAATGTGGCTTTCTCTACACACGCTCTCTCTATCTTTCTCTCTCTCTCTCACTCTCTCTTTCTCTCTCTCTCTCTCTCTCTCTCTCTATATATATATATATATATATATATATATATATATATATATATATATATATATATATATATATATATTTGGGAAATTTTGTCGTCTCTGCTGGACAGCGAAGAGAGGGACAAGAAACAATGATCAAATGGACCAAAAAAACAATGGACACTGAGAATCTCCAAGCAACAACACACTAAAAGATATATTGCATAAATACAATAACAGTTTCAGACAGTTCATGCATGTGACATAAGCCGGTCACATAGATTCAAAATTGCTTTAAATCAGCTAAATTGATGGTACCATGCAGTTTTCAATAGTGGTAGAATTTATTAAGGGACAAAAAACTAATTCAAACTGGTCCTATGTTAAAAAAAATACTCTCTAAACCTAATACATCAGTCTTTTGCAGCAATGAAGAAGTAGAGTTGTTTTAATTCTGCAGTATCGCAGGGTTTGGGTTTGAACAGCTTATTTAAGGCCACATCACAGCATCTCAGTCAGATTTAGGTCCACATACAAATTAGACTACTCCAAAACATTCACTTTATTTTTGAACCAATCAGAAGTGGACTGCTGGTGTGATTTAGATGTTTTTATTCCTGCATAAGTGCTCTTGAGCCCGAGGCCATGGACTGGTTGATGAGAATTTTCCTTAAGGAGCTACTGGTACGTACCATAATTCATGGTTACATCTAGTATTATATTTCTTACATGCCCTGAAGGACAGAAGCAGCCCAAGACTCTCATGCTAGCAAAACCATTAAGCAAAAATAACCCTTCTTGGATGTAGCTAGTAGAAGTGAACAAACAGTGGTTGATCACAGTGATTAATGAAATAACAAGGTTTGTAATTACTTTTTCACATATAATTGGACTGGACTGGGAAGGATTTTTCTCTTAGTAAATGAAATCACCATTTGAAAACTCATTTTTATATTTACTGATATTATTTCTATCCAATATAAAAATTGTCTGAGTATCTTAGGACTAATAAATTAAATCGGTAAGGGGGTAATGCTTTTTTAAAGGTACATCGGCAGCCTAAAATATTACAGATTTTTTTTCCACATAATTCCACTGCAAAGGCACCTAAGAGCAATATAATAAATCTGCCACCCAGCAGAGAATCTTATCAGCATTTCAATGACAAAAGGTCTCTATGCCTTCTCATAAAGGGAAAATTTAAAGACACAGATACATTAATAAAACAAATATAATGCAAAATCAAATCAAACATTATTTATAAAACGCTTTTCAAAATACTTAGCTTCTTAAAGTGCTTTACAGATTAAAATGACCCCACAAGCCCCACTCTTCCCAAACCCAAAATAAAAACATAATTACAACTAACACTATAATAGAGAAAACACTAGAAGGATGATTAAAATAAGAAGTTAAAATATTAAAATTAACTGTAGATAATGAGATTATATAGTAAAATACTGGTAAAAATGTTAAGACTGATAGCATTGGAAATTATCAAGTGCAAAACAATGATAAGATATGATCAAATACAAATTCAAAGCAGATAAACAATAATAATTAAATAATAGTCAATTAAAAGCTAAATAAAAATTGAATCAAATAAAAACATACAGAGTGATTAAACAGATATTAATAAATAATAATCAATTAAAAGCTTGGCTAAAAAAGTGAGTGTTGAGCCTGCACTTAAAAACATGAATATTCTCTGCAGCCCTGAGGTCCTCTGGCAGCCTATTCCAGAGGTGAGGGCCATAATAGTGAGAAGACGCCTCATATGAGTCCATGTCCTGACTTTGGGGATGATAAGGAGACGGCTGCCAGAGGAGTGCAGAGACTGCAAGGGATCATACGCCTCCTGGTCTTCTTAAGGACACAAGCTGCTGAATTTAGTAAAAGTTGTAAACTTGAGGTAGTCTTTGTGGGAGGACCAGAAAGCAGGGCATTGCAGTAACCGATACTACTGTAATAAAAGCATACATTAGCGTCTCCGTATTGGCCCAAGAGAGAATGGGTTGGACTCTGGCAATGTTCTTTTGGTGATAAAAACCTATTTCAGTAGTATTTTTAATGTGAGGGATAAAAGACATCTCAGAGTCAAAAATCATGCGCAGGTTCTTCACTCGTAGAGAAGGATTAAAAGACAGTGATCGTAATATTGGTAAAAGTCTCTCTGAGCCTCAGGACCGATGACTAAAACTTCAGTTTTGTACTGGTTTAGCTGGAGAAAGTTTTCTGCCATCCAGGATTTGATGTCTAAAATGCAGTTAAAAAAGTTAAAAATATCCAAAAAGTATTTTATATGCATTTTTTTCTGCACTGAAAAAAGAAAATGCAGCTTTAATGTAAATAAAGTGCTTCAATTGGTAACAAGTAATTGAATTAAATCCAGCAAACTTAATTTATTTACTTTTTAAACTGAAAAACTTAATAAAGTTACTTGAATAAACTTAATTCAATTAATTGTTACCAAGTGAAGCAATTTATTTTAAGTTAGAGTTGCAACTTGTTATTTTGTGTGCCTTGAGTTTTGACTTTTGAATCTTTGTTCCTAATTTCCAGGTTTTTTTTGTTCAAAATCTGTGGTATATTGTATTGTTCAAAATATGTGTAGGACAACTATAACAAGCATACAATCTGGGGATTATTTTGTCAGTACATACTCCATGTATTGCTGTTAAATTGGATTCTCTCTGTGTTTTGTTGCTTCATTTTATTCTTTTGGGTATTGCATGCAATGCAGGTGATGATTCAGGTGCTCACTCTCAGAGCCATCAGAGGTGACTGGAATGTTTTAAAAAGAGCAATGCTTCTGTGAGCAGCATCACCCAAACAAAGCTGTCTCATGCAGTACAACAATGTTATGGTACTTTCCTAACATTTTAAAGTACGAGAAAAACAGTGTGTATAAACCATTTTAGTTTTTTATTATTGCAAGCCAGGGTATGCACTTTAAAGCTAGTTGTATGGAATGCTAGGGGCAACAAAAATTGTGATTGTGTGTTGGTTTTTGGGCCCAGTGCAGAATGCTCTGGGATAGAGAAAAACAAAATGATGTTGTCCCTGAAGTCGTAATAGAAGTTTTTTATTCTTTCTAAAATTATTTAAAAACATAAATAACCTTCACTTTAATTATCCAGTTGTTTTTTCTAGAGAAACATTTTTTTTTGTCAATATTTCTCTGTACTATGCTTCCAGCAATGTTATAATATAGTATTAATAATGACAAAGACAACTGTGATTGAGTGTACATGTCTGGCAACGGTTTAGGTTGGGGATTAGAATGAACCATTTTAATTTCCATTATTTTCTTTTGGGAAATGTGTTTCTACATACAAACGTTTAATATACAAACTGCCTAGTTGAACAAATTAAATTTGTCAACATTTTCTGCATGACTTCAGCTGCTAATAAGGATGTAACCAAATCAAGTAAGATACAAGTAAACAGTTTATTTACTAACGTTTATTTAAAATCAAATGTGAAAGAAAATATATAAACATGTCTTGAGTTTAAACCCGAGCTTGTAACAAAGTAACAATGGCTGACAAATATCTTATCAAAGCCTCTTTTATGTTTTCATGAATATGTCAGATTTGTCTCGCAGAACAAAATGTGGAGACTGATAAAACAATGTAAAACTGTGTAAAGATAGGACCAAAAACACTGTGTTGTATGAAAACAATGAATTAAAAGGCACTAGAGGTAGGTGCACCAAAAGGTCTCAGAATTACATACTTTGGCTCACTCCTGCAACTCCTGGTTCAGCAGTGAAGATGCCAGTGTTAGTGGCAAGACTATGAGTAAGACAGACAGCAAAGATGATGGTAACAGACACCCAACAGAGCAGCCAGAACACATCCCTGAGTGAGTGCCAGGCCAGTCCCCTAAAGAGCATACAACCCTCAGCGACACAGTAAGGTTTATTATGATGACAAAGCCTATTTGGCTTGCTTGCTTTTTGGCAGTATCAGTCACAGCACCTAATTGCTACACAGGGATTTATGAAACATTAATAGGATGGGCTCATGCTTCGTTTTTTACTAACTGAACAAAGCACACCCATTATTTTCTGGGTTTTCTGAAGAAATAAGAGAAATGACAAAGACGGCATTAATTCACATCAATATATTCAGCAGGTGATGGTATGAGTAACGATAGAAATGGACTCAGTAACCTGCTCTCTTCACAAAAACAAACTTTCCTTGATTGCTGAATCCAATTTAATATTTCACTAAGGTGTTTCCATCCACTGAGAAATCTGCTAATAAATCAAATCATTTTCAATTTCTCCAAACCTGACAAGTGACCAACCAGGTGAACACTAAAAAATATTTTTTCTATCAGTGAAAATATCTTAAATATGTACTAACAGGTTGGACAAATAAACTTAGAATTTTGTGATGGTCTTTTGGTTTTTGTATGAGAAAATTCATACCTCTCATGGGTATGTTTCATAAAGATTTTGAAAAATGGGCATTGTGCTGGAAGGGTTTTTGGTAGATACCAGTAAGATGAATGTATTACAGATAAGGGGCTCTGCTTTGATGTCTGTTTTGATTCTGGTTTAGGAAGTGCTGGCATAGAGTGTGTCTACATTCTTGATGGCAGGGGTTACCAAATAGTGGACTGGAATCCATTTATCACACATTTTATTTTTAGGGTGATATTTTCAAAGACAAAAAAGCTGTTATTGATGACACAAAGCAGTTTTCTTTCTGTTTCTACTTTCATTTTAATTCTGTATGAAGAACCCTAAACATTCTCCACCTCACACTGATTAAACTTGGCTAATGCGGTAGCCAGTGACCCATCTCCTGTTCTTGTTGCTAAGCATAGAAATGAAATGTGTATATATATATATATATATATATATATATATATATATATATATATAGCCCAAAACGAAGAGTCAACCTGTAAAATATATATGCCTGTCCTTTAATTGGACAGTAGTGTAACACTTTTTTATGTTTCAGATAAACCATGGTTCACAGATTTCCTCCCCACAAACTTGTTGCAACTTTGTTTTGTCAAAATCTTGAATATGTAATATGTTATTGAGCAGATAAAATAAATTTAAAAAATTGTCACAAGGGGTGCAGTTTTTGGTTTTATGTTTTAACATTTTTGTGGACTACGAGTGCTTTCAACTGGACCATTCTGGCCTTTTGGGCAAAATGTTTGGACAATGCTGCTTTAAGGGAATATACACAACAACTGATTGTTAAAGTTAGCCATGCTACGCATGCAAAACATATTGCTAAACATATCACTAAACACAGATATAACTTTAACTTCATCTCATTTACTTTGTTTTTAAATTAGTGAAACCCCATTTTTTACAGCTCCTGCTCTCTCTCTCACAAACTCTGCTTTTAATATGAATATCTGATGAATGCTCACTGCTGTAAAACTTTTATTTTTTTTTATTTTTTTTGTTAAAATAAGCCACTTTCTGACAGAAAAGTTCTAAAAACTGCGTTCTTAGAACCATCCTCTTAGAATCTAATTCTTTTAACTAATTTTCCCAGGGGAACCTTTTCAGATTCCAATCGCACTGGAGTCATGAACCTTAATAGAGAATGATGTGATTTAATGGCAGGGCCTTAAGAAGCATTAATCTAGCAAGGGACATAGTTTATGAGTGCATACCTTTGTCATATGAGTTTCAATAGAACCATGAAAAGACCCTGCCTCAGAGTAGAAGCTAAAATGGTTTTAGGAACTTATGGCCATGGTCCCTAGTTCTTATCTGTCCGAATGGGCAAAAAAACGACCTGGTTCTAAGGGGTTACAGGAACTTAAAAAGGTTCCTACAGTCTGAAAGCAACTAAGGTTCTTAAAAGAAAAATCAGATAAATATTTGCATTGGCAAGTCAGAGCTCCAAAGTGATAGAAGATTGGCCATAAATATCTTATCTGTGCATCTCTTCTTACATAGCAGGTAATTTCACATTTAAGTGTTTTTTTTCACTGATGCCTTATTTTTCCAACATTATTTTTTCAAATTTTGTCAAGCCAAGGATTATGGCTTACTTGCAGTATGAAAAGCAAGTAGCCTATCTATTGTCTATTTAGCTCACCAAAATACAAATTAAAAAAGAGAAGCTATAACATGGTCACTGCTTAGAGACATGATGAAAATAGATAATCCTAAAAGCATAAATGAGCTGTTGTCTCTAAAGACACAGAGTCTCAATGCATCTAGCTGGCTACATCAAACATGATCTCTTTGAGTGCTGGTCAGGGCTATTCTCTCTGCTGTGGGAATCTGTGGAGGCAGGATGTATAAACAAAGAGAGACAGAGTGCCTGTGGAGTTGAACTGAGCCTGGGCAGCCTGGAGGCAGCAACAGAAAAAAGACTCGAGGTCTAAACTGCATCCTAAACAACACCTGGGAAGCTCATGCACCCACAGAGCATGTCCTGCCTCCGGCTCCTTTAGCTCTCCCATGGGACTTGTCAACCGACCGTCTTTGTGGATGTACTTAAGATACTTGGCTTTCTTTCAGCATTTGGACAGTGTTTGTGAACATGCTGTATGTAATGAAATCCCAAGCTGTTCAAGTTCAGAAACAAACAAAGCAGAATTTCAGCTCCAGTGTGCTGTAGATCTCTCTAATCCTCATCACAAAACAAGTTGCAGACATATTTTCCTCAGAATTACATTACCACTGGAGGATATTGAAGTCGTACTGTGTAATTTACCTCTACGACTTTAACCCCAAATTGGAAATGCATTTTCTACCCATCAGAACTCCAAAAGATATGAATGTATTATTGATTACATAATATTACCTACATACACTTGATATATACTGTAATTCCGAACTTGCCACTGTGTCTAAATATAACAAACACTCCACCAGGGGTGATTCCTGAACCTGGGAACATGGGGGACTGAGCCCACACTCTTGTAGAGGGATATTGGGAAACCTACACATAAGTAAAGCAGGAAAATAAAATTTGTCAAAAGGTAAAAATTATTTTCATTTTTCTGTCTTTGACGAGCATGAAAGTTAGTTCTATGGTTGACCTCCAGGTCTGCTGGTCTCTTCTCCTCATTCTCTATTCTGTCTAGATCATCTGTAAATGGAATATAACATCTGATTTGCTATTTCATAATAGATGTTAGAAAAAATGTCATTATAAAATGGAACTGACTCTTACAAGACGATTAGCATTTAAGTGTTATTTATTACGGGTAATTGGCTAAATGATATAGTTGTAGTAGTTGTGATTATCAGATATAATAGCTGGTATTCAAATGTTAAAATGCAATGAATTTCTTCTATCTGGATTTTTTTATTTTAAGTCTGTGTGCAAGCATTTGGGTATATGATAATTATAGAAAACAAACATAATGAAAAAGTTTAAAACATTTTTTTTGCTGAGTAGATCCAAGGAAATGCAAAGACACAGAACTATTCAGTTGTATGGTAGTTAGGGTTTCAAAGTAAATCAAGTATCAAAGGTAGCAACATTAATATCAGGTAGCCTAATCTTAATCAGTAATCACATTGATGAGTGTTTACATGAATAACTACAAATATGAATAACAATGGTGTTTGCACTCAGAACAAAATAAAAACTGTTGATTTGTGGTGTAGTGTAGTTTATTCTAGCTGTATACTCTGATTTCTTTCCTCCCAGGTTCGAACATTGCTGTCCTGGTGCAACATCCATCCAGTGGCAGCTGCTCCATGACAACCCACACACAAGAACCCCCACCCTCATTAATACATAAAGCATACACCCACATTACTGAGATCGTGATAGACTGGTTTTGTATAGCTCAAATATATTGTAACCAAGAAAAGTTGTAAAGCAATCATTAACAACTGGACTCTAACTAATCATTGAGCATCCAGTGACCTGGAGGTAAGCAAAAACATCAGTCCATAACATTATAATAAATCTTTCCTTTTTTATCTTTATTTGAACTAAAACAGCATCTAGAAAAAAAAAGGTCTAACACTCAAGGTAAAGCCATTGGAACTTTTAAAAAAAAAAAAAAAAAAAAAAAGATGAGCAACAAATGCAGAAAAAATCTGTCTCTAGCAGATCAAATAAAAAAAAACTGCTTAATTAAATCTGTTGTATTTCAATATCCTCCTTCTTCTTAGTGGTGATATGGAAATTCCAGACCTATGGAGACATTCCCCAAAACTGCTTTATTACTGTCATAGGACGGCTCAGCAGTGAAAACCAATAATTTGGGGCTTCATGAGAAACGTTCGGGGCCTTTAGCTGGGAATGCTCAAGCCAGGCAACGCCGTTCCCCTCCAACCCTTCCAGTACAGATCAATACATATTATACAACAGAGAACAAATCACCTTCATATTTCCCTAACACCACACAAGAAAAACGTTCGGTCCAGAGAAGGTGTTGAGAACAAGGTGCAAAAACTCCCTTACTAGGGTTTCAAACACTGAATTATTTCATTTTGGTCTTGAAGGCAAGGGAAATATTGGCCTTTAGTTTAAAGCTTCAAAGTTAACCTGCATAAAAAACGTATATAAAAAAAAAAACCTTCAACAACCAAATCAGTGTTTTTTTATTTTAAATGAATAGTTTTATTTTAAAGTCCACATAATTTTGAGTGTCCACTTATTTTAAAGATGTTTACAACCGCTATTACTGCAGTTGCTGGACTCCTCCAAGATCCAAGAAAGCCTGAAAAAACATCCAGAGTAAAGAGACTCTGCACGACCATCTCTAAAAAGATATGATAAATGTTTTATGTCAGCTACAAGAGGTATTATGGACTTTTCCTCCCAATAAGGATCATCACTGGTATTGACAAAGTAAATAAGCAACAGTCAAAAACCTTTTAAGCCAGCAATTTTACTTAGGCAAGGCAAGGGAAATCCCCAGGATATGTCTGCTGTGCCCAAGTAATATTCCCTAATCACATTTCAGATACTTGTCCAAAACAGCGATTGGCTGGTCAAGTTCATTTAACCATACAGCTAGATTAAGCTGCTCTTACATGAAACAGTAGCCCTAAACCCAAATTGTTTAATTTTTGATTTAACAGGATCTTAGTCATTCAGGTGGAGCTCAGACAGAGCCAATGCTCTTCAACATCAAAAAGTGTTGGCTGTGGTAGTTTAGGCATCTGACCAGAATGCCTCCTGCATGCATAGTTTTTAGTGTTTGTCCCACTTGTAGGAAACCAATGACTATTGTAAGTGAATCCTCTAAAATTCATGCGTTTAACTAAATCCCTACATGGCACGTGTCCTGTAATCTTTTCTATGTAATCTACAGTATGTCTCCCTGCTTCACAACAACTAAATTGATAAACTTGGCCATTAGGTAATTTACCCATTCATTTCAGGCCTGTTTCACCATGGAAATGTTGCATTACACCTGCCCTCAAGGACTTTAATGGATGGATCGATGGATGGATGGACAGACGAACTCAGGAGCTGTTTACGATTGCTGTTTACTGTGTATTTCATAGGAATAATGAAATGTGTAATATGAAAATAATGTAGAGAAATTAATATATTAGGCAATTAAGCATTTAACTATTATAAAGATTTAAGGGTCTTGTTGTTTTCTTCTACATAAAACCTTATTTTTTTCAATTTAATCAAGCACTTAACCTTAGATATGGTGTTGACCTTCGGTTGTTAATAATAGCCACTTAGTTCTAGGGTTCACTTCACAGTCAATCAATCCTATTAAAGTTCAAACACAAAGAGTAAAATCATAGCATAAATAATGTAATTAGAAGGTTTAGAGGCTAGCCAACAAGGAAATAACATTATATTCTTAAATTTTACATGATCAAAATGTTTGTTTGTACAAACGAATTGATAGATCCCTATGTGAAACGTTGTACATGCTATAAAGCAAAATGAGATGAATATAGTGTTTTTTATGTCCTTTTATTTTATGTGCAACTTGGTGTGTTGCAGAAATCAATTTACGGAAAATAATTGTTCATTTCCAAGGGGAAAGCAGGAGGCAATGAGAGGCAATGAATGATTGAGTCTACATCACTGTACACAAATGGCACTAATGGGTACAATGATCATGTCCATATGAATCCAATTACAGAGCTGCTTTTCTCATACCTCACATATTTTCACATCTTTATAGGGGCACACTTCGTCAAAGAAAGCTAATGAAAAAAATCGTCCGAACATTACACCTAGCTAATAAACTCATATTTTGTCTGAGACAGACTGACAGGGAAATGTAAGTAGCTGACAGCTGTTCAGAAAAGCTCAACCAGGGAGTTTATAGTTGTAGTGAAGTCGATGGGATTACCAGAGGGGATTAGGGGCTCTAAGTACGATAACAATATGGCTCGACGAGGACACAATTACATGCCATGTTTGAGACAAGCTGATAAGGTGGCGAATGTGAAATTTTTTACCTGAGACACTGTTAGAAATGAAAATTGGTTCTTGCTGGGAAATGAACATGCAATAGTTACTCAAGATATATGTTAGATTTTTTTTTAAAGTCTTCAGTAAAGCAATATAACTCCGCTATACGTAAAACCTACATGTTTTGTGGACAAAGTTAATTGTATGCACATGAATTTAAGAAAAAAAAATCTTACATAGAAATCCCCCAAAAAAGTAGAACAAGCTTTCTTCAAACGTTTTATGTTGTGCTATTTTGCAGCTTAGTAAAATGGTTTTGCTGAACTCTAACCAACTTTTTTTTGAAAATTCTATCAAATGCTTTTCATTCAAAATTTAATATTGTGAAAATCACATTATGATGTCCTATCTTGTCTCCATTGGCATTGAAAAGACCAATAAGTGAAAGTAAAAGTGAAATCCCTCCCGAGAAAACCAAAGATGCAATTTCCCCACATCTCCTTAACCCAACATATTGTTAAAGCCAGCACACTATTGAAACTGTAATCAGCCTTATGCTGAAATTATATCACACCTCAGACTACCGTTCAAAAATCTCTCATCAACTCAACATTAGACCTGAAGCCTCACAAATTATGGAAAGCGCTCCTTCAAGGACCAACATCTTTCCCTTGATGAATACTTTCCAGATGGTTTAAGAACACTACAAAGTCACATATCATTTCCCAAGGGTATTAGAGTGAATAATCAAACTCCAAGAGCTGACTAACCACCTCTCCAAGCCAGAGAACCAATACTTTAGTCATACTGATACACAGCCTGGAGCTACCCTCATTGGTAATGAATAGGAAATGAACTTTGAAGACTCATAAATTGTTTGTCTGAACCACAGCTTAAATAGTTTTACATTATTCAGATGTTACAAAATTTATCAAAGTGGAGCCAGAGTAAACGGGTCTTTGGAATGCTCCTGTCTCTTATTCAGTGTTTTGATCAGTAATTGTATCCAGCATTCTGTTTTTGAAAATAAGCGCTAGTTTGAATTTAGATTCTAGTTTAAATTTAGGCTTAGTGTTAGGGCTGGGCCATATGAGCTCGCATTAAAGGAATACTTCACCCCTGGAAAGATGAATGTGTATTTAAAGTGGGTCAGATATGTAGTAGAAATGTGAAATTGTTTTTGAATTTAGGGGGCATTCTAGACTGAGAATAGCCAGAAAATGTATTTTTTACTCATGTGGCTGAAATACAACAACTCCCAAAATGCACGTTTGTTTTCTTGCCCTTAGGACACTCACAAAACACGCCTACAGGCTAGCTTTTTTTTACTGTACTACTGACTACCTTGCTTATTTCCGTTATTTAGAATTTATTTTCAGATAAAAAAGTGAGCATAATATATATTACACAACTTAGACTTTCTCATTAAAAAGAAAGAAGTTTCCTGACGTATCCACAGTATTGACCATCAGGAGCGGGGTATCTTCGTCTGATGTAACAACACAGGTAGGCAAAACTAGACGACAGCCTTTGCCAAGTCTCAAGCCTTGCAGGACCCACTCCATAAAGTGACGCTAAGCTGTTAGACCGTATTGTCTGCAAAACAGTAAGCTCAATGTTAGCGATGCAAACTATTTCCACGTACAGTGTGCTAGATTAGATAAAAATATAACAACAATAGCTTAGCTGACTTCGTGGGAAGAACGCTATGATAATGCCAGGTGTACAAACTCAGTACATGACATCTTAGTAACAAAAAGAAAAACAAACAAAATACTAACTTTACACTAAGCCGTCCGTTTGTCCCCGCGGGCTTTGGCTGGCGTTTCCAGTTGATCTTCGGAATCCTGAAGTAGGTTTCTAGGACCCCCCTATCCATGTGTGGTCTGGACGGGCTCTTCCTCCTGACCACCAAGCCGGTCTTGCTGCTCGGCTGCAGCAGCTGCTCTGACGGCACTCTTGTTCCTGCATCATCCGCAACTGTTCATCGGTGTACTGCGGCTCGTATAGGTAGCCGCGGGCATCCGATTCTCGCAACACATCTTCAAAATCCCCTTCTGCCATTTCAACTTCAAAACTACCTTCCATTGTGATTAACCTACTATTCAAACTTTCTCCAACAAGAGCCTGTTAGCTTAGCTTCTACAGAAAGATGGCAGACACGACACCTTTACTTTCTGTGAGTGAAATCCCTCCCCATATGGGCGTGGTGAAAACATGTGGAACTAGCACTCAATATTGGCTGCAGTTTAATGCCTCTAGCCAATAAAAATCCTCCGATGACGCAAAATGACGATTTGCACGGAAAATACTGCTGGTTTTCTACTGATACAAAGCTTAATGCTAAATGCTGAAGTATCCCTTTAATATCACGATATATTGAGCATTTCACCTCGGTAACTTTAAGTGGATGATAACAATGACATGTCCAGTAGTGGCCAAATTATACATTACATAATGTTCTTTCAAATGTTATGGCTTCTTGCAATTGCACTGCTTCAAACAGCCTTTTAATTCAGTGTTTGATTTCCACTCCTTTCTTTATTTCTTAAAATCCAGTTTAAACTCACAAGTGATCACACAGACCAGCTGAGGCGACGAAGTGACATGGGCTGGGTGAAAATAGTGATTTTAGTGTACAGTCGTTTATTTTAGAGAGAAAATATGTTACATCTGAGCACAGGTGGGAACAGGTGCGGCGGCTTCAAGTGCTGTATCAACAACAACAACTCCGCAGGGTTAATATCCACTCCGCCTGAGCAGGACCTGGGCAGGCAGAGCTGTTGGGCGGGGCGGCTGCAGCTCCGTTGCTGCAGTAACAAACATACGTACTCCACGCATGAGTCTGAGTATCCAATAACACCATAGAAAGTCACATTATTTGTCGCTAGTTGCTAGATGAGTCCAAACACTTGCTAAATATAGCTACACACTTGGTGCGTCGGCAGTGCTGTTTGTGCTGGATGTCACTGTGCGTAGTCACATTACTCAAGGCAACGGTAATTTCTTAAAGTCGCAGGAGCACCACTAAACCAAGACACATATTTTCTATTTTTTTTTAATACCGAATTTACCAGCAAGAGAATGGTAACAGTCATACATTACGGTATCGGTAAATTTTTGGTATACCGCCCAGCCCTAGGTAGTGTGGTAGGTTTCAAGGTCACTTCTACATTGTTTTTCACTTGTGCACTGACAGTTCAACATATATTTCTATGGAAAGAGGCATAATCAGACAATGTAATGCATTTTTTACCCAAATAGGATGCAGTATTTAGAAGTGTTCCTATTTATGTTGTATGTTAAGCTCCAAATGTGAAACAGTGAATCAGTAGCATGAGATAAAATTCTAATGGAGTTGGCAGTTTCTTAAAAATGAAACCTAAACTCTAACAGGTTTTCAGTTAAACAACCATTTAAGATATTCTCAACATAATTAAAAGTGTAAAATAAAAACTAAATAGTGGGAAAACCCCAAATTCCTTTGTTGATGACATAATCTTTTTGAAGCATTTTGTTCTTAAAGCCTTATTCCCACAGATTCCATATTATAGGTGTTCAGTTGGGTTTTCGAGGCCTTTTGATTTTATTTGAGGGTCTGCCTGTGTCTTCATGGTCAAACCATTGGATTGGGCGCAAGTGACATTTTAGAAATTTGCTTTTTTCTTTCTTAATGGTCCTAACTCAGTATTATTTAAAAACGTTAATATCACTCTTATTGCATCCAACTTTGCAGTGAAGAGGCCCTGCTTATGCATCACAACAATTCTGCTGTGTTTAAAATCAGAAAGCCTTTTTTGCCTTGGCAATCACGATGACGAAAAATGACATTAAATGTTGATATGAACATTCTGACTTTTAGAGTTCTGGTCTTTAATAATGATGTGGGATATTGGCTTTTTTACTCATATAAACCGGTATTACTGATAGAGGTCTCCTTAAACATTAAAGGTTGGCTCAGAAATGAAAAAGACAAAGGATATATTTAGAGTTTTCCCAAATAAATAAACATTTATTAAAAAAAAAAAAATACAAATATGATCTGTCATATTAAGTAGCTTAAGTGTTCGATGTTTAAAAACCCTTAACTTTCCTGCAATTTTCACCCTGTTTAAAAGTCAAAGTTTTCAAAACACATACCCAAATTAAGATAAAGTTGTTCTTGAACCATTTGGAGTTTAGGCAATGTTGGAGTCTGAATTACCCAGTAATATGATTTTGACTACACTGGAAAAGATTACATTTTATGTCCATCTGTTTATCTTCTAAAAATACAAGTTTTAAAAGTAGCCTCAGAAAGGAGTGTTTGACCAAAACGCTCTTGGTCTATATCTTTAAGTATTCTCTTCATGCACCCAAATTTGACAGTATTAAGAAATTAAGAAACCAATTAATTAAATACTGACCAGAACCATTAGCGTCTCCACACAGCTCCAAAGCATCCTTTATGTTGTATTTTGTTTTTGAAGTTTGTTTTGCCACATTGCAGGAATGCTCTTAAAAGGTTTGTGGGTGGCTCTTAAAAGAGCCGTTGTTGCTGTAAAAGCAGCTCTCAGCATAGAAGTCAGGCTTAAAACGGCCTCACGTGGTTTCCTGGTAGCAGCTTCCAGACCACGTGCCACGCTGCTCAAATATTATTAACCTTTACGAACCCACTTTCCTCCATTAGCTCGGCCCATAATCTACCGGCAGCTGCACTCTAGCCCCAGCTCTGCTGAAGGCCAGTTCGCGCGTGAAAATACCATATTTGAAGCGCATCCAATTCGCTTTGTACACGCTTCAAGGTGCGAATGTGCACGCGAACAGCTAGGCGTGTGTCGCGCTTTTTAGTCGCTCCTATCACGTTCAGTGTGGACACAGCGTTAGAACACACCTTTATTTTCATGACTATTTCCATTGTCGATTCTCACTGAAGGCATCAAAATAATGAGTGAACACATATGGAAGTATGTAGTATTTTACAAAAAAGTGTGCAATAACCTCGATTCCAAAATCACCGGACCTGAACCCAATCAAGAATATTTGGGGTGAGCTGAACCGCAGTGTGAAGGCAAACGGGCCAACAAGTACTAAGCATCTCTGGGAACTCCTTCAAGACTGTTGAAAAAACATTTCGGGTGACTACCTCTGGATATATATATATATATATATATATATATATATATATAAAAATGTTTTTCAAACACTGATTTGTTATAAAGTATTTATGCCATACAGGATTCTGGAGGTTGGAACTTGTGAAATAAATTGTGGTTTTTAGACAGTTTTTTCTGATTTAAAAAGATGTTCCAGTCGATTTTTATGAATCAAAATTTGTACATTTCAACTTGAGGGTACAATATACATTTTATCCCCTGCTTCCCACTCTCCATCCCCTTCAGGTAGTTAAATACCTAATTAATATGTAAAATGAATGTGTCTGCTAATGGAATTCCAGTGGATACACTTTGAAATGTAAACATACAGCATACATACAGATATAAAGCAGTTGTTTAACCTTGTAAACATTTGCACAATTTTTGCCTAATCCAAAAAAGAAGCCTGTTTAAATGTTTTGGAAAAAATACTTGTAAATTCTGTGAAATACATATGATGTAAAAATCCCCCCTGGGCAATCACTACTGTAATATACAAGGTGTAAACTGGCAACCTTGAACGTCATCCAGAAGGAAAAAAATGTGATACTTCAGATCTAAGCTGAAATGGCAGATAATATTGTGGACTGTAGCTATCAGTAATATGCCCCATTTAAATTCTTATATATCCAATTTCAAACAACAGAATGTGTTATTTCTGCTTGGATAAGAGCAGTAGGAGAACATTCTCTTTGGAATTTGCTGTCAACAAAGTGTGGGGAGAGAGATGAGGTTGAATAAGAGCAGACAGATAGCTTAACAAGACGGGTTAGAGATGAGAGGAGAAAAACAAGGGCCTGAAAACAAAAGGTGAGAGAAGGAGACAAAAAACAGGGGCGATGAGAAATGAAACAGATGAGGACAGTGAGTGCTGCCATCTTGGCAAGAGTGCATGCGTGTGCATTGCTGGAGGATAATATGGCCACAGTGGTGGAACACACATCTCACATCACACTCAACAGGTGGGTCAAGAAGGGGCAACTCAAACAGGCAGGCAGGAGCTTATCTTAATTCTGAGAGAGAGAAAATCCAAGATCCCATCCACACAGTCTCTCTGTAATCGATGCTGACAGGTAATTCAGAGGAGTGCATGGGAGAGCTCACAATTTGGCGGAGAGGCAAGGCATTTGTGTGGCCTTGGTTTCCACAATCCATGCAATCAAAGCACCCTGTGGTTCTTATTTTTAAATAAATACATTTTTAAAATAATGTAAAAATCCATTTGTCATTAAAAAAATCATATGTATTTTCTTTTTCAATTTTCATGTTTTCACAAACCAACATCCTATTAAACTGACAATTTCCCCTTTCTAAAAAACATGTTTTGTAAATGCTACTGTGGTTTTGATTTTTTGATAGTCAATGAAGTACACATATTTGTTTTATTTTAGGTAGTAACATCAGTCCTTGACCTTTTCTTTCATGATATGTTATTTATGACTCCTTCCACTTTGTTTTGAGGCTGTTTTTGTTACATCTTATCAAAAAAAGCTCTTAAATTGAGCCTGTCTAAATTGAGATTATTACAAGATTTGGTTTTAATAACCTGATCTATTTGGGAGTTCATTGATAAATATTGATACATATAAAAATAATCTGTGTTGCATTATTTTCTATTTTAAAGACCATAATGTGTAACACAAAGCAGACTTAAATAGTAAATTTTTCTATAAATAGTTACTGAGATTTCATGGCTGATAATAAAAAAACAAAGCCAAAAATCCAGTCCAAAACTAATAGTGTCAACAACAGCATCTGTAATACACTTTTGAGATTCTGTCCCATTCTTGTTTACAGAAATGCTGAACATTGCCTAACCAAAACATGCAAATTTGATTTTTGTTTAAACTTGGACTAGGCCATTGCAATGTCTTTCTCTTTTAAATTTTTTTAGAGCCAAAATTGCAGGTTTGGGTACTTCGGTGTGCTTTATGTCATTATCAAGCAAACCTAAAAGAGTTTAAGCTAAAGGAAACATATTAATGATAATGACATTCTCCTTTAGTAGTTTCAGGTAGAGGGCAGAACTAATTGATTTATGACTGTCATAAAGAAGCAAAGAAGCTCCAAACTGTTAGACTACCACTGCCATATTTACCCGCATATGATTTCTAGTATTATTCTAACCTGGGTTGGACCTTGGCAGGCCTGGATGTGGCTAGTGAAATGGATTTCAGCCATCGAAACAATTTGATTATTCATACTTAATTCACTATTTATTAAGGGCAACATATCTAGTTTTGGGGGCGATAGAAGAAAAGCAGTCTAAATACCTAAAGAAAATCTATATGTGTATTAGGAGAACATATAAAATCCACACAGAAAGATCATGGTAAAATTTGAATCCAAGAAACGTATTTGTTATGACACAAATTTAAAAAAGAGGATATTAAATTCTTATCCATTGGCACTACATAGGCCAGAGCAAGATGCTGCACATCTTCTACAAGTGTGTTGCGTTGAGTGTTTGATAATATCCTACAACAACAGCCTCTTCAGTCAGGGGATTCTTCAGTTTTAGCTGCAACACAGACCACTACAGGAAATCCTTCCTGCCCACAGCCATAATGATCTACAAAAGCACCTTAAACAATTAATTAGTATGAGAGACAACAACACTTAATTTCCCTTTGGTATCAAGAAAGTATTTTTGAATTGAATTGAACTCAGACGATTTCCAAGTTTAAAGTTGAAAGGAAAACGCACGTGAAATTAACAGAAAAGTCCCCTAAAGTTAGATTTCAAAGTTCTAGAGTTGGGCATGTTTAAAAAGCTTACTTTCTTTGTGTTATCATATGTTTTATTTGTTTTCTATCACTGAATTATGTAAAGCATCTTGAATTGGCTTGTTGTTGAAATTGTGCTATACGAATAAAATTGCCTTGCCTTACTGAAGCGATTTATTGGTCAGTATGTAATCAGGCCTGGGATTTTTTGTTGTGTTGTTTTCAGTTTTTTTTGTAATGGATGACCACAGTACTTTTAATTACTGTGAGAAAACCTATACACTGTAAGTCCCGCTGTATCGAAAATTAATGTGTGCTTTATGTGTGTGTTGTGTCAGAGTACTGACAAGGCTCCAACTAACCCCGGTGTATTATCTCACTCCCTTTTCCATCTTCAAGCCTCTCACTGTGTGCTCTTCAACTGTCTGAGTCAATAAAACAATATACGGAGGACAGCGGTTCACCTGCTTGGCCATTTAAAACTACCATTGGTGATTTGGGAAAGCTCAAAGACAGTGAAATGTAGATGTAAAGGCAAGTTCCAGAGAAACAAATACAAAAAAGAGAAAAGTGTGCATGTAAGCTAATGTTTGAAGGGTGATGGTTCATGAGTGAGTATGCAGAGCACACTAAAAAGAGAAGAGAAGATCTGTCTAGCTGTTCCCTTAAAAGCTGCTACTGGCATCCATCCAGTTTTGCGAAAGGATTTGTTGTGTAATTTTGTACAAACCTTTTTCCTCATTCTTTGTTGCAAAACTAACATGATTGGGTGAGCAATGCGAAAATACTGAATATTTGCAAACGCTATGATTAATACAATTTAAAAAATGGAAAACAAAATCTCTAAAGTTTTTTGAATTGCTTAGCAGCTGAGTTGCAATTGTGAATCAGACAGTGAAAAATACAGATAAACATTTAAGCCAAAACAAGTTAAATTATTATTACTCGACACTGGTCTGTAATTTTAGTTCACTTGGTCCCTGGAGGCTTCTAACCCCAGCCACAACAAAAAAATCAATGCTTTGAATCTTTTTAAGGATGCAATTTATTTTGCCTCAAAACTAAGAGACCTCTACTGTTGCCTACAGTCTGCTGTCACTGAATCATTTATAGTGTCAACCCTACTTGTAAATTAAGTGCAAATTCATGAGCAGCAGCAGTTGAACATTTTGAAGGTCCATCTTGACAGAATAATTACTGGGTACAGCATGATTGCCACACTCACTGCAGGCAGTGAACTACAGGGATAAATTAAAAAGAAAAAACATATATATCTATGCAATATCGAAATCCTTAATCTTCACTCCCACATTTATTAAAATAAATACAATGTATATCAGTACTTTAAGCTGCAGTATACAATATTTTTGGATAGTTTGTCTTATTTGGCATTTCAGAGTAATGACTGACAAACAAAACAGGGGGGAAGACAATATGATATGACAACTGACAAAGCTCCCCGCAGCAAAATCTGACTGAGGACATTGTGGTTACATGCTATTTGTGATATGACACTGGGTCACCAGAAAAGTCCATGTGGAAAAGGCTTGCATGCGTTGTGATGCACAAAAATGCAAATAAGTGACAGTGTAGCTCAGGTTATAACATACAGAAAACCTTAAAAACAAAAAATACATAAAAAGAGAAAGGATTAGTACTTTCCGCCATAATAATTTAAATCTGGAGTTAACGTGAAGATATTATAAAAGCCTCTCCAGAGGTTATCAGTTCTTCTCTTTACACAGATTAATGTTTTGATGGGAAAATAAAGTTAGCAAAAAAAAGATTGAGTTGAGTGAAGGTTCGCTTTAAATAAATTGCAGGGATCACAGAAGGTCTTTTGAATATCATTATTCATATTGAAAAGAAAAGATGATCACTCCTTCATAACTGTATCACTGTATTATATGAGGGTAAATTATTTCTTTCTTTTTTTCTATCTTTCTTTCTTTCTTTCTTTCAATAGATTATTATGTTGCCTAAAATAAAGCCATTTTTTCACATAATAAAATTAAAGCACCGAATAAAAGCAGAGAATGTCCAAATGACTCTACTAGAAGTAAATTTCCACAGCAACCTCAACTTTCAATCGATAAAAGAGAAACTTTAAATTTGCCCGCGTTACAGGGTGGTCCCTTCAATCTTTAGCACCCATGGACTCATTTAAAACTCTGGCAGCAGTCCGAGCTGAACGGAAGACAGCCAAGATTGCTGAAGGGACCTGAGTGCTGTCTATTGTCTCATGGTGAGTGATGGGTTCAGATGCTAAAATCTTTAGAAGCTTTCATATGCAAGTTACTGTATGTTTCAGTTTTTTCTGATTTAGTTGTTGAAATCTGCATACTTTATTCAGAAGTTACAATGCAATCACTTTGAAATCTGTTATCATAAAACTATTTGCAATATAAAGTAGTACACTTTTTTCTTAGATGGATTAAACTTGACTGTTCTTATGTTTGAATTCCACTCTGCAATATAGCTTTATAAATGTGTGAACATACTGTATTTTATTGTTCAGGGAACAACTTTGGAAAATAAGTTAAATCTGTTTTTCACTCTAACATGAAAATCATCCAAAGTGAAAGTTTTCATTTCCATTTTCTAATTACTAGTCCAACAAGGGAAGTGACTACTCTAGCAGTATTTTATTTTGATTACAGTATTCCATGTCTCACAGAGCTTGATGCTCTTCTTAATCACATCTAACAGAGTTATTAAAAACCCTTAAACAGAAGGAATAATCAAAAGTGAAAGATCGAACATTTTTTAATTAAAAGTACTGTGACACTGAAATATAGACTCCGGCAGAAGCATTTTGGTGAGCAAATCAGATTAGACAGAAGTGGAAGCATTGACTCCATCTTGAACTGCTTATATCAAGGTATAGAGCCCAACACTTCCTACTATGTGCACTTTCCCTTGTGGACATGTCCTCTTTGTCTGATGTGGATTGTACGCTGCTCAAAATGGATTAAACTTTTTATTTAATCAGGCTCCTATCTTTAAAGACTATCAAGAAAAAGTTAATTGAAATTTCAGCCTCGTATGCTCTGATTAAGGTTCTTTTTGCTTTGTATGCTGTACTAAACGGGTTATCTCCCACCTACATTTTTCCAGTTGGGTTTATTTCCTTTATGTAAACAAATTATGCTTTTGATTATACTTGCATCAATATGTGATAGATAAACTGTTCTGACCATGTTTCCTTACAATAATCTGTTTTATCTGTTTAGTGGAGCTGAGGCAACTTAGTCATCAAGATAAATAGCAAAAAAGCAAGCTTCTATCATGGTAACAGTGTCATGTGGTGACATAACACATGTACCACTGTGAAACCCCCCCTGAAGGAGGGACTGAAGGCAGGACACAGAAGAACTAAAAGAGGGTCTGTGCCTGCAGCAGACTGAAGCCAGAGCAGACGCCCCCGCAGGGCTAATAGGCACTCAGGCCCCCAAGGGAAGTCCTGTCCTCAAATAAAATGTACAGTATATACACTGTTATAACTCTTTCAATTTACTTCTACACTATGTGTACTTCTCCTGGAAGCATTCATAGGATTAAAGCCACTGTTCTTGATGATAAAATAATTTATATTTCACATTTAAAAGGGAAACTATTTTTCCACTAGATCGAAAAGCATGAAAAGCGGGTTGTTTGTATACTTGTATAACTTGAGAACATTTCCGAGTAAAATAGCAAAGCAACAGTTCCTAGTCTATCAGATGTCCTTGCCTTATCAAAAATTCACAAAAATTACTTATGTTTTTTTTTAGGAAATTGAAGATAATTTTTGCATCTGGTTTGACTTATTCTCTACATTTGAAGGATTTCAAATATTCATATTCAGGTTTAGGGAGACCTTGCATGCAGTTTTGGCAGCATGTTGTACATGTGAAGACCCGTGTTTTACCTAAAATGCCTGAGGCAGATCTAAATTCAGGCAGATCATGGAGAGCACCCAGATTTTTATTTTCATTTTCTATTGTTCCTCTAACCTTTCTCCAGTTTGGATCATTCCTTAAATTTATACTGTTTTACATCAAGGTTGTCTATAACTTGCCTATTCACAGTTTTTTTAAGAACTTAATATTTTTACAATAGGTTCTTAAGTTTTTTCTAGAGTACATCTTAAATCTAGTGATATCTTTGCAAGAATAAACAGCAAAGTTTTTTAACATTTAAATACTATATTTAACAAACAATTATAGTGGTTTTCTATCAGCTTCAAACACAATGATACATTAAGTATTTAAACAATTAAATTAGAATGAGAAGAAAATTGATTTCTTTACTTTATAAAGACAAATTACAACAAATATAAATTAATTATTAACAGCCTTTTCAAAACAAGTTTTGTGTGAATACTTTTGCTTTATGAGTTAATATGCTCCTGTTCCCTATGCTGTAACTTTCAAGACTATTTTACCAGACTCAAATTCTTCCATCTGTCTCTCCAGATCTGACCAGTGTGGCCAGCAACATAGTGGTCCAAAGAAGATTAAGAATATTCTCTTTTTAAACATCTTTAATTTATTATTTTCTAAAACAGTTTCTTTTTTCAAAAGTTGTGTAACAATATTAGCCTTTGTCTGGTAAAAAAAACACTTTTTTTAGCGTCAGAAGTAGAAAGGGAGAGCTGATGTTCAGTTCAATAGCAGTAAATTACTCAAATTGATGCATATCAAAAGAATAGTGGGCATACTCTGTGATGACTCAAGATTAATTATGCTCCCCTACACTGAGTCTCTCTGATAGAACAGACCTAAGGTGTCAACCATATTCATACAAAACACAGTTTTTCAAGCCACACAGTCTGGCATATTTTTGTTGTTTCATAAAACTGATAAAAGATCAACAAAGTTACCTGAGAGTAAGTCTCTGTCTGACTTTCCTTGTTTCTCTGAGCCAAGCACTGTTCATTGTATTACTTTCTTGCAATCACACCATTATTAAAGATTTTCATATAAACTTCTCTACTTTCTTATGAAGATTTTATCAACTGCCCTTGATAGAACAGGGAGCTTTCTATTTGCAAGGAATATTGGTGCCCAGAAAAGTAATCTAAACTCGCTTCTTCTCTTCCCAGCTGTCTTAGCTCAGCTAACAAAAAAACACAAACGCACTATGTAAAATGGCAAGACACTCATTTCACTTAACCTAAAGATAAAGCACCTAATTTAGGTGTAATTTGCACTAGTGCATCAGATTTTATAACATCTTAAGATAGTAACAGTGATTCTAGATTGGAGAGTAACAGTACATTTATTTACAGTGGGGCAAAAAAGTATTTAGTCAGACACCAAGTGCAAGCTCTTTTACTTAAAAAGATGGGAGGCCTTTAATTTTCATCATAGGTGTACCGCAATTATGAGAGACAAAATAATAAGAAAAAAAATCCAGAAAATCACATGGACTTTTTTTTTTCAAAGAATGTATTTGCAAGTTATGGTGGAAAATAAGAATTTGGTAAATAACGAAAGTTAATCTCAGTACTTTGTTATATACACCTTGTTGGCAATGACAGAGGTAAAACAGTTTCTGTAAGTCTTCACAAGGTTTTTACACTCTTAGTATTCTGGCCTATTCCACCATGAAGAACTCTTCTAAAGCGGTAATGTTTTGGGGCTGTTGCTGGGACATGGACTTTCAACTCCCTCCAAAGATTTTCTATGGAGTTGAGATCTGGAGACTGGCTAGGCTACACTACAGTAGGTCCATAAAATGCTTCTCATCAAGCTACTCCTTCGTTACACGGGCAGTGTGTTTGGGATCACTGTTATGCTGAAAGACCAAGCCACACTTCATCTTCAATGCCCTTTCTAATGGAAGGGGGTTTTCACTCAAAATGTCACGATACATGGCCCCATTTATTCGTTCCTTTACACGGATCAGTCGTCCTGGCCCCGGAAAAACAGCCCCAAACATGATGTTTACACATGCATGTTTCAGAGTAGATATTGTGTTCTTTAGATAAAACTCATTCTTTCTCCTCCAAACATGACTAAAGTTTTTAGCAAAAAGTTCTGTTTTGGTTTCAACTGATCATATGGAATTCTCCCAATGCTCTTCTGGATCATCTAAATGCTCTCAGGCAAACTTCAGACAGGCTTGGACATGTACTGGTCTAAGCAGGGGGACATGTCTGGTACTGTGAGATTTGAGTCTCGGGCGGAATTGTGTTACTGTTGGTAGCCTTTGTTACTTTGCTCCCAGTTCTCTGCAGGTCATTATCCAGGTCCCCTTGTGGATTTTTGCTAACTGTTCTTGTAATCATTCTAACCCCATGGGGTAAGATCTTGTGTGGAGCCCCAGATTAAGGGAGATTACCATGGTCTTGAATGTCGTACATTTTATAATAATTGTTCCCCCAGTTGATTTCTTCACACCAAGCTGCTTACCTATTGCAGATTCAGTCTTCCCAGCCTGGTGCAAGTCTACAATTTTGTTCCTGATGTAATTTGACAGTTTTGCAGAGAGCACAAATTATTCATTTATTTATAGGGCCCTTCAAGGCCTGGATTAACAGTATTACATGTTTTCTTTTTCTGTATTAAACTGTAGCTTTACTTTCTAAACATGCAAATTAGTTTTGTCATACTTTAAATCTTTTTAACACTTCACTATTTCTGCTCTTCGATGATCTCTCTGTGAAGAATACTGGGTAAAACTGCCCTGGAACCACAGTCTTAAAACATTCTCTGGAAATCACTTTGCTGAAATTGCTATATAAGGGAAACTATCATTATTTAGCAGCTGCATAATTACTGAGCGAAAGCTGACTGATAATAATAATAATTTAGCTTAAGCAGTCCAGGCTTTGCTTTTTATTACCAGAAATCTTGAATTTTACTGCCTGTAACAGTATTTTTGATAAAAGAAAAAGCTATGGAAGAGATTTCAGAACTATGTAGACTGAATTGCATTTAGAGGTTACATGAGCATTGAAAGACATAGGGATTACTTAGAGTAAATACCTTAGCATCAGCTATCAGTTACACCTTAAATAGGGAATAGTGAAAAACAGACCAGTAAAAAACCCATAGCAATCTGTAGACCGGTGTAGGCTTTTCATTAAAACTTTGTTCTATCAGGAGCAGTTAGCTTTTAGTTTATTATGATATATTAATTTATGCCTCTTGTACCAATTCAAAAATACATACTACAGTATGTATTGACACATGCAGAGACTCACCCACCCTTTTTGCCTCACAATCAACCTACACTGCTTCAATGCTCATACATAAACAACATGACAGATCCAAAATGTATCCACAGTTCCATGTGAATGTCTCTTCTCCCTCGCACACCATATTAGGATTATAGGTTGACATCACTCCATGTTCTACAGCTCTTGTCAACTGCAAAAATACAATATTGTCTTGTGCACAAATTGCTTTGATAAAAACATCAAAATTCAAAAGTTCTCTATAATACCATTGACTCACACCCCTTTCAACGCAAACAAAAGATGTCAAACAATCACAATAAGCGAGGAGAGTGAGCAAATGTAAAAAATGCAACAGTGATCACTTCATATCAGGTAAGTCTTGGCTAACAAACAAGCCAACATTGCTAACCAAGATAACTGCAAATAATAACAATGAGTATCGGGGTTATGCACAAGGTCAGTGTCGCACCATTTGTGCATCCATCTGCTGTGTTGATCAAAAAATAACCTCTTTATTGTTTAGAAGAAACGGTCTGTTTTACATTAAGAAAATGTTAACCAGTTAGTTTGCCTTACTAGCAACTGGTAAAAAGATTAATAAGTAAGAAGGGTGAACAGGTGAATACGTAGTTAAATTATTTTTTAAAACAAAAGTTCCATGCAACTGCATCTACTTATTATAAAGCAACTGCTTATTATACATTTTAACTTCTTATCTCATGGGAGAATCCAGTTGACTGTCCATAAAAGAAATGGGCTGATTCTCATCTCGAAACAAGGGACGTTCTTATGGTGACTGAATCCCAATATCCACAAGATGGTGGCACAAAGAACATGTTTTAGTGCCATGTCTGCTCCTTTGACATATAGTTTCCCATTTGGACTTTGAACAAGAACATCAGGGAAATTAAAAGGTGGAGGAAAGGTTTAGTCCCTGATGAGATTAAATTCAGTCTGAACATTTTTATGGGTTTCGGCATTATTGGTATGACAAGGAATTCCCATTAGAGATGTTTTCTACAGAGCACAGTAGAATACAAATATTTGTCTGGTTCAAGAAACACTGGAGTTTCAGGTTTCAAACACTGCAAACAATTGTTGATTATGTGAAGACATTCCAGTGGGTCTTTAACTAATAACTAAGGGTCTTTTCCTGCACACTGATCTCTGAGTCTTTTAATAGAAAAGTGATGCAGTGTACAATATTCCGCTGACAGATGATAGAAGCATAATTTTCCAAGTTTAAATCTTCATCCAGGTTCTCCAAATCATAATTTATTTGAAAACAACATAATTAATGTATGTAAAAGAAGCTCACAAAAACAGTTTCCAGTTCCACACTTACCAAGTGTTCCTGAAGATTTCTTTTCAGCTATCAACAATAACTTGTGGCTGCCTTTTGTTTAGTATTTTTTCATGCTTTTCGTTTAGTTTACAGTTTTGTTTGTTTTTGGGTTTTTTTTGTGGGGGGGATCTGTGATCTCACAATTTTGATCAGCTGATAAACATATTATGAAAAATTCATTTTCCTGGGAATTGGGGTGTTATTGTGTGTCTCTTGTGCATATTCACACATACAAAGTTGAAAAAAAAAACATCCTTGTTGTTTTGAGTGAGATAGGGGTTTCTGAATTAATTTCTGAATGAGCTGTTTAAAATCTGTCTGGCTTTCTACGTCACAAGCCGGAATATTGGAATATCCACACCCCCTCAGACCACTGTCTCCGCCCACCAGGTACATCAGTAAACAGCAGTTACCAATTGGAAAGTACTGGTTCAGATTAGGAAACACCATGTTGAAGCTCCACGCAAAATGCTCAGTTTTTTGCTGGTAAAAAGAGTTCAAAACACTTCATAGGGTCCCAGTCAAAGGGGACAGAAGAGCGGTATGGATTGATTTTATTTTTTATAGTGGCGGTACGGGCGGGGAAGACTGAGGACGTATCGCCGCATAGGGCTCTATCTCCAGCTGGAAGACGAATGGAGCTACTCCAACCTGGGAAGACTGAGAACCTGCCGCCGCATGGAGCTTAAAGAGCGGGGTCTCTGCGGTGCTAGAGAGCTGGTCAGTCTCAGGAAGACATCACACCTTATTTGGAGGAAGTTATCAGAGTGTCAGGTAAGCAGTTAAATATGTTCTTTTAACTTAAAGTCATTTCTTCAATAACCATTCAAAAGTATCTATCTGAATTCTCTGAGTCTCAGGTTCTTCAAGAGAATCCCCTCCTACGTGAGCAGATTATGGTTCAAACATGTATGGTTCAACTACTTTTTCTTTTGATTTTTTTGTTCAACTACTGCAGCCAAGTCCGTAACTTTTAAACGTAGTGGAAACAGTCAATGAGTGGTGGGCGTGACCAAAGATTCTAGAAGCTTTGGGCATGACCGAGTTGAAAGCAGCTCATGTAATATGTAATGAGTAGCAGAAACAGCACAATCTGAAAGGGGCAGAAACAGAGGGAAATACACAAGTTATTTCCTACAAGTTATTTCCAGCAAACAACTTCAGAAACATGTTTTCTAGAACTCATAGACCTATTTTAAATAGTGGAAAAATAGTCATATGTCTCCTTTAATAATGTTATCACAAGATTTTGATCAGGGTTGTGAATTCTCTGTGTATTCAACGTGGACTTGACACTCACTTGCTGCATAGGTACCATAGACTTTGTACTGTATGTAATCTAGCTGCCCTGCTGCCTGGCAGCTAAGGGCGTCTGAACGTGCCAGTCACGCCGGGTCATGTGACGTGCCGGGTCACGTCAGCAAGATCGATTGTACTGGGGTCATTTACATTTTGTGTTCATGCCTGTTTGTGTGCGTGCGTCTACGTATGTAGGTGTGTGTGTGTGTGTGTGTGTGTTGTATAGGATTTGAAGGATGTCCAAGAAAAGAAAACTCGATATAAGAGACTTCTTTAGGAGTCAAAATGTAAATTACCTAAAATTAGAAGTAAATTAAAATATTAAAATAGAATATGCCGGAAATTAAAATTTGATTTTTTTTCTGTTCTTCTATTTTTTTCTTATTTTAATGTATTTGTGTAGAAAAGAGCAACTGTTTAAAAACACAGGAATAAAATGTATGGTTGAAATAGATTAAAACCTCATATTGTAGATGATCATGTGATTTTAGTGTGAAAGTAAAGGCATTTTTGCTCAAGCAATAACTTTAACATCAAACTATGATCATTCTATTCCTAATCTGTTTGTCATGTATCAACATATTTTTGTAAGGTGACAGACAGCAAAGAAGCTGGAGGAGATGGAGAAGGAGAGACCTGAGGAGGTAGAGGACGAGAAGAAGGAGCAGATGAAGAGAGAAAGGCTGGAGGAAATAGAGGAAGAGAGCCTCGACTAGATTAAATTATAGAGGCTGGAGGAGGTAGAAGACAATGAGAAGCTGAACAATGATTCCACCATGTGGCTTTTAAATCAGAGCCTTATATCTAGCAACAAGTGGACACTAATGTGCTTGTATTTTAGTTTTAGTGACAAACATTTACATTTATATATGTTTATTTCCAATGTTGTTGATAGTATGTTAATTAACATGATGCACAGTTGCACTTAAGCCCTGCACTAAAGAGTAAAGATTAGAACCTTCTTGTCTTCCATTAGTTACTTTAACCTATAACATCTACATAATGGGAAATTATAATTGCTAATGCAAAAAAGTTCAACTTTCACAAGTGCTGCCTTGGAGCACTTTTGTGTCCCCACCAATCTCAAAATCAAACCTCCTCCCTTGCCACCTTGTTTCATGTTTTTGCTGTATAAAACTTCAGGTCTAATAACACTGTGTTAATCATTTTAGTTAATATAATTATTTCTTGAAATAAATACTTTACATTTAGCATTTCTCTGGCTGCAAAGTATGAACAGTATTTTGAAATGCGAATATTTTATAATAACTGAAAACTGAATGGGTATACTATTATACGCACATAGCACCTGCGCTACATCGTCAGAACATTAATTTAAAGAGTGGAATCCTTCAAAACACTTATTGTCCCTGAAATGTTGTTTGCTGATGGTAGTATGTCAAACCTGAAAAAAAATAATGTTTTTATGAATAAACGTAATGCTGCACTTTATTCTGTTTCCCCCTTTTGTTTGACTCAAATCTCAAAAGACTGTGCCTGCATGTGTTCATTGTGCTTGACTTCACACAAACTCCAAGTGGCCTCAATAAAGTGAGAAAGCATAATTGGCATGTACACTTTACACATAATCTCCATATTTAGTTAAGGAATAACACCTCACAGGCCTGACAATCTGGCTCCCCAGATCCCTCCCATCTTGGTGTGTTGGTTTCCCAGTGGGCGATCAGCCAGCCTGAGCTGATTCGGCTTGAAAGGCAGAGCTGTTTAATGAGCGATGGAGGGCATGAGTGAAGAAACAACAGGTGGGGTGTCAGATTGATGCTCTGCAGCTGGGGAAGGGCCATTTTTCTTTCCAGCTGTCGCTCTTGAAGATATTAATAATCAAAAAGGGATGTTGGCTGAATTGCTTGTGCTGTTAAAACATTATGAGAATACATGTGTCACGTGTCTTACAGCAGGTACCAGCATGACCGCTATCAAGGTAAATATTAATGTGTTTCTGCCAAAAAAAAGAACTTTCAAATATTCACAATCAGAAACTTTAGTATTCACTAAGGATACTCCTAAAACTTGTAACAGAACAAGTACACCTGATACAGGATTTACTTGTAGTTCTGTTCATACAGTTTCAACAACTTTACTCAGCAGAATTCTTATCTGTTTGAGCCCAAAATAAAAGGTAAAAAAGGCTGCATGTGTTTCAGTGTAATGTAGCAAAATTAGTATATAAAGCACAATTAAAATGTTAAAGTTTTACTGACATTACTGTGAATTAATTTATCTTAATAATTTGCTTCGTCATTAGTACTAAACCATCATGATTGTGTCCGTGAACACTGAGTCAAGCATTCAGCGGTTCTCTCCAAAAACGAGTGTTATGGTACGCAATGGCCTGTTAATGGTGTGAATACTGGCACATTTTTTAAAGTAGTTTCTAGTATGTTTGGTCCAAGTTTGGAAGCAGTTTCTATGGTAACGGTGTTCTAGCTTTACTTGCTTGCTGATAATTTGCAGATTTAATTGCTATTAATTTTTGAAATAATCATTAAATCTACACAGACTTACATTATGTTCGTAATTAGTTGTATTAGTTTTTGTTACTCTTTTTTAAATTTTACTTCAGAGGGGCTGCAACATTTTGCACATTCCGAAGCTGTTAAAAAAATCAATTTTTTTACAGTAACACCTTAAAGCACTAACTTTTGACTCAAACACTAAAAGAAGCAATTTGATATACAGTTTGCAAAAGAGTTGACATACAGGTGTTAAGATCCTTAATGAGTGATTTTTTGTTTTGTTAACTATTGTTAACTACAGTCGAAACCAAAAGTTTACATACACTATGTGGAAACGCACATATCCTTTTATTTCTCTCACTGTCCAACATGAAATCGGAATAAACTTTTCCTATTCTAGGTCAATTAGAATTGATAAAATTATTTATATTTACTAAATGTCAGAATAAAAAGCTGAGGATGTTTTAATCACTATATTCAAAGTCAGAAGTTTACATACATTTTATTAGTATTTGGTATTATTGCCTTTAAACTGTACCTTTAAACTTGACGTGGGTCAAACGTTTTGGATATCCTTCCACAAGCTTCTCACAATAGTTTGTGGGGATTTTGGCCCATTACTCCTGACAGAACTGGTATAACTGAGCCAAGTTTGTAGGTCGCTTTGCTCGTCCACTTCTTCAGTTCTGCCCATAAATTTTCAATGAGATTCAGATGTGGGCTCTGTGATGGCCACTCCAAAACATTTACTTTGTTATCCTTAAGCCACTTAGTAACCAGTTTGGCAGTATGCTTAGGATCATTGTCCATTGGAAAATACCCATTTGCGCCCAAGCTTCAACTTCCTGGCAGATGTCTTCATTTGTTGCTTCAATATTTCCACATAGTGTTCCTTCTATCTACGCTCAACAAAAATATAGACGCAATACCTTTGTTTCTGCTCCCATTTTTCATGAGATGGACTTAAAGATCTAAAAATCATTCCAGATACACAATATTACAATTTCTCTCAAACATTGTTCACAAATCAGTCTAAATGTGTGATAGTGAGCACTTCTGCTTTGCTGAGATAATCCATCCCACTTCACAGGTGGGCCACATCAAGATGCTGATCTGACATCATGATTAGTGCACAGGTGTACCTTATACTGCCCACAATAAAAGGCCACCCTGGAATGTGCAGTTTTGTCTCACAGCAAAATGCCACAGATGCCACAAGCATTAAGGGAGCGTGCAATTGGCATGCTGACAGCAGGAATGTCAACCAGATCTGTTTCTCGTGCATTGAATGTTAATTTCTCCACCATAAGCTGTCTCCAAAGGCGTTTCAGAGAATATGGCAGTACATCCAACCGGCCTCACAACCGCAGGCCACGTGTAACCATACCAGCCCAGGACCTCCACATCCAGCAGGTTCACCTTCAAGATCGTCTGAAACCAGCAACTCAGACAGCTGCTGAAACAATTGGTTTGCATAACCAAACAATTTCGGCACAAACTGTCAGAAACCGTCTCAGTGAAGCTCAACTGAATGCTCGTCATCCTCATCGGGGTCTTGACCTGACTCCAGCTCGTCGCCGTAACAGACTTGAGTGGGCAAATGCTCACATTCGATGGCGTGTGGCACGTTGGAGAGGTGTTCTCTTCACTGATGAATCTCGGTTTACATTGTTCAGGGCAGATGGCAGACAGCGTGTGTGGCGTCGTGTGGGTGAGCGCTTTGCTGATGTCAATGTTGTGGATCGAGTGGCCCATGGTGGTGGTGGGGTTATGGTATTGACAGGCATCTGTCATGGATAAGAACACAGGTGCATTTTATTGATGGCATTTTGAATGCACATAGATACCGTGACGAGATCCTGAGGCCCATTGTTGTGCCATACATCCATGAACATCACCTCATGTTTCAGCAAGATAATGCACGGCCCCATGTTGCAAGGATCTTTACACAATTCTTGGAAGCTGAAAATGTCCCAGTTCTTGCATGGCCAGCATACTCACCGGACATGTCACCCATTGAGCATGTTTGGGATGTGCTTGACCGGCGTATACGACAGCATGTACCAGTTCCCGCTAATATCCAAAAACTCCGCACAGCCATCGAAGAGGAGTGGACCAACATTCCACAGGCCACAATTGACAATCTGATAAACACTATGCGAAGAAGATGTGTTGCACTGCATGAGGCAAATGGTGGTCACATCAGATACTGACAGGTTCTGAGTCCCCAGACCCCCAATAAAGCAAGAAACTGCACATTCCAGGGTGGGCTTTTGTGGGCAGTATAAGGTACACCTATGCACTAATCATGATATCAGATCAGCATCTTGATCAAATCAAATCAAATCAAACTTTATTTATAAAGCGCTTTTCAAACAAAGAAAGTTACTCAAAGTGCTTTACAGATTTAAAATAACCCCACAATCCCCCCCCTTCAAAATAAAATCATCAGTGCAAATACAACCCCCTCCCAACCCAACCCATCAGCCATACTCACTCACACACACACTTAGAAGCTACAAAAAGTGGGCTGAGTACAGATGAGCCAGGAAATGCCATCATGAGAGCCATCTGCATCAGCAGCAGCAGATCAACAGCAGCAGCTAAGGCTCCGACCCAGAGCGCCCAGAGGAGGGAGGGCTGGTACCCCCACCTCCACCCAAGCGCTACCTGGGGGGCACCCAGGCAGCCACAGCCGACCACCGCCCCCGATGCAGGGGGCTCCCCAGAGAGGAAACACTCGCAAGAAAGATTAAAATACATTAAAATATAAAGTTAATAAAATATAAAGAATAAAACAATAAGTGTAAAACAAATAATAAAAATGCAAAGCAGATTAATAAATAAACAGTTAAAAGCTGAACTAAAAATTAAATCAGGTAAAACATGCTGAGCGATTAAAAATATATTAATAAATAATAATTAGTTAAAGGCTAAGCTAAAAAGGCGAGTCTTGAGCCTGCTCTTAAAAACATTAATGTTCTCTGCGGCCCTGAGGTCCTCTGGCAGCCTGTTCCAGAGGTGAGGGCCATAATAATGTAAAGACGCCTCACCATGAGTCTGTGTCCTGACTTTGGGGATGATAAGGAGACGGCTGCCAGAGGAGCGCAGAGACCGCGAGGGTTCATACGGTAAAAGCATTTCTGACAGATACGAAGGCCCAAGACCATTAAGACACTTAAAGACCATTAAAAGAACCTTAAAATCGATCCTAAAACATACGGGGAGCCAATGCAGTGATTCTAAGACCGGTGTAATGTGCTCCCGCCTCCTAGTCTTCATCAGGACACGAGCTGCTGAATTCTGTAGAAGCTGTAAACATGAGGTAGTCTTTTTGGGAAGACCAGAAAGCAGGGCATTACAATAATCAATTCTACTGGTGTTAAAAGCATGCATTAGCGTCTCCGTATTGGCCCGAGAGAGAATGGGGCGGACTCTGGCGATGTTCTTTAGGTGATAAAAACCTATTTTGGTGATGTTTTTAATGTGAGGGATAAAAGTCAGCTCAGAGTCAAAAATCACACCCAGGTTCTTAACTTGTAAAGAAGAATTAAAAGACAATGATTGTAGTTTTGGTAAAAGTTTTTCTCTCTGAGCCTCAGGACCGATAACTAAAACCTCAGTTTTGTCCTGGTTGAGCTGGAGAAAGTTTTCTGCCATCCAGGATTTAATGCCTAAAATGCAGTTAAAAAGTGCATCCATTGGCCGTTTGTCATCAGGAGACACGGAGATGTACAACTGTGTATCATCAGCATAACTGTGAAAGTTAACTCCATGTCTCCTGATAACACTGCCAAGAGGGAGCATATACAGGTTAAAAAGCACTGGGCCTAAAACTGAACCCTGGGGAACACCACAAGTGATCTTATGGACCTTAGAGGAACAGGTATCTAAACTTACCGTAAAAGTCCTGTCTGTGAGGTAGGATGTGAACCAGTTGTGAACAGCACCAGAGAGGCCGATCTGTTTTAAACGAGTTAAAAGAATAGTGTGGTCTACTGTATCAAAGGCAGCGCTTAGATCCAGAAGAACCAACACTGTCACCTTTTTAGCATCATAGTTTAATCTAAAATCATTTAAAATCTTTAAAAGCGCCGTCTCTGTGCTGTGGTTCATCCAAAAACCAGACTGAAATTTCTCTAGGACATTATGAGCGTTAATAAAATCATTAAGTTGAATAAAAACAAGTTTTTCTAAAACTTTGCTTAAAAATGGTAAGTTAGATACTGGTCGGTAGTTGTTTAAATCATTAAAATCTAAATTGATCTTCTTCAGCAGGGGCCTAACTACCGCCGCTTTAAAGGCAGCAGGAAAAACCCCCGTCTGAAGGGAGCAATTCATAAAGTTTAAAATCTCATCTTTAAAAGAACCATAAAATTGCTTAAAAAAACCTGGTGGGAATCGGGTCCAAAGCGCTTGTGGTGGGCCTCACTGAGGAGAAAACTTTATCAAGGGTCCCAGCTTCTACCAGTACAAAACTGTCCAGTGTTTCCTCTGGTGAAGGCAGACACTCTGATTTGTCTAAAACCATGTTTGTTTGAGAGGATAAAATATTACATCTGATGGTGTCTACCTTCCCTCTGAAGTGGTCTGCATACTCCTCACAGAGACTGTTTGAGGGGGTTTTCTGAAAAGTATTAGAATTATGATGTAAAATGTTGTCAATGGTGGAAAACAGAATTTTGGGATTATTTTTATGTTCTGAGATGATTCTGGAAAAGTATGTATTTCTGGAATTTCTTAAAGCGGTATTATATAATCAGAGATGTTCTATGTATATCTGATGATTTATTGTGATTTTATTTTTCCTCCATTTCCTTTCTGCCATCCTGCAGCTCCTCTTTAATTTTCTAATAGCTGCATTTCTCCACGGTACTGTACGTTTTGAATGAGGGTTTATAACTTTAATTGGAGCCAGCAGGTTGAGAGCAGATTTAAGCCTACTGTTAAAATCATTAACGATAAAATCACAGGGGTCAGGTAAAGGTATAGGAGGACATTTTTTAAAAACTTCAAGAAAACCTGCAGCCACTTCAGGGGTTAGATGACGCTTCCTGACAGTTCTCACAGAGGTCTATGATTGGATAAAACTGGTGATATTAAAAAACACACAGTAGTGGTCAGAGACAGCCAAGTCAACAACAGAGGACACACTGGTGGACAGGCCATACATGATGACCAGGTCCAGGTTGTGTCCTCTGTTGTGAGTCGGCTGCATGACATGTTGGCTAAAATCCATATAATTTAATATATTTAAAAAATCTGTTGATAAAGGATCTAAAAGGTTATCTATATGTAGATTAAAATCACCAGCTAAAATTATCTTCTCATAAGAGTTGTGTAAAATTGATAAAAACTCTGAAAATTCTGGAATAAAAAGTGCATTCCTTTTTTCGGAGGCCTATAAACTGTGACACATAAAATCTGAGGAGTGCTAAAAACAGAGGCAGTGTATTCAAACGTGGTAAAATTATTAAATAAAACAGGTTTGGCGGAAAGAGTTGATGAACTAATAAAAGCAGTTCCGCCTCCCCTCTGGCAACTCCTCGTTGAATAAGAAAAGTTATAATTAGGTGAAGAGGCCTCTGTGAGAACAGCAGGGGCATCTGCACTCAGCCATGTCTCTGTTAAAAATAAACACTGAAGGTTATTATCTAAAATCAAGTCATTTATTATAAAAGTTTTATTCAGCAGAGAGCGAACATTTAAAAGAGCCATATTAATAGTGGTTGGTGATGGAGTGACTGTATGATTTACTGTAGGTGGGATTTTTAGTAACTGTTTATGATTATTTGGGTTGCATTTTCTTAGTTTATGATTATTTCTTCGCTCTCTGCTGACAATAACAGGTATGAATGAAGTAGGGTAAGGTCCAAGTCCGATATGTGAGTTACTGTTAAAAACAGGATTGAGTTCATAGGAACAAGGACCAGCTGCACATCAGGATGTTGTGGATGGGGCAGAGAGTACAGGAGCAGCTGGAGCCGGTGCAGGGGACAGGGGTGGGCGAGGGTATGCCAGGCTTAATGCCAGCATGCGGGTACCTTGTCTGTTTAAATGTAGTCCATCTGCCCCCAATAATTGACTCCTACCCCAGAAAATGTTAAAATTGTCTATAAAACCAATGTTGTGCATCACGGTAACAGAGGAAAGCCAAGTGTTGAGAGAGAGTAACCTGCTGAAGCGATTTATTCCTCTGTTTATGGTGGGAGTGGGGCCAGAGATAAAAACAGATAGGGGCTTGTCTTTTAAAAGATTAAAAAGATGAATAAAATCCTGCTTTAAAAGCTCAGACTGCTGTTTACGGATGTCATTGGTTCCAGCATGAATTATAACTTTACTCACAGTAGGGAAACGTTGGATGGAGTCCAGAATCTGTTCAGATATGTCCTTTACTGTAGCTCCAGGAAAACAAAGGGTGACAGCTCCTCTCATCCTAACATGCCGGATAATAGAATCTCCAATGATGAGAGTGCTGGGTGGATGGTGTGCTGGCTGCTGGGCAGAAGACCTCTCGTTATCCAGGACCTGCTGGATGTTGGGCAGCTTGGCATCCACAGGACTGCAGCGGTGTTTAGAGGGCGCCGAGGGCTCGTTCCGTGGATTCGGGGTGTAGTGAAGCACTCCTCGGCGGGTCCCGGCTGTAGTCCTGGGTCTGGCGCGACGTGGGTGGGCCAGATGTGAGGTGGGATGGATTATCTCAGCAAAGCAGAAGTGCTCACTATCACACATTTAGACTGATTTGTGAACAGTTTTTGAGAGAAATGGTAATATTGTGTATATGGAATGAATTTTAGATCTTTAAGTCCATCTCATGAAAAATGGGAGCAGAAACAAAGGTGTTACGTTTATATTTTTGTTGAGTGTATTTTGTGAAGTGCACCAGTCCCCGCTGCTGCTGCAAAAAAAACACAACATGATGCTACCATCTCCATGTTTCACAGTTGGGATGGTGTTCTGAGGCCTGCAAGCTTCACCCTTTTTCCTCCAAACATAACAATGGTCATTGTGGCCAAACAGTTCAATCGTAGTCTCATCAGACCATATAATATAACAGGATATGTTTCCAAAAAATAAAATCTTTATCCTTGTGTGCATTAGTAAACTTTAGTCTGGCTTCTTTGTGTTTCCTTTGGAGTAAAGGCTTCTTTCTTGCAGAGCAGCCTTTCAGCCCTCTTCTGTACAGTACTCGTTTCACTGTGGATAATGAAACACTTTTACGATCTTCCGCCAGCATCTTCACAAGGTTTTTTGCTTTAGTCATTGGGTTGTTCTGGACATATCTGACCAAACTGCATTCATCTCTGGGACCCATAATCCGTCTCCCTCCAGAGCGATATGATGGTTGGATGTTCCCATTGTGCTTATACTTGCGTATAATTGTCTAAACAGATGAACGTGGCACTTGCAGGCATCTGGAAATTGCACCCAAGGATGAACCAGACTTGTGCAAGTCCACAATTATCTTCCTGATCTCTTGACTGATTTCTTTTGATTTTCCCATGATAATTCACAAGGAAGCAGTGTGTTTCAAATGTGTCCTTAAATACATCCACAGGTGTGTCTCTAATTAAGTCAAATGAGGTCAATTAACCTATCAGAAGCTTCCAAAAAGATGGGATCATTATATTGGCTTTCCCAAATTGTTTAAAGGCATAGTAATCTTGGTGTATGTAAACTTCTGACTTTGAAAAAAGTGATTACAAATGTCTGAAAAAATCCTCCTCTTTTTATTTTGACATTTAGTAAATAAAAATAATTGTATTAATTGTAATTGACCTATAATAGGAAAAGTTTATTCCGATTTCATGATAGAAAGTGAGAAAAAAAAGGATACGTGCGTTTCCAAATTGTGTATGTAAACTTTTCGTTTCGATTGTATATGCCCTCGAAGATGACTTTTAAAGCTGCAGTGGTGGAGACTGACTTTGTGATTACTCTCTGTCTGATATTGTAAGTCACTGATTCCCAATTTAAAAGCTTTTTTCAGGCTCTGATGATATGATTTTAATCATGATGATCCAACAATAATAGAAGTGTTAAATGTGTGGACATTAAACACAGATAAGGTTCAGGGTTTTTGTGTAGCTGTATTGGAGATTACAGCAGAGGTGGCAAATTTAAGTGGAAATAACAGATGGTTGGATTTTTGTGTGATAAATTAAATGTAAAACATCCAATAGATTTAACTTGCAAAAAATGAAAACAGTCACTTTTATACTTAAGTTTTAATTACAGCATTAATTTAATTGGCACAGTTTTTCTCAACAAATATGTGAAATACCAAGTTAAAAAGCAACATCGTTACCCTAAACATAAATAAAACATTTTGTTTTTTTTTTGCCACAGCAGCCTTTATTAAAGTGTGTAAAACACAGAAATGGCAAGAGACATTCGGTAAATGTCCTGGAGCGGGAGTCAAACTCAGGTCAACCGCTTTGAGGGCTAAGGCCTCTGAACACGGGGTTCCCTTCATAACCACTGATCAATATGATGCCCCTAAAAAAATATTTATTAATCTAGCAATGATGTTTTTATTATATTCAAATGGTTGGATAATTCTTTAAGCTTTTAAGTCCAATTGTATCTATTTGAGACAAATGACTTACAATAGATTGAAAAAGTGGTGACGATGAAATAGATTTGCCTAAGTAAATTATCTTAATCTGAGTCTTGGCATCTCTTTGACCAACAAAGTCCTGATGCTATTCTTAGGTCAGATAAATGTTTTTTGTGGGTCCCCCACCAGCTATTGAGCTTTCAGAAGTGTTTCAACAAGGATTTTCAACATGAAGTGATTGACTTGCTCAGGCCATTCATCAGAAATTTCTACAATGTGCTGAGCTGCTATGTGGAGGAAGATTAAGGTATGACCTTCACACGGCATCAAAGTGGAGATGAATCCTGGGCTGGATCATCTGATTGCTACTCGCTTTTTTAGTTTTCACTTTGGATGATGGTGCATTTAAAAAATGTTTGCTCAGCTGGTAAGGGGCAATTAGGTGTGCAGAGAATAAACAACAGCCTCATACATAATTCTCTAACACCTACAAAGAAGAAAAACACTGAAAGTCTCACTGACTGCAAGATGGTTTTAAGAATGTTTTTATGTTAAAGTTGGAATTCCATATATTCGAAGTATATGGGCCTGATCTATCAAAGGTTTGAACTTGATAAAAACCATTGGCGGGCTATACATCTCCTCCCTAGGCCTTCAGTGATATACCTAAGAGCTTCAGTGATATCCTACATAGTCCAACCTAAATTAATACATTTCATATTACCATCTATATGATACCATGGCTCAGAAATACACACAGAATCAAATGTCGACATTATCCTTAACATAGACACTTCATTTCTGGATTTTTGAAAATCAATTATCTTGCATTTACAAATAAGATAAAAGCCGATTTTTAAATATTAGTCAACAAAGTTTCAATAATTCAACCAAACTATGATATGTGAGCTTAAAGGCACAGTGTGTAATTTTATGTGGGCAGTGCATACCTAAATTATCACAAGCATGCGGTATCTGTTTCTTCGAGTAAGAAACTCAACAACGGAGGACTCTTGTAGAAGTAAAGACGTCATCTAATATGGCTTTCCCCTGAAAAGAGGACCCGCGCCTATGTATTTTGAAACTGATTTTTAAAGTCATATTTTATAATATCGCTAATATTTTGCAATTAATGTGCTTACATAATTCTTATTACATAATATTTTAATGGCTATTTTCAAAGATGTACAGCAAAAACTACACACTGTCACTTTAAACTAATTTGTCCAACAAAATGCAAATTTTTGCTATTTCATATAAGATACCAATAAGGCAAATCAAACAGTATTTGCATTTGTTTAGTAAAAGATGTAACAGCAAAATAATTAAACACGTTAGCACAGCTGTGCGCATTATTTCTTTTAGATTATAAATTGCAGTGGATGACAATTTATATTTTAATTTGTAGCATTTTTGCCATTTTATTTTGTCACCACTGATTGATTAGTAGTGACATAAAATGACAAAAACATATTTAACATACAAATAAATGTTTGCACTCACCAACATAGGTCTTATCAACATCACCTGCTTATTTGAAAATAAAATCCATCCTCCTTTATTTTCACAATACATCAATGGCTCTGTTGTACAGTTTATCTGTATGTTTTAGCTCCAAGATATGTGCTTTCTTAGCAACACATGGCATTTATTAGTTAGCTCAGACCATCCAGTAAGAGTGCAGAAAAATTCTGACATCATTATGTGCCAGCTAGCTGGCCTTGTTAGGGACATCTGGAAGCTGATTGGTTAAAGAAAAAAAAAACAGTTCAGCTGCAATACACTTTATATAATGCAGTCCTTCTCTTCTGATTCTGAAGGCCTTATGCAGTTTAGACTGCCCTCACAACACACAGAGCTGCACAACCAAGAGAAACGTTTGACTTCTCTGATGTTAGACCATCAGAGAAGGCAATCTTGGCCCCTGAGAAAACCTCTCAGTGGGCGCAAAAAACATGCAGCAGGTTATTTACTAAGCAGGAGCAGAGATGACTAAGCCTGTTGAACCCACAGCAAGATACGCACAATCCATTTAGCACTTATGCCCTTGATGAATAGGAAATGTGGACATTTCTGTCAGAAGGTGCAACAAATTGGGAGGAGAACATGCAAATAAGTAGGCTTTCTACACTACACTGTACACTGGTTTATCAATCATTAAAATATTTGTCCCTGCTATTGTAGCGCTTAATTATCCAACCATGATTAAAAATACTTGAAAAAATCAGGTAGATACAAATGAGTTATTATTGCAATATTTTTTTTAAAGAATGCATGCCCGCTGACACAAAATTTCTGCCCCACACACAATTTTGTGTACTTTATTTAGAATTTGGATATGTAAGGTCCAATGTATTCTGTTATACTCTACTCTGACATGTTTTCATTACTATATATATCTCTTTAAAGATAAAACATTTTTGTAGCTTCACAGCACATAATGGATGTGTTTTCCGTAATTGATTTAGCTGTAAAAGGAGTGAACTATTTCATTGTATTTAAATTCAGTGAACTCCAACTTGTAATGAAGCAAAAAATTACAAATATAATCTCAAAGGTGTGTGTGTGCGTTTAAATCTAATAAAATAAAGTATTTTGTAATAGATTATATAGGTGTATATGCAGGATATGTTTCCTTTTATTTAAATTTAGGAGTGAGCTATTTCATTCTATTTAAATTCAGTTGAACTCGTGACTATCAATGAAGCAAACAGTTACAACAAATGTCATCTCAAAGGTGTGTGCATGTTTTTAAATCAAGTAAAATCAAGTTGTTCTAATATATTGTATAGATGTATACCGTATGAAGGATATAGTCTATTCCATTATGTACACTCCAGCTACATCTAACTTTCTAAATCCTATGACCCTCCTGATCCTTAGGAATAACAGCAATGAGTGAGTTATGTTAGCATGCATTGCAAGGCGGACAAAGGTTTGACAGCACATTATACATAGAATTGACATAATACAGACAAAAACAAAAATATTTAACTGGGAATTCCGGTTTACTGACAAGATTAATTAGTACTTTATTTCAGATATGCAAAATGTTTCTCATTGTTGCTCATATTTTAAATTATTATAAGTCATAGAAAGTTTCAGATTAATGCAGAAAAGCATGAGTTACCTTGAAGAGTTAAAATAAAATGCTTCAAGGTAGTCTACTTTGCATTCAAAAACTCACTGAATACTGCAATACAAAGAAATACTTAAGAAAAAAATGTAATAGATTGAATAGCTAATAACAGAAAATTATTCAACATGATATTACTACTCCAGAAGTTATAAACTCCTGTGTGGAGGTCATAAAAGAGAAATGTTGCAATTGAGGTTTTATGTTAATTGAGACCATGTAACAGGTTAATTTTCTCAAGTGTAGAATTAGATCATAATTTAACAAAGACTAGAGTCTCTCAGCATTTACAGGAAGGAGATGATATGTATTGATTACCATCAAGCAATTCAATGGTACCCACGATATTTCTGTGTGATAAAAAGTAGTCTTTGTGGCACATAGGAGGTGCGTCATTCATTGAGCATCCGTCATCTTCAATGATTGCTGGTTTAAAATTTTGTCATAGGTTTTAAAATACAAGCTTCCTAATCATACTGCATTACAAATCAACGATCTAATCAGCTAATTTTTTTATACTGTCATTGTTCTAAAGAGATGGCTGCAAAACAGAATGAAAAGTGGCTTTGACGTAAACATTCTTCATTTTAGGACAAATTAGAGTCTTGTTTTGTTTGTACTTTTACTGTCAAAGATTATGTTTTCCTGTACTTCCATTAAATGGGGGTTAATCATTCAAATCTGCCTTGAAAATCTGGTGTGAAGCATGCATATTGTTCTCATTATGTTCTTAAACTCTAATCTATACTACTCTATGAAATACTACTTTTTCTCAATCTATTCAGTGTCACCCAACCAACAGCATATACTTTGTACATTCACGCCTGGTGGTGCATTTCACACTCCGTTCTGTTGAATTTAATTCATCGAAACCTTTTTGGGATTTTTCTTGATTCTATTTGATTGAGGAGGCGAAATACGTTGCTTTTCAAGCTCAAGTGTGCTAAAAAAAAAGCATCACAACCGCATAGAAAAAAGACCCTCTGTCCTTGTAAGTACAGGCAATGAAAATTTATGCAGAGCATCCCATCTAGGATGTTCATCTTTTCTTTCATAAGGCTGCGGTATAGACTGAGGGCCTCTGTAATCTGTACTATTCAGTCTGCTGTTTCTGAATCCCTTAAACAAAATATTTCTCACATCATACATTTTACAATCTTAGAAGAATTTTATTGAATTCAAATGAACACTGCAAAAAAAAAGTGGATATATCACTTGCTGCATTTACAACCAAATCCAAAACTGGAATGATAGCTTGTAATGTTGCCCATAACTACCATTACTCGACATATTGTAATACTCTTGAAGGTGGATGTTTAACTAACCAGTAATTTTATTTAGTCAAGACAGCACCCAAAGGCTGAACTGGCAGAATGTAGAACAACAATTTTAGAAAATCCACTTCACTTAAATTATATGAGGCCTGTAGTTTGTTTGTCAGAGGTGGAAAAAAATATGTATTTAATTGTTTCAGAAATGTAAAGATTACATGAATAGTTCCCAAAGAAGGCATCAGAAACTCTGCGTCGGCAGCAAATCACCATTATGAATAATGAGGTCTTTTTCATAAATCAAAGTTAATAGCAGCTAATACTAAATGTACATCCATATGGATTATGTATACTATACATCTTACAAAACATCAAAACCCAGTGCTCTATATAGATAAAACTGATATATATATATATATATATATATAATATTATATATATATAAAATATATAATATATATAATATATATATATATATATATATATATATATATATATATATATATATAGCTTATTTATTTGCCAGGCAAGCAATGTGTTTATATTTAACAGATAATTGGATATGCATTTACAAAATATTAGGCGTACTGTATATTATGTGATTATCGTGTTGCACTGTAAAGACACAAAAAATAACCATTATAGTTTTCCTTTATTTCATACTTAAAAATGTATACTTTTCCTGTTTTATGTCCAGTAGAATTATCACAGCTATTTCATTGTTTAAAAGCAAGCTTCATGAGCAGGATATTTTTTAGAGGATTTAATTTAATAACTTTTTTCAAAGCCAGAGTTTATCATAAACTAACATTACTCTGCTTTCAAACAATTTACTAGAGGCCAGATGATAATATTACGACTTTGTTAGCTTTTTATTAATCAACAATGTGTAAAATCATTGGAGGCATACATGTACACTGTATTTGAAGGCAATGTTTCAAATATACTGCTTCATTCTGTGACATCATAGGAAAATAAGAAAGAAATTATGTATACCTATTCAAATAACTATGCACATGTTTAAACAAAAGGAGAGAATACAACTTTAATAATGTTCAGGAAGGTTCCTTTTCAGAGAGAAGCACACATTTCAGTTCAAAATGTGTAGAGCAAGAGTAAAAGTAAGAGCAAGGATGCTGACTGGAGAATGTGTTATTATCCACAGTGTAACTAGTCCTGTAGTCACAATGACTTAAAGGACACTACTCTAAAGGCCCCAAAAAGCTTTGAAAAAAATCTAGGGGCTAAGACTAATAACGAGAGGTATGCAAAGTTGTATGATGTAATTAATTTTGGTCTCACTGACATCACATTTGGCGAACAAAAGGTGAAAGCCAACGAGCCAAAGAATCCCATCAACCAAACTGTGTAGTAGGGAGGGGACAGGAACTTGTGTGGCTGTTGTGCTGCAGGAGGTACTGGAGTACTTCACAAATAGGTGGAACCATGTGGAAAGAACACACAGTAAAAAAAAGGAAAAATTATGACGTCCATCATTAATGGAATTAAAACTCGGTTACTAAAAGGTCTTCAAAATCTAAAATCGTCATCTGTATATAAAGGGTGGGCATCAAACGTGACAAAGTTACATTTGTTCTTTCAGAAGTAATAGGCCGAAATGTCATCAAAACAACTGTGAGAAGATTGAGTAAAACAATCCCAAAGTGTCTAACACAATTCAAGCTGTTTAAAACGCACTGCTATTAGATATATAATAAGACATTGTGTATTAACTTCAGATTGAAAAAAAAAAAAACTCAATCAAAGGCATGTTGTTTTGGCACGGTTAATCCTAACTGACCTAAAAGCATAAAAAAATAGATGCCTTTTTGATTTCAGGCAGATAGGGAAAAATGGTTGTTTCTTTTTATACAGTGTATGTAAATATGTGGTTTCAACTATTTATGTCTGTACTTTGTTAAAACATACAGCATACACCACAGAGCCCAAAAATTACTGCAGGTATGAGTTGTCTCTTTGTTCACAATAATCTGAACATTATTATCTCGTAAGATAACGTTATTATTTGGTAAGATTTTTTTTATTGTTTTGCATAAAGATTCTTCAGCCTGTCTCTCATTTTAAAATCACAATCAAAACACTTTCAGCTGTGTTTAACAACACATGCAAAATAAATGCAAAAAATATTTCAGGAACAGTGGTTATCCCCTAACACTTGAAACAGTGTTCCTAAACTAGATTTTGCCAGGACTTTCACAGGCCAGCTGTATTGGATGAATTTCTACTTATCTAGTAGAAATTCATCAAGCGATGCAGGTGCCTGAAGACACACTGCCACGCAACCTAGCGCCTAATTATTCTACAAAAAGATGGCAAATAAGAGGCAGAGCGGCATTCAATATGCCTCATTCTGCCATTTCATGAGGCTTGTTTACTAAAGGGTTTTGAGCATCATAAGGCAACCAGCAGGTGGCTGAGGAAACTACATGAACGTTTCTGGCATTCTGTGGTGGATTCATTTTTGTTCACTTCTAAATGAATGATGACTGATTCACACCCCAGAGTAAATCTGCACATTTCCAACATTTACCCCTGCAATGTGTTGGTCTTACAGTCTGCTGGAATTTCTTTCTCATGTAAACAGTCTACATAGTATTTAATTATCTTTTTTTTTAAACCCTCCAGTACATGCATTTTATTTTTTCCAAGAAGGTTGTAGGCAATAAAAGAAATGGAAATTCTAAGATAATAGCTGCATTTCCTTTCTCTTGAGACAACCTTGGAATTTAAAAAAGCTATTTATGCCACTTTCAGTGAACAACTCTGGGTAAATCTAAATTCATACTTTCCCCAAATATAACTAAACTGCAGGTCTGTAATTACTCAGTGCAGTTACTCCTAAGGTGGCAATTCAAGGTGAAGTTTGCTAATGCTATTTGAAAGAGTTGAAGGAGATATCATCTTAGGAACAGCAAATCTCTGTTTTGTATTGTCTCAAGAAAATGTGCCTGAGGGTGGTTGCATTTGAGGGGCAATGTTTGTCTTTTTTTTGTCTTTTCAGCCTTATCTGCTCATTACAGCCTTCGTTAGTCATTGGAAATCCACAGCAAATAGTTCCTCTATGCAGAACACTAAATTACTTTCTGTAACGCTTCAGTTTAGTGCCAATTGTCCCAAAGCAGAACTCAAAGGGCGTCTCAGATGGGTCTGTCCTCTACCATAAACATATCTAAACAAGTGGTACAGCAGGAAAAACTGCACTACAGCAGGTAAGAAATAAATATTCAAATCCCAGTTTTTCACATAATGTTTAACCCCTTTATATTTAGATATTTCTTGTCTCATTGCGTAGATAGTATGTTGCTGATAGGTTGCCTGACATTAATAAGTAGCCTATGGGACAGATGGGTATCTAAGGTTTAATTATTTTTTTTACAATCGATGTAAAAGATAGATTTGCTTAAATCTAACATTTTATAAATTACTCCAAAAACGTTACGTTCGGTTTTGCCAAACAAAAATCTGCATTTAGTTTGACCAGTGAATTATGGTATTATTAGGCAATTAGAGTGTGCTCATTCATATCTGATGTTTCCTAAAAATAGTAATCATCTCTCTCTTTACTGACACCAGTGAGATAAGATTTAAAGGGAAAAACAACAAATGATTATACGCTTCGGTTGATTCCAGTGACACTTTGCACACAAAAGTCAAAAGCACAAATCTAACTATACTTAAATAATTTTTTTTTATAGACTGATGGACTGAGGGTCCTACTACCACAACACAGACCCATGAATTGACAACCTTCTTAAAAAGTCTAACAGAAAATGATTGATTGCTGTAAAAGAGTGAACCAATTATCATGTTCAAGAAACCAGTCTGAGATGAGATTCAAGCTTTATGACATGGCGCATTATCCTGCTGGAAGTAGCCATCAGAACATGGGTACAATGTAGTCTTAAAGGGATGGACATAGTCAGCAACATTACTCAGGTAGGCTGTGGAGTTGCAACAATGATCAATTAGTACTAAGGGGCCTGAAACACACCAGCCTGAATCATTAATAAAAGGCAGGATGGAGCCATGCTTTCATATTTTAGATGCAAAATTCTGACCCTACCATCTGAATGTCGCAGCAGAAATCGAGACTCATCAGACCAGGCAAAATTTTTCAAATTTTCTATTGTCCAATTTTGGTCTCCCTTTGTGAATTGCTGACAGGAATGGCACCTTGTGTGGTCTTCTGCTGCTGTAGCCCATCTGGCATATGGAACGACGTGTTGTGCATTCAGAGATGCTTTTCTGCATACCTTGGTTGTAACGAGTGATTATTTGAGTTACTGTTGCCTTCATATTAGCTCAAACCAGTCTGGCAATTCTCCCCTCTGGCTCAAACATGGCATTTTCACCCACAGAACTGCCGTTCACTGGATATTTTCTCTTTTTCGGACCATTCTCTGTAAACCCTAGAGATTGATGTGTGTTAAAATCTCACTAAGTTAGCAGTTTTTGAAATACACCAGCCAGTCGGGCACAAACAAAAATGCCACATTCAAGGTCACTTAAATCACCTTTCGTCTTAAATTTTAATGCTCGGTTTGAAATGCAGTAGATCATCTTGACCATGTCTACATGCCTAAATGCATTGAGTTGCGACCATGTAATTGTTTTAACATATGGATGTATTGGCCCTTTTTTGGAATATTATGGTATAAAATAACTGAAATCCTGATTTAATTTTAAGGGTTGTTGTTTTTCTTTAGAATGTGAACCTAAACCATAGTCTGAAGTTTATTACAGCCTCAAGTAGTTTTTGCCCTGTGTTAGTTACATCCATTTGCCCATCATGTCTAAAAGTGAATAAAAGCACACCCCAGCATACTGCCCGCAAAGGGATGGTGTGCTGAGGATGATGTGTAGTGTTTTAATGTAGATTAAAAAAAAATTGCATTCTAGTCTTATTTGACCAGAGCATCTTGGATACATTAAGCCTGTTCCCTGCATGGCTCTTGGTAAACTTATAAAGGGGCTTCTCATGGCTATCTCTTATCAATGGCTTTTTTCTTATCACTCTTTTATAAAGGGCCACTAATAGTTATTACGTGTACAATAGAGCTGTGGATCTCCTCATCTCCTCCAAGGTTACAATTGGACTCTTGGCTGCTTCCTTACATAATGCTTTATTTGTCTTATCATTAACATTTTAAATGACTGGACAGCACAGTACTGCATGACATTTTGATGTTGGGATATTTATGTACCTGATATTTGTTATCTAACGCTATTTGCTTCCTTGCCAAACCTTTATTTGTGACCTTACTAGTGTGCTTCTTGGTTTTTAATGATGCAATGTATTTACTAATGTTCACAGGAGGACTGGTGAGACCTCCTCAGAACAGATGTATTTATTCTAAGATAAGAATTCATACATTTAGACTCAATCTTAACTAGGTAACTTCTGAAGAAAAGTGTTTGCACTGCTTTTTTTAATTTAGCGATGTAAGAGTAGAGGTAGGTCAATACAAATACTGTCCACAATTTCAAGATATTGATTTGTAAAACGTTTACAACATAACAAATAATTGTTCATCCTTTTCACAAATATACATTTAGTTTGTGATCATCAAACACATAACATAATAAAATAATGCAATAAAGCATAATGTTGTAAAACGAATAGAATGTTAAAGGGGATAATTCAAGCAGTATATGCTGTTAAGCTTCAGTGAAATGCCGCTTCTTTTATTCATTTTCTGCCAAATAAACAGTTTGTTCCTTTCATTTGTTTTCCTCCTGTGGCTAATTCCATGATCCATCCTTTCATAATAAACCAAGAAGCGTTGCCTCATTATTCTGTTTAACAAAACAGCTGAGAGTCACATGTGACACTTGCAACTGAGGTGGCAGAACTCCTCTTGTAAAATGGCACACAGTATTCACAGCACAATAAGTATTAATGGTTGTCAAGAACTGTGCCACTGAATTAGACCATGCTGTCGTACCATATGTTTCACAGCTTTGTCTACAAACCCTGCTTGGTCCCTTTGATTACAGTTTTGTATGCTGTTAACCAAACAACCAGTGTGTTGGTGATTTGTTCAGCCCTATTTGACTTCTTTACAACATAACTATGGTTTGATAAACGGATTAATAGATGATAGATATTCTTATCCATTTCATTGGGCCAGGTTTATAATATAAGATCAGAACTGACAAGTAAGGAGAAAAATGCACATTCATGAATAGCCCTTTTTGTACCATAACTGATCAATTTAATGCACATGTTCAACTTACAAAGTCAGTTTTTATGGTGAAAAACTGACAACTTGTATCCAACCTGGCTCCATCAATCAATGTGAAGATTTGTGGAAAACTGTAATGCACACTGCCATTTCCATTTAGAAAGGTTAGTCAGATTTCCAAAACCACTGTCCCTCCCCCCTTGTATATCTGTCTCTCTTAAATAGCAATTTATCGAACAGGGCAGCCTCGTCTTTTCTTCTTCTCATGGTCATGAGCCTCCGTAATTCTCTCTCAATATCCTCAGCACGATCTCGTTCTCTCTCCTCCACAAAGAGCCGAGCCAAGGCAGCTTGCATACAAAACAGCTGACTCAATCATCCAGCTGTATAATCAAGATAAGGGAGATGGGGACAGGAAAAGGGAGATGTGGAAGGCAAATGCGGGAGACATCTTTCGCAGCAACAGCAAAACGGACATGTTGTGGAACTGTCACAACTCGCAACATCAAAAGTTGTAAGATTCACTCAAAGTGTAATACAGGAGTATCCTTTGCAAAAAAAAAAAAAAAACTATAAAAAATACTGGAAGAAGAGAAACACATAAGCTTATAGTTTATAAGCTTAAGATCTTAAAAGGCAGTCTAAATTTTTTTCATAACACTAATATAATTTTTTTAGAATTATCTAATAAAAAATATAAAGTAGTATAACACATTTTTTATTTTGTGCAACCAGTTCTATATATTACCGTAAACCTGGCATTCTAAACCCCAATGATGCCCCTCTCACTCCTACCAGTAATACCTTATTTGTAGAAAAGGCTGCACAGAAGCTAAACATCTTTAAAGATTAATTATGTGCTGACTTACAAAAAGAGAAGTCACTTTGTACAAAGACTTGCCCTGCTAAAATTAAGCAACACGGCCAGGATACAACATTTATTATGCTTTCTTCAGACAGATGGCACACACGCAGCAAAATCCTCTGCTAAGCTGAGTGAGACTGCACAAAGCAACACTGGGAACAGAACAACAGTACAAAGTATGGGGTGCAACGCTATAGCACTGCATGGTATACGTTATCATCTAAAATTAGCTTTAAAAGTATAATTAGTTTGTTAGCACTGACTTTCTTGACTCTGTCAAATTAACGTGGAGATTCGTGATGCTGCCTGTCATTTTGTATGTGCGTTGTTTGGATGTGTGTGGGCCCAGCAAAATAGAAGCCTTTATGTCTTCAATAATTATTTTAGGAAAAAGTTAGGAAAACAGCTGCCATTAAGTATTATTATTTTTATTTATGAATCTAATAAGTAATCCTAATAAAATAAATCAAATAGAGCCACTGGGAGCTGTCCATGGTTCTGAAGTGGCTGAAGCATGATGTTTACAGCTTCTCACCACTAAGCTATAACTGAACTCTAAAAAATTATATACATTTTATGTAGCTTAAAGGGAATTTAAGGTTCTGAAAAAAATAAATAAATAAAACCCTGTATTGGAGCCATGACTGGCGCGACAAATTATTCTCCGTGCCTGGCTTCCATCGATCTGATGTTAGGGCGATGTTAGGGAGATCTCACTGAAACTAGTGCAAAATCCACCGGCTTTTGCAGACTGGTGCTCAAGTTGAACTATTAATTTTTAAAAGAGGCATGCATGACTAAGTTGTTCCATACAGTGACACAGCAGCCAAAACCATTTCAGCCGCGCTCGTATTCGAATCACCACATCGGAGCGAAATAGATTTACCGCTGACAACATGTGGATGCAAAAAAGATAAAGCACATCATAATAAATGCTCTGTTAAGTCTGCGACGTTAAAGTTAGGCATAAAAATTCAGCTTACCTTCCGAGTGATAGCAGAGCAGGAGAACCTTCGTCCCGACACTAAACGGGGGGCTTACTGTATCTCACCACGAACACGATACATTCTAAAATATTTGAGATATCTACGGCGTTAAATAATAAAAGCAATGGTTTAAAGTAAATGATTTAAAAAAAAAACTGGATCCAGATTTTCTGTTTTCGGTTTAAGGGCGACTCAGCAGTGGCTGCCTGCATGAAGCCAGTCTCCGAGATCCATTAAGAAGAGACTGATTTAATTCAGCACTGAGCTCCTCTCGTTTCTCGCCTTCATGTGATTCTGAAGAGACCCGAAGCCCTGCCTGCATGGGTCTTTCTATTACACCGAGAGCTGACACCGGCGTTTAACCACTGTCAGTGGGAGGCGTGTAGGTAGGCAGATATTACAGTATCAGTTGGGGAAACATCGAGGAATAGGTGCGAGGGGAGGGGAACGCATGTTGATCCTTCAGAATGGCAGAGGCAAAGTTTAAATCTCATAATAAGATTGTTTGTCACCGCGAGGCTATAAATGGTTGCTGGTTGAAGACGGATGCCGGGAGGGTTACAGCAGCAGCCCCTGCAGTGAAACCTACGTGATAAATTGTTAAATGAACTCACGTATGGTTTCAACAACAAAAAAATCACAAATTATTTTAAAGTTATAAGAGAAAAAGTCAGTTACATGTTATTAATTTGTAACCCAAACAGCTTGATGTTATCTATAAACAAACTTTGTCATCCGCACTTGAAACAGTTTCGAACCGTCCAATTTCACAGTCTGGTCGGGGGTGTATTTCATTTGGTATCGCATGCCAGGAATTTGTTTCTTCCTCAAGGAAAAATAAGCCTACTGATGCAAGCACCAGGGGGTCCCTTTAAAATCAAAAACCGTTTTAATGTAATCATTTATCACTGTTTGGTAACTGTATTTTAAAATAGGAAGAGGAACCTGCAGGGAGAATATATCTCATAATATAGACTCCACTTTACACATTCAGCGGCCACTTTTTTCGGTACAGCTTACTAGTATTGATTTGGACCCCCGATTTTCTTCTGAACTGCCTTTGATACTTTGGTTCCTGGGGACATGACAGCATCACACAGATGCTAAAGACTTTTCAGCAACATCTTTATGATGCAAGGTTCCCATTTCTCAACATCCCTAAATTGCCTTATTGGATTGAAATATCGTGACTTCAGAGGCCACTGAACTACATCGAACTCATTCCCATTTTCAAGAAAGCAGTTTGAGACAATTTGAACATTGTGATCTGGTGCATTATCTTTATTAAAGTAGCTATTGGAGGATGGCTAGATGGTTGTCATAAAGGGATGGACATGGTCAACAACATTACTCAGGTAGGCTTTGACATTTGAACAATGGTCATTTAGAACTAAATGGCCAAAGAGTGCTAAAAATATAACCCTCACACCACAATAATCAGTGTGGCATTTGAAACTGTTGATCATGATATACTATTGAAATGACTGGAGAGCTGGGTTGGTCTCTCTAGTACAGTACATTGCTGGTTCTTTTTATCAATTGACAATTTTTCTTTAGAAGAGACATAAACATCATGAGGACTCCATCCTGTGACACCTCCCATTTAATATCTAAATGCTCCCACTAGCCCAGATTATAACAAATAATAAGATTAATTGCCAATACTATGCAGTTGACACTCAGTTTTACATTACAATGTCACCAGGTGACTTTGATCCCATCTAAACCCTAACTGAATGCATTGAGCAAATCAGTAGCTGTATGTAATTTTTTCCAACTGAATAGAAACAAAACTGAAGTAATTATCTTTGGACCTAAAGAGGAATGATCAAGATGTAGCACAGTGCTTAAATTAATACAACTAAAATCTACTGATCAGTCCTGAAATATAGGTACTTGTACTAGTCTCTAAATCAATGAATGTCCTGGCACCAATATGGTGAAGACTTGTTGTCACCGTACCAACCACCCAGACCACTCAGGTCCTCCAACTCTAGTCTACCAATCATTCCTAGAATCAAAGCCAAGCATGGTGAAGCAGCTTCTGGTTTCTGTGTCGCCTTATCTGGAACAAACTTCTGGACAACTGCTATTGCTGCTGAAACACTGAACTGCTTTAAATCAAAACTTAAAACTAATCTGTTTAGAACTGCCTTTGAATAAGAGATTAATGTCACATGTATTATATGTCATCATGCTTTAATACTTTATTGTTGTTTTTATGCTTTTTTGTTTATCATATGTTGTGTCTTTCATGCTTAGTTGCTGTTTTTACATTCGCTAATGATGTAATCTACACTTTTAAGTATGGATCATATGTCTTTTTTGCTGTGATGGACTGGCGCCCTATCCAGGGTATACCCCGCCTCTCGCCCATTGACAGCTATATGTATATATATATATATATATATATATATATATATATATATATATATATATATATATATATAGAGAGAGAGAGAGAGAGAGAGAGAGATCAAACCCACAGTAGCTATTCATAGGTTTCATAAACAAAAAAAGAAACAACAGATACTGTAGCTGTTTGAAGTGCCCCTCAAGGGTTAAGCTCAGACTGTGTGTCCCTGTGTAAATGCAGTCCCAGATTTAATTTATGTAGAGTGCAGCCTGATGTCCTCTGTAATGACGTAGTCTGGGGATGACCCAACCAAGCCAGGAAGCAACAAACAGGATGCAGATGCTCCTCTCTAAGAGGAAGCAAGTGGCTGCACGAGGACTTGGCAAGGACGAGGCAAATTCCTCATCTCCTTGCTGCAGTCACGTTGGAGCTGTGAAATGTGGAGATGGACGGCTGGGCTAAGAAAGTCACAGCAATGCAGCTGCAGCTCAGAGAATGAGAGACACGCTGTATCCTGGCCCCTAATGTCTTCACAATCCGTGATACATGGCCTCATACAAACACTGCAGCCTCAAAGCCCTGTGCTGTTACTGAGCAACACCCTAAAGAAAAAAACCACTAAAGCTTTAATAATATCAGGACAAACAGGTGGCAGAACGAAGAAGATTTAGTCACATTCAGGACCAATTTCTCTCTTGTGAGGAGGCACAGCAATATGGAATATGAGGAAAAATATTCTGTTAAAGTTCAACAGTTTCAACTTTGTCTATTCCCTTAAATATAAAGATTAAAATCAATTTACATGTAAATGTTGATTAATGTGCATTTCCTCATTATAATAATGTGAATAAACTATTGTCAGTGATCATAAACTGACATTTCTGAATTGTTATGACGAATTGTTAAGAGCATTGCAACCTAAACATCAAAGCAGATTGAAGTGCAGATTTGTGTGTCATAATAATTAGCCTTCCTTGTTAAATTTACTCACATGCTCACATGTTATGAATATATAAGATTTGATTCCCTTCAGATATAAATGTGCTTTCCTTGATATGCAAATAATTTATAATGCAGAGGCAAACATAGCAACATGTAGGCCACATTCTTATGTGAGTCCACTGTTTAATGTACATGGCCATGCAAAAAGAGTCATACCCTGGAATGTTTTCACATTTTGTTACATTTCAGCTGCAAATTATTGGATTTTATTGGCATTTATGTGATATAAACACTTTACCTTTTGGTAAAGTGGAAAACAAATATCATAAAGGATTATCAACATTATAAGAAAAATTAAAGAAATGTAGCTGCATTTATGGCCAGTGCCCCTAAATCATGAATAGCATCCCTATTATTACAGCTACAATGCTTTTGAGGTGAACATTCTTTGTCAGTTGTTCTTTGCAAAATAGTTCAGTTCAGTCTGGACAGAGAACAACCAGGGAAATGAATTTCCGAGTATTTCCAGATGTTTGTTTTATTTTATTTTATTTTCAGATCTGGGCTTTAACTGGGCCATTAAACACTTAAATATACTTTGATCTAAACCATTTGATTTTAGCTTTGGCTGTATGTTCAAGGGGGCCAAATATTTTGCAGTCTCTAACCTTATTATTGCCCTAGACAGCTCCATCCATCCATCCATCCATCTTCCTTCGCTTATCCGGGGTCGGGTCGCGGGGGCAGTAGCCTAAGCAAGGAGACCCAGACTTGCCTCTCCCCGGCCACTTGGGCCAGCTCCTCGGGAGGAATCCCGAGGCGTTCCCAGGCCAGCTGGGAGACATAATCTCTCCAACGGGTCCTGGGTCTTCCCCTGGGTCTCCTCCCGGTGGGACATGCCCGGAACACCTCACCAGGGAGGCGTCCAGGAGGCATCCTGACTAGATGCCCGAGCCACCTCAACTGGCTCCTCTCGATGTGGAGGAGCAGCGGCTCTACTCTGAGCTCCCTCCGGATGACCGAGCTTCTCACCCTATCTCTAAGGGAGAGCCCAGCCACCCTACGGAGGAAACTCATTTCAGCCGCCTGTATCCGTGATCTCGTTCTTTCGGTCACCACCCAGCGTTCGTGACCATAGATGAGGGTAGGAACGTAGATCGACCGGTAAATCGAGAGCTTCGCCTTTCGACTCAGCTCTCTCTTCACCACGACAGACCGGTACAGCGCCCGCATGACTGCAGACGCCCTACCAATCCGTCCATCGATCTCCCGCTCCATTTTTCCCTCATTCGTGAACAAGACCCCCAGATACCTAAACTCCTCCACTTGAGGAAGGACCTCATCCCCAACCCGAAGAGAGCACCCTACCCTTTTCCGACTCAAGACCATGGTCTCGGATTTGGAGGTGCTGATCCTCATCCCAGCCGCTTCACACTCGGCTGCGAACCGCTCCAACGAGAGCTGTAGATCACGTTCAGACGAAGCCAACAAGACCACATCATCTGCGAAAAGCAGAGACCCGATCCTGAGGTCACCAAAACGGATCCCCTCAACACCTTGGCTGCACCTAGAAATCCTGTCCATAAACGTTATGAACAGGATCGGTGATAAAGGGCAACCTTGGCGGAGTCCAACTCTCACTGGAAACGAGTCCGACTTACTGCCGGCAATGCGAACCAGACTCTGACACCGGTCATATAGGGACCTAACAGCCCGTATCAGAGGGCCTGGTACCCCATACTCCCGGAGTACCCCCCACAGGACACCCCGAGGGACACGGTCGAACGCCTTCTCCAAGTCCACAAAGCACATGTAGACTGGTTGGGCGAACTCCCACGCACCCTCCAGGACCCTGCCGAGGGTGTAGAGCTGGTCCAGTGTTCCACGGCCAGGACGAAAACCGCATTGTTCCTCCTGGATCCGAGGTTCGACTATCCGTCGTACCCTCCTCTCCAGAACCCCTGAATAGACCTTACCAGGGAGGCTCAGAAGTGTGATCCCCCTGTAGTTGGAACACACTCTGTGGTCCCCCTTTTTAAAGAGGGGGACCACCACCCCGGTCTGCCAATCCAAGGGAACTGCCCCCGATGTCCACGCAATATTGCAGAGCCGCGTCAACCAACACAGCCCTACAACATCCAGAGCCTTGAGGAACTCCGGCCGAATCTCATCCACCCCCGGAGCCTTACCACCGAGGAGCTTTTTAACAACCTCGGCGACTTCAGCCCCAGAGATTGGAGAGTCCGTCCCAGAGTCCCCAGACTCTGCTTCCAAACAGGAAGGCGTGTCGGTGGGATTGAGGAGGTCTTCGAAGTATTCCATCCACCGACCCAAAACGTCCCGCGTTGAGGTCAGCAGCACACCGCCCCCACTGTAAACAGTGTTGGCGGCAGACCGCTTCCCCCCCCTGAGACGCCGGATGGTGGACCAGAATCGCTTCGAAGCCATACGGAAGTCGTTCTCCATGGTCTCTCCAAACTCCTCCCACGCCCGAGTTTTTGCCTCAGCGACCATCCGAGCCGCACTCCGCTTGGCCTGCCGGTACCTATCAGCTGCTTCCGGAGTCCCACAGGCCAAGAAGGCCCGATAGGACTCCTTCTTCAGCTTGACAGCATCCCTCACCGCCGGTGTCCACCAGCGGGTTCGAGGGTTGCCGCCACGACAGGCACCAACTACCTTGCGGCCACAACTACGGTCAGCCGCTTCGACAATGGAGGCACGGAACATGGCCCATTCGGACTCAATGTCCCCCGCCTCCCCCGGGACGTGTTTGAAGTCCTGTCGGAGGTGAGAGTTGAAACCCCTTCTGACAGGAGACTCCGCCAGACGTTCCCAGCAGACCCTCACAACACGTTTGGGCCTACCAGGTCTGTCCGGCGTCTTCCCCCACCACCGGAGCCAACTCACCACCAGGTAGTGGTCGGTGGATAGCTCCGCCCCTCTCTTCACCCGAGTGTCCAAAACATGCGGCCGCAGGTCAGATGAAACGACAACCAGGTCGATCATCGAGCCGCGGCCTAGGGTGTCCTGGTGCCAAGTGCACACATGAACACCCTTATGCTTGAACATGGTGTTCGTTATGGACAATCCATGACGAGCACAGAAGTCCAACAACAAAACACCGCTCGGGTTCAGATCGGGGGGGCCATACCGCCCAACCACGCCTCTCCAGGTCTCACTGTCATTGCCAACGTGAGCGTTGAAGTCTCCCAGGAGAATGAGGGAGTCTCCAGAAGGAGCACTCTCCAGCACCCCCTCCAAGGACTCCAAGAAGGGTGGGTAGTCTGATCTACTGTTCGGTGCATAAGCACAAACAATAGTCAGCACCCGTCCCCCCACCCGTAGGCGGAGGGAGGCTACCCTCTCACTCACCGGGGTAAACCCCAACGTACAGGCGCCGAGATGGGGGGCAACAAGTATGCCCACCCCAGCTCGGCGCCTCTCACCGGGAGCAACTCCAGAGTGGAAGAGAGTCCAACCCCTCTCGAGGAGACGGGTTCCAGAGCCAGAGCCATGCGTCGAGGCAAGGCCGACGATGTCCAGTCGGAACCTCTCAGCCTCGCACACCAGCTCCGGCTCCTTCCCCACCAGAGAGGTGACGTTCCACGTCCCAAGAGCCAGCTTCTGCAGCCGAGGATCGGACCGCCAAGGTCCCCGCCTTCGGCCACCGCCCGTCTTGCACGGCACCCGACCCCTATGGCCCCTCCCACAGGTGGTGAGCTCATGGGAAGGGGGGCCCATGTTTCCTCTTCGGGCTAAGCCCGGCCGGGCCCCATGGAAAAAGGCCCGGCCACCAGGCGCTCGCCAACGTGCCCCACCTCCAGGCCTGGCTCCAGAGTGGGGCCCCGGTGACCCGCGTCCGGGCGAGGGAACACTAGATCCATTTATTTGATTCATCATAGGGGTCGTCGGGCTGCGCTTTGTCTGATCCCTCACCTAGGACCAGTTTGCCATGGGTGACCCTACCAGGGGCATAAAGCCCCAGACAACATAGCTCCCAGGATCATTGGGACACTCAAACCCCTCCACCGCGATAAGGTGGCAGCCAGGGAGGGGCATAAATGAGGCTAGACAGCTCCATTTATTTATTTTTTATCAACTATTGCCAGTATTTCTGTCCCTAAATAAAAGCATTCCTACGGCATTATGCTGCCATAGCAATATTTCCTCATGAGTGTTAGTTTTGCTCTGCTCAATTTTTTTTCCATGTATCCCCAAAAGGTCAATTTATGCCAGATCTGACCAAAGTACATGTTCCATATTTGCTATTCCCTACATAGTATGTGAAAAAAAAATCATTTTAACATTTTAGCAATTCACATTGTCCTGTCAACAGTTTCTTACACCTGATCTGTGGATCTTTTCAGCTCTTTCGTAGTTACGATGGGTCATTTGATGCTAATAAAAGCACATTTAATTTCTGCTGAATACTGCAAGAAAGCTATGAAATTAATTTTAGAAACAACATATAAACTACACATCTTAGCCTCAACCTAGATGCAACCATATATCAAGTTTTGCTGCATGAGAGGACATATAGTTGAGCAGAAAAGACTTACTCCATGAAGCTCTCAAAAAATGTTGTGGTTCTAGGAGCATGTCTAACTGTAATGTAGATAGGCTTAATAGAGACTAATCCTGATTTCACCTTGGGGTAGGTTGAATTGTTTGCGCTGGGGAGGACTGATGATGCTTGGAAATGAAAGGAAGATTAACGTGTTACTGAATAAAGTTGAGTCAGTTTAGGTGGAGATGAGGTGGAGCCAATTTAGTGTCGAGACAAGTGACAGGGGAAGCAATTTTCAGGTTTTAGGGGAGGAGGCAGTGATTGCTGGTTTGCATAATAGGATTTCTGATGTGGTGAAGTGAAGGGGAGCCCATTTTAGAGGCTAAACAGAGGAACATATTGTTTAGCCTCTGTAATGTGTTATCCACTGTTACTGACACCCATGATAAATACGAGAAAAGGAACCTTAAAATATGTCCCTCTTTTTCTGCATTAGCAGGAGCCCTAAGAGAAGCATAAACAAACAAAAACCTGAAGTTGAGTACATTGTCCAGTGGAGCAAAGAAATCCTATATTAGGAAAATATTCCATGTGGTACAATTACTGAAATCTCTAATGATACTTAATAACAAATGTACCTGATGGACATTTGTATTTGTATTTTACTATTTATTCTTGTAAAGCCTAAAATATGAACAAATTATCGTGATTAAAAAAATAAATAGAATCCTTATTAAACTTTCTGGCAAATAAATAAAAATGATTGAAATATCACTTTGCATGTATGTTATTTAATTTAATAATTTTCAATGCATCAGGAATTTTGGGCAATGCTTATAGTTTGTTTAAAGCTATAGTGCAAAGCCATTATATATTTTAGAACATCAAATTTGTCCTACATTTATTTAAAACATGCAAATATTTTTTTTACATACATGTTTTAAATAAATAATATTTTCACTACATCAGGTATTTTGGGCAACCCTAATATTTTGTTAATACTCGTAAAAATATAGAGCGAAGACATTATATCTTTTTAAACACAAAATCTGTTTAAATTTTATTTAAAACATTTAAATAAAATGTTATAATAATAATAATCACAACAACATACATATTTTAGATATGCTGAAATGAAACTGTAATGATGAGAATGACACCAATGACAAACCCAGTAGTTGAAGCAGAATATTAACTTTCACTGTTTTTTTTTTATTTTTTGGATTCTGGGAAGCCAGAAAACAATTCTTGATTTTTTTTCAGGCCAAGATGGGCCTTTTCTCACTGTGAACATGGATGAAGAAATTGCCTGTGCAGTGCTCATCATCATAATTACCTGAGTTCTCCTCAACTCATATTGCAGTAGGAGTTCTGTCCTCATCTTCATCATTATAACAGTCCTCTAACTACCCCATGTCACGTGAATTTTTACCTTTAATGATATTCAAAATATCTTTTAGACTGTATTTTTTACCTTTAGAAAACACACACCAAAACCATCTATTATGGTCATTCTTTCTACATTTTTCAGGTTCTAGTAGAAATCAATTATCAAAACTATAACTAGCAGAAAATCTATGGCAATCAGAGGTGTCAAACTACACTCCTTGAGGGCCTGGATTTTTTAAATGGAAAAAAAAAATCTTAATAATAATTCACCTCAAGATCTTTGTATTGCAAGTGGAGCCTCTGCTCCTACAGTGTCCACTCCTTTATTCAACACCAGGATTTTATTTTTTCCTCTCTGTTAAAACTATTTAATAAAGTATCTCCAATGTCTCATCCTCGGCATCTATAGTTATTTACTCCTTTGACTTTGGTCACATTTTATCATGAGCTTTTGTGAGATTAAATCATGAGCTTTCGTGAGCTTGGAATGTTTGTGAGTAAAATCGTTTTTGTGTGTGGGGTCTGGTCATTGCAGTGTAGCCGCACACCACACACTTTCTGATCACAGCAAGGATATCAGTGATTTTTTGTTAATCAGTGTGTATGTGGTCTGAAGCTCTTGCAACAATTTTTACGTCCTGTCGAGTGACCCAGACTTAAGTCCCCATAATACGGTGGCCCAGAATGGTCGACACAACATAACACATCAAAACCCACAACACAACAGAAAAGAGTGACAACACAAAAAAAACCTCACAACACAAATTGGCAGAAAAACTCACAACAAAATACGACAGAAAAACTCACAAGACAACAGAAAAAGCCACAACACAAGACGACAGAAAAACCCACAACACAACACAAAAGAAAAACTCACAACACAACACGACAATATATTTGAATAGAAAACCAATGGTTCAAAGAGATTAAATGATGAGAGAGTATTATGGGTGACCCTTTAACATAATCTGAAGAGAGTTTGGGTTGGGTGCAGAACTAATGTCATTGTACCTATTAACAACAGCCCAGCTATTTGCTGGTAATTTAGTTATATTACATAGTTTGTTTGTCTTTGTGGGCTCTGATCATTTAATCTCTGTGAAAGGTTGGTTTTCTATTCAATGTGAAGGATATTCTTAATTAAAAACGGATGAGAGAGAATTCCTTCAGTAGTTTTAGGAGGTTTTAATCACAGACGTTTTGATCAAACAAGGAGGACAGCATTGTAATGAAACATACGCATACTGACTTGTCAATACACAGAGCAGATTATCCTTAACATTAAATTTTTCCATTACATCAAATATATTGTTAGCTCTGCATTGTAGCATTACCGCCTTTGATATACGGAACACCACATTCATCTCAGTACAGTCAAAGCATTAACCTTCTAAACTGAACATATCAACATCAGCTAAACAATATAAATGTGTTTACTTACTTTATTACTCTGATCGTACTTCTCTGCTTTTCTGCTCCTCTTCCTTCTTGTTTGTACTTCCTCTGCATCTTCGGTTGTAGCGCACTATCGTCACCAACTGGCCGTTTAGGTAGAACTTCCGTTTTAACATTACTTCCATTGTGACTTTAAAAAACAAGTAAACTTCCATTATAGCTTTTTCTGTCCTGTTGTGAGCTTTTCTGCCGTGTTGTGAGCTTTTCTGTCGTGTTGTGTTGTGAATTTTTCCGTTGTGTTGTACTGTAAGCTTTTCTGTTGTGTTGTATGGTGAGCTTTTCTGTTGTGTTGTGAGCTTTTCTCTTGTGTTGTAGCTTTTTCGATCGTGTTGTGGCTTTTTCTTCCGTGTTGTGAATTTTTTCTGTTACATTTTGGCTTTTGTTGTGTTGTGTCGACCCTTCTGGGCCACCGTACCATAAGAAACACTGTTTGTTATCTAAAAGCCATGTTTGCTGATAATGCCCAAATGAAGCTACACTTCATGCCCACTGTTTAGTAGGCTGGAAGTGGTCTGTTATTCTTATGAGAGAAATGTTAGAGTAATTGATATCATGGATTCCAGGACATTTTAAATTAAAAAAAAAATCAGGTGGCCTGTCCTTCAAAACTTAAAGGTGGTCATGTGATTTTTTTCTAAGCAGGGCAATGAACAAATCCGTGCACACATTTTTCAGTGTCCGATTATACTACTACATTAAAATGGAAATATATCTTAGGATTTTTAGACATCTTTACAAAGTGTGTCTATAATTGTGGAGAGCATATAAAATATTTGATAAGTTATTCAAGTTTAAGTTAAATATAAATTAATAAGTATAGATTTATATTATTCTTTTTTATTATGAGTGAAATTATGATAGAAATAAATATTAAAGGGAATTATGACCATGTATATTCGCACAAGTTTAATCTTTACTACATTAAAACAAAGGCAATAAACCAGTCAATTCTTACAACTCTTTTAATCTAATGAGTGAAACTGATTCGTGACATTGATCTGAAACCATGAATAATTGTGCAACTGTCATTTGAATTCATTTAAATACTAAGCCAGCACAAACATCACAACTCAAGACTCCTTTCCAACCTTGATCTCCAAAGAGAGCTGCTGTGAGTAACCAAGTAAGCAAGAAATGAACTTGTTTTCATGTCATGCAGCACCACAGGTCTGAAATGTTTGTTCGGCTGAAATATCAATCAGCTGTCGACAAAGACAAGTGGAAAAATTCAAGATTTTATCTTCTTATCAGTGGCTCTGCAGGGGAAGCGAAATGTCGTTTAAGCCAAAGTATTATCCTCCATGACGTTTATTGTCTCTCTGCAGCTGCACTTATCATCCAGCAGTCAAGGTGTCGAGCTTACACAATAATTTCCACAACAGCTTGGGGAAAGAAAAGGCATAACGTGCTTTTTTGTGTACTAAAATCATGTCCACTCCTTGCACCTTTAATCCTGCATACACCCTGTGAAGATGGTTGACAGTTTGGGTGCTGGAAGAGACAGACAGCACAAGTGGAGAGGGGAGCGTGGACAAACTCAACCAACACTCAGGGAGGAGGGCCGACCTCCTATGGTGGCTGCCTCAGCATGACCGCTGGTATAAAGATACTTCCTACATTATAAGTATTGTAAAGGAGACAAGGCAATTCTAACAGCTGTGACATGCAGCCTGCATCAGGTGACTATGAAATGAACAAGGATTATTTACTGGTTTGATGGAAAAAAGGCTGAAAATTCCAGATGATGACACTTTCAGCTCTCCAAAATGAGATACTCTAGTAAAGGTTTTGGGTTGGCTGCCCTCCCCCATTACTAGGAGAATGGAGGTTTATGTAGTGTCCATCTCGAATATGCTGACTGAGATTACTGTGAGAGGCTATTTTGACAAACATATTTAAAACAATTTTAATTAAAAGTGTCTGTGTCCCTCCTCCAGTCTGTTTTTACCCTCTTCTCCTTCTGTATCCATTAAATTAGAGATAACAATGTGTATGTTAGACAGTATAAGGGGGAAAAAAACTGCACCAGATGGGAAATTCTGTTCTTCCTTTGTCAGTATTAACCATTTAACCTTTAAAGCCATCTCATCTTCAGAAAACAGATATGCTTTGCATGACTTTTCCACATGGTGACAGTTACTTTAACTTTGAGACAAGACGCTTTATTGAAAGTAGAGTAATTACTAACACTATACGATCCCTTCTGTGTGTTGCTAATGCCTTTATTTACAACAACAGCCTTGCAGTATGTCGCATAAACTCACAATACATTTGCATTTGAATTATTCAAACGTGAAACTCTGAATTCAGCACAAGCTGCTCTTGGAGCCTTTTATTAACAAGCTTGGCTGCACGCCCATGAAGGCATGAGGTCCTCTGACTCAATGCCATCGTTTATACAGTCAGCAATCCTCTCACCTGTCTGCACACGCACTGGCAGCCGCTTCATGCCCCCGAAGGTGAAAAAATAACCAGTTAATTATTCATCCAGTGGAACAGAAGACTTCTTTCATCCTACAAAACGTCTTTAGAAACATCTCAACCAAACATTGCAGACACATACTAGAGATGTGGAAGAGAGGAAGATCTCAGAGTTGAAGGATGTACTATGCATTAAGGTTATTCAGAACTTATTATGCATTATAAAGAAAGAAACCAGGAAATATCAGCTGATATTTCATGTCAAAAATCACAGCTGTAGGAATGCTTTCTATATGCAGAATAATAAAAATTGCTGACACTTCAACATTACTTGAGTTTAAAAATATACCCAGAGAACATGCCTTTTCCCCCTCGGGAAACCATATTGGGCAATCATTAATCTGCATTTACACTGAGAAAATGTGGTTCAATGATGACTGTCGTGCAAAATTTGTTCACCTCTAAAGAGGTGATTTTAAAGGAGATAACCCAGAGAACGTATTGTTGAAAGATGATGATTTAATGGAAAAAAAACTTAAACAGGATGACTTACAGCACTGCCACACTGAGAACCAAGGGAACAAACAGGAGGATCTGACGGAAAATGACTGAATGTGAGGAGTTTAGTACTGGGAGACCTGATGGATTGGATGAGAAACAGATGGTTAATTGAAACATGTTGCAGGTTTGACGGAGAGCAGGGAGAAAGCTGGCTGAGGGAAGGTTAAAGATACAAATTAGAGTACAGGGACGGGCTCAAGAAATCGAGGCTCATTTGAAACATCCTTGCTAGAAAATGTGTAACAGTTCACCCCAGGCTTATTCAGTTCCACCAACAAAGCTCAGGTGAATGCAGTCCACAGCCCCTGTGAATTGATGCTAGATAAGTGAGAATACAAGGAAAGGAAAAAGCCACATTCTCCTCTGAGTATGAGAAAGACTAATTAATGCAGCCTATGAGCATCACAATTACAACATAACCAATAAGGGGAACACCAGCTGCATATAAAAACTCGTCAGGCTGCATTGTGTTATCATAAAAATCTGATGTTTCTTGCGGACAGTTTAGAGTGTGACACTGAGCCCTGAGAAGTGCTTTTAACTGCAAACTTTAAAATTCACCTTAATACATCATATTACCTCATTGGGTAGGGCAAAATAATCTGGATTCTGTTGTGGATTATTAAAATCAGAAAATACCATGACAGACAATAGCTGACAGGTGGAATGTTTCTGAACATGATTTAGGGATGTAAAATACTTAACAAATTAATAATAGTTTCAAGTTTTTTAAAATGTAAAGTTACATTAATACAGTTTCTAAATTTACATGTGTATTTTTTTCTTGCCAATTTCAAAGTACTTTAAGGCTATTTTCACACATTTAGACAGAAGAGTATGATGATTCTATGGCTCCATTTTAGACAAAAAGATGGTAAAAGTAATATCATTAGATTAAACAAATCATTAAATAATTAGAGCCGAATTTTAAAAGATAAAACCTACATTCCATTGCATTAAACCAAAAAGTTAACATCAGCTGCTGCAAATGATTTAATATCGTCCGATCAATTGATCAAGCTAAAATAAGCCTCACGTTTAGCCTCCCAAGGAGCAGGTTCATTCAAGAACATAAGTTACCAAACAGACTGAGCGGGGCTTCAGGTTATCTTTGTGGAACCGAAGCTGGGGAAATTGGACTAGGATTGTCAAAGCCTGTTTTTTTAAATTAGCTTGGTCCGTGGAATACCCCCCAGGGAACAGAAATCAGAGGAAAATAAATACTCATCTCAGAAAATAACAAAATGGGCAACTGAAGTATATAAACCTAAGGAAACACAGGCATTAAAACAACGGGGAGATGACCAAATGAACAACGGAAACCAAAATGAAAAAATCTAGGAAATAAAGCAACAAGTAAGTAAACAAAGCAGAAACGCAGAGGAATCTAGGATATAAACATAAATACAAATGCTTCCAGATGCCTCTACACCCAAAACAAAACAAAAAAACCTGAGTGGAGAGGGCCTTAGAAGATTTGCCTGAAACACAACAAAATCTCATAGTCCCAAGAAAGTTCTGGAGGTCGGCTGTGTGGCCCAAGGAATCCACAGAGGAGCTCCGGATGTCTACAACAATGGAGCTTTAAGAGTGGAGGCCAGTGATAGACCTTGGAGTCTGGTCGCTGGCAACAGCGGCACAGAAACCTGGATGGCTGGCGACAGAGAAGCCTGGTGTCCAGTGGCCGGCAACACAGAAACTTGGGGCCCAGACCTGTGGCATGGGAACCGTTTTGGAGAACGCAGCAGCAGCTGAGAAACCTTCTCAGAGACCGCCAGCAAAGCGGCAGAGTTTCTGTTGGCTGAATGTCAACAGACACACTTGAGAATCCCATGACGGGGTGCTGGGGACCCACAACGCGACTGAGGGTCTGGTACGGGGGGACCCACGATGAAGCACAGACTCTGGTACTGGGAACCCATGTATGAGCTCTAATGAATGGCGTGGTAACTATCTGATCTCACAGAGGAGCGCTGGTGAACAGCATGGCAGCCATGTGTACCCACAGGGAAGCTCACTGTCCAGCGCTTGAGGTGAAAACAGAGTGTAGTCGACCCCTTCTAAAAATTCAGACAGTTTAGGAGAAGGCAGGTGGCCCTTGAACCCCTCAGATGACTTGGTTATTGAAGACGAAGCTCCAGCTACAGCAGTAACTGACAGCGAAATTGCTGCAACCATAGGAATAGCCTGGAGAGCCACTGTGGAGGCTGCTGCAGACTAAGGATCCACTGCACCGGGCTGGAATGTGGTGGAGCTAAATGGTAATGTAGGACAAAAACTGGAGAAATGGGGAACCAGCCGGAGGTTGTACTTGAGGTGAAAGAGCTCAGATGATGCTGCCATTATTTATTATTTATGCCAGTATAAAGACAACCAAAACAAGGCCAGAACTGTAACAATTGTCACGATTCAGTATTTCAAAAAAAAATGGTAACCAAATGTCTGCGATGGACTTGCAACCTGTCCAGGGTGTATCCTGCCTCTCACCCATTGACAGCTGGAGATAGGCACAAGCCCCCCCGCGACCCCTTAAGGCTTAAGCGGTTCAGAAAATAGATGGATGGATGGATTGATGGATAGTAACTAAATGTCCCTGGTCCTATGTGAAAAAGCATTTGCCAACTTCATAAGCATGGACCACGCTTACAGAGATTAGATTTGTTTTGATTAGTTCATTTATTGACAAAGGTTAGATAGATGGTGTGTCTGGAAGGATGCCCTGATGGAGGCTTGTTGACTCTGTGTGGGGGTGCAGTCTTCGGAAGTCGGTCTTCATCTCGAGCCTGCTCAGGACCCCCCCAGACGAAGAACCTGAAAGAAACAGATATTAGTGCTGGAACTTTGAAAAAAGCAGATAAGGGGATGGAGGGATGAGAGAGGGGATGAAGGCATGAGGGGATGAGGGAGGGGATGAAGGGAGGAGGGGGAGGAGGGAGGGGATGAAGGGATGAAGGGATTAGGGAGGGGATAAAGGGATGAAGGGATGATGGGGATGAAGGGATGATGGGATGAGGGAGGAAATGAAGGGATGATGGGGATGAGGAAGGGGATGAAGGGATGAGGGGATGAAGGGATGAGGGGATGATGGGATGAGGGGATGAGGGAGGAAACGAAGGGATGAAGAAGGGGATGAGGGAGAAAACGAAGGGGATGAGGAAGGGGATGAGGGGATGTAAGGAATGAGGAAATGAAGGGATGAAAGAATGGGAAAATGGGGATGTAATACCGAGACAAAGTAAAGGATCAGGGGGAGGGAGGGTGGGGTTTACGAGATCAGAGTCTGAGCGACGCTGATGGCTAGGTGCTCAGGGTTTAAATAGATCATGGAGTAATTAGGGATGAAATTTAGGTGTGAGATGCCAGGTGAGTCGAATCCGAGTTGATTACTGAGAGGATACTGAATATGGGGCGTGGTCCAGCTCACGAACCTAAGTTAACATATTAACTTACATATTGTTAAATAATGGGTTAACTGTAATTAATATGTTTGGGCAGCTGAATTAAATTTCATTAGCTGTACTGTCATGGTCACAAGATTTGTTCTGGATCTTCTTGAGCCTCCTTTTCAGCTGCTTCTGAATTTAAAAAACTATTACCTGGTTCAGACCACCTCATGATTGCTCCTCTAGAGTATCCCAGCTTTATGTTTTTACTCATCACTAATTTGCTCTTTGGCTGGTGCTACATACATGATTAACCAGCTGGCATTCTCCTGCCTGTTCGTTCACCTCACAAACATCACTTAAGATCAACAAACGTCCAAATGAAAACAGAGAGACTAATACTTATCGTAACCTATTTGTCCAACATCAAGTTCAGCCTCTCCAGGATCCTAAGCCAATAAGCCTGTGCCAGTAACCTACCTGTTGGAAGCAAAGCTAATTCTGATAATCATACATTCCTTGAAATCCAACCCGAGTGTCTGCAGCCATGTGTTTTACCCATCAACAGAAATCCCTGGCTACTTCATGAAATGAAGAAAACTCTACACCTTGTTATTAAAATGTTACAATTCTTATTGTAAATGCTATTTGGGAGCAATGGCACATTAATGCATTCCTCCCACAAAAACTAACAAACCTACAAACATGGCAATAACATAGAACAGCACACCTACTGTATTTTGCTCTGTCTGCTATAGTTAAAGAAAGTTAAACTAAATAGATACTGAGAAAGTAAAGATCCAAACTGATGCTACTATAAGTTATGACTTCCTGATTTAAGTTATTCCAGAGAAAAAAACGATAAGAATGTAATTCAAAATTGGTCCACTGCAGCTCTTTTATTATGCCAGCAAAATGCATTACTTTTTTTAATTACAAAACAAAAAGCATAGTTTTTTTCTCAGAAAATTGGCTGCTCCTAGAAGCTACAATTATTTCTATACATATACATTAGAAGGCTAGAAAGTAAATAAAATGATTATATCATTTATATATGCATCACGGCTTCTGAGACATACATCATCCTACACAGCATTGTCTCTTCATTCAGAACATATGACTCATTATGTAGACAAACCGATGGCAGGTCAGAGGTCATAAAGGACTTAGGCACATATGTGTGGTATATCTTCTCAACTGTTGCCATGATTTCACACTGAGAGTTGGTTCACTGCAGCCACTGTTTGTGCATCTGTCTGCGGGCAGTTGGCAATCAGGCGCCCACCAGTCTGCATCTGTCAGACTGCAGCCAGGAAGCCTGTGCCTTCCAGTGCCCCATCCATAAGAGAGCTGAGGCCAGCAGGCAGCCCACACAGATACTGTGCATACTGACAAAAGGACATCCACCTACACAGTGTTGTCTAAATGATTCCCCAGCTCACGTAATCATGAAAATAAAACAAGCAGATTGTAAAATCAGTGGAGGTAGAAAATGTGTTTGGAGAGACACAAGCCTCAGTTCCTGTGAAACTTTTCATTACTGCACTGCAGAACTGCTTGAATAGAAAAGAATGAGGTTGAAAGGTCGTGAGTTGGTCTGCGATTCCTGAATAATGGTGAACAGAAAAGGAACTGTTTGATAAACTCATGCCAAAAGAGCCCTTTTTTTCTTTTCTTTTCTTTTCTTTTCTGTTTCTCCTGCAAAGGTGAGGGAAGGGTAAGTGAAATGCACACATATAAGGCAGGCACATGTTCAGCTATTATTGTAGGTGCTGTTATAGGAGTTATAAAGCAATAAAAGCGTGACACTCACACTGACATGTAGAGGTATATACAAAGCTGCACTGTTACACTGTTATAGACAGCTTCATTCTCGGCAGAATTCTTCCACGGTTTTGATAACACAGACAATAAACCAAAGATTTGTGAGCTTCAAAAGGCAATCAATCATTATCAGTATGAGAATTTTAATAATCTTAAAATATATTTAAATGGTACATTTTCTGTAAGATTTTTTTTAAATGTCCGTCTGTGGCAAATCAATGCTTTTTACAAACATCCCATTATTGCTTATTTAACCTCCCAAAAGAGCAACAATATCTACTGGTGAAACTTTAAAAATTAGAACAATATGCAAAAGCTAATTAATTTCAGGTATTCAACTTTAAAGGTGAAACTAATATATGATGTAGACTCATTGCATAAATAAACGAAATATTCAAGCCTGTATTTGTTCTAATTTTGATGATTATGGCTTTGAGTTAATGAAAAGCCAACATTTAAACTCTCAGAAAATTAGAATATACCATTAAATCAATAAAACAAGAACTTTAAATAGAGAAATGTCAGAATTCTGAACAGTATAACCATGCAATAATTTGTTATGGCCGCTTTTAGATCAATTACTGCCTCCATACGGGGTGGCATAGATGCTCTCCGCCTGTGGTACTGCTGAGGTGTTATGGAAGACCAGGATGCATTAATAACGGCCTTCAGCTCTTCTGTATTGTTAAGTCTCATGTCTCTCACCTTTCTCTTGGCTTTCCACATAGATTCTTTATGGGGTCCAGGTCAGTTGAGTTTGATGGCCAATCAAACAGAGTAATCCCAAGGCCATTGGATGAGGTTTTGGTACTTCTGGCAGTATGGGCAGGTGCCAAGTCATGTTGGAAAATGAGGTCAACATCTCCATAAAGCTTGTCTGCGGAAGTAAGCATGAAGTGCTCCAAAACGTCCTGGTTGATGGCTACACGCACCACAAGCAGATGACATGGCTCCCCAAATCCACACAGACTGCGGGAACTTCAGACGTTACTTTAAGTATCTTGGATTGTTTGCCTTTCCATTCTTCCTTCCACACTTATAGGACCTTGGTTTCCAAAGGAGAGGCAAAAGAGGAGAGGCAAAAGAGGATTTTGGACCATTAAGAAAAAGCTCAGCAGAGGCTTGACAAGAGGAATAAGACATTTTAAGCCTATGTCCAGGATCTGTCTGTGTGGTGACTCTTGATGCACTAACTCCAGTGTTGGGGACCTTCCCCCTGAAGGTCTCCAACACTTTCAAATGGCCTTTTCTTGACAATCCTCTTCAGGCTGTGGTCATCCTTGCTTTTTGTGCACCTTTTATCTCCACACTTTTCCCTTCCAGATAACTTTGAATTAGTTGTTTTTTCAAAATTTAATTTTGTATTTCAATTCATTAATCTGTTTTCTGAAATTGAATTTTGTTTTTAAATTTGTAAATGGGTTTTATGTATGCATGGTGAATTTAATTTGATTGCATTTTATCACAGGATAAGATCTATGTAAATGTGACTGTATCCACAATAATGTATTGTATTGATCTGATTATATATTTTTTGGTACAATCAGGGAGCTGCAAACGGGTACAGTTGTTAGCATAGCACCAGAAAGCTGCTCCGTTTCTATTCCAGAGTGGTCGTTTTGCAGGGAGTTTGTATCTTGCATGTGCAATGTTAAGTAAAATGGTCTCTCCAAATTAACGTTAGATTGTCCATTACCCTGTGAGGTAATGTCCTATCCAGGCTGTATGTTGAATCTTCCCTATTCATATTTTTAGACTTGGAAATAGACTTGGCAAATTTTGATTCTTAAATAATTAAAATCTGAAGCAGGAACAAAATAAATCATATTTAGGACATCCCACGGGCAATCATCGAAAGCAGCAGTGGCAGGCTGCCAGACCCTGCAAAGCCTTCTCTGCTGATCTAAATATACTCAAAAAGTACATTTATTTATTTTTTGTCAATATTTTTAATAAAATCATTGTATTCTTTCTGTATTTCATATTATATCCACTTGGTTGCGATGCTCCAGTATCATATATCATCGTAGAGTTTTTATCCAATCAAACTTCAGCTAGCTTGTGTTGTCAGGTTGTATGAAATATGCCTAACGGTGCATTCACACCAAATTGTCAGAAACCCACTGCACACCCCTAGTTGGTTGCTTGAACATTCTCACCTCAACACAGGTCCAAAGCGAATTGGACAACTCCGTAGCAGTTTGCTGCCTTCCTCCTCCTCCCTCCTTCTACCAGCCCTCTGGTGCTGGGTGCGGGGTACCACCTCCGTCTAGACCAGCATATGCGGCTGTGGCTGCAGATGGACTATGGTCTCCGAGCTGATCCTTCAGTCGGGCTGACCCTCTTCCAGCGGGGGATTGGGGGCTAAAGACCCAGTTAAGCAGCGGCAGATGGATCCATGTACCCGGCCCCTTGCCTTGTCAGAGAATCTGGCCTGCCCACCCAGTTTGAGGAGCTGCTATCCTGTGTAAGTCCAAGCATCGCCCGCCAAGACACCAAGTAATATGCTGAGCAGCTGTCCACCTGTCTGCAGTTAGTAAAAGTGTATTATATGTGAGTGGCATGGGACGTGCTGTGGTGTAACCATTGCCAGGCCTGGGTCTTGTTGCGCCCAACAAGCTTTCCCGGGTGAGGAAGCTGTTCATGGCTAAGTTCTCCACGGAGGGAGCGGCGCCTTTGCCGCCAAAACGGCTCTTTTAAGAGCCACTACAAACCTATTAAGAGCTTTCTCTCTCTTTCTCTGTATAGAAAACAGCCGGTTTCATATAGCTCAGGGTGATTATCCACAGTGTTTATCAGTATTTACTCCATGTCCTGCTGATGCTGTGAAACCATGTCAATCACAGTATCACTGACACTCCATCACCAGGCTCCTGAATGGTTGATGCAATGCGAATTGATGCCACAGTTTAGATTTTTCAAATTTAGTGGCAGATGCAAAAAGGCTTGTTACGTGCGAATGAACAAAATACAGCACATAAAATAATGCATATTTTCTAACGTGTGTCATACTGCCTTATTCACGCAAATCTGACACATGATTGAGGCAGAAAAACGTTTTTGCAATGCAAATCTGCTTCCGACGTGATGCGGGACCCTCTAACGAGCATTAGCCTACTTCTCATTGACTTTACATGTAAACCTGAAACCCATGATACTTAAAATACCTTCGGTGTGAATGCACCGTAAGACCTTCAGGATCCACAGAGCCGGCTCCTGTGCACTGTAAGTAAACTGACACGATCAGTTGCAAGAGCAAATCAGCTCTCAAGTCTGCAAAAGCAAGGCCTGCTAAGGCATCACACTGAAGTTGGCATGTACATTTCATCTGATTGGATAAGCATCAGTGGGTGTGTGAAGGGTGGAATTTAGGAAAATATCTGAACTAAACCCAGCGTAGCTAGATTAGCTACGATGGCTGAAGGAGAAGAAGGGATAGATCTGGATGCAGATATACTTATCATGCCATTTTTAAAAGAGACTTTTCAACAAATTCAACCGGACAGAACTAATCATGGACCTGGACATATTGTATAGTCTGTACAATACAGCCATTGAGGTCTTTTTAAGAAAAGAAAGAAAGATGGTGAGTGCAAGCATTTTATTTGTATTTTTAATATGTTCGTATTCTTGGGATTGACTTGTGACCTGTCCAGGGTGTACCCTGCCTCCTGCCTGATGATCGCTGGAGTGAATTCTTGGTTTTTTTATCGCCTCAGTGTCTGATATGAAATACTGACAATGCACATTTGTTGGACAAACCTGTTTAAGCTCCCAACTTGGGGGGACGTTGGGAAAACTATGTTGACTAATATTTTAAAATATACTTCTATTTTTGAGATTTGGCATTATCTGTGATCTTAGTTTCCTACCCTTGATTGTGAATGTGAGCTTTTGGATTTTAAATGCTCTAGAAATTGAGTGTCGCTTGGCCAGGCTGTGATGAATGTATCATTATGTATGGATTCTTGAGCCATGGTTTCATATTGATGGTATTATAATTTAGGTTGGTCTATGTAGGATGTCACAAAAGGCCTGGGGGTAAAATGCGCAGTCTGCCACTGGAAAACAGATTGACTTTTAAGAACTCATATCCTCAGCTCACTGGAGCTGCTTAACTCAACTATACTACAGTATATACCAGGAAAATGCTAACTGACTAAATGATGAATGATTAAACTAAATGATTGTAGTGATATAGCTCTCAAACTGCAACTCCTGACTAAACATGATATGACTCCAAGTGAAGCCATGCACGAGTATTTTGTTGGTCAAATGTTTATTTGAAGATTTAAAAAATGATAAATATTGACACTGCTCTGAAATCAAAGCAGGGTTTTTAGATAGTTCCGCTTTCTGATCTCACAGTTGGCAACAGTCATAAAACAACCTCCTTCTGAAAAAGTAGTTGTCCCCCAACACATTGTTTCTATTCTACTATTTTGTCATGCATTAATATTTCAGATCATCGAAGAGACAGAGACAATTAGAAAGGATAACCTGAGTAAAAATAGAATATAGTTTTCAATAGATTAATTTGTTTATTAAAGGGGAAAAGCTATCCAAACCAACCTAGCTCCATCAGTGGAGACAACATCTGCTATCAAGTTTGCAATAACTGTTTATACTTTCACATCAGTCTTTATAAGTCTTTCACATCATTATGGAAAAACTTAACACAATGTACTTTGCACAGCTGCATTGGAGGGTATATGAAAATCAACAGCATGTTTGAGGCTATGCCATAGCATATTTTTGGATTCAAGGATTTTGATTAGGCCATTCCTGGTATTTTCCCACTTTTTAAGACCAGCTAGCAAGCTAATGGTCCTAAATTGACCTTTAGGATTTTGTGGTAGAGAGCACAATTAATGGCTCCAACAATTACTACAAGTCATACAGGCACTAAAGTTTAAAAATATACCCAGACCATCACATCACCACCAACAGGATTACACTTTGGATGATCTTTTTCTGAAAGCTGCATCGAAGAAGTTTTACATGAAGGATGGTGTTGTTGACGGTATTGTTGTCCTGCCATGTTTTTTGTATGTGTCTGCGTGACTCCCAAGGCCTTAGCAATTATTTTGAAAACCTTTCCTGACTGACAGGCACCAGTTACTTTGTTTTTAATGTCTGGATTAATTTCTTGAGATGAGGACGTGCTAATTGTGGGGTCTTTCAGGTGTCCAATTTTAGGAGTCTGGGTTCTGGTTTGTATGGTGGTTTTGCTCTCTCGCACGGTTTTCTGCAGAGTGTACACTAGAGAGCACAGCTGAGACGCAGGCTCAAGCTCTGGTGGGTGGAGGCCTACAGGTGTGTTCACCCACACCTGCAAATCGTTAGGACTGTAGAAGGATAAAAGAGGGTGGTAATAAGATATTCCTCACCTAAGTATTAATCTGCATGGTAACTTCAACCTCCCGAAGATTTAAATTTTGTTTTTTTTTGTCTGTTCCATGAACTATTCCTCAGGTTTTTCTCTAGAAACGTGTCATCTTGTTTTGCTTACAGATTCCTTGCTTCTCTGGTTTCTACTCCTGAGACTCAACTTACAAAATCAAGCTCAGTCAAGATTATCCTCTGGTAATTGCTTCCTGACTGGCTCCAAGCTTCCTCAAAACACATTTGTCCTCCTGCTCCAGTTCCTCCAATTCACAAGAGATCCTCACCTCAACTTCCTCCATCAGCATGCCTCCTGTCCGCTCTTCTTCAACAACCTATGAGACAAATTCAGTTAATCCTCATTTTAATCAGTCACACAATATACTCACCATAGGATTACCACCACAGCGTCCATATTCACACTCCACCCACTGCTCCCCGGATATCCCATTCATCCTCTACTGTAACCACATATTGTCATAAAGTACACTCACCACCCAGATCTTCACTCATATTTTCCTCCATTTCAGAGATCTAGCTTCCTGTTCCCTGCAGTTCACTGCAGCTCCTGTTCCCGATCAATTTAACTTCACATTATCTTCAATAAACTTTTAAATCTGATTTGTTTTCTCCTGAGAAGTTTGTGCATGTGGGTCAAACAGCTTTCTAAAACCATGATACAGACAGTTTCTTATTAGGTGAATTTAATTTTATACATCTGGCAGTCACCATGACTAGGTGTAGCTAAAGAAAATGCAATAGCAAATTGGATACGGTGGGAGGGAAGGGGGAGTTACTGTTTCACAAAGATCCAGTTTGGTTTTAAGTGGGGTATTTTTTCATCCATCCATCCATTTTCTGAACCGCTTAGTCCTCCAGGCGGGCTGTCAATGGGCGAGAGGCGGGGTACACCCTAGACAGGTCACCAGTCCATCACAGACAGACATAGAGACAGACAGGACAAACAACCATGCACGCACGCACACACCCACACCTAACAACAATTTAGAGTGATCACTTAACCTGACAGTCATGTTTTTGGACTGTGGGAGGAAGCCGGACTACCTGGAACCCACGCATGCACGGGGAGAACATGCAAACTCGATGCAGAAAGGCCCTGGGCCTGGGACCCACAACCTTCTTGCTGCAAGGCAACAGTGCTAACCACTGCACCACTGTGCAGCCCGGTATTTTTTCAATTAAGTTACATTTTTAGAAAACTGTCTACACTCAGATTTATCTTTACCTTTTTCATTTGGTAATCTGAAACATGTATGAGCGGCAAAAAACTGAAAAACTAAAAGATAAATAGCCACGGAGATATACAAATGATCAAGGTTCAAACCAGTTCTTTAACTGGCTAACATGAGCAGACTAACACAATACTTCAGGCCAGGAATTAGATACCATCCAAGGCCACCACCACCCAATTAACGCAACACGCCAAGAGTGAGTTAGGTTGGGCGCCTATTTTTATCCATCTTTTTTTGGGGGGGGCATGCCTGTCTCCAGCAATTGTCTGACAAGTTAATACCTATGAAATTGTATCCATTAAATAGTATTAAATCAAAACAACCTGACCAGATAAGTAAATGCTTGCACTTATAAGATCTGATGCAGTTCCTGCATGGCACTTAAATATTCACGTATTTTTTTTTTATCTAATAGTAGGATTGTTGCAGAAGTTATTGGATTTTTTGCCGCACACAGAATAGATTACCCTTCATGGGGGTTTAGCTGTTGATCTGCAGGCAGAATCTGTGCTTCGCTCCCGCACTGGAGACTGAAATTAATCATTTCAGACAGAAAGTTTTAACATGAGGAAACATTTCTCCTATTGTAACGACCAGAAGACAAAGACTGTCCTCTGGTCTGCTCATCCCTGGCTCAGTTTTTTTTCCATTGTGGCAAAAAAGATATGGAAATGTGGAAAGCAAAATCTGAAAATAGAATTAGGAAGAGTAACATTACTGTGAAAATTTGCCTCAAAGTCCATTCTGTGCAATTCATATTTTCTCTCAGCCACTTATATTCTCTTTTCACCTGTGCAGAGCCTCCATGACCCTGCTCCCTTTTATGACATATAAATATTTCTTTCAGATTTGTGAGAGAAAGAAGTTCTGCACATAAATGAAAGATAAATGATAAATTGATAAATAAATGATGATAATTCAATTCAATTCAGTTTATTTATATAGCGCCGTTTCACAACAGATGTCATCTCAAGGCACTTTACAAGAAGAGTTATTACAATACAATGTTTAATGTAGAAATTAGAGAACCACAGATGATTTCGTCGTGGAATTGTCAGCCATCCCTCTGAGCACTGAGCAAGCATGAAGCGACAGTGGAAAGGAAAAACTCCCTTTTAATAGGAAGAAACCTCCGGCAGAACCAGGCTCAGCACAAGCAGTCATCTGCAGAGACCGTCTGTGGTTTGGAGAATACAGAACAGAGATACAGAACAGAGACACAGAAAGAGCAACAGAGCTGATGCAGAAGTTTGTTGCAGGACGTGGAGAACTTTCCGTCACTGCAATGCCATCTTAGTCAGGGTCGTCAAGCAGGGCGGGTCAGGAGCACCTACTATAAGAAGAGACTAAGAGAAAACAGGGCGAAGGGCTCTGTTAGGAACATATGGAGCAATCAGGTCTCTTATGTATGATGGAGCTTGATTATTAAGAGCTTTATATGTCAGAAGGCGGATCTTGAATTCTATTCTAGATTTCACTCGGAGCCAGTGAAGAGAAGCTAAACCAGGGGAAATGTGATCTCTTGTTTTAATATTCATCAGAATCCTAGCAGCAGCATTTTGGACTAACTGAAGACTTTTAATTGTATTATGTGGACTACCTGATAATGAAGAGTTACAGTAATCCAGCCTTGAAGTAACAAAGGCATGGACTAGTTTTTCAGCATCACTCCTGGACAGGATGGTTCTAATTTTTGCAATATTCCTAAATTGAAAAAAGGAAATCCTAGAGACTTCTTTAATGTGAGATCTAAATGACATATCTTGGTCAAAAATAACACAGAGGTTCTTTGCTTTATTACTGGAGGCTAATGCCGTCCAGGTGAAGAGGTTGACTAAGTAGTTTCTTTTTCAGAGCTTCTGGTCCAAAGACGACAACTTCTGTTTTATCAGAATTCAGAAGCAAGAAGTTTAGAGTCATCCAATTTTTTATGTCTTTCAGACATGCCTGTAGTCTACCTAACTGATTGGATTCATCAGGATTTATGGATAGATATAGCTGTGTATCATCTGCGTAACTATGGAAATTTATCCCATGCTGCCTAATTATTTTACCAACAGGAAGCATATATATAGTAAAAAGAATCGGCCCAAGCACTGAACCCTGTGGTACTCCGCAAGTAACTATTGAGGTTGAGGAAGATTTATCATTTACCTGAACAAACTGAAATCTGTTAGACAAATAAGATTTAAACCAGGCTAGTGCTGTTCCTATTATACCGACACTTTGAAGCCTTTCTATGAGAATATTGTGATCAACAGTATCAAAGGCAGCATTGAGATCTAACAGGACGAGAATGGTCACCAGTCCATTGTCTGAGGCTATGAGAATATCATTAGTAACCTCCACCAGAGCTGTTTCAGTGCTATGATGATCTCTAAAGCCTGACTGAAACTTCTCAAACAGCTCATTATTGTTTAAATGCTCACATATCTGGTGTGCAACTATTTTCTCAAGAATTTTAGATAAGAAGTGAAGATTAGATATCGGTCTATAGTTAATTAAGTCATTTTGATCAAGAGATGTTTTCTTAAGTAGAGGTTTAACAGCAATCTTAAACTCCTGTGGTACATATCCATTGACTAAGGATGGATTCATTATGTCTAAAATTGGAGCAGCGATCAGAGGGAAAACTTATTTTAAGAGTTTCGTTGGGATTGGGTCTAAAACGCAATTTGAAGGTTTATCCTTTTATTAAAGATAGATTTATCATGTCTAGAATAGGGCCAGTAACCAGAGGGAACACTTCCTTAAATAATTTGGTTGGTATTGGGTCTAACATACAAGTGGAGGGTTTAGATGAATAATATTTATGTTAATTCCGAAAGTTCAACAGAATCAAAACGGTACAGACATAGACATGGTTCTACAGTTCTCTCTGATATTACCTCATTTACTGAACGAGAACTAATATTGTTTGGGAGTATGCCAATGATTTTATTTTTAATAGAATTTGTTTTATCTATGAAGAATCACATAAAATTATCACTACTGAGAGAAGGGGGAATAGTTGGCTCAACAGAGCTATGACTCTGTGTAAGTTTAGCAACTGTACTACAAAGAAACTACGGATTGTTTTTATTTACCTCTATTAATGATGAGAAATATGCTGTTCTAGCTTTTCGAAGGGCGTTTTTATGAAGCTGTAGACTATTTTTCCAGGTTAGAAAGTAATAATTTAAATGTGTAGAGCGCAATTTTCTCTCATGGCAGGTCTGCCACCACTTCAGTGTCATTTATGGTTTACTAGAGTTTATTTTCTTCATGTGAACAAATTCCCGCTGAAGGAGGAATAGACGAATGGAAGTAAGTTTAATATAAGCTGGAAATCTTTTCACGAGAAATGCAGCTCATAGACTACTCTAAAACACAAGAAAACAAGCACAGCATTCTGTTTTATTGTTTCTCTACATCTCCTTGTGTTCAAAATCGCCAAAAGACCTGGGGTCTCATTTATAAAACTTAGAAGAATCCTAAGAATCCTCACTAAAACCATACTTAAGCTCAGCAACTTTCTTTTACTTACGCTTAGTAAGTTTCTGATCTATCAAGCTTGGAGTACGCACAGCTTGACACAATCTCTGCTTTAATAATCAGACTCTTCATAGAAATGTGCTCAGCTGTTTTTTGGATCATATCCAGCCTCCTAGACATCCACTTTCTGCAATAAACGGTGAATGCAAAGTGTCTAGTGAATACTCTGCATCGAGTTAAGACGGCTAATATGGAGCGTTTCACAAGTAACCATGGCAACGGAGAAATACAGCAGGAATGCGGAGGCAGAGAAGACTGTTTTATTTCAATCACTCAATCAATGTTGCTCTACATAGAGCTTTACTCAGCCAAAGGCTTCACATAAAAAGACAAAAATGTAGTTACAAAAAATTTGTTAGAAGACAAGAATAAAAAATAACTTAAAAATAAAAAAATTTAAGCAGCAGCACAAGAGATTACACAAATAAGAACATTACATATAAAGTTTCAAGTTTTATAGGCTACATTTATCTCTTGTAGAACAGTAAGACTGGAATCAAAGCAAATTAAAACAAATAAAACTAAATCACAAAAGAACATAATAAATTTAAGCACTCTGAGATATTTCAAGCCTGGCGAAAAGGTGTGTTTCAAAAGTATCATCCATACAAAATATTGATTTGGGGTCATGAAAATAAATGGAAGAGCTGCAGGTGACACAGCATTGATGCAGCAGCGCAGCGTTTTTATATGAAACATGTAGTGCCTAAACGCTGTATTGACCACTGATTACAGGGACTATAGTGCTCGTTCTGGTGAAACAATCTCTGGCTGTTGCTGAGCTTACCAGTCATAGGCATATGCTCTCTGTGGAGACAGATAGTTAGAAAATTGGGCTCTACTTTGTCCGTCCATCCTAACGGTGCTGCGTCAATCCGTTTTGACGTAGACAGAGAAGTATAAACTAGATTTAATGCTGGTGATGCCATTTCTTATACTTATGATTTGACAGGAGGTCCACTGTGAAAGCATTTTGTAAACAGTACCATTGAACATAGATCATTCCCCAGGTTCTACCTGTATCTCTAGATTGTTTTATGAGTTTTTCACTGCTTGACATCCTTTGCTGCAAACATTTATGTGGTAATGTCCCTCTCCGTCAGTCAGCTAAATTATGTATTTCTATTAAAATTTCAAATGAATACTTGGAGAAGCACTCTCAGTGCCCATACCTCAAATAAATGTTAAATCTCATATTCGAGTTTATTTCTATAAAACCACATAAGTTTTTCATGGATTTCAGAAAAAAATTAAATATTTAGAACATTTTATGTTGCTTGTGGTACATGAGTGCATCCCATGTTGCTGGCAACACAGTACATTGAAACTTAGTTTGGAATAAAAATAGGAGTAGTGGAGATAATCACACTAAACATTTTTTCAAAGAAGGTCCACTTAGAGGAACCCGCTTTGAATCAAGTGGCTATATCAATGCTGACTCTCTCTTAAAGAGCATTGCATAGGTACAAGGAAAATAGATCAGAAAGACTATTCCACATAGTGACATTTTAATATTTGCTGCACATTAGGAAAAATGCTTTAGTTCTCCGATACTATTTGGTGTACCAGGAAGAGCGGTGAATGCTTCCACATTCTGTCTTTACTAAAGCATCAAAAGCTCAAATTAGCTAAGGGCAGCAGCTGGTGCTGCTGTTCAATATAATGGCTAGAAGCTGTTAGCAAAAAGAAAATCATAAAATACTTAATGTTTCCTTTCCAGTGCACTTCATAAAGTCTAACTCAGGAAAAGCAAGAAAATTAGGATCATATTCATTAGGGCTAAATGTGTTCCGACTCTCGGAAATGAGGGTGTCTGCAAATCTGGTTTAGTTCTGCCTGAGCTTGGTCTCACATATTCAAACCCAAGAGCCTTAGAGACAGAGCAGCATGTGTGAAGCATGCTGAGGACCGCTCCAAGCTCGTTTCAGGCCTGCAGCTCTGATGTGTGAACCATGAAGCATATAGGGGCATTCATTAGAAAAAGCCCTAGGCTTTTTAAACAGTATACATAGTTTTTTTCATAGAGTTTTATGTATGTATGTAGTCTCACAATAAACTTTAATCTTCATGATATTGACAATATGTTTATTCAATTTTCTAAGACAAATGGGATCACAAATACCAAGCTTTTGTTTAGGTTTTTTTCAAATGTTGGTCATAGCTCGCTTGCATCGCACAGAGAGGTAAAATAAGGAGACAGCTTGCATTGCTCTGTCCAAAGGCACCAAGACAATTAATTAAGGCATAGTATATTGCACAAAATTGCAAGTGCAACTGCACTTACTCACATCACATTTATTGGCTTTCACTGCATTTCACTGAGGCAAAGGTTCTAAAACAATGTATCAAAAGCTTCCTATCCTTATTTATTGTATTATATATTATTTAATTTACAGGAAACAAGGGAAGGCTGCAGACTTAAGAAAACAACAAAATATTGTTTTGTATTTGTCCATTGTCCGATATTTGGTATTGACAAAAGACTGAGCAACAAAACAAGTGAGTTAAAAATCAGGAAACTGTAAAAATCAAAGTACAAAACAAACATATTAGCTTTAAGTATCAAGCAGAACATTTATATTTTTAATATTTAACTTTTATAGAAAAGTTGCCTTTTTAAATCAAACAAAACAATCTCTCTAACATATCTGAGAATTTCCTGGGGCGTTTGGTCCTGTTAGCAATTATTCCTTAGGGTATTATCGATTGTATTGTGGGCTCTTTGTAGATTGAGTCTTCTCTCCGCTGATGAGATCCCAAAGGAATGATATGTAAAAGCCTGATGAGAACCTCAGCTGCTTTGTTATGCTTGAAGCCATTCCTTCACAGTTTTTGTAGATTCCCCTGTTGTCCTTTGTGTGGGGAAGCTACTCTGGTAGTTTTTTATTAGGTGTTAAAAATATCTAAATGTACAGTATATAAACTGTCAAAAGTATAGTTGACATCATATCGATAAGCTATTTTAACCTGGCATTTTAAATAAAGAGATGGCTTTGTATCATTAGTAGTTCTTTTATTTTCAACAGTTACAAATTGCATTGCCTCCATTGTGCCACAAGATGTTTTTGTGCTTGTCTGTCAACTTTTGACAAGCAAATAGATCTAAAAAAACACACATTCTCTGATTTATTATTAATGTTCCACTAAAACCCTGTCTTTGACATTATTGTTTTATTATCAGCATAAAAACGTCATTCAATATGGGAGCTTATAAAAAACAACTCTGTGTGTAAAATGAGTTTGAAAATGCCAGATTCCTTCCTCTCTCTGGGCTCCAGTTTTGTTGCATCTTTGTCAAACTGTACTGGAGATCCCTCAGCCACAAACGTCTTTTACCCATCAATGGTCTGACACAATAGACCTCACTGGAGTGAGACAGATGCAATCTTGGTGATCTTTCCTTGTATGTCTGCAGCTCCACAAGATGAAACTATTAAAATGATTCAGGCGTCAAGGAGCCCAGAGCAGGTCAGAGAGGAGCAATGACAACCCCGATGACTGACTGCTAGTGATGAAGACGTCTACTCACTTCCCACCCCGAGCTAACACCTGCGTGTGCTTCACAAACTCCGTGTCTGTGTGTGTCTATGTGTGCTTTATATTCAGGTCAAGGGCAAAAAACGGTTGCTTGCCAACACAATGAGGAGCAGATTGCTAATGACAGGCATATGGCCCCTCCAAAGCATGTTCTTTTAATTGATAAATTAGATAGCCAGTTTATATTCAACATTTTGGGACAGTTTCATTTTATTTATCATTCAGTCAGCCCTTGAGGAGAGAAAGCTGACTGAGTACATAAATAGTCCCATTTTATTTCTAAATAAATGGGGGGCTGATGGGTAATGCTAGCCATTTGTGCTCTTATCCATTAAGAGATGATGCTTTCACATTTCACAGCTGCATCACTTGATGATACTCCAGGGGAACAGATGTGTTCAAATGAATTTGCAGAGAACTCGGATGTGAGCGACATGGTTTTTCATTATTTTCCTGTCATTTTGCTGAGAGCAAAGTCATCAGCTCTTCAGCAAGAGGTTCAAAGCCCGGCAACAGACCATTTCAAAGTCTTCATGTGGTTAAACAGCATGCACCAGACTTCACTATAACACATGCTTATTCATTATTATGCAAATTACTGGGTCTCCTGAGGGGCTTCTTGATTTCATTTTCAATTATACAGTTTCCTCTGACACCTACAAGTTTCCTTCCCCTTTCAATTGTTTTTTGATCATCAAATCCACAAATGTCTTCGAAACAAATTAAAGTACAATTGAAATTTGCAGAGCATCCTTCTGTCACACCAAATTAAAGAATTTTCATTAAAGGATTTGCAGGAGTTTATAATAAATTGGTGGATCAGCAAGTTACTTGTTAATAAACCTCAGCAACAAAGTTCAAAGGCATTTTGTTTTACTATTCGTAGTTTTAAACTGCATTATACCAACATTTCTTCCCATATTCAAAAGAAAAACATCCAGCAACCAACACAAACATCCTTCATGTCCTCCCAGCAGTTGATTAGTCTTTGGTGGGGCAACAAGTTGCTGTCATGCAGAGAGTGACTGTGGCTGTTATTGACATTATCTGAAAGTTATGTCTAGCATAATATAAATACAAATATTTTGTTAGCTGATGATAAAGAAAGTACAAACATTACCATATTATTCCATATAGACTGCGGAAATAGACTGGCAATGTTGTCTGGAAAATAGAGTTGGAGTGTTCATTATTATTTTTAAACTGCTCTGTGTCAAGCTAAACAGATTTGTGCGAGCTTCTGGGTTTCATTGAGACAGAGAAGACTAAAATTGCAAATTTGTTTCTGATAAGAGCTGTATAGTTCTGGCTGGGTTTAAAACCAGACCCTTCAAAATGACTAGAGCATGACTGCTACACTCTTAGCATTAAATCAGAAATAAACAGTCTTCTTATAAATAACAGAATAGGTTGGTCAAACCAAGATAAGTTTAAAAGTGTTGAGGCAACAGTAAATTGATTTTCTGACCTACGCATGCAAGTATTCAAGTGCCATTGCTGTACCCATGTTGGAGTCACCTTAAGTTCAGCGTCCCGTATTGTGATTTATAACTCCCACAACAACCTGTAGCAATGGCAGTAGTGTTTTTACCAACACTACTGCCATTGACTTTTTTCTGAACTCCCATGATTATTGAAATTTTGAATGATCACATTTGGTAACATGATATAGACTCATTAAAGTGTACCATTTTGCTGAATCTCAGTATTAATTTCCTAGAGATCTGTTTTGGAATAATGACTCAAATGTTAATAACTCAAAACAACTTAAAAGAAGCAATATAAGTCATAGAGACAAAGACAAAGTTCTAGCATAAATACCATAGTCGCATTATTGCAAACCTGATTTTTGTTTTTATGTAATACAAAGACACATTGCTTCAAGTACATTTTGTTCTGGCATCACCTTTCTTTGCACCTGATAATGTAGCATATATAATTTGATCTCCAGCTAAGCTAAGCTGCCATGGATTTTATGGACATGTCCAAATGTAAGTGATCCAAGTTTTAGTGACATAGTATAAAAGCCATATATTCACCACTGCTACAGAATTTACAAAGTTAAATTAGTTCAAGTTTAATTTCTAGATAATGTATTAAAATGTTTCTGCAGTTTTTCTACATATTTGTTTCTATATGCCTTATGAAGGCATATTTTTACAATGAAGGCCAAAATAGTTATAATGCTGAGAAATTTATTTTTAAAGTAATATCCTAATTGGACCAACATGTTTCTTCCAAGTAACGCCAGTAATGGAGTGACCCGGCCAGATTCCAGACTTGAATCTGTTGGAGAATCTGTATAGTCTGATCAATATTAGGGTGATAACAAGGAAGTCATCTGACCTAAAAGGCTTGTAGCTCATCACCAAAGATAGTTTGTCAGAATACCAGACAAAAAAGTTGGTTAGCAATTTTAAGAAAGGTTTTGATAGGTATGTCAGTAAAGATCTTTCTTTGCTATTGAAAAGGGTAAAAATAGCTTTCTACATGCAATTTTTTAACCAAATGCAAACAAGAAAAAAAATCATAACTCCTATGACATGGTGTTTTATCTTTTGTGGGAAGTCATTTCCCTATCAAAAACACGTCTTGGTTGAATTAAAATAATATTAAATCTGCATCTGCTAGATTTAAATCCGACGTAGGATTGATGCTGAGCATATCCGTAACTACTTGTGTTTTAAAAATTGTTTTGAATAGTCATTCCGGGATTCATCGCTAGCAGCAGCTGTTCTCCAGGAGACCCTCCAAAGCTTGCCCAATAATAAAGCTCCAGGCCCAGATGGATTTCCAGTAAAGTTCTATAAAGAATTCTGGAATATTCTGGCACCAACATTCTACAAAATGTTACAGGAAACAAAAGAAAATGTCCAACTACCCCCAAACAGGAACTTTGGCTACATCGATCTTCTATTAAAACCAGGAAAAGACCCTATGTCTCCTACCAGTTATCGTCCCATTTCTCTTATCAATGTTGATCTTAAAATAATCTGCAAAACTCTTGCAAGAAGGATAGATAAAATAACACCTCTTATAATCCATCATGATCAAACAGATTTTGTAAAAGGGAGACTTTGCTCCACAAATTCACTTAGATTAATAGATTTAATAGATTATTCCTACTGTGAAAACATCCAAACCAATATATTATCTTTAGATATGGAAAAAAGCATTTGATAAAGTTAACTGGACATTTTTATTTGCAACCTTACATAAATTCAGGTTCAGAAATTATTTTATCAACTGGTTAAAAATATTATACAGCTCCCCAATGGCCTGTATTAGGACTAATAGTCAAACATCATCGAGGTTTTTCCTTCAGAGAGGTACCAGGCAGGGATGTCCACTTTCTCCCTCTCACTGGCCGGCGGGCGCTGCTGCCTTTCCCATCTCCCTGGGCTGGTTCTTGTCGCTGGCTCCCCGATGGCCCCTTACCATACCTACGCATAGGGAGGTCGGCAGATGGCCGCAGCAGCTGGGCAGCGTTTCTGGGCGCGGTTGTCCATATTGGCACTGGACGTGGCTCCTGGGTCTAGGTCCATGTGTACTGCAGGGTGCTGGGGTCAGGCTCATAGGCCGGTGTCGGTCGGCCTCCGAGGTGGGCTGGCCGGGTGGTGGAGTGTGGGGCTGGTGGGTGGGGGCGCTGGGTTTGGTTGCTTGCCCTCTGGCCTTGCGCATCTCAGGCCCCACATCCAACTGTGGCTTTTTTCTCTTCCGTCACTCCCTGTCGGTGACAGATGCCCGTGCCCGTTGGTCATTGGTGGCTCTCAATGTCTGGGGCTGGGGGCACAGAGGCGCCCTGACTCAGCCCAGGTGCATACCTGGCTGGTCCTGGGTGGGCCGGTGTGTCGGAGGGCCAATGTTTCAGGCCAATGTCCTCCTTGGATTGGCTGGGGCACCTCTTATGGGGGTTTCAGTATTGAACAATAGGTTAGTGCCGTTGGGTGGGTCGGCGGGGGTCGGATCTGACGCCCAGACCTGCTGCCGGTTCTGTGAGCTCCGCTGCCTGGTAAATTTATTTGGGGGGGTTGTCTGGCATTGGCTGGGTCCCTGATCTCGGCACACTGCGTGGGGTGGGATCTGGATCCAGGAGCTGGTAGATCTTGGTGTCCAGGTGCTGGCTAGGCGCAGCCTGGGGAAGGCGTACATCTGCTGCGACTTTTACTGTGGCACACTGGCGTGTGGGGTGGCTGGGTTGTTGGTAGTAGGTATTGGCCCGGGGTGACGGTTGGCATGTGTCATCCATCGGCCCGCTGCAGGTCTCTCCTGCCTTGCGGCGGCGGCCGAGAACCCTTGTCGGCTGATCCCTGGTCAGGGCCTTGATGGGGGGCACACTTTTTTTCCTCCTTTGACCAGCATTTTTTTAGGATGATAATGGTGTGAAAATGAATAAATCTTGCATATCATTCATGAGAGCAGTTGACTTCGCTTCTAAAAGACAAAATAAGGACAAGCTCGAGCAAAATATGTATTTAGAGTTTACATGTGAGGCTATCTCTTCTCAATCTATTAAAGTGTAATCACTCCATAAGGTGTATTCCTATCACCAATAAGGGCTTACAATGGTATCCAGAATATGTTTGTTACATTACACTTTTACATCCTTTGTATTTGTGCTTTGCTATTCAGTATCACCATTGTTAGAATGGAAAATATCAGCACATTCATGTTTATTTATTTTTTTTGCAGCTGGTTTTCACACATATACTTTGTTGGCAGAAGAGATGTACTCGAACAAGTAGAAAAGCTTTAAGCTTTTTTTATATGTAGAGTGCAAACTTGGCTTAGCAAATTACCTGGAGTTTTTTTGTTTCACTTTGTTTCATACTTGTAAGCATGAATATGTTAACCTTTAACTCAAATCAACCCCTCAGAGAGATGCTAACATGCCTGTAAAATGTCTCTGTTTGTTCGTATTGAGATTAGTACAAAAAACCAACAGTTCTAGTACCATGGTGATGAATAAGATCACTAATTAAAGATATTGCATTATTTGGTCTCTGATTTGATTGTATTTTTTCTTTCAAACATGCAGCAGTATCTGTTGGAATGTGAGTGAAAAGAACAAACTGATACTTCTCTTAAAATATGTATTCGTTAAAAAAGGAAACAAAAAAGAGCTGTGTTTTAGATTGGATACGTTCCCCTTCCTGATTCAATGCAAGCAGATGCAATAACACTAATTATCCTATTCTATATGGCTACTAAATGGCTATTATTCACCATCATGCACCATGCTGGAAGGCCCTTTTATTTAAAACCCAGAAAGGACTTGATTTGACCAAGAGCTCCAGTCATCATTCAGTCAGGGAAAATAAAATACCTATTAACCTTTTATATTTCTTGTTGCATATGTAAGAGTTGGAGTCCCAGAAATCATTAATAAGTTGCACTCAAGTGGCAGATCTAAGACCCTGCAGTTATGCATGTGCAAAAAATTGACCTCATCAGGTTCTTTCATCTGCATACAATCAAAGTGTGCAATGAGCCATTAAGAGAAACGAAGATGAGATGGGACACTTATGAAGTGGTCCCCTGTGTTCTGACCAACAAAGACAGACTTGCTACAGCTCAGAATTAACTGAGAGAGCTAACAGTCACAATAAAAGCCCCCTTTTTCTCTTTTTGGCAGATGGGAATCTGACACATATTCAGGTTGGAGCTGGGAACCTCGGGCTGCAGTGATTTTACTAGGACAAACAGTATCAATGAAAAGACTGAAAACTGAAGCATTCTGGATTCAAAGGAAATTTCCATTCTTATCTTTAGAGAAAAACAGACTCTTTATTCTGATGAAAAACAGCTGGTGTGTACCCAATTATATTCTGAATTTACACAAGTTAAATTTGCTGCAAGCAGGGATTTTTTTAATCATTTCTAAAAGAAGGTCAATTCTCAAAATCGAGTCTTCCTCTTCCATTCTGAATAAAAGAGAAACATTACTTTGGCAAAACTTCGAAACAGAAGCATATATGTGTTGGGGAAAAAACAAACTAGTATATCAAAGCTGGCAACTCAGCATGACAGATGGAGTGAAAAATATGGGATATAATGGTGCTCTTCAAAGACTAAGGAATGTTTGATTTTGTTTTGTTTTTAAATCAATAAATCATTAAAGTCTATTTGAACAGATGGCATTTTCATTCTATTAAAAAAGATCAGAAATTCCAATGAACATTTGAAATGACACTCAAAAAGTGAATGTCATCATATGCATCAAGACAGACAGCAAGCTGGACTGAGAGTTCGTTTGCTAATGATACTGTAATTTAGTAGACAGAGACGGTCTCAAAGGCTAAATGAAAATTGAGACCCTGTGACCTTTCAAAAGTCGGGATCTTTATATTGCTTGTTTAAAATTCAATGGGACATCTTCACTCGAGGATGAGGTCATTAGGGTGAAAGGGGTGCTGAATAGAAAAACATTTAAAATGATAATTTTATCTGGCAAACAGGGTTGTTGTCATTCAAACTCATCATTGAGATAAACTTTGATCAATTAGCATTCACCCTGGGTTTCTGAGTGAAAAGTGTATTCTACAACATGCTTCATGAGTCTAAATGGGATGCCACAACTCATCTTGCAAATCTTTTATCAAATCCACATTGAGTAGATTTTTTTTGTCTTTGGCATGTCTCTGTGTGACCTTTTGAAGGTGAGTCTACAAATAGAAGGTGAACATAAAAATAACCATATTGTGTATCACTTACGGTTTTGTACATTTTTGATAGTGGCAACGAACAATGGGAACAATAAGGACTGTTTCACCAAAGTGGAAATAAATATTAAGATTCTTTCATTTAATTCAGTTCAAAATAATTTATAAATCCCAAAGGGGTAATTAAATGTTGTAATTATATGATTTTCTTCTAAGAGTTGTTATAGATTTGATGGCTGTGAGCAGGAGGGATCAGAATCACAGCAAATCTGAAGAAACCTCTGACTAAAGACACTATTGTTGCATAACAGTTTCAGTTATGCAACAATATCCAGTTGGAGGATGCTCAGGGTTGACCATAGTTCTCTCGATTTGCTAAAGAAAAATCCTTCTTTGCACCATCATTTCCAGTGGTTCCAAAGTAAGTCTGTAGGACAGAAGCAATCTTTTTTATCAGGTCGTTGACCTGTTTTATGTTCCTGGTTCTGATACTATTACCAGATAAAAGCAGAAGACAGTGCACTCTCCACAACATATTCATAGAATATATGCATATGTATGCATCTTGCTGCAAATTTTTAACAATGTAAGCTTACTTAAGAAGTAAAGTGTCCTTTGTCCCTTCTTGCTGACAGCTATGCTGGTGCAACTCCAGTCCAGTCTCTTGTCCAGGTGAATACCCATGTACTTTTCCACCACTTCCAATTCCTGTGCTTCTGACCACCTGACCCTTCAGTCTCACAAACTGTGGTCTGTTCTGGAAACCTCAGGCTGCAATGGTTTCATTAAGACACACAGTATCAGACAGTGTGCTTACATGTAACAAGAGAAATTTGAATTAATACCTTAGACCTTCTGAAATCAGACTTTTGAAATGTCTTCTGTTTGGGCCAAAATAGAGGGTGTATCTCACAAGAACTTCTGTATTCCAAGGCACTTTAAAATTGTCATAAGTTGTGAGTTTGAAACAGGAGAATAATGAAAACAAGAGCTTGCGGGCAACATGCTTATTCTTGACCATCTCTGACACAGACGCATATAGGCAATGCACAAGAAGAACGAGATGTGAAACTAGGGCAAGAAATGTAAGAAACCAGTGGTGAACAATGTGAACCAAAGATCTTAAGGAAAAAATTGAGAATAATATTGAGACCATGGGAGTGTAATCAGGTGAAAATGCTGTTCAGTTTTTGAAGGAGCACAATTAAGACCTATTAACACATATACCACACAGGCAGGGACACAAAATGATCCACAATTTTAAAAAGGGAAAAAGCCCAACATTACCATAAGATTACAAGCCAAAATGAACAGAAAACAGTACATATAAATTAACTGAGTAACTCAACCCAAGCAATTAACTAATATGGGAATACATTAATGATAATAATGAATAACAGGGGATAGACTAAATATTATAAGACCTCACTATTCAATTCCGTTTTCAATTCAGCTTATTTATACAGTGCTGATTCCCAACAGATGTAATCTTAAGGCACTTTAAAGAAATGTCATTTCAATTCAATCATATATTTGAATGAGTTTAAAAGCTTTGTATTTAAGGAATCCCAACAGATTGCATTGAGTCATTGACTAGCAGTTGTGCCCTGCTGGTACAGACTCCAACAGTCATTTAGTAATACCGCATACTGAGCAATCAAGTAGCAAGACTGGAGAGGAAACACTCTCTTTAACAGAAAAAAACCTCCAGAAAACCTGGGTCAGTATAAGATGCCATCTGCCAAAACTGTATAGAGGTTTGATGAGGCAGAGCAGAGACACAGAAAGAACAAAAATAACTGATGTAAGAGTACTTTCCATATTAAAGAAAATAAAATGTTGATAACAGGACGTGCAGGACTAACAGTTAATGATAGCTTAATCCCAGTCAGTTCGCCCTGTCCTGAAATGCATTGCAGCTAAGCAGGATGCCAGACCGTGTGCAGCTTCTATGGAGAAAAGAACACTGAGAAAAAAAGAAAAGAAAAAAAACAAAGTTTACAGTCAAAATAACAGCAAATAATACAAATGGAGAGTAGCAAAAAGAAAATTAGCATAGTGAAAAAGTAGAGTGACAAAATGTGGTCAGTGTGTTCTCCAACAGTTCAAGCCTTTATTAGCAGAACTATAGAGACAGTTTTGGATGACCTAAGTAACTCTAATTATAAGCTTTATCTAAAAGGAAGGTTTTAAGCCTGGTCTTAAAAATGAAACAGAGTGTCTGCTTCACAGACTAAAACTGGGAGTTGGTTCTATGGGAGAGGAGCCTCATAACTAAAATATCTGCCTCCCATTCTACTTTTAGAAATCCTAGGAACAACAAGCAAACCTGCAGTCAGAGTGAAGTCTTCTGAACATATGAAACATTCAAGTCTTTAATGTACGATGGAGCTCGACTATTAAGGGTTTTATATGTAGGGAGGATGAGGAAATAAAATTCTATTTTGGATTTAACAGGGAACCAGTTGAGGGTAGCTAAAACAGGAAAAATGTGATGTCTCTTTTTAATATTCAATAACTCAGACTTCATTTCCAGTGTTAATTAAACATGATTATAATGTTTCAGTAATACAATTCCTTCACTCTTTTCATGAAAAAAAAAGGGAATCGGCAGGTCTTTATAATATAATAATTTTTAGTTAACACTAGAAATGATTATTTATATTGTATATACATGTTTTTGGAGTTACTGTGTAGCAAAGTGGTTGGTGCAGGTGCTCAGAAAAACATTGGCCCTTTTCTGAGATCAAGTCCCATCCCCTGCTATTCATTTTTGAGCCTTATAGCAACCCAAGTCCATTAGGTTGACCCAACATGTTTACATTTAGTTCACTCAACAAGATTCTTTATTGCTAAATTGACCCAAATCAGTTGGGTGGAAATGATTGCCAAAATTTTATTATATTCACCAAGCAAGTTTTTATGAGGGTATATATAATTGTTGCAGAGTTTTTTTTTTCTATCTATACTGCTTTCCAAAAGCAGTTTTAGTCCCAGACTCGAGTGGCCCCAGGCCTCTCGGCACCCCTGGTCCTTTTGTCTTGAATCAATCTGTAACACCAACAATCATCAAAACAAATCACACAAGACAAGAGCTCTATTTTTTCTTTTGTTTGTACAAACCATTTATTGAAAGATTATTTGCATAGTACAGGCCTACAGGGGTGAGTTCTACTTACAATATTCCAATTACACAATAACATGTTTATTCATACAACATCTGATAGGTTAATGGCACATTAACATAATCGGAGGTCTTTTCTTCAAGCAACATGATCTTGATAGACTGCAGATACTTCGCAAAGAAGAATTTATTAACTGTAAGAAGTTCAGGAAAATGTTAACAACATACTCTGCTTATCTGCTAACCCATTAACATGTCTAAAAATCCATTAGCTGATCCCATAAATATTCTCTGGGGTCTTAGAACAATAAACCACCACTAGGAAACTTCCTCCCTTCACTAAATTTCACTTGACCCATATAATTATTGAGGTATGCTCTTGAAACAGTATTCTTGAATCCTATAAATTTCATTATCAAACTATTTTAAATATCCTCTACTGTAGGTGTAATCTTAAAGTCTTAGATAAATCCTTGAACCTATATTTTATCTGCTAAGCTGTCTTCAATAGTTCCAGACAGTAAAACTTAGTTCTAGGGAGGATAGATCCTTTTCCTGAATCCTCCCTACGTTGCTATGGCAACAACTGCCCTGCTTGACATGGTGTCATCACGAGAGTCAAAAACAACATTCCTTTCCTATTGAATCACTGTGATGGACTGGTGACCTGTCCAGCGTCCACCGCCTCTCGCCCGTTGACAGCCGGAGATAGGCACCAGCCCCCCCGCGACCCCTGGAGGACTAAGCAGTTCATAAAATGGATGGATGGATGGATAAAACATATAATCATCACAAATATATATATATATATATATATATATATATATATATATATATATATATATATATATGTATATGAACAAATTTATCCAAACACAGAACCCTTTGGTACTAACAAAAATAAAGAAATCATCATACAACAAATGCAAAATGAAAACAAAACACAAACTTAATTATAAACAAAAATATTCTTGATTAACATAGCTGTCTAAAAATCCTTCTTAGAGCATTTGGTAGATTCCTGAATTTAGAATATATTAATTTTATCAAGACCCTAAAATTGTCATGTTTTTGTCAAGCGCTCTGACCCACATGCAGAAAAACACTCAGGAGAACAATTATTAATTAAAAGGTTTATTGAATAATAATAATTATGGTTCTGGTCCTAATGAAATCCATCAGTATAGTGGAATCAAGAAGACTTGAAGGAAGCAGAGGATATATGAGAAATTAAAATGAAAAGATAATTGTAGAAACTGTAGAATTGCCTTATTGGAGATGGAGAGGTTTTTTCCCAAGGGAGATTGCAGACTTTTGTTATGTTTGTTGAGCTAGTAAGTGATGACAGGTTGGTGGTGTGAGGACACCAAGGTAGGAAGGGTGGTAGAACATTAGAAGGCAGACAGGTTTCCCGAGGAGGTAAAAAAATGATGAGTGGAACACACAGGCTGCTAGTCCGAAGATGATTGGAGTTATTTCACAAAGAGTACTTGACACAGGGAGACCAAAACTGAACACGAACAGGTCCAAGAAGCTGCACTGAGGAAAAACACAGGGAAATATTAATTATATGGCAAGAAGCAAGGAAAATGAAGGAACATGAAAACTCAGAGAGCATCAACACAACTCTCACATTCCCTTTGCTACTGGTCTATCACATCTGTCCATTATATATCTAGTCTTATACTAGACAAAGTGTGTTTGAGTAAATAAGTATGTTGTCCAGATACAAAGTGACAATGATATTGAGGTAGTCAAGGAGCTGCAGCCCCAGTCGGCACCACGTTTCCTAGTGGACAACAATATGAAGATGTTAAACCAAACAAAGACAACTCATTATCCTAAACAAAACATTATGCTCAAATAGTACTGTCTTAATGCCAGTGATTATGCATGGAATAATGACTATATGAATGGATTCAGAGGATTTAAAAATTCTGAAAAACCTTTTTAAATTATTTTATTGGTTTCAATATTTTAATACTGGCCAAGTAGCAACACATAGCCACGAGTTTCCCTAAATTCTTCTGATTGGTTCATCCACATTGACAGTGACAACCCCTTTCACCAGAGGCTGCCATCCCTCAAGACAGCTGAGTATTAACTCAGAAACACAGAGGGAAACAGAAAAGCGGAACCAGCACAAACCTTTCACAGTTAAGATAGACCCAAGACTGATCAACATGCCAGATTCAAATGCAGCAAATGTTTTTGTTTTGCTTTAGTACATTCGTCCAAATATAGCATGACGTTCATGCAAAATTTTGCTTTGTTTGTTGCCATAGATGAGACATTTTCAGCATCCCTGAGTGACTTGAAGAATATCACTGAGTGTTTCCAAATCCAAACTGAGGAGCCTCCAAATATCCCGAAAGATGTTCGGGTATTTAGTTCCTTCTTTTTTTTTCTTCTCTCTTCTCAACTGTATGTCAAATTCTTGTATTATCACTAAATATCCGGCTGCAACTCCAGATTGAGAAAGCAAAAATGCTTTATAAAGGTTAAACCTTCAATCAATGTAGATAATGTAATGAAAATGTATTCTCATTTTCTTATTCCATGTAGAAGGACGCAATCGCTTAGTGGTAGGGTTTTTGGTCTACCTTGTTTGATGTGGTGCTTCTTCACCTTAAATAAATAATTTGTAAACAAACTTTAATGTCAATAGTAACGAAAAGAATTGTTAAATGCATTGTTAAAAATGTTATTCAGAGACACATTAAATGCACTGCTTTATTAGTTTTTAATAGACTAGGTGATACATTCTGAGACTTATTGGTACTGAATACAGTATCTACATAAATATTTGTTAAAGTACACTGTCAAATTTCAACAGAATCACTTTCCTTGCAGTAAGAATTTTAGTTTTTTTAATCTTCATCAGCCAGGAAATGGAAACAAATGAATAGCTGTTTATAAAACCTGCCCATAATATATGTAGTCTGTGCAATATTTAAAAATCTGAAAGCAACTATAAGTGTGGCAAATACAGCTGGACAAGCTCACGTGTATTAAATATTTTACTGTGAGATTATGCTATACTAATAAACAATGAATGTTTATGCATCGTGATCTGAAATACCTATAACTATGGAAGGTATAAAAATGTATTACTAGCTTGAAGAAAGAAAGTCTCCATCGTCCTGTTTATTTTTAGGTAGAACCTTTTTTAAGCAATGAACTGGTGACTGTTTAAAATAAGATACATTTCTAGTATTTAATTACATTTAAAAGTTACTGTTGCTGCCACATAGCAAAATGGTAAAGGTACTAGCTCCTTATGTAAGATAATCCTTGATTCTTTCTATAATGAGGAACTGGGGGAACATTTTAACATGCGTTTGGATGTGCAGTTTTTTTTTTTTCTCCTCACAATGTCCTACTTTTTGTGTTACAGATATGGCTGATTTTTGAAGTTGGTAATACTTGACAACAAATTGCCTCCTGCTGTGTCAACATCATGCAGTTGGCCATATGTTTTACATTTCAAACTTTAATTAAGGATTTCACTGAGTGGTAGGGATGGGTATCATTTAGGTTTTATCCAAAACTGGTGCCAAACTGGTACTTTTGAAATGATGCCCGTGCTTAAACGGTGCTTGAACCGGTACTTGAAGAATGGAAAACGTACATACTTTTGTCCAGAAACCCTCTTATTTAGTTATTTTAAGTAGGGCTGTCAAACACAAAAAAATTGGGATCTAATTAATCACAGCGTACCTGTAAATTAATCACCGTTCCTAAATATGACCAAAAAAAAAAAAAGGTTTCTGTGTTAATATAAGGACAGATCTAGATGCAATTGCTCTTTAAAAAATTAATATAAGAGAAATCAATTAAGTTTTTGTTTTGAAGTCCATAATCACATTCACAATGTTTGTGTGGTCTCACATGAAAAATAATAACAGATAGAGGTAGAACTAACCAAAATATATGAATAAACTTAACATTTGGATATCAGCATCCTGTATTAAATATCAGATTAATCAAATGTAATATAGACTAATCTAATGTGACAATTGACCATTTTCCAAAAGCAAACACTCAGGAGATTCTGCAGTTCATCACAACAGGAAATATTATGAAGATGTACACAGCTACTTCCGCTAATGGTTAGCACTAATTTAAGTATCTCACTAGGAAATGTACTGAAGCTATACGGTGAAACAACACGCATTAATTAACTTAAATACAGAGCATTTAAATTCTGCACCGCAGACGCAGCAAACATTCCCATGCACACACCAGAGCTGATATCCGAAGCGGACGGAAAATTCTCAAAGACAACTTATGAACTTATCATGTCACCACAAAGCCAGTACCCCAATAATAATATACTCACATGTCATTTAGGATCACAAACACATGTTGCTGCACAACAATCTGCAGTTTGGCTGGCTAGGACGAAGAGCTGATGTGTTGCAGGCTGAATTATAAATAGGGCGCTGTTTTGGGAATGCATTTTTTATTGCGTAAAAACAAGGGGGAAAGAAAGAGTTAATTTAAGGAATTAATCGATCCGCGTTGGTGCGTTAATTTCGACAGCCCTAACTTTTAGCAGTTTGTTGCACAAAGATGGCCATGTTTACCTTTTTTGTTGATATAGGGAATCACTCCTGGCTGATGGCATGCCAAGAATCCATATTGCAGAGTTTGTTCTGCAGAGGTGTTCTGTGAGGAATAATAGAACAAGACTTTCAGTCTTGCTTCCTGGACTCAAATCTCATTAAGAATATAACCTTAAAAACCCATTTATATCTGTCCTCGGATGTTTACTCATAATTGCATCTAGCTTTTTTGAATATCATCTAACTTATTGATAAATTGGGAGGCACTTTTTAAAAACTGTTAAAAGCTTACAAAACAAATTAACCTCAATTTAAGTCTTCAGGTCCATCAGAATCACACAAGTCCATTATCAGCATTACAGAATCATTCAATGAATTGCACTAATTTTGTTCAGGAAGTGAAACAAATTATATAAATTAATTAATGACAGACTGATGGTTTCAAGCCTTTATTTCTGTTAATCATATTTTTTCCGCTTACAGCTAATGAAAAGATTGTATTTAAAATTAGAATATTTCATTAGATCAATAAAAAAAACATTTTAATGTTGTTGTTTTTTCAAAATGTACTTATAATTTGTGCTTAATACCACTTGAATATTTGTCTTTACAACATCCAGACTTTTATCCCACAAATATTAAACATACGCTCTTTCTTTCAACATCACAGTCTGATGCTCTAACATCTTTGCTGTGGAGAAAGGAACACCACTCAAATTTTCCTTAAATCTCTCTGAGAGTTACCAAATTCACTGACCTCAACCAATCTTTACATGCTTCACTTCTCCCACTCCCATTTTCTCCGTGCCCTCTTTGATCAAGTTTGCTCCCAATAATGCCTTTCAGCTAAAAATAGCTAGTGACGTAACATCGTAATGTATTCTGGGAGGTAGCCCTAGACAAACAAGTGCAGATTTTGCATGGCTGCCCATGGGTCTGCGTCCCTCCAATTGTCACAAAGTTCTAATTTCATCTCCTAAAGATGTTCCAAGATGAAGGAGTTGTTTGGGCTTGTGCAAATCGGACTCTACTTACCCAAATTGGATGTCAGAGAAAGTTATGAAAAAAAAGAATCAAATAATAAGAAAAGGAAATGCTATCATAAAAGATTGAAAAGCGGTATTTTTTGACAAAAGTACAAAAAATACAAACTAAATACAATTTATATGTCAAATGAACATTTTGCCACTAAGGTTTACTCACAGTGGAACAAGTGATGCTGCATTTCAGACTGCAGGCTTTGTCAGCGTCAGGCAATGCTCATAAAGCGACTTGTTCAACGCATATACACAGCAGATACATTTTAAGCTTAGGCTCGCAAAGCTCATGGGCGGGCCTTTCTCTGCTGGATGTTTTAAACACTTGCGGATCGTGGTTGGCTAGGCAGCGTCAACGTCGGGCAACGTCACTACAGTGAGTCGCTTTGATTGGTTGCCTGGCTGCGTCAACAGCTTTAGGACCATCAAAAGTTCAACTAGCTGAACTTCTGCGTTGCTAGCATTGTGAGCTTTGAAGTTTGAAACGCAGGAAAAGCCTGAAAAGTTGACGGAGTCAAAGCTCACAAAGTGCCGCAAAGACCGTGACGCTCCTCCAACGGCCTCCACCATAGACTTAACATGTAATCCTGACGTTGCTGACAATCACAAAGCCTGCGGTCTGAAAACACCATAACTTTGACGACCAGCCACTGTCAGGCGATGTCACGGAAACGGGTGTAACAAGTGTTGTTTGTCTAGCAAGTCCTTTAATCTTCAGTTCATACTATTTGCCACCTTTCACTCTAGGAAAAACCTGCATTTTCATTGCATTACATCTCAGCACCTTTTCTATAGCTTCTCGTATTCAAACATTTTTACGTTGACTGTGCCAATTGAGCAAGCACCTTCAGTTCTGCCAAGCAGGGTTACCATCAAGAAAAGCTGATGGTATGTCTCTCTCTGTCAAAACAACCTCCTTCTTTTTATATTTTGTCATTTGTGAGAAGCATTTACATTTCACATACAATTTCTGTCTTTACATCGACGCCCAAGAGTTCTGTCTATTTATTTATTAATCTCTTTCAATTTGTAAAAGTTTTTTGGTCTCGCAATAGTACTCAGCAGCAGCTAAATTGTGACATCATCTGTAATGTCTACGTCAGAACGGACTTCATTTTTTATTTTATTTTTTACTGGTTGTGCTTTATGCTATCATCCATTTGAAGCTTTTAATTGTCCCCCATTTGTGTCTGGTTCTAAGATTTGTTTTGGAAAAACAAGTTTTCATTCCAGGAAAACACTCAGAAACTCAAAAGTCACATTTTTACCTTTCCCATTTTAAAAGCGAAAGAAATTATTGTATATACCGGGAAATTAACATCTCCAACCCTTACCATACCCCTGGAATACGTTTTTAAAACTTGATAAGTCCGCTCTGATATAAATGGACACAAACAGTGGATATAAAAGGACACAACCCGGGTTTGTTATCAAGATCCAGATCTGGAATTTTCCTGCAGAGGACTGTGTGACAGGAGGGTAAGTGGAAACTTCTTCTCATTTTAGCTTCCATGAGCAACGGTGCTGCTGTTTACATGGTCCTGCAAAATTTTACAAGACGTTTACCTATTGCTATGTGAGCAACAACACAGAAAAAATAATGGAAAGATAACTATAGAAAGTCCGCTAAGAAGCTTAATAAAAGCATCTCAAATAAACAACATATAAAATTGAGGAAACGTTGGTTTATGTACCTGATCTGAAGTGGTCGTCACATAAGCAGAAACCTTTGCTCACCAGTGTCGCACAGCTTTAATTTAGCTGATCACTAGCAGTGTTGGGCATCTTACATTACAGGACCTATATCATGCAAAATCAAGTTTTTGGAGTTTTCAACCATTTGTTAATGCAATTTTCACCAGAGTGGTTTTTGGCTTAATTCACGCATGTCTGAGTAATCCTCCTGAATTCTGCTCTCTGACCAACTGCCCCTAGAATACGGCAGTGTTCAACTAGTGACATCACTAGTTGAAAGTTGAGTGCTAGACGTTTTTGCACCGCCCCTGCAGGCAGAGCGGCTTACCCCTGGTAGATTTTCAAACACACCCTCCTCCTTCTCACAGCTCATGGCTGCTTCGGTTTTTGGCAGCTTAAAACACATTTTTTAGTGGATTTTTTACTTTCTCTTTGAAAAGCCCTTTTTGACTGCATGAACTACAGGGCTTTATTCTACATTCCTAAAAAACTACCGCTGGAACAAAGAACAAAGGTGCCCTATGGACAGAGCAGTAAGTAGCTGCATGCTACTGCTAACGTTTGTAAGCCATTTATCAAGCTGCTTATTTAATCTTATAACAGCCTTGTGTGGTTAATTAATTGATCTGTAGCATCTCAGAATGTTCAGCAAACGGGTTCAAACAACATATACAGCTTTTTTATATACTGGGCTGGAAAGATCTGATTAATGGACTCAGCTAGTTGTTTTCGGCTCTGTCTAAGGCCTGGAGATTTAGCAACTGAAATAGGCTTTATTGACTCTTTTTTTTATAAAAAATAAAAATAAACTAAACGTCTGAGTCCTTTATATAACAGAGTTTCATTGTGTGCTTTTCAAATTCACTGTCAGAATACTGTTTGAGATGAAGCTCAGCACTGTTTCTCACAGTACGAGCTGCTGTTCCATATGTTCTTAACAGAGCACTTTGTTCTCAGAATGCAGGTTTACTGGTAGTTCTTAGGATTATTAAAAGTAGAATGGGAGGCAGATCTTTTAGTTACTAGGCTCCTCTCCTGTGGAGCCAGCCCCCTGTTTGAGTCTATGAGGCAGCTACACTGTCTTTTTTTAAGACTAGGCTTAAACCCTTCCTTTTTGATAAAGCTTATAGTTAAAATGGCTTAGGTTATCCTGAGCTATTTTTATAGTTATGCTGCTATAGGTTTAGACTGTTGGAGGACACACTGACCACTTTTCTTCTCTCTTCTACTTTTCTCTTCTACCATTCTCCAGATATATTTGTTATGCTGTTATTGGGATTGTTAACCCAGTTTTCTCTCAGTATTATTCTCCCCATAGAAGTTACACATGGTCTGGTATCCTGCCCCAGAGGGTCAGATGACCACGTGTACTGAGTCAGGTTCTACCGGAGGTTTCTTCCTGTTAAAGGGGAGTTTTTCCTCTCCACTGTCTCTACATGCTTGCTCAGTATGAGAGATTGCTGAGGGATAGCTGTGGTTGGAGTCTGCATGATCCGGGCACAACCTCACGTCGATGACTCATCGCAATCTGCTGGGATTCCTTACATAGAAAACTTTTAACTGATTATCACATTATCACAGACACCTGCGCTCACTCCCTGCAGCTGAAATGTGACTGTCAGACAGCCTGAAAGCGCTGAGCTTCATTTAATCACATTGTAGTAACGCGCCACTTTACATCCCCAGTAGCGGTAACGGCATTGTAACAATAGAAAAATTAATTAATTAGATTACTCGGTTACCTAAAAATTAACGCTGTTATACTTAAATGCCGTTACTTCCAACACTGATCGCTAGTGCGTTTCATTGCAATAATCCAATGTTTTATGCTTTCAGGATCCTGGGGAATCTTGTTAAACGCTCTTCCCTTATCCTACCCATGTCTGTTGTGGCATCCTGGGGCACAACAGGTGTCCAACATGTTTACTGTTTCTAGGTTTGGGTTAGCCGCATATAAGTACAATAGAACTGCGGGAGACTGCCTGCCACTATGGCGCTAATTCGATTTCAAGTGTTGAATGCTGGGAGAAGTGACGTCATCTCCCGGAGCTCTATATCTCTTAAAACCTTGCACTACGGGGTAATGGTTTATTTTGTTGCTATGCTATCATACATATGTGTTTCGAAATCCACATTGACCATAGCTTGGGTTTGGTTAAAAATAAGAAGCAAATAACCACCTAACATAGATTAGGAAATGCTTTTTTACTTTTTTGTGATAAACTAGTTTTTCCAACTTGCATTTACAATTTTTATAAGTTTTCAGACAGTTGCATCAACACAATTACTCTACAGTGTTTGAATTTGGCCTCTTAACATTTTGTACAACAAATGAAGAAAAAACAATGGTCTTTTATACATTTTTATGATTTGCTTGGCTTTTGGCTTTTATTGTACCATATTTTCTCTTTTATGAACGGTTAATAATCTGAACAACATATTAATCTTCAATTACTGACCTTTTTATTAGATTCTGATACCAAACCTTTTTACATGATTTATCGCCAGTCACAACATCAATACAATTCTGAGGTTAAACTTCTAAAACATTTTTTAGTGAGAAGTCTAAATAGCTAAGCTGCTTTCATTGCCAACAAGCATTCATTTAAATAACTCATACAATATTGCTTTCCTTGATACTATTTGCCACACTTTGATAGCACAACAGAGAAAATCTGTGGTGGTTTTACTTAATTTACAGAATAAAAAAGGCAATTTATCTGTTTGTTAAATGGAATTCAGAGAGAAAAGAAAAAATATTCAACATGCATACATTTCTGTCTTTTTAATTTTGTGATAATGTTATGTTTATATGTAGGGGTTTGTTTGTTCATTTGAATGTCTTGTTGTGGAGTACTCAATGTGTTTTTTTAAATTGCAGTTTAAACGATATTCCAATTTAAAAAAAAATGTCCTTTTGTTCTTGAAGCTGCAACAAGAGCATTGCCATTCTACAAGTAGGTATAGCACTACAGCTTTTGTTTCAAGAAATGAGTGCTCTCCATCAAATGTGGCGGCACAGATGGTGCAATAGCATTTCAATATTTATGATCAGGTGTTTTCCATCAGTTCAGACCAGAATCTAGTAATAGGTCAAACAGTGCTTTGACAGTCAAAAAGTGGAAAAAAGGTTTAATATGTAAAAATAAAATAAAAACAATGTGCTCAACTAAGTTTATATGCAATACTTACACAAAAAGATAGAAGGTTTGGTAAATTAAAATCAGTCAATAGAGTTAAGGGTGTGTTTTACTTGAAGAAGTTGCTAGCTTAAATGAGATGAGGTCGTTAATCAGATTTATGCATGTTGTTCTGCAAAAAGCCCCTTACTGACTACCTGTTCAATTGGTTTATGGAGACAAGTTATTTTTGAGAAGCCTATGAGAGAACTGAGTTTGTTGCAATTATAAATCTGTAAATTCCAATTCCAATTCCATTAAAACAGAAGGCAGAAATTCCTCTACAGACAACCTCTGCCTGAGCGGTGCCATTAGCTGTAACTTGGCTCAAACAAAAATAGTACAGATGAGTTTATCACAAATCAATATTAACAGCAGCATGGATCGTCTTTTTTTTCTTTTGTTAATGTTTTAAAGGAAGTTATAATATGAAATAAAAATATTTTTTCACCTACATTACTTTCCAGTTTGGAACACAACATGACTGTCGTGTTGTGATAATTTTTTTTAAAAGTGTCTTTGTTATTTTCTGTACAAATTTGATGACTTAAAATGGAGGCACTGTAGAACAGAACAAAAGGTAGTTCCAAAAGCTTTGCCCTACATACATTTGCCTGTTTTTCTTTAGCTGGACTACCATTAACCACATTTATTTAGGCATTCTAAATGCTCAATGCTCAATGAAACTCATTTTATTATTTGGAAAGAAACTATATGTGTGTCTAAACCAAAACTTTCAACAACCCATGAACTTAAGGAAGCTACAAGTGGCATACGCATAGGACTTCAGGATCAGGTTGACTAATGTCACTTTTAACACCTTATTTCTGGGCCATCTGACTTAAACAGCTGTCTTCTATGACGGAGTAATAGGGCCACACATGAAGAAAAAAAAATAGTTTTGCCATGTCGACATTAAACTCGTCATTTCAGGAATACAGTAGAAATGTCATGACGGCTTTAATCTCGACGTGTCGACATTAAACTCGACACAGTTACAACATAACCTCTCTGTATTGTATGCAGATGTAACCATCGATATCCTTGCATCTGGCCATTTCCAGCAATTTCAATATGCGAGAATGCGGCCACTTCTTCCAAATTTGTATGATTTCTCCTTCGGAACAGACGAAGTTTTCGGCACAACCTTTTCAGCGTCCTTACACTAATCACAAACACTGTGGTTCTGCACTAAAACAGCGATGATTTCCTTATTGATAAACCCGATTCTGCAGTACAGTTTGACCAAATCATCCACACAAGGCATTGTGCTCTCTCTCCAAACTATTTTGAACTAATTTCAAGTTTATTCTCGAAATGTTGAGTTTAGTGTTGACATGGCGATTCTTCTGTTGACAGGATCTCAAACCACAGCAAAATTACTCAACCTCAGAAATATATTTTGCCAGTGTTCTTCCTTTTTGTGGCAGGAATACATTTTATTTAACTTTCTCGTAAAAATAATTTATGTTATTTAACCTAATGGTCAAATTTATTAATGTGAAATATATGTTCACTATTAAATATGGTGATAGCAAATATCTTGTTAGAAACAAAAATACATTCAGATTACATTGTTTTAAAAAAATGAAGGATGATCACATTTTTGATTGAAACTGCACCTTGCATGGACTAATTCATCATGCACTCACAAATGAAATAAGTTGATGTTTAGCACATAGTTACTAAAACACATTAACAGATTAAAAGGTATTTACAGGATTGACCGGATGGTTATATTGGTTTAAAACAACACAGTTGAAATCGTTGCACAGTTGTTAACAGGAATGGAAAACATAATTTTTTACTGAGACATACAAACTACTTTTGTTGATTTTTTTTATAATTTTGATCAACTCTGACTTCAATTTTACAATCAATAAACAACATCATAAAAAAAGTAATGATTGCAGGTAATTTGGTGCTTTCACCGGTAATGTTTGTGTTGTCTCTTGAAGCATAACAGATAATGGAGGTGGAACTGCAGGGGATGCACAATATAACATTACAGATTCTTCACACCTCTTTCAAAACACAAATAATTGAGCTCTTTAAAGGTACTAAAATGAAATCAAGGGACTGCTGCTATTATGTAACTATGGATTTCTGTGCATCAGCCCACACAGACAAACACACTAATCATTTGTCACATGAACAACAGAATATCACAGTATGAAGTACCAATGGTGGTTTGAAGGGGGGAGTTATGCACATAATGATCATTTAGCCACTGAGTTGTAGCTTAAAGGTAATTCAGGGCATGCCTGAATGCTAATTCATAAAGGCCACAAGAGAGGGGTTTATTTTCAGTGGTGGCAAAATGTTTTTGCAGCCTTCCACAATTGGAATGGTATCTTGACAACTTGTTTTGCCTCCAGTAATTCTCTTAAATTGTCCTTTTGGAATACAGCCCAAGCCCAGTTTAGACTGTAGTACATTAAAACCGTGCTTTGACCCTGGCACAGTTTCAGGTTGGGCAATAGCTAATCATTTTAAGTGCTTAAGAGAGCTCCAAGTAACATGACAAAGCCACGTTTGTCGAGGGCTGCTGGTTTACAAAAGCACTGCTTTCAGCTGTCAATTCATATTCATAGGTTTTTGCAACAAGACATGAGTCTGTTAATTAAATAATATTTTCATGTTAATTTTTTTTGTTCAACTGCTTAGACTGATAAAATGAAGTTCATGGACAAAACCAGAAAATCTAAAAAAAGGGGATATTTTTCATTTCATATTTGAAAGTCACCCGTAACTGACAGTTCATACTGAAGTGTCTGATTACACCAATATATCTGAGACAGGTGAAAATAAAACTAATAAAATCATGTCAGGACTCAGTCTGGCTATCAAAAGGAACACCATGGAAAGAAGTCTTTTAAGTTGCAGTTGGTAAAGTAAAAAAAAAGAAACAGCACTGGGTTTCATTATACCATTTATCTAATAAAGGTTGATACATACTTTGTGCTTGGGATACATATGAATAGCCTACATAAATAAGTGTTCTCAAATATATGACCTATTATTACAGTAATTCTGCTTCAACTTATCAGATGGAATAACATCACAAAAATTAGATTAGATTTACTGACTAGTTTGAGAAAAATCTATCCAATTAAATTCTTTATGAATAGAGGAGTGCATTAAACCATTCTAAACTACATTTCTACAGTCAATCTAAATCATGTATATTGTCTTTGGTTGTATATTTTTATATTTACTAACCTTACTTTAATAAGACAAGTTACTTACAAGTCAGATGCTTTCTGGGTGTACTCTCCTGTTCTGGTTCTTAAACATGCTATTTGTAAGCACACAGAGTTTTGAAAGAAAGAGGGCAAACAATCTGTGAACTCAGCTGAAACACTGTTTGTGCATATGGGACTTTCCGTGCTGTGTTTAGGAGCCAGAGTGTTCAGCTCAGCTGAGCTGCTGGTTTAAAGAAAACAAGGAAAGATGAACTCTGCTTGGTGTGCTGCTTTGTGTGTATTTGTGTGTCTAGTGGTTTTCTCTAGCAAGAGCCAGACGATTGCAGATTTTTTTTCTGCTCAGTTCAGGGGTGAAAGTGTCTCCAGTGATTGCAATTATAAGGATGGTTTTTAACACAAATATTTTTGTTAACTGAAGCACATCCTCTTGATATTCGTAACGTGTGATGTTCGATTTACCAGTGAGCCAATGAGCACAGATTGTTGTGTACTGATTGTTCTTTGTCTCTAAAATATCTTATACAACACCAACCAAAATTAGAGACCTGGTAAAGATTCATTGGAATCCTTATTTTCTGCTCAGAAAGGTGTAGAAATCAAACAGTTAATCCTTAACCTTTAATCAGAGGGATTCAATTTAAACATTAATCAGCCGTATCACCGCCAGTAGCACTTCTGATGTTAATAAAATGTAAAACTTTTCCCTTGGCTAACACTACTTGTTTACAAAAGATTTGGCTATTCAGACTGATTTTCTAATAGTAGAAAGATATCTTGTATGCCAATAATGTGTGATCTCCATATGTTTTGAATGTCATCTTGCTGAAATAACTCAGGCATGGTCATAAGTGTGTGTGTGTGTGTGTATATATATATATATATATATATATATATATATATATATATATATATATATATATACTTCTATTGAAATAGTGTAATCACAAAATAACATAATGGACAGAACAAACACATTCCCAAATATATATAAATGTTTTTTTCAAAGTAAAACACCAGAAAAACAATACTAATGGTGCGTTCAGACCGCAAGCTTTATCAGCGTCAAACAACGATCCTCTGATTGGTTGCCGTCAAGAGCGTTAAGACCATCAAATTTCAACTAGCTGAACTTCTGCGTTGCTAGCGTTATGCGCTTTGAAACTTGAAACGCAGGAAAAGCTTGAAAAGTTGACAGGGATGCAGAGACTGCGACCCTCCTCTGACTGCCTAAACCATAGACTTGCTGCTGCTGACGCTGCCGATTGGGGCGGTGTAAACGTATCATAAGGCAAATTTCGGTGTGTTTTTTTTCATCTAGAAAACTAAAAATCGCCTTTATTAAAGACTGACAAATCAAAGACTTAGTTTTACCTACTGTATACTGCTATTAATGCAGAACAATCTAGTGCCAGCTTGAAATGTCCTAGGCTATGTAGTTTTTTAACTAGATCAGATTAAAGACGCTCAAGAGAGACAAGAATTATGTGTAATTGCCCTTTTTCTGTCGATATGTGTTCCCCCCTCGAGGTTTTTTTCCGGCTCCAACCACAGGCAAGGCGGCTGCTGCTCGAAAATGTTTAACCGAAGGATCACGTTAGGTTTAGGGACTGGTTCCAGAACAGTAGGATTAGGAAAATAGTCAAGTTATAGTTAGGTAATGCTCCTCCAATGTTAGGCTAAGAAAATGACTTAGGGTTAGGCAATTGTTCTTAAATGTTAGGATTAGTAGGAAATCAACCGGTCAGCCAATTGGAAACGACAAAGGTGGAACCTTGCCCCACAACAGATTAAATTGGAGTACTGTAGGTGGAGCAGAAACACATCTTGAAGGGGGAACACATACCGACGTAACACCCTTTAGCCATTTGCCTAATGGGAAGATAGAAACCTGAAACCAACTTCACATTCATTAAGAAACATGACAAACTTAACAAAGTTATTTTATCAGCCAAGCAAGCACTTTTCAGGTCCTCATATTTACTCTGATAATAATGTCAGCTTATTCTAGTCTTCAACTTTATCTAATTAAAACGAATTGTCCAAGTGAATTTATCTTTGACAGAATATTGAAGTTTATCTGCCTCTCGCTCTCCCCATGAAAAGATGCCTCACATTTTTGCTCTTGGTTTTTTGTTGTTGTTGTAATATATCAAATGGGTATACATCTTTTCTGCTTTTTCTCTTAGCTGTGAACAGTTTCTACATTTCATCATAACGTGATCAGCTGTTGCCTTCCCAGGAGCTTCTTCAAACAGTAGTTAGTGTTACATGTCAATAAGGCGAATGATTGGTTCTCTTCTCAGCCAGTCCCGCCTGTTCTATGTCTTGGGCGTTTTCTTTTGTCTGGTCCTTGCTTCTTTTGGTCATCTGATTGGATTTTCCTCATTGTTGATTTTTTGATTCTTCGACGAAAATGTCGATCAATTTAGTCATCGTCTTTGTCTTTATGCCTTTTTTTTTTGTTTGGTTTTTGTGTGAAAATGAATATATTTGTGACAAAAATAATGACGAAAATATTTAATCAACAAAACTAACACTGATGCCGAGGATGTTGTGAAAATGCTGAAACCTCTAAAAACAGCCAACACTGCACTCAGTGATGAACCCCACTGTCTCCCTCATACTTCCCCTGAAGCACATGATTGAGAAGAGCACGGAACATAACAAAAAAAACTCAGTTACAGGGACTCCTATGAAGATCGTTATTTGGAGCAATCTGTCTGGAAGATATGCCCAAGAATATGATTACCTGCTGGAGTGCATTGCGGTTGACTCCAGATTTCGCCCCCTCCCTCACCTACAGGAAAACTAGCTTCAGCCAGTGTTCCACACCTGAAGGAGAAAGCTGTGGAGCTACATTACCAGGTATTAACCATTTTCCTTTTTTTCATATCTGTAATGCTGCAAAATGTTATTAATTAACAATTAGTAGGCTAATCCATATTTAGCTAAATTAAATGCAAAAACATATGCTATTTTTTGCCTGTTTTGCTTTTATTGAGATATTGATGTGTAAACATTTTTTTTGTGTTTTACTGCTGTTAATACACCAGTTTAGGTGTGGCGAACACAAGTGATGGAAGAGCAGAACAGAGTGCTTCAACACCTGTAGCAGATAAGCTTGCTGAGCTTAGAGACAAAGCCATGCCACAGCCCCCTACTCCCAACCAGCCTTAGAAGATCTTCTAGATAGGGCTTTTGTGGCATCTGCACAGGCAGCTCCAGGCAACCACATTAATGGGGTTGAGACATAAATCTCCAGGTACAGAAGTGAAGCACCAATACCTCTTACAAGCTCTCCACTCAAGTGGTGGAAGGAGAATGGTAGGACCTACCCATTGCTTTCTCCTCTTGCAAAAGCATGCCTCACCACACCAGCCACTTCTGTACCAAGTGAATGTGTCTCCTCAATGGAAGGGGACATTGTGACTTTATCACAGCTTTCACCTGAAAATGTTGACATGCTCCTGTTTCTGTAAAAAATAAAAATTTTACTAACACTGTATAACAATAAGCTATAAAGTCCTGTCTATAAGCCAAGTTCAATTTGATGCAAGGACATAAATGCAGATGACATTCTAAAAAAAAAAGTTTTTGATCATAAAAAGATTTTTTGTCTTTTCCTATCATCTATAATTACTGCTATTAGTTTGTTCAGTGTTAAGTTTTGTTAGTAAGACAACAGAAAGTTACAATTTGAAACAAGGACAAAAGGGCAATTGTGAAATAAAAATAAAAATATTTGGCCATTAAATAGTTTAAATTCATTTTGTTGTTTTTTGTTCATTTTGTTGTGAAAGGTCATAAAAAATCGGAATCGTGATCTTGAAATAGAGAATTGAGTCGAATTGTGACTTGAGTGAAAAATATAGTTTTTTATAAATATATATATATACATACAGAGTGAAAACAGAGCAATAAAATAACCTCTCCTGTGACATGATGATGTATGATGACCATCCAAAAGTTTACTTTAACATCATCCATCATCACCAACATCAACAGCTGATGGTACCTTCTGTTCATGTCAAAATCAGCCTAACCTATCACAGCTCCAGTTGTTTTAAAGTTTTAAATCATTTCTCTGTATAGATATGGGGAAGTTTTGGCTTTAGCTCTTTTCTGTGTCAGTTTAATTACTAAATAAGATATGTCTGCATTGTGTTTTCAGACATTGTGTTAATTAGGCCACAACTGTGAAGTGTTGCGAAGGCCTATTGTATATGTACTGTTTCTTATTATTCCGTTCCATAATGAAATGGCATTTTGGAGGCCCAAATATATACAATACAAAACACACAATTTAGTATTTCAATTGAATTTAAAAGGGGTGTCTATGGCATCCCCTAAACATTATCTGTCCCAGATTTTTAACATAGAAAGTTGAAACTTGGTACACTGTTAGAACTCTTCCAGACAAACAAAAAAACCTCCTAACATCATAGTTCTAGATGCACACGAAGTCGGACATTTTGGTTCAAATTTTCATTTTTTTCCTTTCACACTTGTGAAACACTTACTTTGACGAACTCCTCCTAGAGATTTTGACTAATTGGCTTATGAATTGGTCAAGATGGCCTTCAGGCAAAGAGGATCTAAAGTTATCAAAAGGCTGAGTTTTCGTGCATGCTGAAGTGGTGGAGCCAGGCCTCAAACTTGGACTAAATTCCTAAAACATAAAAGCTGTTATATCACCTATACAGAAAGACAGAAAGAAATGGTCAGAGGTCAGAGTGGGGCTAAGCTGCAAGGGCCATTAGAGGCTACTTGCAACTTTAATTCAGTTTGTAATTTTTGTTTCTCTGTCTGCATATCAAGCCCCTCTCTCATGCATGTCTCTCAGACTGTGGGCTCCTTCAGATCCTGTTCCTCCCTCACCCTACAAACAATCGAAGCCAGCTTTGGGTGGTCAAGCTGTTGGGACCTGTTGATTGGCTCCCTGTCCCTTTAAGCCAAATTTTTATTGACCGGAATGGTGCAGCTTGGTGCGGTCCGGTTGGTTTCCAAATATTTATCTTCGCTGCACGGAGCCCACTCATTAATGCTGCAGTAAGGTTTTTGTAAAGAAAGAAACCAAAACCAACCCTGATTTGCTGTCTTCACTTATTTTTTACATGTTATTGCATCACAATTCTTACTGCACTAGTATGACGGTGTGATACCACCCTGCCCACCCAGCGAGATTCCAGTTGGAAGTGGAAATACTTTCCTGAATATGCCAGACCTAAAATAGCAGACTTGACTAGACCAAGCTGCACCCTTCTGCTCAGTGGAAACTAGGCTTAAAAGACCATCAGCCTCACCTGCAGTTTGGGGTAGCAGCTTGCAACCGTGCGGATTCTCCCATTCTGCTCTGTTCTGCTCATGCTTTGATTTCTTTGCTCTTTGTTTCTGATTAGCTTTTGCTTTGTTTCTGTTAGAACATATTGTGGTGCTGTACTATGGTTAGCTTTTGCCTGTGTTATCTTTTAGTTATTTAGTTTTGGATAACACCTTCTGCTAGGAGACAGCATTACGTGAAGGCTTTCTTCTCTTTCTCATTTTGAAGAATGGCTATGAGAAATGTGCCTCTGGGACACATTATATGTTTACTCAAGGGAAACAAGACATCACAGGGTTCTGAGTAAATATTTCTACACACTAATTGCCTTTAAAAAAGATAGCATATATTACAAAAAAAAATTCACATCATATTTATTTTCTTGGAATAGTTAGGGGTCTTAATATTTTTCGAAAAAGAGGGAGAAAAAGGCTTGTGCTCAGAATTGATGTGGGATCTTTTCCCCTTACAATCATAATCATACCGATTCTAAAAATTTAAACAGATCTGAGTAATGCAATTTAATATCCTCTTGATATTTTTTTATGTTGCTGATATAAACTCAATGTTAAAATCAACTGAACTATAGTTCCTATAGACGATGTTTCTTGTTTCACCACAATGCTGGGGATATTGTATCAAGAAAGTAAGCTCCTTTCTCCACAGCAAGACATTCATCATTAATATTCTTTTTACTAATTTAAATAAATCAATGTAATACAGTGTGACTTTGTATCTTAAAAGAGAATCACAGATTTTGACTCATTTTCGCTGCATCATTGGGGCTTGCTTTTGTGATTTATCTCTCAACATTATATGGGAGATCAAAAAAAACACAGAGGGAAAGAAAGCAGCTTGAGCTGGGAGGTCGGAAGGATGACAACTGCACAGACTTTGCCCACGCAAGTCTGATATCTTGAAACATAAAGAGTACTTTCAAAACCAACACCATAGCAACACTCCTGCTTCTGCTTACCTGTTCTTCCCACACATGCCTCAGTCGCTCTAATCCAAAACATAATCATTCATGCAATGTTAATATACAACTGCATTTAAGGGGGGGAAGTATGGGTAACACAGCAGAGGAGAGTATCGAATGACTTTTTATTGTGTAACATGGGTTGTTGGTTGATATTTTAAGTTGAATGCCTTCATTCAGTCCTGAAATTGCTGTGGGACTTTATAAAAAGAAACTGTAAAGATTGATACTATGGGGCTAAAAAATAAATATTTGAATGCAATGATCCTGACTTTTAATCTCTATTACAGCAAAGCACATCTCCTGTGGCTTGAGATATGATTATTAATAGCCATATTGCCATCATTAGGAAACTTTCCTTAATTACTGAGCAGCTCAGGAGCCTGAAGCCACTTTCAACAAGCGCAACATAAACATATTTTTCTGCAGCTCTGTAGGGGTGGGAAGTGTTAATATCAGTCGCATAAATATTGCCATTTACCTGACGGCAATTTAACACACAGTACATCTTGAAGTTTAATCTCGGTACTTTTAAATCATAAAATATCAGCAACAACATAGCCAGAACGAAGTCAAACCCATGGCTTTATTTTAGCAGTGGTTGTTAGCTCTCTGAGTAAATATGAATTGAACAGTGACTCATTCAAATCCTTCATTTACATGCTGTTTTCATTAGGGTTTTTTAGTCGATCAATCCAACAATTTTCATTCCTCTCTAATTAGAGCTTGGTTTACGCAAGGCAGAAACAACTAAACCTTTTTTTAGATTTATATTAGAAGTCTAAAAAGAATTAAACAATCATTCACCATCAAGCCGCTGCACTTTTCCCTGGGACAATGGATGTAAATGGACTTATGATGATGAACAGGTGGTGTCAAAGTTATCTTTTAAAGAGCATAAAATAATTACAATCATTAGATCTGCTAACATCACATTTTTTTTCCTTTTTCCTTTGATGTCCCAGATGTTGCAATAACCTGTCAAAAGGTCTGCTTTGTTGCTGGGCTTTTATGTTTTTTGGACCACGACATTGCAGAACTTCACAGATCCAAATGACAGCAGGCTCCAATTTATAAAGCTCACCTGTACCTTCACATGATGAGATGGTTGTTCCTGTCCTTTTCCACAAAGGAAATTAAGTTCTCTCAGCTTGTCCTACCCTGCAGCCTGTATTTGACAAGGTACTAGCTCAGTATCTATGACTTAGTCCAACATTTATGATGAAAATGTATCAACCTAAAACATATTAGGTTTGACTTTTCTGCTTTCTATGAGGTTGTGATGTTTTTTTGGAAAACATACAATATTTGAGGCTGAATGTACAGAAATACTGAATGTTTTCTCCATGCTATGGAAGGAAAAAGGGTTATAGGGGAACAGCTTTTTTCTTGAATATCCAGAATAAATATCCCTCTTTAACAAATTCTTCCACTCTAGGCAATTTAAATTTAATAAATGCAAATGCATTATTGTCATTTTTGCTTTGCTTTTGTAAACTGATCAGTGTTTCTGAGAAATCCTAATACATAAATTATGACTACTTCCTCAGAGTCACACTTCAAATTGGGTAAGACAAGGGATAATGCCATTCAATTAAAATAGATGTATTTTGATCTTGACCTTTCAAAGTCAGGAGCCGACTACAAGAAAACAATCAAATTGCTTAAGCTCACCCACCTACAGTTTGAGTATTGATTAAAAATTTGTAATAACTGTAACTTTGACAAACAAGACTGGATAAGAACCCTAAATTATCTTGCCACTAGTGCAGTGACATTAATATTGTTGGAAGAAAGAAAAACCCAACTGCATTCAAATGTTGCACATTGGGGTCACTAAAACTTCATAACAAAGACAACGCACTATATACATGCCTATTATTTATTTTCCAAATACAATGAGAATATAAAGACACAATCTGTAACTTTGTAGATATTTGCCCACTGTCGCCCTGTCAAGGCTTGCTGCGTAACATCACTGTTGTAAAAAAAATAATCTGAATGAAGTGTACTGATGGATTTACAAGCTCGCCGGCCAAAACAAAAAAACATCAACTAATGGCGTATCAGTTGGTAAACAGTCAAACAGTTCTGCCGGTACTGTATCACATCATCATGCCCAAATAACCCTGGAGCAAACATTTATTACTTGCCAATCCAGTAGCAACATGGCCAGTTCAGCATCCATAAAATCCTGTTGTATCTCTAAGTTATTACACTGGCTAATCCTACTTTGAACTAAAACGAGCAACAGTTTGACAAAAAAGATCTTTCACAGGAGTGGGGTAAATACATTTTTTTCTAACCTGTTTTCTTCCAGCATACTGCTCTCTGAAGCAGCAGAAGGATCTGTGGGAGGTGCACTGTTATTGAGGGTGACGTAACATGGGAACAGCCTGGACATGAGCAGCAACGTCCAGCTCTGCAACTCAGCATGCTGCAGCTTTCGTTACCCCCGATTCACACCGGGCCCAGAAAGGATGCACAACGGTACGAATCATTATAACGACCCTGCTCCAGCAGCTTTCAGCTCTAGCATCTTTCAGCTGCTCTTGCAGCCCAGTTACTTTTCTGGCTCACCTCCACGGCTCATAACGGGCGTATCTGAATAAGAATCAGAATCAGAATCAGCTTTAATCGCCAAGTATGACACATACAAGTATGATGCATACAAGGAATTTACAGATACAGTACAACCTGTCCAAGATCATTACAAACAACAACAACAACAAACATATCCAGGTCACTGTTGGGCATGCAGCCACCGAGCGGCGCTCCCGTTTATGAAACATAGAGAAGTAAACATCTGGTAGGGGAGGGTTCCACGGTGAGGGGGAAAAAGCGCTCAACTGTGTTGTGGGTCCGTACAGCACTCACAACGCAGGTGATAGAAAAAACCACACCAAAAAACATTTAAGCACATATTCAGACATTAACAATGACACATCAGGAAGGATGGGCAGGTATGAGCTCCAGTCCACAAGTTAACGCGCTGCCATCGAGGCGCGCTGTTATCCAGCTTCATGTTGCAGGAGAGAAAATGAGGAGACAGCGAGACGGTGTGTGCGAATGTGAGTGTGTGTAACCATGTCAGTGTGTGCGTCAGTAGATGCACGTGTACGGGGGAGAGGAGACTCTGTTGATATTCTTCTCAGGGACATTTGATAAGAACCAGGTTGAAGGTCTTCATGGGAGCCAAAATATAAATTGTTTGGATTTCAGGGAGAGATCAAATATTCCTCTCTGTCCCTTCAATCTGTCAGTGGTTTCTTTTTTAGTCTAATTCAGCCAAATTGTAGTTCAAATTAAAGTTCCAAATCCAAATTAATTCCCAGATTAATAGTTCCAAATCCAATTAATTTCCAGTTGCCCCAATCCGCACCGACAGTTTCTCCAAGTCCGATGACAAATTGCGGATGAGTCCCAGAGCGCCGGCCAGATCGCCTCTTACAGCGTCTGTTCTGCGTCCCAGCTCCCCCAGCATTTGGTTCTGAGTCCCATCAGTACGAATCAACGCATCCAGCTGTTCCTTCAGCCGTCCAATCGCTTCCAGAACAGTGACCAATCTCGACCGTGTTTCAGATCTTTGTTGCTCCATTTTTCGGTAGTTCCAGTAACTGCCCATTCCAATCAGCAGAAACCCGATCACCATGATTGCGAATAGATATATATCTTCAGCATCCTCTTGGGAGAGTATTGACAGACACAGGGGCTGAAACTTTGTCCAAGCGTCCAGCACGTAGCCCGCCGGATACGTCTCCGCAGGACACCCCGGTTGACCCTTGCCGGTGCTTCGTAGAGTTGAGTAGATTTTATCAATAGCATTCAGAGACCAGCTGACCATTTCCATCTTCGCTTATTCAGTTTGGTTTCGGAGAAAATTGCCAAAAGATATTCCAGATAGAGGCACAGGAGACAGAGAGCTGTGGGATAAGACACAGGAGAAGGAGGGAGGGAAAAAAACGACCGTCCTCGCTGAGAGCTGAGCAGAATGTTTACCAGGTGTGAATCAGGGGTTAAGTCTTCTCCAGCCATAAAGCTCCATGAGCTTTCAGCTCTTGCAGCGAGGTTTATTTTTCTTACTTTTTCTGATAGATTCTTCTTTGGTTACTTTGGTGGATCTGCCATGGCTCAAGTCTGAAAACCGCGCTTTTATTTACAGTATATCATGAGGTAGAGCATAGCAAACTCAGTCAGCTACTCACTACTACTAAGCCACTACTTCAGCTAACTCCCTAAGCCTGCGTTCACACCGCACACTTTGACAGTGCCAGAAAATAGCTCTGAAATTTATCAATCTGAAGCGTATACATTTCATTTTTCTTTACGTGTTCTTTCTGGCAATGTGGCACTCAGAATTGGTGTCTGAATACCAAGCAAAAGCCCAACAGCTTTGATATAGTACTCCGTGGTTGTTGGTTTTCAGAGTATCATCAAGTAATCGAGTATCATCCTTGCTAATGGGGGAGATCTTGCAATGTGGAAACTAGTTATATAAACATTAATCCTAACAGTGTAATATAATATGAATCTGCCTTCTACAAGGTGAAGAAAATAAACAGCAAAAACAACCATTAAAATGGAGCAACAAATAACAAAACAAACCAAATATGAAGAACTACACATTCATTTCACACAAAATGGGTATATAAATACAACAATAATGTCACTGAAAAGCTCTAGGCACCAATTATCTATTGATGATAACCTCAGCCCAAGAATATGTCTGTAGATACTGATGTCCCCATATTTACGCTTTGCCCATGCGACTGTTTGATAGCTGGTGTAAGGAGCCATTAAGCCGTCCAATTGGAATCCACAAAGATGAAAAGGAAGTTGGGGATTTAAATTTCCAGAGCCCCACAGAACCCAGGAGCCACAGGCGGACTAATGCAGGGCTGACCAAAAATGCCCAAGAGAGGAACAGAGAGAAGCCCCAGGGAAAAATCCAGCAGCTACAATGCTGGGGCCCGGGAGGCCGTGAGGACGAGCCCACTCAACAGTTAAAAGCTGGCACCTCCAAACGAGGTGCCCCAACCAACCCAAGGAGGAATTCAATCTGAAACTTTGACTGCCTGACACAACGGCCCACCCACCAGGGCCAAGCCAGACTGCATATGGGTCCCCAGTCCCAGGCAAAGAGAGCCACCCTTCAGGCAGGGGCATCAGTCCCCGGCAGGGAGTGACGGAGGGAAAATAAGCCCCCACTGGATGTGGAACCAGAGATGCGCCAGACAAGTGGACAGCCAAGGACCCAACCTGACAAGTAGGCAGAGACCCACGGACACAATCATACGTACCCTCCCTCTTGTGCAAACACATTCTCACCAACACAGGAGGATACTCAAAAAAATGATGCAGTAAAGATACACTCAAACCTAGTTTATGCTTCTCCCAGTGCAAATTTGCGGTCAGAGGCAGACGTATGGATAGAGACGTTTTTCGTTAATGGTTTTCCGTTTTCTTTTTTCCTCCGCTCTCCCTTGTTTTTTCAGCATGCTCGACCAGGACAGCAGGGGGTGCTAACTTTTCATGGCGTCTTTGCCTACTATCATAGCATAGTTTCAATATTTTTTCTAGGCTTGTGAACGCATCCCCTCAAGGAGCAATGGACGATAGAAAGTACATTTTGATCATGCTGAAAAGTTTTTTACTGAAAGTGCAGCTCATAGAATACTCTAAAAATGCATGGAAACCAACACAGCAGTCTTTTTTGTTTTCCTACACCTCCTTGTGTTCAAAATCACCAAAAGAACAGATTAGATGAATTATCCTTTCAATATAAAGCATGTAGTGGCCAAACGCTGCATTAACTAGTGATTACAGCAACTATAGAGCAACGTTTTGTTGAAGCGATCTCTGGCTGAACTGATCAATCAGATGCATACATTCTCTGTTGACGGATAGTTAAAAAATGGGGCTCTACTCCATGCGTCCCTGCATAGGTGAGGGGGAGCCCTTATGTTGACGGATAATGCCGTTGCGTCAATCTGTCTCAGTCAAAACGGAGAAGCATAAACTGGCCTTCATACGTGCCATATACACTTCATGCTCCCAGGCCCAGGCACCAATGGCCTGGCAGAGCAACCTCTTCCTGTACCCGGAAGACGAACCCCTTGTCCGCTACAATGGGGACAAGTTGAACGTCAAAGCCCAATGGCAACAGCAGCCCACCACCCCAGGTCCCCGACCAGATGGCCCGATGCACCTCCCAGACCCCCAACCCTGATAGTCGGTAGCAGACTGACAACTTGCCACATTACATTGCATAAAAGTGGAAAAAAAAAATTATAATAACATAAAAATGTTTCGAAATATATGTATATTTTCTTTCGGATGTGTCAGATAAGTATTTAATAGTTTAAGGGGAGTTAAGTTGTGGTTGTGTTGTCTGATTGAGGACGTATTTCCGCCTTGGGGCGCAAGGCTCCCATTGACTGTCGTTATAAGTTGTACATGTGCAGTAGCTTGTCTTCAATACAAAAGATAGGACGCCTCGGGGCGCAAAGATTTGCGCCATGAGGGGGCGGGGCTTACATATCGTCCCCTTCCAGCTGTGGGGGGCGTCCGAAGTCAAACAACGTCACGGACATCTGTCATAAAGCGGCTGATAAACAGGTCAGACCACGGGAGTTGGAACGAAGGCATCGCTGCGTAAAAAATGTGCATTATTCAGTTAAAGTGATGTTTTCGGACTCAAATTAGTGCTAACTGATTAGCGGAAGTAGCTGTAGTGCAGGCGCGCGCTACTTCACAATAAGAGCATGTATTCCTATTGTGTAGATTGATGACTTGATAGTTTATCTGTTGAGTGTTTACATTTTTTGAAAACGGTAAATTGTGACATTTTATTAATAAATCAATATTACATTTGATTTATTTGATATTTAACACAGCTGCTGATATCCAACTGTTAAGTTTATTCATATATTTTGTTTATTTCTCCATTACCTTGCATTTGTTCTTATTTTTCATATTAGATCACACACACCATCTCCCTCCTCACATTTATATCACCCAAATCTGTATCAGCAGCTGTGTGGAAATATTAGGGGTCTTAGAGCAAAATAAAGAGCAAAATATGTATGACAGCCTTTTCTCCACCACATTTTCTCATACTCTGAAGTGGAGCTCTGGCAGGTTCTCCCAGTATGAAGAGAATGATCCCAGTCTGAGCCAGTAACTCTATAGACAGCTCAGTGTTTCCTCCTTGACAGTAGCAGTCTGTTCTAGAGAAACTGTTGAAGCATCTGACTGAAATTATTGTTGTCGTAGGATAGTCCTATTAAGAAGACGCTTAGGGTTGTCCAATACAGTATGATTAGTCATCTTTACATACAAAAATTTTTAGCCAGTTAGTTTTCCTTAGCAACTGGTTAAAAGATCAATATGTCAATGTACGAATGTATGTAGTCATTGTGTGAATATGATTGAGGAGTTAAAAACAAAATTCGACTCATCTCTATTTATAAAAAAGAGCAATGGCAATTGGATTTGTCCTTTTACTCTAAAATTTTCAGTTTTTCAGTCATATTTAGGAATGCTAATTATTCGGGATTAATTCACAGCTATCCCTTAATTAATTAGGTTAAAAAAAATTATCTTTTGACATCCCTAATAAATAGCCATCATCATAGCCCCCCCTGGAGAAAATTCCACCAGCCACCACTGGTCGGTAGTGATGACAGGGGCAAAGAAAAAAAGCCAAGTCTCTCTCCTCTGTCTCGAATGAGGTGTTGTTACGTGTTGTTCTAATGTGCATTAACATACAGCCTCAATCTATATGTTTTTAAGGCTGAAGCTTGCAAAGTGCGTGGGTGGGCCTTTCTCTGCCAGGTGTTTTAAACAACGGTGGATTGTGGCTGACTAGACAATGTTGGCGTCGGATGACATCACTGCAATGAGATGCTCTGATTGGTTGACACTCGGGACGTCAAGAGTTAGCTCAATTTCTGCGTTGCTGTCTTTTGCCAATTTGAAGCTTGGAAAGCAGCAAATGTTTCAAAAACTGCTGTGGTTAAAGCACACAAAGAACCACAGAGTCACAGTCCGGCCTTGTTTGGTAATGCAGCCTAAACTGTGTGGGGTAACTCCATCTAAGGCTAAATACCAGCATGATTTTGGTTTCACATTAACCTTTTCTAATTTTAGTAAACAGAGATAGTATAAGAATTGTGTTGCAGTTAGCCAATCAGAGGACGGAAACTTGCATGTCAATCATCTTAATGACCAAGCCCCCAAATCGTGTGGTTTCTCCCCGCCCACTAAACTGAAATACACTAAAAATAGTGAGGGGAATATGTATATTTTTTTACACAAACAGACACAGACGGCAGTCTTTCATACCAGAAAACAGGGACAAATCAATAAAAACACCAGTAAAAGAGATGTTTAAATCAACAGAAAGTGTTTAACAGACACAACACTAACCATCTCAAACTTCAGACTTATCTGGACTATAATCTGATTGTAGTTTTAAGTTTTCTTAAAATATTTTTTATGTACAAATAAATTAATATACATTTCCTGAAAGTGTAATATTTCAATAAAAGTACACTTACTTTTTGTTGTTGTTTTTTTTACTAGGCATCCCAATAAGTGATAAGGGGTCTGCAAGGATATTTCACACATTCTTGGCTTTCAAGAAACATAGAAGAATATCATTATCACCTAATTTGAATATTAAATAGATCCCTAAGTTTATTCCATATACTGTCACAGTCTATACTGGAATAATGTATCAGCAAAAGTCCCTTTCAGTATGAAGTAAATTAGGATGTGAGAAGGCTAGCACCCAGGGGCAGATAAGAACAGCCACAGCCAAACACAATGTTCCTGCTCAGTGAGCACATTAAACTGGCAGATTTTTGCAGTCTGCCTGATGAGCCCTGGACACTGCAAACACTCAAAGAAGCACAGCCTTGAACCTCTGAGCTTTTGCTGCAAGTCTCTTCGAAGCAGATTGTAAATGGAAGCAGACACCACAGAGACCCACAGAGGTACACATGAACCTCTTTAACCTCATCAGCCATTATACTCACATCCCTTACACAGAAACTGACACAGACAAACATTCTCCCACTGATTATCTGTTTAGTAGTGTAAAGAGAATCCAGTATTTGTGTTTGCAGTTGGATTTGTGTTTGGATTTATCGTGGAAAAAAGAAAGAGTCTGCAAAACTCAATTCAGCCTTATCTGTGGTGTGGGAAATGAATAAATGAAAAAGAATGGAAGTTTTGTATTGTTTTTGGATGAGTAACAGATAAGAGTTTTACATTGATCTGTTTTGTTCTGACTTTACATCTGATTCAGGGAATTATATGAGGGTGCTGTTTTCAAAACTATTGCAGTTTAACATGGCTAAATAGAATAATATGTGTCAGGTGTAGCGTTAGGCAGGCATCCATCAGGTGTGATATTTTTAGTTTCTGTTTTTTCTCTCTCAGTTTACAATTTCACTTTGCTGAAGATGCTTTGTTGTACTCACAAACAGCCTAGTCCTTGAAGTGGAAAAGAAGCTGCAATCTTCTATGTTTTATAAACGTAGAAGATGCTCTGCTTGCTTTTTTATTTTTTAGAACTGCATTCAAAATCTAGAAGATGAAAAATCTTATACTTTCAGTGAATGGTTATAGATTTAATTCTCAGGGTGACTTTTAAATAGGGATAATATTAGACTAACACTTCTCATTTTTTAAGATATCTTAATGTTTTCAAAGGTATTTTTTCTTGAGAGTTGATTTTAAAACTTTTTCCGGGTTTATATAGATCCACACTCTGAAGAGTTGATTTAACATTTCTTGAATAGTTAAATATTTAACACCAGACCAGTTCGTTCTTTAACTCACATCACAGAGTTAGAATTAACAAGAGGGATTCAAAATCAACACTGTTGGGTGTTCAATGTGAACTCAACTAACACTGTTAGGTGTTAAAATAAACCTTCAAAATAAACAATTACAAGTGTATACAGTATGTCTAGAAATTAACACTCGCTGTTGTACATATTAGGGATTGAGCAAAACCCAAATACAGTTTTCAGAAAGGAACAAGTAACATGTTTTAACAAACATTTATTTCTAACAAATAGTTTATGATTTTTTGACATCATGAGCAATAAAGAATTCTAGTGTGATACTATTCATAACGTCCTTCACTGGAGTGAAAAGTTTAACCACACTTCTCATAATCTTGCACTGCAAGGCAAAAGTTGAACTCCAGTGAACCGCTGCCTCTATGATGGTGCGCGGACAATAACCATCAAACACTGACAACATCACTCAAAGAATAACTAAGGAGCAAGGCAACATGTAGGGCCCAAACTATAATCCACAATGGATAACTTCTACAATTAACACCAACAAATTACCCATAAGTCTTTGTGGCGTACAACAAAATGTGTGTGTCATGATTCCACACTCAGCTCCTCACACTCCCTCATCACACGCACCTGTCCTCAATCTTCAGCCACTCACCTCACGTCCTTTATAACCCGTCACCTCCCTTCAGTCAGCGCCGGATCATTACAGGACTTAACTCCAGATCTACCACTGTGTGTTTCTCCTGCTGTCTTCATTCTCGCCATCCTCCACCAATAAAGAACTCTGCACCTTGCTTCTGCGTCTGGGTCCATATATGCAGGCACACAGCCTGACAGGATGGGCTCTGGGTGGAGCTTACTCATGTCTGGAAGGAGTTCAAATTCACTCTGAACTGGCACTCTTCATTCATTTAACACCAAGATATAACACTTGACTTTGAATTTCAATGATGGAGGTGTATTTAACTCTGATCTGAGTTAAATTAACACCAGTGTGATCAATTCAGATAAATAACTCATGATTAGAATTTTACACTGAAAAGGTTGAAATTACTCTGTTTGTATTAAAATAAACTCAGTTTTTTACTCTGATAATTCATCTCCCCAATTTTTGCTGTATAGGAACAACAGCCCTTGATTATATTCAGATAAGCTTCTCATCCAAAGGTTTGACAAATCAAGATTCCGAATGTCTCCCCCAAAAATAATGCTAGGAGCCATAAAGGTTACTTGTCAGAGAAGGAAAAAAGAAAAGGCATAACTATGAACAAGAAGCATCAAGATGTGTGAACTCGACTCTAGGATCAAAATTGGCAGTTTGCCAACCTGATCAACTGAGAAATATCAATTGTTGTGTTTGTTGTCAACATCCCTTGCTACTTATCTGCATAATTTATAAAAAAAATGTATCTGCTGTAATCTGAAAAGCCTCTGTTTTGTCCACATGCACAAAAGTCGCACAGAAGATAATTATGTGTGACTCCTGAAGAGACTATCTCCTTACGAACTGTGGAACTTCCCATCAGCACTTCTGGGCAAGTAACATTTTATTCAATAACTCTAATACTTACTATTAACAACACACTACGTTATAATGGATTAAAATCCTGCAGCACTAAAGTTTGCCAGATACCATCTGGATGATCCGGAGGAGGATTGGGAGAATGTCATGCGGTCAGAGGAGGCCAAAATAGAATCTCTTTGGAAAAAACGCCACTTGTGGTATTTGGAAGGGGAAGAATGCTGAGTTGGATCCCAATAACAATTTTCTGCTAATGAGACAGGACAACTAATCTGTATGAAGGAAAGGATGAATGAGGCCATGTACCATGATATTTTGGGCTAAAACCTTCTCCATTCGAGTTATGGTCGAGTTAAAGTCACTATTTGGGTTTCTGAAACATTCATAATAACCCATTAACATGTGCAAGAAGATAGAGTTACTCATGTATACATGGAGGAGGAGAATGTGCCAGATGGCGCATACAAGACATTTCTCTACTCAAAAGACCAAGATTCCTTGTGAATTTCTTGCAAATAGAATATAGGCAGAACACAAATCAAGGTTCCTTTTGATGGGAATAAGCTGATATGCATTACATGACCAAATATTCAGGTTATAAACGGGGTTACCCAGGGATCATAGATTTTTTTTGACTATGTCCAGCCCTTCACTAACAGTGTACGCATCTTGTAAGGGCTATTTTGGGGAGTAAAGAGCATCATGAACAAAAATCTTATAGGAATGTTTTACAACACCTTGATGAATCTATACTATGAACAATGAAGATAGCTGAGAAGGCCCAACCCAGTACTAACAAGCTGTGCCAGACAAAGTGGCTAGTGGTTGTGATTAACCCAGTTTTTCTGCTTAAAAGTGGAGGGTCATGAAATGTGTCAACAAATGAAAGAGGTGGACAAATCAAAACATAACTTCTCAAAAAACCTCACAACCTCACAAAAAAAAAAAAAAAACAGCCCCTAAGGCTTTTGGAGTAAAACGCAAGTCAGTGGACTTCATTTATATTCGTAAATATCCCCCTGAACATTTGAGACATTGATTAAATACTAGTGCCTAATGTTAGAGGAAATATTATCAAGTATTTAATATTCGGTATAAATAATTTTACCTCTCATTGTTGCTTATAGACTTGAGGAGAGCAAATAAAAAAAATATGAAAGCTTTAGACCAAACCGAATTCTAACTACAAAAGTTTGCTTCTAAAGAAGGAGCTCATAGTTCACGTGTTGTGACAAAGACCAGTAATGAGGTGCAGAAGAAATGTGCTACTGTTATCCATCTTTCTGCTTGACCTTTTCTCAGGTGTGTGCAATGTATGTATCTGTAAGCCTCATGCTGCTGTAAATAATGCCAATGAGGAATCACAGCCCCGCCACTAAATGCCAGCCAGTCATCGAACACAGGCACCCGGTTTGATGAATGAATTTAGGCTGTCCCACCTACAAAGACATTGCCATGTCACTGTAAAATATTGTGCATGTTATTGTAAAAAAAAATACCCAGTTTCAAAGATCCATCACAGAACAAACTGTGAATGTCAGCCAAACGTAAGACTGGAAATTAGAGATGGTGGACTGTATATAAACGTAGAAATTGAAATATTAATTTCAAATTAGAATAAATGTTATATGCTGAAAATGCCCATTTTTACCTCCTTCCATTTGCTGACACAGCTTGTGATACATTTGAACAACTAATGGTGATAAATTATACAAAAACATAGCACAACTCAGCACAGCAACATAATAGATCTCAAACAAGGGTGTTTGCTATAGTAAATAATGCTTGCTCAGACTCCTGAAAGATAACAGATTTTATTTCCCTGGCTCAGGCCAAAATCTATCTGGTAGATTTTCCAAAATTAGGAATATAAAATGGGGATCCAAACATTCTCAATTGTATGTACCTGCTTCCATGGCTACTCTCTTAGAACGTGTTGGTGATTAAAAGGCTTTCTTGTCTGCTGATAAAGCCTCTCTCAGCTGCTCTGCCTAAAAGGACTGGGGACAGACAACAGAGGACCCTCTGATGAGATTCCTTTCAGACAGCAATACAGATGACTGAAAATCTGAGTGCCATACAGAGGCCGAAAATTAAAAGCAACAGAAGCGCATGGAAGCCACTTGTGTTGCTTTATTCAAGCACTGTTTTGAGGTTTAGTTCATGCAAGCTGAACGTCCAGACATGCCAGCTCATGTGGCAGCTCTATGTCACACCATGTTTCAGCTTTATGCGTGACACATGGATGCCAAATCTCAGCTCTTCATTCACATTATATAGAATTGTATTCAAAGCAAAGGACTACCTTTGTTAAGAAAGCAGTTCTACAAATACCCCATTATAAAAAATGTAAATCATTAACCAGCATAATTATGCCTCTGTTTGTTTGTGTGCAATTAAGTGAATTAATCAGAGCAAATTACACTTTCAAAGCAAGTTTCAGTCCTCTACATTTTTAAGTTCCTTCTTACCTCTCTAGGGATTTGAAAATGCCTAACATGTTCAATTAAAGACCAAGTCATTAAATACATTGTCACAGATGTATGGCTGTGCCAAAAGCAGCTCACTAAGCAGGTTAGCTTTGTGATGACTGGCACAAGGTTTTGAATCTGAAATTTAAACATGACATTGTTACATATGCAGAAAAATCTTTCAAGTGTAAGACAGAAACTGTATTTACTGATTTCACAAATTTAAAGAATGTTTAAATGTTGGAGTGATACCCAACAAGTATGTTAACCTGCTTTGTCCATCACAGAGAACATTTTGATGTCTGCATACCATACTTGACAGAAGCAGCATTTTAACCATACCATCAGGGCATTGTTGAATGCATTATTTCAGTTTTGATTCAAAAATTTACCAAAGTTGGCTTTTATTTCAGTGTTTTTTTACCAATGGCTTATTTCACAGTGACCCTTTTCAGATGAATTACTTCATCTGCCAGTCAGGGTCTGTGGGTGGAACATGACTGGTTCCACCCATTGGCTTAAGAAGATTTTACCGCAAGCAAAAACTTGCCAAGTCCTGAATCGGAGTTACATAAACCTCTGGTTACTGTAGCAGATCAAGTTTAGAGGAATAATTTATCTGGGGATGCCATTTTGAGTCATATTTTTGAAAGTATTTTAGGTCAAGTGACTTTTGTGCGGTTCATCATGAACAGTTATTCCTAAAATTTGTGTCATCCAGTACAACTCTGAGAATGGTGAAAGATTGTGTAAGGTTGAAAGGAAATTTTATTTCAAGTTTAAAAGTAATAAATGCTTCACATACAATATCAATGTCAACTGCCTTGAAACTCAAAGAAGAAAAAACAATGTGTTGACAAAATTAATACATCACATACAAACTTGAGAAGGAGTCCAGGTCAAATACCATGAGAGGCGGGGAAGCTGGAATCAGAGTCCAGAAACAAGCAGGGGTTTGTGCACAACAATAAATTTAGTTACTAGGGATTAAGCAGTGGTCAGTAGACAAAGGCAGGTCAGGTACACAGTCAGACATGAACACTTGAAGGCTGTGACAGGTAGTAGCAGCACTGAAGGGCTGTAGGGCAGGAGTTTAAGTAGGCAGCAGGCCAGTTGGGACCAATCAGCTAATTAGCAGGCAGGTGATGGGTGATAAGCAGAATAAAACATGATTAAAACAGGGCAGAGTAGGACAGAAGTATTTGCTCCTACCCCCAAGAATACATTATTTCAAATCAAATATCAACAGAAAATTACATCCCTAACTTTTTGTATCTACTTTCTTGAAGTTAACAAAAAAGTAGTCAAGGAGAAAAAAAAGGAATCATTCATTTTCTTTTTACATAGTTACTGAATAAATTCTCTTCATACAATTTCTTATAGTTTTCCAATGTACTGCAGCTTTACAAATGTTCCTCTAAATCATTCCAGAGATGCACTCCATGATGAATAATAAACATATTATTTAAGGTAGCTTTATAGCTTGTTTCTTGAAATTCTCTCATATTATGTTTGCCGCCTCCATTACAAAACATTCTTTGAATATCTTTGGAAGTCAGTCATTTTGTACATAATTTGTAGTGATTTGAATTTAATCAAATCAAAAATTTTTACCATTTCTTATTTTATAAACAATGGCTTGGTATGGTCTCTATATCCTGCACTATTTATTATTCATACTGCACTCTTTTGAAAAATATATACTGAATTAAAATGTGTTTTATGTGTTACCTAATATTTCAACTCCATAACTAATATAAGGCAAAAGTAATGTACAATAAACAGTCCAAAGAGCCTTTTTATTAAGCAAATGCTTAGATTTCCCCATTACTGCAATGCATTTAGCAATTTTACTTTTAACATAAGCCAAATATGGTTTCCAGCCTAATTTACGATCAAGAAAGATAGCAAGAAAATAAAATGTATCAACATGTTCAAGAACATATTTATTTCATACTATTTTCAACTCTGTATCTGTTTTCCTATAACCAAACATCTTTTTTTTTCAAACTTAGTGACAGTTTATTAATATTAAGCCAATATTGTAATTTACCCTTTTTGATGTTTCGATCAACAACTATTGCAAGTTCTGTCGAGAAAACAGAACCAATTAAAAAAAATTTGAGATTAGACATAAGTCATTAATATGAAGTAAAAAGAGAATTGGCCCCAGCACAGATCCCTGGGGTACACCACAAGAGTGAAGAATTGTGTTCATTCAAGTGAACAAACTGTTCCCTATTAGATATATATGATTGTAACCACTGTAATGACTAACCTCTAATACCCTGTTTTTCCAACTTATTTATCAGAATTTATTATCAATTGTATCAAATGCTTTTGTTAGATCAAAAATATAGCTATTGGGTATTTTTTTACTCGATAAAGTTGATTACCATCTCTACTAAATTCATGGTACCAGTTAAGTGGAACAATTCTCTCTAAAACCGTATTGACTTTCATGGAGCGGATTATTCTTTTCGGTATAATTCTTTAGATGAACTGGAAAAAGTTTCTCCAATATTTTAGAGAACTGCAGCAAAAGTGAAATTGGTCTATGATAACTAAATATCTATCTCCATTTTTATATGTTGGGATAACTTTAGCTATCTTCACTGCACAAGGAAATGTTGCTGTGGAGAAAGACAAATTACATTTATGTTTCATGGGTTTTATCATTTTATTATATTACAGTCTTAATTAGACTCATATCCAAATTATCATAATCAAGCTATTTTATTTTATTTATTTTTGTTACTTTTAAAAACATCTTACCACCTACAGGCCTCAAAAAGAAAGAACTAGCATTTTCATTTCCATAGGCTTTTCTTGTAGTATAAATGACTTTGCAAGCTCTGGACATATTTCTACAAAGTATTGATTAAAGCTTTCCACTACTTTATGCATATTATCCGGAGTTTTATTTCTATATAAATCCCATCCCATCCATCCATCCATACATCCATCATCTTCCCCTTATCCGGGGTCGGGTAAATACTGACATACCATGTTATCTGCCTTATACTTTTCTTAAATTATTACATTCAAAACTTTCCAAAAACCTTTAATATGGATGTTATTACTCTCAAGCAAATCTCTATAATAATGCTTCTTACATTTCCTTATCATGTTAGTCAATTTATTTTCATATTTTTTGTACTTTTTTCAGCCTCACTGGTTCTACTCTATTAAGTATTTATTCTGTTTACATGCATTTAATAATCCATTTGTCCATGGATTTCATTTTTTTTTAAAGATTTGTTATACTTTGTTTTATAATTGGGCAATTCAAATTAATGCAATATTTAAAAATAGACAAAGAATTATTATATGCTAAATTTACATCTGTTTTACACATTACATTATCCCAGTTTTGGGATTCTAGGCTTCTTTTTCAGACCACATTTGGATTTAGTAGATCATAATCTTTTATATTTTAATACTTTTAAATAATAATTTTACTTTTTTTTTTTTTTTATGCCTTCCAAAAAAACCCCCACCAAAAACAGGACTTTGGTTGGTTGATCTTTTTATTTAATTTTAAAGTCTGTGGCATGGGTAGTTTTATCTTTAATCCCTCATAAAAGTAACATTTAGTCTACTATTGCATCTTTTTTATGATTTTTCTTATAGATTGATGAATCAGATGTATCAGACAATAAATAAATACATTTAGCCTTCACACAGAAAGTACTGCTAAATGGTTTTCTTAGAAAACTATTTTATTCTATTGTCGTGTTGCTGAAAAGTAGACAAAGCAGTCTCTACCTTTGTTTGTTTGTTTGTTTTTTGGTTTGCTTTTTTTTACCATCAAATGTTAGTGTTGTTAGCTTTTTGCTTTTTCACTAAAATGTTTCTGCTTTTTTGTGGATAGTATTCTTTTAATTTTTAGCCACAGGCGATGATCCATCTGTTTTACTGCAAATGTCTTTCTGACAACATCTTCTCTCATGACAAATCATGTCTCTGAAGTTGAAGTTTCGAATTATTTTTCTAATCTTGCTGACTTTAAACTCAAACTTTTCTGGATGAAAACTTTCTGATTTTGTTTTTACCCTTCCTAAAAGTAACCTTTAGGGAACTATAAACTCCCTATACATTCTTGGAAGCAGAATGATAAACTGATTGTGCACAAACCCACTGTTTCTACAGGGGGTGAACAGTTTTAACATATCTCTGTGGGTTTGAAGGTGGGAGGTGATCTCTCCAAGGGATAGCTGAACAATAGCATAGAAAACTAATGGATGCCATTTGAGATCTGCTCCTGAGGCATTGATGAAAAACATAGCTTGTCCCCTTGACCATGTGAAAAAGGAATTTTTGTTTTTAAACTTTCTCTCCTACTATTCATTTTTACTACCTTTGTAAAAGAAAAACTCAATCACTTCACTATTTCAAGGCAAGACAAAGCAATTTTATCTATTTGGCACGCTCATTTCATTCACGGTGCTTTACATCAAAGTGAAAACAGCAATAAAGCATAAAACACATACAGAACATATGACACATAAAAAACATTCATGAATAGAGGGTAAAGTAAAAACAGCCATAAAACATGAACCATAAAAAACAAGATGTCTGAAAATATTACTCCAAAGCAGTGCTAAATAGATGGGTTTGTAGCCTTGATTTTAAAGAACTCAAGGTTTTAGCAGCTTTAAAATAGTCTGAAAATTTGTTCCAGATTTGGGATGTTTCTCCATGCCTACTCCTGATTTCTAGCGATTTTAAGTAGACTGGAGACAGAGGACCTGAGCAGTCTGGGGGGTTGGTTTAGTGACAGTTGATCTTCAACCTACTTTAGGGCTAGGCCATTCAATGATTTATAAACTGGAGTATTTTGAAGTCTATTCTCTGAGCTATAGGGAGCCAGTGTAGAGACTTTCGAACTGTGGTGACGTGCTCTATTTTTCTGGTTCTACTTCAGGTTGGCCAGCTAAGATCACACATTAGTCTCATAGATTTTAAATATCCCTGTAGATTTTGGAAATCTATAGCAAGTTTTTGACTGCATATCATGCCTCTGATTATCGTCATTAATTGTTCGGAATATTCAGTTTCTCAGTGAAGCTGTTATGAACGCCTTCTGGCAATTCAAACCTAATGAGGTGCTGCATCAAAGCCTGGGCAGATAATCAGTAGCACAAATTAACACAGTTATTTGAATTAATCAGTTGATGCATTTGAGTGAGAATTTAAACAACACTATAGGGCATGGTACTTATGTTTCATTTTGATACACGTGTCAAAAGCCAATGGAACTGATTACCATTAATGAACTCATCAACCAAGCATGCTGAACTATTTATATGGCCTTAGTGCAACCCATCAATATCTCTTGACTTCAAGGACGTTAATTCCATCTTTTATTAAGCATTGTGTTTTCTTAATTAGCCATGGCTCGCCCTCATCTGGTACAATCCGCATGCGCAGACATAGATAAAGTCTGTTAACACCTAATGAAGGTCATTAGCAATGATTAATGATCACAAACAAATAAAATACCGTGAGAATAAAGAAAATATGAAGGGGTTTAATATGTCAAGTACCTCAGAGATGAGAGCAATTAGTTAAATGCATGGGGTCTAAGCAGCTAATAAAAGTCAAAAGTGAGATGATCTTTAATATTTTTTCTCTTCTAATTTGAATGTCTTTAGAGGATGGGTGTCTTGGTTTTTGAGATCTTTCAACCTATTTCATGCTGTCACACAGATTCCACTTAAATGATTTCCTAATTCTTGGCCATTTAGTTTACACCACAATATTTGGCTAATTAAAGCTATTTTTTATTATTAAAAAGGGAGATAATTGTTCATTCAAATATGGCTGGTTGGGATAAAAGGATCGCTTTTTACCCTTAATGAATTGAATAACCATTTTAAATCTTTGTTTTGCATTTACTCGGGTTAGCCATGTCTCATAAAAATAGTTTAATGATCTGACACAATCTTTAATTGGCCAAATCCTTTCATTTGTCACACTATATGTCAACTGTTTTCCAACATATTCTAATTAAGCTCTTTCTTTATTTATGCCATGACATTGAAAGAAGGTACTATATTATACTATAAGATAAAATAAAAAACTGAGGCAAATAGAGATTATGCAAACTTCACCTTGAAAAGGCTTCTTTCACAGATTTCTGCTGCGAGGCACCTATGATGACAAACAGTGTCTTGCTTTCTGATAGGTGAGCAGAATACACAAACAAAAAGCCTAAGGACAGCATAAGGTTGGAAAATTATCAAGGTTGCGACAGGTAACAGGAAAGAGAAGTTTGGCAGCCAAAGTTGAAAAGCTAGTCAAGACCAACTGAGATCCAAAAAAGTAAACATCGAGTAGAAAACTACTGAAAGTTAATCCTAACACTGAGCCTCATGATAACAAGCTCACAAAATGGACACCAGCGAAAGTACAAGTATGAAACATGAACAAAAACTAAAAGATTTTTCTGTCACCACTGAATTGTCTTTATTCTTCACTCTTCTAGCAATTGTTTATACTGAGAAAGCAAAAATTGCTGTAACTATTGAATAAATATTAGTCTTCTCATGAATGATTCCACAAGCTGAAATATTGTTTCCTTAGAAATGTACTCTAAGTTGTTGCTCTTGTAATATACCTTCAGTCAGTGTATTTTTGTTGTTTTTAAGATTTCTTCATTCATCTCTCCAAGACATTCCCAGCTGTTTTAAAGTCACCCGTACACAATTATCTTTTTATTACCGTTAGGCCTAAAGACATGGTCCCTCCACTTTAACTTAAAATTAAATTACAGTAGTTTTTGAACCCTTTCATGGTTTCCCCACATGATTTACTCTTGGCTCAGAAATCATAAGCAGTCATTTGTAATTCTGTCATTCAGTAATTGTTTACCTAATCCCTTACATGTAGATGTTTTTCATAATAATAGATTCAATTATTGAAACATTTACCCATGTGGCTTACCATCATTGACTATATATATTTTTTTTTATCTCAATCACACTGTTTTCCAAGATTTGTATTTTCATAAAAGTACTATTTTAAAACAATGTTTAGTGATCCAAACCAGGACCTTCTGTATTGCTGATTGAGGCCCATATTAACCATTAACTTGACTATGGTGCTGTTTTGGGAGATGAGTATTTTTGTGTCACCTCTGCTGCTGCTCGATATGATTTAATGTGCATGTAGTCATTTAAGAGCATTCCCACTATGAGCTGAAAGTGTTTACTGACTGAAGGATGTTCCAGTCAGAATTTGATGTGTGCATTTCTGGAGCACAGTCAGGAGAGGAGACGGAAATCGAGGTGCGCTCAAAGACTCTTTGATTTCTCTTTTCCTCTATAAAATATTTGAATCCCCCTTCTGTCAGTGACAAAATAGAATCACGGTTGCGCTGACAAGGATGTGCCAAACATGAAAAATCAAAAGCACTTGAACGCTCTAGTATACTATAATGATTTTTTTTTTGTGCATTGCATTGCATTGCATTCCTTAGCAGTTTGTTGTAGTATTGGAGTGTAGTCTCATCTAAAAATAGAACGGGATGGGAAACTGGTCAAGCATGGGATTGGTACGGCAGGATTTTTATTTTAAGTGGGTGTTCTGAAAAAAGTATCCAGAAAGCATAGCAAATTGATAGTGGAGCAATAATTAATTATTAATAAACAGCTTCCAGTGTTTTAAAAGTGGCTGTCCCCTGCTGCTCTTTCATTTCCAGAAAGTCAGCTTCACACTATTTTCACACAGTGATCTTACGAAATAAATTCAAAATACAAAAGCGAACAATGACAATATTGACTCTGTAGACAGAAGTATCACACTGGGTTTTGTATATTTAGCTAAATCACACTTTTAGTTGTTTCTAACCTGTGTTACAGTTTTCCCAGTGGTTGATCTACCAGGACATAGGATCAGCCTAAACATCAGGTTAAAGTAACTTTTGAGTTGTATCTGTAATGCAGCACAGCACTCTAGTGGCCACCAGGGTAATGTTTGAGTGTGTGTTACACAGCTAGCTTTAAGAGGGGGGTATCTGCCCACCAAAGGCATTAAACCTTGGGGGAAGTTAAGTCTTGGGACATTAATCCCAGAGCTTTTTGAGGGTTACAGTTTGTATTTAGGACTAGCGATATATAAAATAAGTGTTAGAGTAAGACTTAGTTACTAAATAACTTAATCATTAAACAGATAAGTTCCTCTGTAATATATTTCCTGGCTTTATTAAGGAGATGTGAATCATATGCTTTCCAGACATTTTTGTTAAGTAAAAATATAGTTACAATGCAAAAATGTCTGTAGATAAGAAAAAGACATTCCTCTTAAGAGTTAAACAGGCATATGCAAATTGAATGTACCAATATCTAGTGGGGGTGGTAGTGGCCAGCAACTTCTTCATACTGCAAAAAAGATATTTATGTGGGAAGATATCTTGACACACAGAATCTTTATTTGAGACAGCCAGACACAAAGACTCAGCTTTACTGTGGGAAGTGTTTATAGAATTCAGAAACCCTTAAGCGGCATCAGCTCTGTTTCTTTTCTTTGTGTCACACCAAAGCTAAACGTCTGGGCTTAGGGTTAGAACTCCAGCTAGTCACATTTTTATTGCCCAAAGGAATAAAGAAAAGAAAACATCACAAGTGTATCTCTCTGTTTTCTCTGTTAAATTTTTGAGCATGAAATTTTAGGTTATCAGATTTGAATTTAAAGGCCTACATTAATTTGTATTTCCTCCAAATAAAAGCAAACTATCTTATGAAAGTGTGAAATAGTTCAAGGCTAAAAACATGGAGTCAAAATCATGAGTACACACTCATGATTTGAACAACAGATTAAGTCAATAATCAGTACTATCTCCACATAAATCACCTCATGATAAATTAAACTACCTGTACTCTTCGTTTTCTCTGGAAACAGCAAGCACCCCTTAAGCCCTGCAGCCACTGCAGCTATTAGGATTTGACAGCAATTCATTATGCAAACCAATTCCTAAGTAATTCAAAGTGAAATATTACATGGACAAAGTGAGTTGAGACAAGGAAGATTTCAAACCCTCTATGGTATTTTATGCCAGAGAGAGAAAAAAAAGAAGATAAAATATATGAGCAGTTATGACCAGTGTCAGATGTTGTTCGCGATTTCCTGAGCAGCATCTAACATTAAAATGTCCATCCATCTACCGTCTTTGATCGCTTATCTGTGTGGGGCTGTGGTAGAATGGGTGACCATCTCCGGCAATCATTGTGTGAGATTCGGAGTTCATTCTGGACAGGTTACCAGTCTATCTTAGGGTAACACAGAGGCTCACAGATCAAATGACCATGCACACACTCATACCTGATGTTAATTTAGAGACTTACTTAACCTAACGGTAAGGCTTTTGGACTTTTTGAGGAAGCCGGAGTACTTGGAGAGAAACAACATGTGTAAGGCAAGATTATGCAATCTTCAGGTACAAGGGACACAGGCAGGGATTCACACCCGGCCGGAACATTCTTAAGAAAAGCAATTGCTGCAAGGCAACAGTGCTAATCATTGTGTCACTTTGCAGCACAATTTCAGTGACGTGTTCATCTAAAAAATATGTATTTATAACAATTATTATTGCTGAAAATGAATTTCTTTTTTGTGTTTTCGGAATTTCCTTACAGTCAAGGCCAGGCATGGTGAATTGATTACCTTCACCAAGGAGGTTAGGCTTTTGCAAGGCTTTGTTTATTTGTCTGTTTATGCGTCTGTTGGTATTATAAATGACTCTTGTAGTTTCTATAGCACCATTCAATAACAAGGCTAATCATAGTCCGTTACAGCACATTAAAGGAAAGACAGAAAAAAAACATAAATATAAATGCATTGTGTGGACGATGTCAAAGTACAAACACCAAATCTTTTAACCAATCTATCTCATGTGCTAAATAGAAACAGATGTACCCTTTATAATACTTCTTGAAGTTACTAATGTTAAATTAATGTTGGTCATCTCTTCTCATTCTTGAGGGGCAACCATAGAATGCATAACATTTAAAGAACACTAAATAAATAATTTTGATTAAAAATAATGATTTGCACATAAAAGAGATTTTTCTTTGTGAATGATTAAAGCTACTGGTTCTGATGTTGTAAGAAAATATTCCTCAGATATTTCTTGAGTATTATGAAAAGAAGTTATTAATATAAAGACCATATTTCCATTTCATTCCTTTACACTCATCTTATTATATGACATATTAAGCAGTATCCGTTTTTTTTAAGTTAACATGCAGTTACTGAACCAGCAGCCTTTTCAAATATGCTTCAAATCTAATTCTAAAAATTAATGTGCATCAGGCAATTTCAAATAAAAATATCTATCACCAAGATGATACTGTTCACATACTGTTCTCATGTACTGTATTGGAATCGGTTAAAGTTAACTGATACCATGATCCGATACTTAAAATGTGTAATCTCCTCAATAATTTTATTGAAAATGTTTAATTTCTATTTGACATTTTAGTTTTGTTGTCATTTTTATCAATATTTTTTTTAATCTAATTTATAATCATTTGTTGTAACAAGCAAAGAAGAAAATAAACCTTCTAAAACACCTTCTGATTCAACGCATTTTTTTGTGTAGTAGAAATATTGATATTGGTACACAGTATTTGCAAGTTCGAGGATCTGTATCGTATTGGTTTGAAAAAAGTGGTATCGTTGCATCTTAACATTACAATTGTGATTAAACCTCAAGATGATGATTCAAGGATACATATGAGTTGTGAGGAGGCAAAAGTATTGGTCCAACCAATTTCAAAGCTACTGCTGGCTGCTCAGAATGAACAACAACTCAGCAGAGCTGAATCTATTTGACATTGTGAACGTGTCCTTTTCACAGGGATGCTTTCCCCATCTTTTCAAGGAAGCCTGATGCAGCACTCACAGATTTCTTGGGAGCCTTATATACACCTGGAGAAATGTAATGCAAGCACTTTTCTATCAGTGAAAATTCCCCAGCTGTCCATTTCTCCAGTAACAGAAAAAGTAATTCATCTACAATGGTATCCCAATTATTGTGTGTACTAATTCTTTAGGTACTTTATGTCCCATTTATGCTAGAATTTTAGTTTAAAACAAATCTAATTACAATTTATGTCTATATCTATTTCCTATCTTTATATTCAACTGATTTTATGTCTCAAAGTTTGAGACATTTAACCTGATTTTACCTGATCCTCTTAAAAGTATATATGTATTTATCTTGGGTGCACTGAAAGTAAAGTAAGAAACAAAGATGAAAATCAGCAGCCACATATCTGCTACTTTGAAAACTTCATTGACTGCTATGATTGAAACTTACCATGTCTATATAGTTGCTTGCCTTAGGAAAGCAGGTATAGTTCACTTAATTTTACACCCCCAATAATTTGATTTAAAAATACTTTAGGAAAGCTCTAATTAATCTCTATTGTTTTGTCAGTTATTAGTGGGGAACTCACGATGCAAATTATGCTTAATAACAGCCAACTCTTTCTGAGCAATAAAATATGTTTATTTTAAAAATCAAGGGCTTCTTGAAGTGCTTTTTTATTTTGATCAAACAGCAAGGGCATGTTTATTTCTCTGATTTTTCTAAAATAAATTAAGTGTCAATTTATGACACTCCCCCAACATTTTTATACATGCAATAGAAAGCAATAGAGTTTGATTTAAAACTGGCTACTTGACAAGTCATTTTTAGGCCGTACATACACACACATAAACACATGCTACACACACATACCCACATTAGATAGATAGATAGATAGATAGATAGATAGATAGATAGATAGACAGACAGACAGACAGACAGACAGACAGACAGACAGATAGATAGATCGATCTTACCAAGGATTTAAAACCAGGACCTTCTTGTTGCAAGGCCAAAGAGCAACCAACTGCGTTACTGTACAGCCCTATCCAACATATTTTTATACTAATTAAATCAAACATAGAAACAAAAAGTGATTTGACTGAGCTTTGGAAAATAAACCTGTAAAAAAATAGACACAACTAACTTTAAGAAAGAAAGAAAAAAACAGCTTCGTTCACATTATTTGCCTTAAAAGATAAATTTAAACAGATTCTGTCACTTCCCACATATCCAATAAAAAACACTACACACCATGTTACGCAGCTTTTTATTTCGTCAAAAAAAGATTTATTCACTCCTTGTCACAAATGCAAAGTTACACACAAACAGCACGAACATAAGTGACAACAACGAAATTGTGGCAAGTAAGAGAAAAAAACAAAAAAACACAGCCTTCAGAAGGTACATTGTGAATCTTGTAGTCATTCAGGGTCAATCAGAAATATATGTTGGAGATGCAGCAATGTGCGTTCTGCTTTCTTATTACTAGTTAACCCATAGTCTATGAGTTAACCTTACATAATATGAATGATAGTCAATTAATAAGAGAGATCCCTTTTTTTATGTAGGCTAGGCCTATAAAAAATGTCCCTAAAAGGAGCACCATAGATTAATTATGAAGCTCAACATTTTATCTTTACATTCAAACTTGACTATATGATTTGGATACTGTGTTTAGATTCATGATCAAATTCTCCCTTTCTCAAAAACATAGATGACAGAGGACAGTTACAAAATAAGTGTGCTCAACATGACAAAAGGTAAAATTTTCACCCAGATCTGTAAACTCTGATCATTTTTTATGGCAAGTGGTAGCCTATAAATGTGCAAAATATTGAAATTGGGATCCCTTATTTCATTTAAAATACAGTATTGAAAGTGAACCATGCTTTGCTGCAATTTATATCAAATTGTGTACTCCAGAAAAAAAAGAAATGTATATATATATATATATATATATATATATATATATTATATATATATATATATATTATATATAATATATATATATATATATATATATATATTATTTTTATTTCTTTTGGGTAAACAATGTTCGAACTACATAAAACCTTTCTTATATGTTGGTTTGAACATTTCTTTTCCATCCAGTCAATTCCCCCAACTTTCAGAGAAGATATTGGCACACTAAATCTTTGATAAACAAAGTAGTTTTCAAGAAGCGCTCAGACCGTGCTACGCAGCACACGGAAGGTGGAGATACGGTATGACGTCATCTCGCAACGTACGTGCTCTGAACACACCGGGACACGCTTGTTTCGGTTTGTTGTCATGGTAAAGAAAGAATAGCATAACTAAGCAAACGAAAGCTTTTTGTACTCCGCACAGACAGACGTCGAAACTGTGATAAGACAGGAATATATGGTGAGAGCTTTGTACATTTGCACTTCTTTTTATTCGGGCTGTCAAATCTTCTAGTGGAGCTCGCTGTAGCTGTGTAGCTAACGTTAGCTTCCGAGATGCAACATCAGTCATCCTGAAGAAGCTTGTCCTTAAATGGCCAAAATTATTCGTTTCGCTTGCTATGTGCTTGTTCGTTTTACTGAGGATGAAGAACATCATATTGTATGACGACGCATATCAACAGGGTGTTCATTTCAGGTTTGCAAGATCCGTCTAGACTAGTTTTAATTATTTTGGATAGGTAATCCCCCTTTTGGTTTTTGATTGATTTTTTTACGGTGATCTCAGTTGTCCAAAGATGTGTCAAACGGTGTGATTATACTAGGTATGTTGAGAAAGCGTATATCCTTATGCTTTCTAAAATCACATTAAGTATTCTAACTTTTTTTCTGCAACATTTAATTCATCCATCATTGGTGAATGATCTGCTCTTTTATTGGTTAGTACAAATCATTCAGTTAATTGACTTGTAATAGTCGTTTTATTCGACCAAAAGGTCATATATGTACAGTAGAATCTATTTTCTCCATTAATCTGCTACTGATAATAATCAGCTTTGAAAACGAGTTATTTTGCTGACTTTATTTTTCAAAATTATTGTAAATTTCTGAAAATTGCCTGTACATAATTTCCAATTCTCAATGGAATTTGCATGGGTTAATTATATATGCACTAAACTATCGATATAGATGTACTTGAAAACATTTACTAACAGATTATTCTGTTGATTTAAAATGCATAATATTAAGGTAAACTATGGTATTGTCACATTTAATGTTCTACAAAAACTATAGACCAACACTTTTCTTAGCATGAATGAAATGAAAACTGTGTTGCCTTTGTTCTGCAAAAAACGTAAATAAAAAAATCTGACCTATAATAACAAAAAATATTTTTTTTCAGGAGATTTTGCATCCAGTAGCTTAATTAAAATATCGGCAATTAAAATATAGGCCTACAAGTGACAATAATAGAAAAATACTCGATTATATTCATCTTTAAAAGCCCCGCACTTGATTATTACTGCCATATTCCTACTCCTGATATTACCTTGTAGCATTCAACAAATTATCATTAATGAAAGTTCTGCCTATCTATCTAAGCTCGGCAACTTTTTTTTTTTAAATGTGTCTAGTAAATTTCTGATCTATCAAACTTGGAGGTTGTACAGCTGCATGCAATTTCCGCCTTATATATCAGACTCTTTGTCGAAATGTGCTCAGCTGTTTTTGGATCATATCACGCCTCCTACTCACCCACTTTCTGCCATAAACAGTCATTGCGAAGTCACTTTTGAATATTCTGTATGATTTAGGCAAGGTAATATGGGGCGTTTCACTGATAACCATGGCAACAAAGAGGCAGAGAAAGCAATTCCACAGGAGGCTCTGAAAACTTTTATCTCAATCAATTAATCAATGTTTATCTAGGTGCTTTACTCAGCCAAAGGAGACCAAACTGATTGACATCAAAAGATAAAAATACAGTTGAAAATGTGTAAGAACACAAGAGTTTATAAAGTTTAAGTTATATGATTACTTCTTTTAGCAACAATAAGACTGGAATAAAAGCAAACTAAAACAAATCAAACTAATTACAGCAGAACACAAGTTTAAGCACTCCTACCTAGACATGTAAAACCTGACCTAAAAGGGCCCAATTTTGACGTAGAAAGTTGCTAACATGTCAGAAAGTGTTTTGTGCGTAAGCAAGCTTCATAAATTAGAGTAGAATGTAACGGTTTCACTACAAAAAAACAGCAGCAGAATTATCCATTTACTAAGACTAATAATATTAAGCTTGCCATCTTTTAAATATGAAAACTCGTCTATCCACCCATCCTTTGTCTTTACCCACTTTTCACTTTGCAGGTTATGGCAGAGGTGGTTCTTAAGTCTAGTTTATAGTTATCCGTCAGCAAGTTTGCACTCACATGCACACGTATTGTCAGATAGGCTTTCCTTTTATACTTCTCTGTTGGTGTGTCATTGCCTCAAAGCGATTCCTCACTAGGACAGTTGGGGGTACAGACCTTTTGTGTTGGGTCTGCCTACCATTGGAGTGACGTCTGGTCAGCTAGAGCTGGCTGTTAGCCACAGTGCTAACAGCCAGCTGCTCCAATTCCTCTCAGTTCTCATTTGCAGCTCGGCCCGGTGCTCGCTCACCTCCCAGCCTTGTCATCTTGCTCCGGCTCTCCTCCGCGTTTCTTCCCCCTTGCATTCATCCAGCAGCTCTGATATCCATATGATTTTGCTGCTGTTTACATCCGGGTCCTTGCGTTTAGCTACGCCCACGTCATTGCTGTCCAATAGCAGCACCGATCGTCACACACGTGGATGTGTTTACAAAATATAGTCCACATGCAAAATTTGACAGTCTGAATACAAACCGCACCAAAGGGAAAAAAAATAGCTTGCCTTTGGTCTGGACCAAACAACCAGACTAAAGGACTTTTCTGGTCTGAATACACCCTATAAGACAGTATTAGATCAAATGGCATAACATAAAGCAGGTAGTGCCCTAAAGCTACATTGACTACTGATTACATCGACTATAGAGCACCTTTCTGGTGTAATGATCTTGGGCTGATGTTGTGCTGACCAATCAGACATGCGCTCTCTGTTGCTTTCGATGGATCATTAAAATTTTGTCACTAATGCCGTTGTGTGTCTCCTTACCTATGCAGACTGAGAAGTATAAACTAGACTTTATTTCTGCTGGTTTCACATAGTTAAATTCTAACGCTGAGATAAACCATTTTTAGTTTTTGGATGAAAACCGAACCATGAACTAGCTAATTGAATGCACTCTCACTTTTCAATTCAGTCAATTTTTAGAGTCCAGATAATGGATGAATTACCTACCATTAAAAAAAAGTCAACTCCTGCTCAAGTAAATCAAAACCAGTTGTGTAGGATCGAATGTTCAACAATAAGCCTTCCCTACCTTTTTTTTACCTAATGGGGGGATATTGATTTTTGCTATTCATTGTGTCTTTTGCTTCTCTCTCCAGGTGTAACAAAATGGCTGAGCCCATCATCAAATCGAGGCGAGCACAGAAAGAAGTGAACGGAATGTCAACAGAAGTCGTCTGCACAGAGTTCAGTAATTACATATTTGTGGTCCTCACCCAGTATGGCAAAATCGGTACATTGATTTCGGTCACACCTGACTCGCGGTCTAATGATATCGGCACCCCCACGTTCTCCACCAAAGTGCTGCTGGGCAAAGATGAGGTATGCTGGGTGAAATTGGTCAGATTAATATTGTATCAGTGTGATTATAGACTTCTTGTCACTTGGGGTAACTCATTTCACGCGGCGAAAGGCCAGATGACATCAGCTATGAACTACTCTGGCAGATTGTAGAGAAATTAGATGCACAGAGTTCAGCGGTCTTATAAAATTTACCCAGGAAAACTCATTTCATCTCTGCTTGAGGTTTTTCATTTTAACAGGCACACAGTGCTTAAGGTGTGTCATCCGTGGAAATTTAAATTGTTACAAAGTTTGCTCATGATGTTGATAAGACTTTTAATTTATTTAAAAAGAATACTTTCTTGAAAAGCAAGAGGAAGCTAAGGAAATTTCTCCTTTGTTATTTTCTAGTTATATGCAATACACATCTCAATGACACATGCATAATTTCGTTAAAACTTCATCAAGATAAATTATGGTCCTGTCTTGTGAGATGTATAAATGCGGCCTGTTTTAGAATAGCTTCAAAAAGTAATTTTCCATTGACATGTTTATTGAATGAATTATGCTATATTGTTGAAGACAAGATAAAGGTACTACACTTCAAACAACGGTGGCACATTATCTGATTAGCCTGTTTTCAAGGTTATAATTTAAAAGTGGGTTTAGATTGATTCTTCATTTACAGATGTATGAATTTAGAGCTGCTAGGCACAGTATTTAGAGTATTCTATCTAATTTGTGTTTTTGCTATTTCTTCTCTTTTTCTTTTTTTTTTTACAGCCTTTGACTCATGTCTGTGCCAAAAACCTGGCAATGTTCATATCTCAAGAAGCTGGAAACAGGCCCGTCTTACTGGGGCTGGCCCTGAAGGATTCCTCCATAGACACAATAAAAGAAATCAAAGAGATCATCAAAATTTGTCAAGTGTGGTAGTCAGTCAGAGCCCCCAAAAATGACATAAATAAAGATATTGGCTCCTACATGGGTCATATTTTTGTAAAATTATACTAAATGTTACTTTATTGTTGAACACATTTTGTATTACTAAAAATGTTCATAAATAAAATTGTTTAAAGGCATGTTCACAATTCTATTTTAAGCCTAATGACTTTGTTGTTGCTTCATTTGCCTGTCATAGATGACTAGTTTTTTCCACACAGACGATGACGATTTTTTTATCATTATTGCAGCTCTCTTATCATGGAAACATGAAGTAAAGGCCAACAGTCATTTTTCATTTTTAGAACTTGCAGCAGCTCATCTGGATGTTGCTGGTAGTACTGGATATGAATATAGCAGTGTGTGCGTATTTAAGGATTTTTGTCAATGACTGACTGGGACCTTTATGGTGTGAGGCAGATCTTGATCTATTATGTACTCATCTTCTTTTAATAAACACTTTTCACCATTGAATGCCATTGGAATTAGCTTATTTTTAAATTGGTGTTTCATAAAATCTTGTGAAACATACCATGCTGAACACATTTATTTCTCCCCCTTGATAACGATATGTAAAAACCCAGAAAATAAATTCATCTTGCAGACGCATAATCTCACAGACAAATACAGAAAGTTCCAACCTTGAAATTTAGTAGATTTATTCTAAGGGGGGTTGAGGGTTCTTTGTATAGATTTTTATGAGTTATTATCGTTACCCCTGCTATCAATATTTTTGCAAAATCATCTTTCAGCCAACAGGACAATTGAATTAAACAGAAGTAGTATAACATACCTATTATTTAACCATTTTCTGTTTCCTAGTAGTCTAAGATTTTATTTAAAATGTCCTCGCAGTAACACCCTAACAAGGATCTTAGGGACTTCTTAAGATAAACAAACCCACAGCATCACAAATCAACCAGAATGCTAACCAGTGGATGTGCCTTTCAATATATTCATCTTTAGTTTCATTCTAAAGATGCCATCTGACCGTTTCACAAGGTTCAAGTTGAAATAGCAGTGATCACATCTGTGATAGTGAAACAGAATTTTTTTTTTTTTTTTTCTGGCATCAGACTTAAACAACTGACTGGCATTATCCAAAGATTTAACTATTAGCTTTTTTTCCCCCTGTTTTTTTTTACTCCACCTCCCCAACCATCCTGGTTAACAATTATAAGAACAGTCTAACATATTGAAATAGTGTGCTTTTACAGCTAATGGGCCTTTTCTCATTAAGATTGTTAGTAATGTAGAAAAAAAGACATTAAAATTTCAGGTTCAGAAGAATGAAGCCCATGAATACTTAAGCCTGTCCTCAGTGATATCGTTGAAAAATTTGTGTTATATTTTTCAAAACCGTAAATAAAAGTCCCTGAAGAATGTCAGTGCTTTAAAACTTAATGCTGTTAAATGGGCTATTATTTATAATTGCAATGTGCATTTACTTCTAATGGTTGTATCTAAAGTTTTGATTATAGTTCATAGGTATTTTAATAGATACCGACTGTTTTGCTGTTTTAAGTAAGTGGTTTTACATGTATTTTGTCAAATATCTTACTCTCGTCTTAATTTCTTAATTTTACAGAGTTTTGCTGCTGTTAGCAATTGTGGATGTTGTTATGCTGAACCCCTTCCTTGCCACTTCATTCCTGAAAACGAAGTTCTGATTTAAATTGGTTTTTATTTTAAATAAAGGTGACTGACACCTGCTCACTGTCAGATGGAAAGATAGCCATGGGTCCTCATCGAGCTGGGGCAAATGGCTAAAAGAATTGGAGCTCTTATGTCATATGTATATGCTGTGAAAAAAGAAACCTGTGGATTATTAATGAAACTGGGTGGGAACCGATCAACCGGAAAAAAGTAAATTATAATTTATTTAAATGCTTCAGTTTGTTTTAAAGTGATTAGGACAGCAAAGCCACAGTGTTCCAAGTGTATATTTAAATCATAAATGCTCACCCATGGACTTTTTGGTCGATTCTTACTTATATCCACAAACTTATTAGTTGAAAGAAAACATTTTTAATTCTAAATCTGCTAGAGGTGTCAATAATTCAGGGATCAACAACAAAATGGTGTTTGGAGAGCCAACAGTTTGATCTGAGCAAAATAATTCCACATGACACAGCATAAATGAATAATAATTATTATTCATTTATGCTGTGTCATGTGGAATGCTTTTATACATTTTTATGAAGTAAAGTAGCTCAGACGAACGTTAATTAGCAAAAGTTCCTATTACTCCTCTCCTCTACTCAATTATAATATGCATCTGATTCCTAGAAATCACAAATGTAATAACCGTAGGCTAATGCAACAATAAATGTAGCGATAAAATGTTTTCGAACATGTCACGCTAATAAAATAAAATAAAACAGTCTATGATAAAACGTTTGCACGATGTTAGCGTAATGACGACATCCGTGGAATTGAGGCCACGTGATTTCTTCACCTGTGCCCAGCCTATTTGTTCTGTCGAATCCAGTCCCTGCGCATACATAGATTTCTTTAAAGGCGTAAGTGTTTTCAGTAAACTTTTAGCTGTTTATCTTGGTGTTCTAAGCTATTTGGTCGTGGTTTCATTGTTTGTTGTATACTTTGCTTGTGTTTTCATTTTCTACTGTAGGGACTTCAAAGTCGGTGAGTGAGCCACCTGTTAAAAACAAGGAAGTATATAGCCCCGTTCAAACCGTCGCGTATATGATGTTAAAACGGCTTTTTTAAATGCTCACTGTTGAGAAACAGGTGTTTTGTTTTCTGTGCTGATCCTTTTAACACTGAGCGGGGACGATCAGTGCCATCTAAACAGGATAAAGCCGCTTTCCACTCTGGTCGGAACAAGGTGAGCCGTTTGTTGACAGCAGAGAGATCAAATGAGTGACACTTAGGAGCGTCTGTTATGTTCCTCGGACAATTTTATTTGTAGTCGTTGCCAGAATAAACTCTTTTCACGATGACTTTCTTGTCTTTTTCCTTTTCGTCTTTAGATGAACAGATCTTTGGACATGGATTCATTGTTCGAAAATAACTCGATTGTTCACCTGAATGAGCCAATTCTCCCGGAAAACTTAACCATCATTCGGACAAGAAACGGGTCGCTCACAGAGGGTCAGATGTTTCTCAACACAATGACCGCTCAGGCCCTGTCTGGGATATTTGTCTGGTCCGCCTTGCTCATAACCTGCCACCAGGTGAGCTTGTACGACACGAAATTATTTTTCACACACACCAGAGGCAGAGGAACACAAATATCACCGTAAAGTAACATTAGAGAGGAACACACCCTAAAGTTCTGATGCCAGAAGTATGCGAATATGTAATCCGATATGCTTGGGGATGCCTCCCTTGCCTCAAGTCAGAAATGCATACTTTTTATACAATAATAGGCTTAAAACATAATTTTTTTGCTTTGCATTGTAAATATTGGGTTTAAACACACATCTTTCTTTTATACCGCTGTTTTATTTTAATGGCAGGTATTCTTGTTGAGAACTGCAAGAGTGTTTAATCAAAACAACCAGGTTGATCTGAAAGAGCATTATTGAAACTGAACCGTATGCCAAGAACATGTATGTAGGTTAAAAATTAATACAGCTATAGATTTTTTAGCTCTAAATAGCTTTTGTATTTTTTGTCCCTTCATTTACATGGAAACTTATGAAACTAAAATAAAAAAAATGCTAAATGCAATCTTATTTTGAGATATTGTATTGACCATTTAAAAAAGTGATCTTGGACTTGTATAGTGGTTTGAATAAGTTTAACTTAATTGTCTTTTTATTCAGCAATAGGATCATGTTTATTAATGTAGAATGTATTTTCACTATTTTAAAATGGTGAGAGAATATTGTCCCTTGAAAAAATCATTTTTACTTGCATATTTATAAATACTAACTTATGACACAGGAAAATAAAATGACAACAAATGAGACTGTATGTTTCCGACTTGAATATCAACAGGAATTTCACAAAATTGTAGTCTATAATGGCATTTTTTTAAGGGATATGCAAAGCTAATTTTATTATTAGGACTCAGCCATTAAAGCACCATTGGGAACTACAGACTTCCTGTTGTAACATACATCATTTTAGTAGTTTATACTAGCTTTCATTGCTTTGTGTTTTATTTTCACTGTTATACAGGAAGGTAAAGGTAAAAAGATAAAGATGAGGCTCCCAAACAATCCCCTTCTGCTTGAAAAAAAGAGACACTTGGACGTAAAGAGTTGTACACTTCATACAAACTTAACAGAAACTTTCTATTAGTCAAGTTTTGTCTTTGTTTTCAGTTTTTAATACACAAACATTACGTTTTAGTAAGTTTACTTTGTAAATGTGTTTCAAACCCATAAATGAACCAGACTGCATAAAAATAGCTTTAAGGGAAAATCCATTTGCTATACCTGCTTAAAGCGTGCATTGTTTAAAAATGGCTGATGCCCTATCTGCAGGTTGCATAGTTGAAAAAGTTACCATTTCATTCGAGGCACACAATACAGACAGCCATGCATTAATACACTCTTACACCTATGACTAATTTAGAGTGATCATTTAATCAAGGCTGTTTTTTTTTATGTGGGAGAAAGCTAGAGTATACTGAGAGAATCTACACACTCACAGGGAAAACTTGCAAACTCGATGCAGAAATGCCGCATGATTGAAACCCAGGATTTTCTTGCTGTATAGCAATGATACTACTATCTCCTAGGCTGCCATGCATCCCCTGTAGGAAAATTATCTTTGGAAAAAAAATATCTAACCTGTTATTACTTAACGATTTTACAGTATAAAGTCAAATTTGTTAAAGCTTCTTTACTATATTATCTTTTTTTAGAGCAATATGCTTTTGTACTGTAGTTTTATGCTGGAATACCTTTGATCCATCTAAGGAACTCTGTGAATTCAACCATACTACTGTGATAGGATGCCATCTGTCCAAGTCATAAAATTTCCTCGCTGCAAAATGTTCCACAGTGAACTGTTGATACTACTATGACAAAGTGGAAGTGATTAGAAACGACAGCAAGTTGGTCTCGAAGCGGTAGCCCATGCAAAATCCCAGAGCAGCCCCAACGGATGTTGAGGCACATAAAGCTTAGAGGTTGATCTCTTTCTACCAAATCAATAGCTACAAACCTCGAAACTTCCTGTGGCCTTTAGATTTGCCCAAACAGTGGGAAGAGAACATGATGGAAATGGTCTTCATGCCTGAGGAGCTGGATTAAAGCCTTACATCAATAAGTGTAATGTAAAGCATTGGATGCGGTTGTCCCTTGAGTGACAAATCATGTCTCTCTGTCTGACAATCCAGTGTATAAGTCTGGGCTTGGCAGCTGCCAGGAGGGCAGCACTTTCCTCACTGCTTTGTGTCAAGTGTAATGTTTTGTTGCAGAGGGAGTTCTAGTGTTAGCCTGGTATTTTTTTTTCAGGACTTTAACTAAGGCCCCTTAGTTCTAGTAACAAAGAACTTGTTACACTTTCAGCATGTGAATATTGGAATATTCATGCTCCCTGCTTCATGGACACAGTTTGGGGAGCCAAATGCCTCTTCCTGTTCCAACACGACAATGCACAATGCAATGTCCTTAAAGGTATTGAGTTGGTTAATAATAGAAGTACTTGAGTGGCTTGCACAGAGTCTTGACCTTAACCCTATAGAGATTGGAATGAATCTGACTGAGCCAGGCCTTCTCGTCCAACATCAGTGTCTGACCTCTCCAATGCACTTCTGATATAAATTAAAAAAATTAAAATCCAAAAAATCAGCTCAGGTCATATAAAACTATATGGATTAAGTGTTGGATGTAGCCACATTCACCTATCCGCGCTCACAAACACACTTTTATACACTGATGTAGAGCTCGGTTGGAAACTTGGGGTTAAGTTGCCCTGGAGCACATTGACATGTGACAGAAGGAATCACGAATTGAACCTATGATTTTTAGATTGGCAGACAACTACTCTACCCACTGAGCCACAGTCATGTAAAGTGTATAATTATTCCGTCTTTACTCTTTACATGTCTTCAAAGTCGTATTTAGTTTAAACACGAGTGACCTTAGATTACAATGGAGGAAAGAAAATCCTAGCTGATTACAATGAAACGGAAGCACAGCAAGCCCTCTCTGCATGGCAGACGTTGATGGCCGGGAGAAATAAATGGTTTACCATGGACCACCTTTACCCACTGCTATCTCATCACTGTTGTAAAATTAGTGTTTCCTCATGTGAGCAAAGTTACCCACTGTGCTGAGATGATAGCTTATCATTACGGTTTTATCATTACTGTGAATATAAAGGAGTGCTGTTTTATCAGCAGGGAAATCGGTAGATACTGGGATAATGTTCACAGCTGTTTAAAACTGTGCGCTTGTTGTTTTGTCAGTTCACATTTTTTTGTCATTGTTCAACTATAATAGTCATCTATTGCTTAAAAAGCGAATAAAAAACATTGAATAAGCATCCATGCAGCATTTCTTTAAACCTTGTTAACATGTATTTGTATGCTGTGTTGTGGAAATAATTAATGAGTAATCTGCACATCAGGGGGATGGAAAAACAACAGCAACACCCACGTTTAGGGATTTGTAACTCAATATCCCGCAAATTGGTTTCTATGTTTTCTAATATAATATGTGTTTGGCCAAACACTTGCTAGCAAGACATTTTAATTGAACAAATAAATAGCAAGTTTTCCGCTGGGGGAATAAAGCGAATTTGCAACAGGCATCTCTTGTGTCGCACTGGGGGAATAAAACGGTCTGGACCAGAGTTATAATGCTGGCAGTGTTTCATCTGACTTGGCTTTAGAGAATGGCTATAAACTACTAAATACTCTTTCTGAATACTAAAAAGTCATTGAACTTCAATCTTTTTTTTTCTATGATGTTGATAATTCATTTCAAAAGTCATTATAAGCCCAACTTCCAGCATTAGGAATTAAAAGGAGTAGATTGGTTTCAACCCCCCCTCTCCTGTTTGTTGTATATTGTCATCTGTTCAAGAGAAAAAAAATATGGCTGTGTTCATTCAGGAAATCTGTTTTTAAAATTGTTTTTGCACGTCCAGTAGTCAGCTGTCATGTGAAAAATTGTAGAAATAAGTTGAAGCTGAAAGCCAGTTCACTGCTGTGGTCTGTGTATTCCAGTCAGAAGGAACTCTGGTTCTTTTCAAGATTGTCTGCCAAATGAAGTTGATCCACACAACTTTTATCACATTCCCAGTCTCTGATTGGGATTCCTTTAGCAGTCACTAATGGAAATTTAATCAAGCAGCTTCTGTTCCTGAAGATACTCTTTTTGTGCCAAAAAAAGTTCCTCTATATGATACACTCTTGGTGAGCTATTTTCCTCTCCACGAACAATTGGGCATATTTTACATAACCTTTTATTATAGAACTAACTATTCAATTCAATTCACTTTTATTTATATAGCGCCAATTCACAACAAATGTCATCTCAAGGTACTTTACAACAAAAGTCATTTCAATACAGTTACACAAACATTCCAATCAGTTAAAAGTTTTCAATGTAAGGAATCCCAGCAGATTGCGATGAGTTATCAATGTGAGGTTGTGCCCGAATCATGCAGACTCCAATCACAGCTATTCCTCAGCAATCCCTCATACTGAGCAAGCATGTAGCGACAGTGGAGAGGAAAAACTCCCCTTTGACAGGAAGAAACCTCCGGCAGAACCTGGCTCAGTACAAACGGTCATCTGCCACGACCGTTTGGGGGTCTGAGAAGACAGCATGGAGGATGCTCTGTGACTTTGAGCATCATCTGGACTGATGTTGCCCATCCAGCAGGGGAGTTTATAGTTAAGCAGGGTACCAAACCATGTGGAGCTTCCATCGGGAGAAAACTACTGCTCTTATAGTTACAATCAGCAAATTAATCTATACTTTTAACTGGACTGGAGTCTGATACAGGACCACTGATTAATATTAAATTCATTGAGTTCTGAAAATGCTGAAATATGATGAACATTTCTTAGTAGATCTGTTGTTTTTTTGTAAATTAATAAAGAATGTCAGTAGCTTGATCATTTGAATATTGGAATTAGATTTTATCCTGAAGGTGTCAAGGACACTGGAAAATCCAGGAGGGATCGTGTGTTTTCTGCTGCAGCACCCAAATTTTGGAATGCTTTGCTTCTTCACATTAGGAAAGCCTCCTCATTGAATGCTTTTAAATCTGCTCTTAAAACTTATTTATTCACCTTGCCGTTTGACCCTGTCTAGTGTTAACTGTATTTTCAATAGTTTCTGTCATATTCTATTTCATTAATTTGCTGATTGTACATTTACTGTTTTTAGTTTTCTTGAACCTTGTTCAGCACTTTGAGCAGCGGTTGCGGTGCGTGAGGTTCAATCGGCACACTTTATTTTTCTTTTTTTTTTCTGTACGACATTCATCTTCAGATCAAGAAATGCTGTAATTAGATAAATATTTGTATTTGGTGTTTACATTTAATTTGGTATAAGTCAGTCTTTTGTAATCTTTTAACATTGTGGCTGTTTTTTTCTCACACCTTGTAATAACAACTCTTGTACAGAGAAGTTTTAAAAACTGTAGTCACAAAAAAGGAACAATTTACCTGAATCCCTGCTTGTCTATGAATCATTTCGTATATGAATTATCTCGAATATCAGACTCAATACTGTTTTAAGTGAAAATCAATCTTTTTTCTATTTTGATACCAGTATTAAGGTGTTTTCTTTAGATAATAAAGTTTGATTTTTATAAATTAAATAAAAACATCTCGTTAATGTTTATTATCTAAAATCTTCTGTAGAAACTAGAGTTTACCGTTAATAATTTCTTTTAACCTATACAAACACTGATATGCTGTGTTATCTACTTTGTGAAAATTCAATTGAAAGCACGCCCCGTGTAACCTAGGTGTGTCCTGCAAGTTTACAGCTGGAGCGCTGGGGAGGTTCTTAAAATGTGTATTGGGTAATCTGTTTCACCAAAACAATGTTAAAGCTGCATTTCATAATGGCAGACAAACGATGGATGCAAGTTAATCTGTGGCTATAAATTAGACCTTTCTGATAAAATCCAGAGCTCTGTGAATGAAAACATCAATTAAAAGTCCCAATCTTGTTTTTGATAATGATGTAGGGGCTATGTGAAGCAGAACATTTTAGAGCATTTTCTTTGCTCTCTCTGAAGAATGTCTAATAATAGGTTAATAAATGTATCGTGTTACCTGTATACAACATTCTGAAAAAAACCTGTGACATCTTGCTTCTGAACACAGTGGGAAGCTGACATGGAAATGAAGCATATAACTCGCCACTAGCTGCAGGTATTTATTTTACTCAATTCAACAGAAGAGGCATTGATGGGAACACAACAGAAAGATGCGCACCGATTTTCAATGAGGATGCTGCTCTTTTTTTTTTTTTTCTTTATGGGAATATTGACAGTGAGGTCTCGTAGAATGGCTTTGAAACTGAGAGCTATGAATCATTTAAAGAAGAATCAGAATAACTGAAATTAACCATTAATGTATGCAGCATATAAAGGACTCGATCCTTCTTTAATCTCCTGCAAAGTCAGAAGAGAACAAAGGAAAATATGAGCTTTGTGTCCGTAAGGTGCAATTATAGGAATTTGATGCAAGATCTAAATTGGGCCTACATGCTTTTTATTATGTGTTACTTACTTTGCTTATTTTTAATGTTGGTAAATCACGTCCATGTCTGCTATCCTATGAAATGTCTGCTATCCTATGAAATTACTTTGTTGTATTCAATGCTTTATTACAGTATTTTTCTCCAATTCTCAGCAGCTGTGTTCAAAATGTCAATTACCTCTGTCACCAAGTCGTACCCTTATTTGCCATCTCCTCCTAACCACATTTAACTTTGTACCTATAAACAACATGTAAATGTCGCTAAGGTTGGTAGAAATTAATGTGATGTAGTAGAAGCATACATGTGTGACGCTGCTTCAGGAAGAGCTGCACAACTTAAGTGAAGCAGCAAAAAAGTGTTTTATAAAGAAAAAATATATGAATTATTTTGACTAATTAAAGGTGTTTTTTTTGTTTTTTTCTTGGGCTTCAAAATTTTGCTTTTTTTTCTTCATATTTCTAAAGAAGATTGAGCTGAAATAAAGCTCCAGTTCAGAATAAACTGTGACTTTCACGGAAAGGAAGCTTTGTCAGGTCGATGGTGATTTCATCCCAGTATTATTTAATGATGCCATGGTATTACCAAGTGCTTTCTTACTGGATATAAACTTGGATAAGACATTGTAAGACAGCCCATTTTCATTTCTTATCTCTCTCTCTCTCTTTTTTTTACAATGCTTTTCTTATTCAGAAATGCAGAGGTCCAATCTTTTTATTGCCCTATGTTGTTGCATGATCGGAAACAAAGTTCATAAGTTGTAAAATCCCAAACAAATTTCTATGATTTTTATTGTCTTTATGTTTTGTGTTTTTGTTCTAGATCTACACACACCTTCGGTCCTACACGGTCCCTAATGAGCAGCGATACATTATCCGCATACTGTTCATTGTACCGGTGTTTGCCTTTGACTCATGGCTCAGCCTCCTGTTCATCAGCAACGACCAGTATTATGTCTATTTCGACTCCATTCGAGACTGTTATGAAGGTATGCATCTGTGACCTACTTGATAGTTTTTTTTTCTTTGAGCAGAAATGGGTGTTTTCCTGCCCACATGGTTGTTACAGATGCCAGGAACAAAAAGCCAAGGAAGTTACTAAACTAGTTTTTCTTCCTTCAGTCTTTGTTCCCATATCAAAGACCTAATTATAGGAGGTGTTATATTTCTTGGAAGAGTAATCTTTGCAGCATTGATTTTGAACTTTGCTTTTGGTAGTTCTCATACATTGTGACTTTAACACTGAAATCTAACATGGTACAGCTAATGTGTAGATATTTGTTGAATATAATATAAAGGTACATTTTAAATTGCCGTGGTGATTGCCTTGGGAATGCAAATAAAAGCAAGATTAGATTAAGCAGACTACAAAAGTCTATTACTGTTGCTGCAACAGAAAGCAATGACACTATTTGCTGTTTAAGTATAATGGTCCTTCTCTAGACTGGACACCATCTGTATTTGCTTCATTTAATCCTTCCTTAAATAGAAACAAAGGATTAGCAAGGGATTTCCAAGATGCAGAACGATTGGAAAGGCCTTAATGTCAGTATTGAAATTGTCATTGTTCTATAATGTTGAACTAATGATTATATTTTCTCAAGCTATTTGACCCTCAATGTGAAAGTGAGTTTTGAAGGGGATGAGAAAATGTTTTGCAGTTGAAATGGTACAAAAAACATGTTTGTCAGGTTTAAGAAAAAGAAAACTTTTTTGTGTTTCAGCCTTTGTTATTTACAATTTCCTGAGCCTGTCCTTCGAGTATCTTGGAGGAGAGAGTGCAATCATGTCTGAGATTAGAGGGAAGCCAATCGAGTGAGTACACTCCTATTTTACAACTGAAATGCATACATAAGATACAGACAAAGAATGCACCCGATTGGTAGGGTCAGATTTTGCTATAGTTTTATGAGCTGCAAAATTGTCTTTCTGGTCTTACATGAACATTCATTCTGAAATTCACAGTGAAAAACCTTGAAGGAAACCTCTCTCACAGGTGGCATTTCTCTTATCTTTGAGCATTTGAAATAGTCTTTATGGTCTGTGCTTTTTGGCTAGAGGGCATGAGCCCTTTGCCAGCTTCTAAAGACAGTTATAATATTGTTGAGATCTTTAAAGTGTAAAAAGTTGGACTTTATTTTCTGCCACCTTTTTAGTTTGACTTTTCTAAAGATTTCTAAGGTGTTTGGTTTAAATTTAAATATGCCACATATTTAGAATATTGTGGAATACCTTAGCTAAGGATATAAGGGATGCTTATCTTTGAGATTAGTAGCATTTTAAAAGCTATGCTTCAAATGGAACAACTTTCGTAATGGACTGAAAACCTCCAGTGATGGAGTGGTTGTGACTCATTGGTAACCGTAGTTGTGTTGCAATTTCGGAGTGTGGATTAGTGAATGTGACTCATAGAATAAAAGCACTTTGAGGCGTCAGGTTGACTAAATTGACACCATACCGTTGCTCTACAAATCACTGTTAAAAGGCCAGCTTTTTAAAACTCACACATGATAATGCATCTTTCAAAAAGTGTTTTTATCCTATGAAATGTTGCAAATATTGTGTACAATACAACAAAAAAACATACACAGCCGGAATGTGCACATCCTTGAATTCAAATTGATTTTAACAATATTTGTCCACTTCTTGCAAAAATATCCTTACATTTTGAAATTATGGTCATAATTTTAGGTTTAGGTTCATCAGACCTTTGCACATTTTGGTTTGAATGATTTGAGTGAGCCCTGCATGTTTTCTTAAGAAGAAAATAATTTTGTCTGTGCTCTGCTCATTAGTCCAGACAAACTACGAAGATGGGAAATGGTGGTTACTTTGCAGAGCAGCACTTGAACTTGTTGGTCATTTTTTCAACTCCTATTGTGTTGATATTGGCCTTTTTAAGACTCCCTTACTAGTTTCTCACTTTTTGTTTGTTTTTAAGAAATATCGAATCTAGTTCCTTAATTTACTCCTCGGTTCAAATTGTCATTGCATATATACAGTAAATAATGTTTGGAAACTGTGTCATTCTTGTAACTGATGGTTTTTTACTATGAGATCATTTTGATTCATATAACTTCTATAAACTATGGCTTTAGCTAAAATATGCAAGTGGGCAAATGTCAAGACAGTTGAAGTTTTCATTTAAGAATAATCAGAATTATTGATTTTTGGAGTGTGAATGCTGTAAAAGAATCACAACCTGCTTCAGTAAAAAAAAAACTCTTTAAAATTGTGCAAGCCTTCGCAATCAGGTTATGTGCCTTTTTTTTATTTGATCATATTTCCCTCCAACGTAGGGTGCATATATATATTTTTTTTCTTTAATTGAGGACGAAAGATGCAAGCACAGAAGTTTTGATATTATCAGACTTTTATATATATATATATATATATATATATATATATATATATATATATACCTTAAAAACCTGGCATTTTACCCATGGCCCTTATTCTGAGAGGTACTTATTGATTTGTAAAACCTCAAATGCTATTACAATATGTTACTTATTAGATACTATGATGGCCCCTTTTACCAAAAGGAAGTTCCAGTTAAAGTCTTTTTTTTTTTGTGTGTGTGAAAGTTTGGCAGTTGTGCTCCGAAAGATTTCTGAACGATTCGGTATTTTCAGTGGAAGATTCTTTCTTTTTTACTTTGTTGTACTCTTGAGCCCCTTTTTATGTCAGTAAAACTGACATGAAAAGTATCATAGTATCGAACCGTGAAGGTTGTTTACAACTGGTAACACATTTATGCATTCCATTTAATATAGCAAATTTTACAAGCTGTTAGAATCCATTTAGTTAATGAATAATCTGAAAATTAAACAAAGCAGCGAAGCAGAAAAAAAAGTTAATTTAATTATTATTTCATCCATCCATTTTTTTGTTTAAACACAAATGAGCTGGATCCCATTGATACACAATGTATCTGTCATTTTTATTGTGGCTCATGCCCATATGTCTGCCTCATTTCCAGCCTATATAAAGTAACATATAACAAGAGGTTTATTTGCACAGGGAGAATAATTTTCTTAGTTTTTGCAGTACTCGAGGCCACAATTAAAACTTTAGCAGCAGCTCAAGAAATAATGATAAAAGGCTTAATAATGTAAATGATTGAATAACATTGCCATTTTAATGGAGACCGCAATTGTAGCCTATCAGATATTCAGTAGTTTCTGTAGATCAGTAAATTAGTATTTGGTACTCTCAAACTTATCTTATACAAGAATTGTTGCCCTGTTTTTTTTTTAAAACATATAAACTTATTAAGGGAAAATAGTCACACTAAAACTTGTAAAAACGTGTCTGCTCTAAAGGATTGCAATATCAAGACTTAAACAAAAGCACTGTAGATGTTAAACTGGTAAAAATTACTGATTACCTGAGGCAACTTGAACAACTAGTTACTTTAGCTTCATTGTCAGCAAACAAGCGAGTAATCAATACGGTGATCAAAATAAATACATTAAACAGACGTGCAATAAATGTATAGAGGTGAGTTGAGTGACATTCTTTGCTTTGTTAGCAATTCAATATTTTACATTGCATATCACATGTGCTCCCATTTATGTGACAATTTGCATTTGGTTTTCGTATGGTCACTTTCATGTTTGGCATTGCAAAACAAGTCTATCTCTCTGTGCTTTCTACACAGGTCAAGTTGTTTATATGGGACGTGTTGTCTAGTTGGAATGAGCTACTCCATCGGCTTTTTAAGATTCTGCAAACAGGTGAGCTTCAGTCATCTCTTTTCTGCTTCAGAGATGATCCCTCTGATGTCTGGAATAAACTTGCTTACTCTGAAAATAAAAATACATTAGACTGTCATTAATAAGAAAATAAATAAAATCCCTGAGCTGTTATTTAAAGCCTCCAGACCGCTTACAATTGGCAGTTGTGGTAATTGGATGTTTTGTGGGTTTAAAAACATTCAAAAAGGAAAACAAAAGCAGGTGAAGATGGGTGATCATAGCAAGATGATGTATACAGAGAGATGATGTGAACTGTCAGCATAGAGCTCCTTCTGTGTCTTGGGATGCTGCTCAGGCTTCCTCTGTAACACTGATGGATATTAGAACTGAGAGATGTCTTCAGAACAAAAAGCATGGTGAAAATGAAATTGTTCCCCCCCCATGGGCAGATGATAAACTGCGCTTTGACAGAGTTATGTAAACAGAAAACCTTTCAAACGCTCTCTAGAGGCACAATTGAGTGGTCAGGGATATTTCTCTAATGGTGAAAAGTTTGATTCCTATGATAGATTTATCACAAATGAATTAATCCACTTATTTCTCGTAATTTGATTAAAGTGGGAAGACAACAAAATGTTGTCCTAGTGCAGGTTGCAACTGAATGCAGTTTAGATTGAAAATGAGGACTTCAACAATTAATTGACTTTGATAAATGCAGATTTTTTTTTTCCCATCAGGACCAATATGAAAAGATTCAGAATGAGAATTTTACTTTGCATATTATAGTTACACCTAAATTAATTAGAATTTCATCCCGCTTAATTTATATAACTCGGTTCAAAAAGTAAAACTTGTATTATGTGATTCATTATACACTGAGCAACATATTTTAAGCATTAACTGTAATTTTGGTGGCTATTGTTTACATCTGATTGGAAAACTTAAAATAGATATCAGAAAAATTTAATATTACATTGGACCAGTTAAAAAAACAAAAACCTGCTGACTTGACAGTTGTTTAGGATGCAAGCTTTAGCACTCCAAATTTGGGGAACCCTATAAGATTTCATTGCTGAAAAGGCTAGCTGTTCAGATGGCTAAATCAAATCGTAATGGAAAGATGAGTGGAAGTAAAAAGTGATGCAAAAAGTGCCTTAAAGCCAAATGTTTTAAATCAAACTGGTGCAGCAGATCTGATAGACCTTTTTCCCTCCTTTTAAAAGACGAGGTTATTAACATGAGCAGTCTGCACATTTTGGGAATGCTTTAGTGTCATTAGAAGGCAGTTTAACAGTTCAATCACTGATACGGAAATGCACCTTGGAGTTACTATGGTTTTTAGTGATAAGGGTGAGGATTTACTGCTTTAAAATGCTACTTTGCTTTTTGACATATCTGTGAGAAATTATCTATCATTATTAGATGCTTGAGGAGGGTTTTATTTCACTGGAAAAAAGCAATAATGCTGGAAACCCCTAAAAGCTTTTGCACAAGATCCAAATAAATAGCATACTAATTACAAAGTTTTATAATTCTTGTTGCCTAAGATGATTAGTCCAGTAATAATATTCTGTAATGATTATATAACCAATATTAAAATGTAATTTTATAAAGTAAATTTCTTTTGGGGGGATGATGACCATAAAAAAATTACCTAAATTTCACTTCTTTACATTCAGAGTAATCACAATCTAAGTTTTGTACTGACTTGAAGATGATCTCAAATTAGACATACATAATTCACATATCCTTTTAAAATGTTTCAATCAGTACACTAACATGTAACTGTTAGGATTAAGGTCTATTATATCTGCAAAGACTGAAAAAGGCTAGATTAACTTTTGTGAGAAACCAGGAATATGCTTAGTATTTTTTATTATTTTTTTTACTCAAACATGTCAGTGTTTTATGTTGAAATCTTTGCTTTGAGAATTTTCATAGCAACAGACTGGCACTACAACAGGCTCTGGGCAAGAAATGGCTGTCAGTACTGAAAACTTCAAAGAAAGTCATTTTTTTTTTCTCCAGTATGAATTCTTGTTAATGGCAGTTTGCGAAGCACAGGAAAGCTTTCCTCTGTCTAATCAAACCGACCACTACTGGCCTGTTGCTTTCATGTGAGACAGCTTATGTTAGATGTGCTCGTTCAGGCTTTAGTTTACAACGCAAAGGACACCTGTCTTGCCATTGGGGCATCTTGGATGTATGGCTAGCTTTTTTCTGTCATCAGATTTCCTTGGTTTCTTAATTAAAATCAAATCAAATCATCAGAATACTTAATAATTCATTATTTTATTAGAACTTTATTTTTAATTTTGTAATGAAGTTTTGCATAGTTGGAACATACTGTACGTTAGTATTTTTCCAGCAAATAGGAACTGTTTGGCTCACTAAATTTGTCCATTCTATATGTTAGAATGACTTGTTCAAAGTCCAGGTAAAAATTCAATTGAAAAACTGTGGCAAGAGTTAGAAAACATGTTCACAGATGGTCTCTATCCAGTCTGAAGTTGAGAAGTTTGAAAAGTACGAATAGACCCCAAACAGGTTTCAAGTTCAGCAAGCTGGTATAGAGATGCCTAAAGACTTGCCGCTGTAATTTAACCAATAGATGGTTTTAAAACTATTAAAGTAGACAATACAAAAAAGAGACTTTTTAGATTTTGACCTGTAAAACATCTATGAAAACCGTAATTTTCTTATACTGTATAATTTTGCATTTCTTTGATGAATATGAATTCAGTGAAAGTTGTGATTCTGAAATGACAAAATGGAAAGGTTGCATATTGATACTTTGAGCCATTACAAAAAAATTATCTAACAATATGAATCTATATTGTTTAATGTAGTGGTATATTTGCACAAAGTAAAATCAGCATGTTGTTTTATGATTATTAGAAAACTTATTGATGTCATTGAGCAGTTCCCAACCTTTCCCAATCTCATTTGATCAGTAAACCGATTCTGATGTCCCCGTCCTTGTTGGGTTTGCCCTTGCTTGCTGTCTCTTGGTATGCCATTTTGAATTGTCATGTATCCTCCAGGCAACTCTCCAGTTCTGCGTTGTCAAACCTATCATGGCAGTCATAACCATCATCCTGCAGGCCTTTGGCAAATATCATGACGGAGATTTTAAGTGAGCAGCACCTCCTTTTTTTTTTCATTTTGCATTTCATCACTCGTGTATCTCACTGATGTATGTCGTTTCCAGAGGGTTAATTTGCTGCTTCTGTGAACATGTAAACAATTTGGAAATTGAGATAGGCATATCACTTCTTTCCAGGACGTGTGATAAAATATGGTTGAGCTCAAAGTTATGGGATCAAAATTTGCAGCTGTGTTGATCAAGAAGTTTGATTGTTGAACGGATATATGATATCGCACCCTTTGCTTTGGAATTAAGGGTTGTAATTATTTATTGTATATCCAATTGAGACGGACGGTTTCATTTTATACTTTCACTTTTATACCATTCATATAAAGTATTGGTATACATTGCACACATAAAATAATTTGTTAAAGTTTCAAGCCTTCAGATAAGAGCAAAGCTCTTAACAGAATAAGGGTAATTCATCATATATTTAGAATCCTATAAATTTTTCTAAATTCTTCATTTGGAGTATTATGATCCTTCACAGCTCAGTCTGTCTGAAGAGTCAGCTGTAACACTTCTTTCAAAATGACATAGAGAAAGCAGACTTCAATGAGTGCTTGATACAGAAGTTTCCAGTTGGTATTCTTCTTTGCCCTCATATAATCACACCTAAAGAGATCCTTTATTCAATGCCTTCTCTTATTCATCCGCATATGCCACATCCCCTCTAAGCTGTGCTGCAAAACCGCAGAGAACCCTAACCCGTCACTCATGGTTTACTTATGCTTGCAGCCAACCATGTACTCTGTTCTGCATGTGTTTATCAAGCAGGGTCATAGCTGCAATGAGAAACAATCAAATGTAGAAACCCTGCCTTGCTTATCTGATGCACTCATGAAAGGACACCTCTGCTTAGGCAAATGTTTAAATTTTGTTTGACTCTGTTCCACCTCCTCTCAATGCAGCGTTAACGGAGGCTACCTGTACATCACAATCATCTATAACTTTTCAGTAAGCCTGGCTCTCTACGCGCTCTTCCTTTTCTACTTTGCCACAAGTGACCTGCTCAGACCATTTGAACCAGTGCTCAAATTTCTCACAATAAAATCTGTCATCTTTTTATCCTTCTGGCAAGGTGAGTTCATTCCTCTATTTATTTTTTCTCTCTTAGATATACATCTGGTTACCATCAGCACATAAAGCTACAACTTAACAGGGGAAAATGTCACTCTTTTCATAGGAATGGTCCTTGCTATTCTGGAACGGTGCAACGTCATTCCAAATGCACTTTTCATTGAAGGACATGAAGTGGGTGCCGGCACGGTCGCAGCCGGCTGGCAGAACTTTATCATCTGCATTGAAATGTTCTTTGCTGCCATTGCGCTTCGATATGCCTTCACCTGCACTGTCTACCAGGAGAAGAAAAATGATGTTCCAGGTGAGCTCAATTAGTTGAACGTTGGCAAATTCTCCTCATTACAACAAGCACTACAGTTTCCACAAATAAAGTATGGTGATATGGATTCAGGCTAATTGCCCTTCTCACTTTCACAACAATGACATTCTTGAAAGTGTTTCTAGTAGCATTTGTTTGGTGGGCTTGTTCTGTCACACTGTCACACTGACCTTTAACTTATAACTTGGCCTTTTAAATAGTGTTGTAAAGCCAAAACATTCTCTGAAACTGGAAAGAATAGTTGACATTAACTGAAGCTTTTCTTTATCCAACTCTGATATTGATGAAGGCAGAAACATTTGAAGGAATATACCTTGGAGATTATACCCCCCCCCCCTTTTTGTTAAGGCTGTACGAAAGGATGTGATTACATGCCCTGAGAACATGAAAAGACATCAAAGAAGTTAAGATTTTCATAAACATCTCATCTGTTCCTAAATTATGTTAAATCCTATTTCCACATAATTTGAGAAGTGTTTGAAATGAACAGTACTGCTTGGATCCATGCCATGTTGTGGGGGTCTGGTTTGCCTGTCTTGCATTTATTTACCAATTCATTGAAGGGGTGAACACAGATTCTCTGTGAAATTACTGAGTAAAGATGTGAATAAGTCTCACGATTCATTTACGTTTATAATGTCAGTGATTTGATATCTCAATGCATCACGATTATTTAATTTGGGTTTGCTTTCAGTAATAACTGTTTTCATAATGTTTCCAATAATAAATAGATGTCAGACATTTGTTTTTGTTGTTTATCAAACAGTTGTCTGACCACAACATGGTACCCCCCCAAAAAAACAAAAACTGGTGAACACTTACATTTTAAAGCACAGATAGACATTAGTCATTATGCAGATTTATTTTTTATAATCTTTTAACCATTTTCCTATTTTCTGGTTCTATGTGTAATAGTCTTCTTTTAATCTGGGTCTTTTTCCAAAAATCTACAGTAAATTTATAGAATACTGATGGATATAGACTATTAAAGGTGTCCCTAAAAGGAGACCAAAGCAGTTTTTACACATCACATTGTTTCTTAAGAACAAATGCATACTTAGAAATCATATTTTTATATTTACCTAAATTGCCTTGGACTACAAACCTATAGTGTTAATTTTATTATCCATCCATCTATCCACTATTTATACCGGTCCATCCTCTGCAGGGTCGTGGGAAGGCAGGGTCCTATTGCCACCGTCTTTAAGAGGCTGGGTCCACCTTGGGACAAGTCGCCCGTGCACCGCAGGCCCTTATTTATGCTGTTCTCCTGTTTTGTTTTGTAGTATCACATAGTTTGAGAGCCCTGAGCTGTGCGCGCCAGCAGACACTTAATCGAGGAACAGAGACAGAACGCGAGGGCAGACGCGGTTGAGTGAGCATGCAGGCGTTATTGTTCGTTCACGTGGGTGCTCTCACATCTGTCTCACATCTGTCTCACTGCGTGTGCAGATTGATCATTGCGTTCTAATGTTGGTGGCACAAATATTACTATACTGGAATGACTGCAGTGGATTATAAAAAAGGCGAATCTGCACTTCAGCCCTACGTGGGAGAATGGGAAAAGGGTGGGTGGTGGGTGTGTAGTCGGCAGCACAAAATTATTTTGTTATAATGGATTATGGTGGGATTCTGCCGCGATGCAGCATCATTTTTGTCCGCATGGCAATGCATTGATTAAATTATTCATTTCAAAAGCTCTATCTCTGAGTTTTTGTTCCTTTAACATCTGCAGTTCACAATACTGTAAAAACAGTCTTCATTAAATTCACTTTAAAGGTCCAGATTTGTGAATGCAAAAGGCCACAAAGTCTTCAGGCACCTCTGTGAGTGGGATTTAATATAGGTTCACGTGCTCCCCGGAATACCACTCAGCGGGTTTACATGCAGCGACATAAAGTTGAATTATTGTCTCAGTCCCTATGAAATCATACTTTTGAAATGCATAGACACCTTAGCTCACTTGAGTTGAACCAAACAGGAGTTTGAGAAATCCGACTAAGGTACCCAGATGATGCAAACGGAGAATAACATTTTTCTGAGTGTAAATGCCAGTCAGGAGAAGCCAAGCTATTTGCAGTCTGGGCACTCCCCTTTGAGGAACTAGTGAGGTCCCGGAAGGTGGAACAACAACAACTGAATGAGCAGAAACAAGTATAATACAAAGAATGCAGTACTTCGCTGTTGTCGTCCGGGGTTTTTTTGCTGATTGTGTATATCCTGCTTTTACGCTGTCCGCTTCACTGACTTTAGCATTTCTTTACAATCTGTGTGACTCTAATCCAATGGAAGAATGTCCGGGCGAAAGACCGCATGTCGCCCTCTAGCGTGCTGTGGAACACTCTTCATTCATTCATTTGATTCTCTGAGTGACATGTAAACTGGGACTCGACCCTCAAATTGGCTAATCCATTAGTCCGATTTCTGCCAAAAACTCTATTTAGATTTAGACTGTCGCTCAAAATCCACTGCAGGGAAAAGGTAATAAATCAGCTTTGAAGTCATGATAATGACCTAATAGAAGATAGACAGAAAGATTGTGGACAAATGTTTTCTGATGAAATAACTCCCGAAAGCTAAGTAAATCAAAGGCTGTTATCTGTGAATGCATCTGAGATAGCAGATTAGGGAGGACAAAGCTAACAATCAGGTGGCAGTAATCTATCCAATCCTACATTAATTCATCCCTTTAAAATCCAAAAACCTACATATTTCTATATTTTTTTTATTGTTTTGCCAGCTAACAGCTAAGGTCACTATGAAACTCTTTGCATGGCAACTCTAAGTTTCAAATTTGGGTTAAATTAATTTATTACAGTGCAATTCATTTAATTTAAATTGTAAATTACAAAGGACCTAACTTCACTCAGTACTTCACTTCTCTATTCTGTGCAACTGAAAACCCTTTTTCCAAACCATATTATGAATATTGTAGCTGGCCGGTTGGGGTCAAATGTTCATGCTGTTCCCACTGTTTCATTTGGTAAATAAAAGCCCCAAGATACAGTAAACACAGCATTGATGTTGTGGTTTGTGTTGGAAAAATCTAGATTCACACAACGTGTCGTGGTGAAACCTTTTACCGGTCCAGGTCAGTGATTGTTTTTGCAGACCTCATTCTGCACAGCTTACAACAGTGTGGCTTCGTTGTCGCTTTTTTTTCTTTTCTTTTGGATAATTGAGCAGTGTTGAAGCTGTAGTACATATATATAGGTTTTTATTTAGATTTTGTTTTTGTGACAAACCAATAAAAATGGCCTAATTTTTGGAGTGGAAGAAAATGTTTTTAAAAGTTTATCAATGGAAAGCTACAAAGTATGACATCCACATGTACTCAGCGATTTGCTGGACTAGCAAATTTTAAGTCTTACCACAGAGTTTGGACCGTTCTAAAACATAAACATGCTTTGATCTAAACCATGCCATTGCAGCTCTGACAGATGTTGTTTCATGTGACAAAATGTACTAAATTCTATTAGGATTATTAAGATTTCACTTTTGCAATGAGCTGTAACAAAATACTTAATATCAGAGGTAGATTAAATGTAAAGCAAGCAACATGAGTTTAGATATGCTCTATGTATTCAATGCTGACAGCTGTATGGAAAATTATTTTTTAATGTATTCAACCAGAATCAATCTTTTGAAGAAAGTTGCTCACATACTAGAAGCCAGAGAGGAGCTAGGAGGTGGAAAGGAAAGGGGAGATGAAGCAAATTACTATCCAAGTTTAGCACAACCAAAATGATGCATGAAAGTAAGGCATGGTATGTTGATGATTGGCAGGGGGTAAAAAAAAAGGAAAAATCTAGCATTCAAAGTAGTAATTATGGAAACACTTTTGAAGGTGTAAATTGTTCTCATAAGGATTACTGTTTTAATCTTATGAACAAGTCATTGTTACTGTCACTGCTAATTGTCAGTTATATTACAGCTGAGTGGGCTGGCATGATAATGAATATAGGATGTCTCAAAGCAGAGATGGATATTGGGCATGACAGTTTGGAAGGAGTGGGCCTTTGAGACCGATGAATGATCTGAAGGCTGGATGGGCCATCAGTCACAGATCAAGAACAAACATCCCTGGGGCCTGAGATGGCCAGTGACCGCATATTAGGACTTCAAGCTTCAGTTTCCAGAGCATTTTCTGTAAAGGACATGGAAAACAGAGAAAAGCATGGATCAAGAGGTTAAGTAGAAATAATCCAGCTATTGACAAGATGAGAAAAGAAGAAACTCATGATAAAACAAAAGATGATACAGGTATTAAATGATAATTTAATGCCTGTATTGTTTTTTTTTTGATTTGTCAGTTTATTGTAAATTGAAGACGGATGGCAGATTCAAAGTGTAACAATCTGTAGGTCTTCTTTCTTATGTTTATCTGATCCATATTTCCATAGCTCAGTTTCTATTCTGACCAGCCGGATTAAGGAGATATAAGAAATACAAACTCAGGAGCACAGGAAGTATTTCAGGTCACATGAAGGTAGATTAATAATGTGGGTGAGTGATAGGCCATCCAAGCTTTAAAACGTATTAATATCATCTTTTTGCTAATTATGTATTCACAGAGCAGCCAGTGTTGTACATTTAAAAAAAACATTACTTTAAGCCAAAGACGAAAATGAAAAAACAGTAATTGCTTGAAAGAGTCGTCTCCAGTCGAGTTATCTAACCTAAACGTATGTATTGGTTCTTTCACTCAGACTAGATTCAATAGACTAAATGTAAAGTTATTTTTAAGCATATGTGTAAGAAATTTTAGTGAATATTAAGTATTTCAGGTTATGTAGCATACTTTTGATCAGTCAGCAAAAATCCAACAATACAGGGATAGAGAAAATTGTAATTGTTTTGTAACTAGCCATATGTTTCATCTTTTGCTCTGCTGTAAACATAGCTACTATTTCAATATTAGCAGGGACTTTTAAAAAGCCGCAAATTCTTAACCTTTATTTCTATACATGCAAATTCATTGGTAGCATTGCACAATAAAACAGTAAAAATGTTATGAAACTGGTTCTCATTCTACAGAGAGGAACGACTAGACTGTTCAAGACATATATCAATATCTGCATCATTTAGCTACAAACTCAAACATTTACTGAATAGCCTGAGGATTCTTGAGTTTTAAATAACCTGGGATTCACATAACTAATGCATAGTTTTTAACCACTTATTTTTAGCTCCTTCATATCTGTGCAACATGGACTTAACTGGTTTCTGGCACCTCTGAACAGCTTTTCCAGGCCAGTAATATTTAAACTACTTTCCCTTCTTACTTCATATTTCTTGGGTTTTTGCTCCAAAACAGTAGATTTGGAGCAAAAATAGGTTTTCTGTTAGCTCTCTGCAGGCTAGTGCTTATCTGCAGCGGTCCTTGGGTGAAAGGCGGGGTACACCAGTCCACTGGAGATAGAGTTGTTTATTTTCATTTATATTAAATTTGAACAAACTAAACAGAAAATCCCTATTAATGAGATTAATAAGCAACATGTATCATGAACATTTCACCTGCTGTGAAATGCAAGTGCGTAACAGCGTCTTAAGCTCCACTTCAGCTATAGTTTTGAAATCTGGAGAACATTTGTCCAATTAAAGTGATCGGAATACGGCAAAACTCTCTGACCAATGGGTCTTTTTGTTTGTTTCAGTTTGAGGAAATCCCCCTGAATGAGCTTCTTAGGCATCAGTAGTAACTGCAGCGATATGTCACTGCCAGTCTGTAAGGTGTTGTGTCATGAGTGCATCCACAGATGCATTCTAAAGCATCTATAGGTGTTTTAAAAAGACACTCCATGGCAGTGTATCAGGGTAATATTCCCGGCACAGTATGTCTTTGTGTGCGTCATGGGAAAGCCTGAATATTGCAGCATTTGTGCTACTGAAATCCGGCGTTTTTCGTTATTTTATTTTTTATCTTTCGCTGTACCAGTAAATGGCTAAGACTTTCAGAACTTTTTATTGTGGAGAAGTGTTTCAGCGGGGACTGATTTCAGTGCTACATGCTTTTCACCAAAATGTGAAAAGTAATGTTTTGAACTAAGTATGGCTGTTGGAGCTGTGAGAGCAAAGCACACAATGCTGACCTAGGGGAAATATTCAAAAAAAGAGTGACATCTGTTTAGAAGTTTATTGGCTTTAAAACTGTATTTTAGAAGTGCTATTGTGAGTAACCAGTAGGGGGAGCAGAGCGCTATTTGACAGTCCGTAGGTACACTGGCTCAACGGCAGCAAAACCAGCAAGAACGAAAACAGTAGTAAACATGGTCTTACGTGCCATCTATGATACTGCTGCTCTTTTTTTTCTGTTATCTAAATACCAACGAACCAATGATCTCCTATGGTCACCTTGTTTGTTTTTTTCTTTACTTCTTTGGCACTCTATTCGGTCTGAGTGCTGTGCTCTGTCCTGCTGCTTGCATCACCGTCAGGTTAAAAAACAAGTTTATTTTCAGCCTTAGAGCATCAGGAATGTCTACTTGGTTTTGCCTGGAATCATAATCATTTTAATTATCTTCATAGGATTTAACCGTTTGTGGAAAAAAACATGATGCAGTCCATATGATAGTAAAACTGGCTTTTTAATGCCAAGCTAGGTTATTAATTATTTTCTTACAAGATGATGCGAGTATGAAAGTTCTTGTATGGGAAAAAAATATATAGTCAAATACCACAATACCTATATAGTAAAAAAAAAAAAACAGTGATAAGGAAATTTTTCCATTCCGCCCAGCCTGTATGCTTGATAGTAATATTGCGGCAAACTGGAGCAATTCAGAGTTCCGGGAGCTTCTAGCCTTTAGTGCAGAGGAGTAGATTGCCAGTAATGGTTACCATGAAATACAGCCACCTTTTGGAGCGGCTCGCAAAAAGAATTGAGGAGGGGTTCAATCAAGATAAAAAAGAGAAGTTGCGTCCAACTTCCACCTCACGGTTTACACGCAAAGACAGCCCGGACACAACTCCCATAGAGCGAAAATTTCTGTTTAGGTGCACATAAATAGAACTTAAATTTTCTATTTACATGATCCTCTAGAGTTTAGAGGGCCACATAAATGGCTATGGCGGGCCGGATTTGGCCTCCAGGTCTTGAGTTTAACACCTGCGATCTAGAGGATCATGCTGATATATTGTTTTGGTGGGAAGAGCACAATAGAATATTTACTGATGTTTCGCTGATGGTGAAATATTCTCACTGTCTATTCATCCAGCTCGATTTGCATTTAAGGAATGGAATTAAGTTGAAACGAGGGACTGTGGACAATGTTTAGTTTCTGCACAGGGATATCAAATCAAATAATCAAATAAATGCATCCGCTCTGGTCACACACTGCAGGCTGGTATAACTTCCGCTAATGAACTCCTAAATGGCGATATATATTTTACTTTACTGCCAAGTTGGGGGAATTTTCTGGCATGCTCTCTCCACAAACGCAATAGAAAGATTCTCTTTGGGAGTCTTGAACAAAAATATTGCATAAATATTTATTCACACACCCGCAGTAAATGAACTTCTGCCAGACCCATGACATTTAGATTGTGTTGTTTTTTCGACCTTTAAACGGTACCCACAACATTGAAGAGCTCTGCGCTGAACGTATTTGGAGTGGACTAGGAGTCTTTAGAAATCTTGACAGCAGCATCTGTGCAAAAAGACAACATGATTGCATAAGGAAGTGGATCAGAATTATTTAAATAATAGTCCGTTCATATTAGCTATGTTGGGAGCACAAGTGGCTGTTAAATCGGTTCTGGTAAAGAATTTCAACATCAGGTTTGGTGGGGACAAACCCGTCAATCATAAATAGTGCTGGGGACATGTTCCTGGCGTCCCCAGTTAAAATGTCGCCAATGTGCTCTGTGCAATGTGTAAAAAAAAAAAAAAAAGTTTTACCCTCCTGCTGACTACGTAGTGTCTTAACCCTCCAAACCCATTCACACACACACACAGATCATTCAACCATTGGTTGACTGTAGAAAAAGTTGACATTCCTGAGTCGAATGTGTAAATCCTTGGGACACTCCTCCAGCCTAATAACTCTTCAAGGCTTTCCCAGTTAGCGAGGAGCATTGAGTAGTGTACACATCTAAGATGATTCTCAGATGCTCTCGTGATAATCTTATTGTATTTTTTTGTTTTGTTTTTTTTACTGACTTATTTACCTGTACTCTGTGTAAACTTGAAAATATCTGTGTATTTGCACCAAGCAGTCAGGTGTTTGGAAACTAATCTGTCAAAATCACAGATACCCTTCAGTTTTTTCCGCCACAGTTTAAAAACCGGTCAAATAGGTAAAATATTTGGATAATGCAACCCCTGTATTAAGTATAACGCCAGAAAGACAATATGAACAAACCTCTCAATTGTTTATGTTGCTCTATTTTCACATGGCCTCCTTATTTTACTCTTCTTATACATTTTACAGTTTGATGGCTGATAGACCTTTTTTTGTTGTTATTGAGAAACTCTGACCCTGCTGCATTTATTCGAAGTGTGACTAGGAACCGCAGCACACAAAAAGAATTGGTCTGGACTAAAGCAAGTGAACTGACTGATCCCTCATGTGAATACACCCCATGATTCAGTAACACAGAATCAGACATATTTCATAACTATTGGGTTTCTGTTGCTCTACTGCACTTACTAAATTATTTGCAATGTAGAAATATTTAAACCATATAGTGATAGATCTGTTTAGTAATTTAGGACTGCTATTTTCAACATAACCGTTATTATTTGCATTGCTCTGGTTTGGTGAACCTCTAATTTACTATTCCTACTTCTATTATTTTTTTCCATGCATGTCCTTTTAGTTCAAAAGTAAAATCAGCTTTGTTCACAGCTGGTTATTCGAGAACCATCAGGATTTCTGATGAGACTTAAAAAGAAAAAAAAAACAACTCCTGTTTTAAAGGGGAAAATGTTTAGTTTATTTTCTGGATAGCGAACATGTTAAGCTAGAGACATGTATGTCAAAATTATAACATTGAACTTTGGTTTAATATGAGAAATGTTTTACTCTAGTCAATATCACTCCCTTTTATGCCCTGCAGATGTAACCGCACCGTTTTGTTCATTAAAAAGCCTGGCTTTATCCTTTTGTTTCTGCAGAGAATCTCCCACCAATGCAGAGCATCTCCAGCGGTTTAAAGGAAACCATAAACCCAGGAGATATGGTGCAGGACGCCATCCATAACTTCTCCCCGGCCTATCAGCAGTACACTCAGCAATCCACACAGGAGGTCACCCAGCCCAGCACTAATGGAAAAGTGGCCATGGGCAACAAGAGCTCTCGCAAGTCGGACAAAATCATGCTGATTACATCAGATGATGAGTTCTAGGCATTTTTCCAGCTAGAGACCCAGGTGTTGTTGCCCTTTCCACCTTTACCTCTGAACCCCTGGGGAAAAAGCTGCGTTGCATCACTCAGAGCTGGGCTGAACAAAGGCAGTTCATTTTCACAAGCAAGTACTTAACGACTACCTGCTTCTGTCCCAGTTTTATGATGATTTTAATCAGAGGATGTGCATGAAGTTTTAACAGTTTTAAATTTTATAGCCGAAAGGGCTGAGAACTTATCCATCTCCATCTTGCTGTGATAATCTAGAAAATGACATGTCATCTTGGCTTCATCACACAAGTTGGGAGCCACGCGCTTCCTTTAAATCAAGCCGGCGGATTTTCAGCTGCGTCCCCTGATGCTGATTCCGTCTCCGCCATCTCGCCACGGCAGCCTCTCTTGCTGTCTGAAGTGTGTTCCCTCTGAATCATGTCAGTTTCAAAGAGCAGATGATTAATATGTGACTCCAGGTGGGAGGCAGGGAAGCAGGCAATGGCTGAGAATGGCACTTCATGGACCGTTACTCACATCTGCTTGTTTGAAGTATTTGCTGAGCATTCCTCGGCATGGTTTCCTGACAAATGAAAGGCTTTTGTTCAAAGACACATTAGTTTTGGAGCAGGCAATGCAAAATGCACTTCACTATCCTTTTGTATCCACCATAGAACGGACAAATTGGATAAACCTGTTGCCCACAAAATGGGAAGTTGGATAATCTCGTTAATTTTCTCAGCATGCTGAAAAATAGCCCAAGTAGATGGCCAGTTAATTTTCAGGAAGTTTTCTTTATTGTAGCTATTGTGTAGGTTTCATGATTTAATTTCCATGCTCATTTTATCCCACCTTCTAAGGGTTATGAAATATTTTCACAACTTGATTAGTGTTAATTGTGCTGTTATGTATGGTCTGTTTTGTGTACACGTATGTAATTTTAAACCTTTGTATTCTATTTATTGTGAAAAATTTCAGGCCGTTTCAGCAATTGAACATTTATAAATTATACTTTTGTTTTCAATTTTTAAGGTTAAACCTCAGTTATATGCAAGTGTAGCTTTTCAGGGACCTTTCTATTGATGTTTTATTTCTTATGTGCCATTTATTTTATTTTTTCTGGGAATGCATTCATTACTATTGCAAAACTGTACAAAGTACCTATGTAGCTATATCTAAACTGGTTTTAAATTTAGATTAGCTTTTCTAAAATGTTCATGCAACAAACTGAGTGAATCTTTTAACAGGCAGTTTTTTATTTATAGATATAACAGCAATTCTATTTAAAGGAATTGACCACATTTTCTTTTCAGCCAAGGCGGAAAAAGTTTTATTTGAACACATTGAGAAAACGTAAATAAATGAATGCAAAATAAAAAATAATTTAACTGTTCTTCTAATGCAGTTACACAAATCAATGAAATAAATACAAAACATGAGCACACTGATGACAAGTTTAAAGTGTAAATAACTGCTATACAGCCGTTTACCGTCTTCGTTCAAGGGTAATCTTGATGGCAACTAGTTGGCCACAGCTTATTTCTGTGAGACCACAAATAAAACTCTTGTACTCCAAACTAATTCCGCATAGAAACTGCAGTTATTAAAATAGCATTAGAATGGTGTCGTCCTTTTAGTATTCCAGCTGATTTTCCGTGGCTGGCTTTAAACAGTAGCTTGTAGACTGGCAAAGCTGGTGTTGAAAGCTTATTTATTCAGATATGTTGAGGGTGAAAAAATTCTATGAAATTTTACATTTTCAACAAAATACAAGTTTTTAGATATGTTTATTTACAATTCATATAAAAGCATTAGGTGGCAAATGACTAACAACTCCTGGATGTTGGTAATATTCAATAATAAAAATGTCTGGACAGAGTTTAGTAAACTTATGCCTCATCTCACAGATAAACTGGTCTTCATTTTTGGCTAACATCTGCTCAAATTAATTGGATAAAATGGTTTCAACTGATCAGCATAAAAAATGGCATCATGGTTCTTGGCTTGGATGCAGTAATTCATCCAGAGAAAGGTTTGTCCTTTTTTTCGCTCACTAAGAAATTTTTGTTTTACACTGGAAAATACAAAAAAAAAGACTAATATTGAGGTGTGCTAGAAATCAAAAGTTGTCTCAGATTCAGTTTTGAAGATTTACCACTAGAGGTCAGTATAATGCTTTACATTATATCTGACATGACTAAAAATTAACAGATGTAAACCGAATATTTTTAGCTTAAGGATTGAAACATACAATCACATTAACAGGTCTGAGAAGTGCTGAATATATGAAATACTAAAAGTATTACCATCACGAAGAACACTTTGAACCTTTAGTGTCTGCACTGAGTTTAGACATAAAACTCTTATATGTTAAACGTGAAGGCTTAAAGATCCTCTGACAGTGCAGTCACTTTCAAAGTTTCCACAGCACTCGTCTCAGTGTAGAAGTAAAGACTTTTTTTTTAATTTGCACAGAAGGAACCTAGAACACCGTAAATCATTTGATCACATTCTAGTGAGGTCCATATCAGGTCTCAATATTACATCACTGATCAATAGTCCAACATTGGCTAATGTTTGACATAACTGCAGTTTCCGTTGTTTGCAGGGCTACAGAATATGAGCAATCTGAATGTAACCCTTGGAAGTTAATTGCTGAGTAAAAATACATAAAAGATTTAAGTTATAAACACAACTGTCATAAATGTGAATACAATTTAAAAACAGCCAGCATCAATATTACAAACTTCAGTGAGTGATCACACAGACCCACCACTCCCAATTTAGTAAAAGACAGAAACATAAGTAATATATATATTTTATGTATTTTTTACGCATACTGTATAAAACTGATATCAGAAAAAGAACATAGGACATAACAAAAGAACGGGGGGAAATTTCCAAGAATAAGAACACAGCAATGCCCCTGCTTGAAAAAATAAAATCACAGCAGGTTGTACAGCAGCATAGTTCCCCATTGTGTTCTTTGCAGCTATTGAACAGGGGAAGAACAGTCATGTCCTCTTAGGCAAGAAAAGATCCTGACATGGGAAGCCTCTATTGTATAGACTCCAAATTGGGAATGGATTCTCTGTAGGAACAGCTTGTTTTCAAGTCAGCTTTTTATTTAAATAATGCAAGATGTTCCTGAAGAGAAAGTTCTTTACTGCATTTGTTTTTGGGGTTGGTTGTTTTGTTGTTTTAGAGACGGGTGTCAGGAGCTTCTCTTGGAGAAGAGTGTGTCAAACGCAAAGTAAAGAGCTACTGGTTGTTAAAAATACCAACACCGGCAGCAGCAGCACTTGTGACCCAGCGGTAGGAATGATAAAAAAATTTTTTCTTTTTTATGGACGGAGTTTATCAATCTAAGTGACAACCAAACTAGCAGAGGCTTTGTCACTTTTAATCTGTAATATACAGGAAGATAGTTTTCTTTAAAGACTTATTTCATTATCACTATATCCAATATGGATTACCCACCAAATATTGCACGTGCAGCAGAGTTTACCACACTTGCTTGCTTTAGACTTCCACTAAATATTCCCAACACATCATCACACATTTAAGCCCCAGTACATTCAATGAGGATTTCTGGTAAATGGTTGCATCATGTAATTTACTTTATACTGTATCTTTACAGTTATAAGTGCTATGTAATTAAGTAGATTTTCTAATTGCAACAAATTTAGTTTCATCTGCTTTGTAAGCACATTCAAATATATTTTAGTCATAATTTGAGTTGCAAAGGTTTTAAACCAGTAAATGTCTAAAAAAATAAAAACTTTCAGCTTTGAGACAAGGGCCATAAAAGTAATCAGAGTTACACTTCTCAAACAAACTTCACAATGACTTTGACACCTAAACAAATTATTGTAAAATGGTGAAAAGGTTAGGACATTCAGATGACACTCATAACACAGGAGACTTCTTCTTGATTTGGCATTGCCTTTCAAATACTGTTGCCCATTACTCACCAGTGTTTTCCAAACATGCAACACAAAGACATGTTTGTCATCTTTACTACTACTTAAACAGCTTCTTGTCAATCAGATTTCAATTGTCTCTCATAGAACTGGAAAGCATGTAGAAAATTCAACTTGACTTTAAAGCTGGAAAATGTAAAACCTTATGGTGTTGAGCCGCATGTTGGGCATATATTATTTACAAAAATTTAAGGCAACAACTGTGGAAGCTTAATTTGACTCTTTTTGTGTAAATTTATACAAGAATAACAAAAAGCTATACTGTCATAAAGTCCAATCAATATTATATTTTATGTCCTGCAGCATCAAGTATCACACCAGTAAGACAAGACTATTATAAATCTCTACCATCAGTCACAGAGGTAGGGTCACAGAGGCCCAATACCCTGCCGGTGCTGGGGGTCAGGACGGGGTTGTGAACAGTGTGCAGACAGTGTAGACTGTGTAAGAGACAGGCGAACGGAGATAGAACTGTGAGTGCAGCATAATGTGACATAGAGCTTGGCACCCAATCCTTCAGTCTAACAAACTACTGAGCATCCTGTCAGTACAGGATGACTGGGTTCAGGATAGGTAAGAGCCAGCAAAGGCCAGGCAAAAGAAGAGAAAGCCTAGTCCTGTCAGCACTAGGAAGGAGCCGAGAACTGGGTCGGACTGGTGTTGTGGTTAGCTGATTTAACAATGGTGATGACGCTGGTGGTGGCAACCTTGCCGGGTGAGATTGGCCCTCGGGTTACAGTCCTGGCGAAACACTGCAAGGCCTCGTACTTTGCTCGCAGCGCATCCAGCTCCAACCTCATGCTGGCATTCTCTCTGGCGAGCTTGTCCACCTCCTGCTGCAGCTCTGTCTTTTGTCTCTCCAGCTCTTCCTTCTGGGTGACGCGCTTGATCCGACAACTTGCGGCATAGCCTCGGTTCTTCAGGGTCCGTCGCCGCTGCTTCAGCCGTACAACATCTTCCTTTGTCAGCCCGCGCAGGTGCTGGTTTAGCTCCCGCACTGACATGGCCACCAACTCATCATCACTTAGCGCCGGGGCATTCTCACCCGTCTCCTTCTTTACCTGCAGAACATGGGAAGTGTATAAAAAAAGTCTTCATAACAAACAGAAATTTATTTTAAAAATGACATATTCATCAGGCTCACCTTTAAAGCTTTGCTTGTCTTGAAATGAGTCGTCATTCCCTGCATGCGGAAAACTGACCTGAACCTCACAGAAGTTGCACTGCAAATGAAAACAAAAGCAACATTTCAATTGTGGTTAGTGACACCTTTTTTCAACAATAACATTTCCAGTTACCCACTCCACTTTATCCATAAAGCCCAAAAATCAGAGTTGCAAACATTTATTCATTTGGGGTGAGAAATAGGTTTTTCTTTCTATTTCTCACTCTGCACAGACACATCTCTCTCAGATTAAACAAAGCTTTCTTTGAATTCTCAATCTCAGGTTGTATGCTATTTTAAAACTTTTTTTTAAATGAAATTTGTTTCGGAATACTGAGCAAGACTTGTCTTTAAGTTTGGATATAAAAGAAAACAATTTCTGAGAAAGCCCCACACTACAATCATCTTTACATTAAACTTTGCAATTGATTTATCATTTCTCTGGTCTAGAATCCAGCATCTGTCCAGTGACAGGGAGCTAGACCAACACATTCAAAGTTTGGCATTGCCCTTGGTGACATAAGGCTCTGATGCAGCTACTCAGCCATGGAAACACATCCCATGAAGTTCTCTGCGTACTGTTTGTTGAGTTAATCTGAAGGCCAGATGAGGTTTGGAGATCTGTAGCTATTGACTGTGCAGAAAGCTGGCAACCCAGTCTCCTGAAAGCGATAAATTATTTTACTAATGTAGAAGCATCCCTAAGTGCAGAGTTTTCTGCTCCTGTGGCCATAAAATAGTTTGAAACATCCAGATCGAATGATTTGGATAGTTTACAATTCTTAGATCTTACTGTAATTCTAATGTAACACCTATTCAATTCTAATACACTTTAATCACTCTGGAACGATTTGCAATCTTCTAAGATCTATCACTGGCTAAAAGCAGTGTCTTTTCGTGGACGCTATTGTATACTTATTACAGCCATCTCTTTTTACATGGGCCTTGTGGGGTTTAGGTTACAGCTATCTGTGTGTATAAAGATCTTGTTAAATCATCTACACAGAGATGAAACCAGGTAGCGGAAAATATATTTAATCGAACAGGTGTCTCATCCACAAGGAGTTGCGGTTTCAGGACCCCGTAAACTATCATGTTTGATTCTGGTCTTAAAGAGGAAGAATCTCTCAACGCCCCCTGCGATTATGAGCTCTTTTGATTGTGGCCAATTTTTTTTATTTATGTCTCATAGAATATTTTTGACAGCTTTTTTGTTTTATTGAGACTCTTAGCACTTTAGTTAGTGGTTAGTTCATTTTCTTAGACCCTTTCTGTTCTTTATATTCACTTTGCTGCTCTTTACTGATTTAAAATATTTTGTCCCTCCACTCACCTGTCTACAGGGTTTATGTTACCCCCTCCTTCTCTAGCTGCAATAACACTTAAAATCATCTTATGAGCACAATCCTAATCTATGCATAGGTCAGGTGGAGTTTGGTCATTTCATTTATTTTATTTTATTAATACTCTGCCAAATTCCCCTATTTTACCCTGAGCTCCGCAGAAAAGTTGCCTTCTTAGTGAATATCTTTTTATTTTTGTTTAAACATTTAAACGTTTTGACATTGCTTGGCTTGTTAATACAACACATGCCAGCAGATGGCAGCAAGCGATCACATTAAACCCCACGAGTTGTTGACTGTTTGTCAGCCAAACTAGTTAATTTCGGTAAGCAGAAACGAAACAGCTAAGCTCCTCCATGTACTTTGTTTCAAAGGATTTTTTCAAGATTTAACATTTCTGTGGATTTTCTGCAAGAGCTGTTTTTTAAGACCCATTGGCACTCATGCAAACCAACAGGTTTCTCAGGCTGCTCTTATGACCAAAGAGCAAGAAAGAGAAAAAAGGGGAGAAAGTGTGGGACACATCCCCCAGGGTTCCATTTCAGGACCTGCAGACCAGCCTGACTGGGAGTTCACTGTTCCATGCTCCATAGCTACCATGGAAATGCCCTGTGAATGGGTGTGGGAGCGTGAGTCACATGGTCACCAAAAGGGTAAACAACTCTCATTCATAACCGCAGTATGGGCCATAGATAGAACTAAAAAGACGCAAAATCCTGTTTACATCTTCTGATATTCTTTCTTAAACTTGATTTTCCTCTGATACTTCTTTCAATTTAGCCAGTTAACATATATCCAGCCTTTTGCAGTGTTTTATCCTTTAAGAAAATGTCTCTGGGTCTACTGTCAGGTTGCAATGCTCCACTTTTTCAGCCCACAGCCTAACATCAGTAACATTTACAGGTATGCTGAACTTTACAGAGAAGTACAGCGGTGGAAAAGGAGGCAAGGAGGGCCAGGGGGAGAATGTCAAAGGGAAATAGTTTCCTTTACAGTCAGTGATGTATTTTTGTTGCTAGACAATGTAGTCTATCGATTTAAGGCTCTCTCTCTCCAGTTGGATCCTCTTACACTGGGCTTTCCTGGACTGCTCAATGCCCTTATTTAACGCTGTTGGATATTTTTAGCTCTCACTGCTGACATAAAATTCTGCCAACTAAACAAATCCAGGAGAGTATGCGATAAGTGATACTTCAGATATAGGACAAATATTCTCCATAGTGCTGTGAAATGTAGCATGGAAAAAAAAAAAACACTGGGTGCTGGAGTTCGTATTGTGATTATCATATTTTAACATTTTAGTCCACAAATAGCTCTATGCTAGTTCAGCAGTTTGTAGTATGTGGTTGAAAACTGCTGAGAATTGAAATGGAAAAATAACTGTTTCTCTAAATATCAAGAAGTTCCCTTAGAATAGCTAAATGGAAAATAAAAAGATGCAAAATACATGAAAGGCGGTAAACCAGAAGAGTGTAAAAATGTATATAGAGATTTTAGGACCGTCTCAAATGTAAGGTCTAATATTTTGTCTAAAGCACTCCATTATTGAGACTTCAGAGGCTTTTAATAACGGTGAGGGAATAAAATAAGGAATTTCTCAACAGCAAGTTTGCCAAAATGGACTTATTTTGAGAGGTATTGCATCATAGGGGGTCACATGTTAAATTTGTTGTAAAAATCTTGGAAAATGGAGTAGGGCCTCCCCCTCCTCATGAATGGGGCCTCCGACCGGAATCAAAAAGCTGAGTTGTCGCCGTGAAAATCTTTAGCTGTGTGCGTGCTCTTTTGCAACTTGCACTAAGACATGCTTTTCATAATCAAGTTTCCTAAGAGGGAAAGAGGCAGTTATATACCCGACCAAATCCACTCGCAAAGACGAGACGCACAAGCAAAAACAAGGCAAAAAAGCAACTCTGATCGGGTTTTCCATAAGAGAGTAAATTCCTCAAAGCAAAGCCGCAGATGACGGGTAAAAGAAAAACAACTGAAACGCATTCCTGAGCCAGCACACACGTGCAAATCCTCACATGCATATGGGCAAAACTTCTCAGGAGAGAGAAAACGTGCATTCTGAAACATGGTCTGTGATGTACTCCAGCAAGGGGGTGGAAGTCACAGTATTGCAACTTTTAATAACAATTGTTGTAAAAAATTCCGCGGTGTCTGGAATTCAGAAGCATCTCACATCCACTGCTTGCCAAACAAATCATCTGCAGCCTTTGCACATGTGTGCAAGTAAGTAGTTCACCATCGCTCATTGAGGAAGGAAACATAAACATTACAGACCACTTTTAACTCTACTCTCCCAGTTTCCATATGTTTCATCAATGAAGACACGTGTCTTATGACTAATAGCCAAAGATGACTTTTAGTCAGCACCACTAGAGAGAGCCACCCAGATCCCGTCTGGATCTGTTTAAACATTTAAATTTAGAACTAAAACCAGATATATACATGCACTATATATATAAAAAAAAATTATTCCCACTGTCTGACAATAAATCCGCCTAAACATTTCCTGTTATTAGAATATTAGAATTACATTATTTTACATTTAGTTCACATTTATACACATTTTTAAACAGGTCTCCAAAATTGAAGGCCGTGTTTGCAACTGCAATATGTTTTACTAGTCCTAGTAAGAATCCTTTTGTGCAACTTTTGGAGTGTTGGCTTCTTCCTTTCTGTCCATCTCAGAACAGGATTTGTTTTACTGCGGACAATGAACTGATCTTGTCAACTTTTTTGTTTGCTTTTATTCTGGGGCCAATACTAGAGCTGCACAATACAGTTAATCACAGTCTTCAATGCAATATGTAACATTTCTTTCACGTAGTAATTTGGAGAATATTATAATCCATGCAAAGTATACTCCCAATAATTTACATTATTTGGCTGGTAAGATAAACTATAACGGCCTTAGACTCCCTTACAAACATGTGTTTTTGTTTTTTTTCATGGCAGAGCTGCTAAAGCTCTGGAGTGGGAAAGAGAAAAGAAAAAAGAGTCACAAAATGTAGGTTAATTGTGATCCATACCGACATTGCCACATTCAGTAAAAGCACAGCAGTTACGTGTTTTATTTATTGTGCAGCACTATTTAATACACATTTTGTAACAAATTACATTCATCCCTAGGATACAAAACCAGATATGCTTATAGCTTCATTTAGTTCTTTGAACAGAAGAACGTGGCATCTCCAAATATCTGGGAATGGTACCAAAGGATGGACCAGATTTGTTAAGGTCCATCATTTTTCTTCCTGATATTGCGGATGATAATTTTGGATTATTCAATAAACACACTAGGCAGCAGTGCATTTATAATGTTTGTTTGTTTTAAACACCCAAAAACAAGTATCCATTTAACAGAAACTCTAAAAAGAAGTTCAGAAGATCTATGAAATCATCATCTAGGCTTTTCCATATTATTTGCAAATATGGTAGTATATCCCAGAGTATTAATAATAACACTTCATTTATATAGCACCTTTAAAGATAGACATCAAAAGTGCTGTAAAGTAGAAGATAAAATCAGAAAAGACAATAGAACAGTGTACTGTTCTATTGTCTTTTCTATAGAAGGGGTATTAATGAGGCAGTTTTAAAAGAGGAGTTTTAAGCCGTTTCGTGAAGAGCACCCATGACAGTGCACATGTCTAGGGGGTTGGCATGGGGTGGCATGTGTCACCCCTAGAATCCGATAGGCCACCCCAGGTGCACACCCCCTGTGGTGAATGAGGTCATAAGCTTGTTTTTTCATGTGAAGGTTTATGAATGTTAAAATCTTGACATTATTAACGAGGAAATTTGACATACTATACATTTGTGCTGACTGTTTCTAGTTGTTTTATGTTGTAGCTCAATGCTTTAGAATAAATTTAGTTCCAGCAATTGTTTTACAAGAGGGAAAAATGTCTGTGTTATTCTAAAACGTTTATCAGAAAGAAGGCACGGGACGTTTCTTTTTTTTTTTTTTACTGCGGATCCTTGATTTATGAGTGCCACTCCAGCAGAACTAGCCGCCCCTCCTGTGCCACCCCTGGAAAAAAAAACGTCTGGTCAGCCACTGTCCCCTGAATCCATAGAGTGTAAGGGAAAAGGCAAAGTGTACCAGAGTGTAGGTGCTATTACTGAGAAAGCTCTGTCTCCTTTGCTCTTCAGTTTACATTTTGGGATTAAAGTACGTGAACTTCCAAATCTGAAGAAAGAAAAAATATCTAATTGTTCTTACACTAAAAAAAAAGGAAAATTATGCCAGAACACACTAACTGGATTTAAAAAGAAGTTTGTTAAACTGTTTCTGATGTTTAGTGACACCTACTGCTACCACATCTTGGTTACAGCATGACACTGTGGGGCCCAGTGCCTCCTAAAATAAACAGCTTACCAAAGAGTTATGAGCTCATGCTTTGGAGCTAAAAAAGAGCTGACTTGTCTTTGTTCTTTTTTGAAGTCTAAAGTAAACAGAAGAAAAATATGTCTAGACTCTTCTAAGAAAGCTTTTCCCACACTTCTTCAAGAATGCAAGGAGATTTTTTTCTTTGCTCCCGACTGACGTGCGTGGCATTCTGCTCTTTCTCCAGCGCAGCACATTTGGTGGGATGTTATGCAAAGGAAATGGAGAGCATAATTGCGTGGTGAGTCATGCTGTTTACGGGTAAAACCGACGACCATCGGCAAGGAATCACACCCTCCTGATCTGATGTTTCCTGGAAAATCCCGTTGTTTCACAGGGAGGAAGGAAAAGTACAGAGAACCTTGGAAATGGTTGCTACGATCAGCCGGAACCTTTGTGCGGAAAGGGAGGAGGACACACGGAAAAGATATTCTCCCAGACATTGAGAAAGAAATGTCAGGAATGTTGGGGAAAAAACATGCACCTCTGTTCACTTTTTTTGCACTGAAATTAAATATGAGTGAGCAACAAGAAGGTTTTTGTGAGGCAAGTGTTACACATTATTATAGTAAATAGTTCTGAGCTTTTACTGCATCTTTTAAAGCTATAAAAAGACCATCGCACTGAATGGTTTGTTTCATTTGCTTGCCCTGCTGATCACATTTTATTCATGTCAGAGTGGTAACAAGCTGTTATCAGCCCCATTAGGACTCAGCACGGAGTTCCTAGAAACAGACAGAATCTAGAGCTAGCCCAAGGAATAACCCCTCATATGCAGCTTCTGGGGATCCTCCACTAGCTGGGAGGGGGGCCAAAACTCCAAGGTAGCTGTGAATTATTTCATAGGTCAGGCTGTTAAAAATTGCTTTAGCAATAAAGACACAGTGCAAACAGGACAGTGGTTTAATGATTCATGAAATAACCTTTCCAGAAACTGCTATGACATTTTTGTTTGCTGTGTTTTTAATATTGTAAAGGTCAATTTTACTTATGGCCCGCCCCTTATTAGATCAACCCTTATGGAAAATGTAATCTGTTAAAGGGGGAGTTGTGTAAGAGGGAGTTGTGTAAAGCTGGTCGGATATTGACGGCTGCTGAGCGTTCAGCAGAACCCAGTTTCAATAAGTCTCTGCAATTCTTCTAAACAATTAGTTTTGGCTCACTAGTTACCTTCAAAGCAAGCCGTGGTATATAAAGAAGGCTAAAACTAAAAGAGCATGCCCAGCAAATATGAAACTTTAAAAAGGTGTGATAAAGTCCTGAGCTTGGACAGGAAGATGCTGCTCTGAGCTCGACTCTACAGTATACATCGTTTGGCTATCTTGTTTTGAAGTCCAATCGGAAAAAGTTCAAACGGCATCGCTCATTGGGTTGGCTAGCAACATAAGTGAAGACATTAACAAAGTCTGCATAATCTTTAAATCAACTGCATGGCAACTGTTTTAGTGTGCTTTGGAAAATGACACTGACAGTGACAAAGAAGATAGGAACAAATGTAAGCACTGGAATAATACTGAGCTGGCTAACCATTAGCTATCAGCACAGAAGTTTCCTATCAGCACAAAAATAAGCCTGGAGTTTATTTGATCATCTCTAGTCCAAACCTAAAATATTTAGTCTGGTTAAACCTAGAATGGAAAATCCTACACCAAGAGAGCATTCCTTAAAGAAAAGGAATGCAAAATGTGGACCAGTCAATCCGCAAATTTATCATTCTTACTCTGGTTACACATTTGTTGAGTTTATTGATTTGTTCAACCTTTTTGTGAAAGCAATAGAATAAACAGAAAATGGGGAGTGATTACTCGGGACAAATTCTTCTTGTTCTCATGAACCCAATATTGTGTATCATATACTGAGCTTGATGTATTGTTACACCTGGAGCCACTAGTGTGTCTGAGGGGGAAATTCTGCAAAGGACCCTCAACAACTTAAATCTACCCCTGGTGAAACATTTCAAACCTGTAAGTTAAACACATCCTTTTTAGGACCACATAACTCTGTATGACTGTTGAAATATGTGTGTTTTTAAAAGTGATGATCAAGAAGTCTTCCCTTAGTCCAGTGAGAGGAGCAAAGAACATCACAGTGAACGTGTTCTGTGTGAGTCATTCCATCTGAGACCGCAAATATTTCACTTTCACAACATTTCACCACAATGTGTTTTGCGATCAACACCAATTTCATCAGCCACCGGACTCCTGCAAAATGTTAAATCCTGGGAATAAACCATATAGCCTTCCTGTTTGGAGGGGATTTCTCCTAGAGTGCTCTGGTGGCACAATGAGTCAGCTGTTGCAAGTTCTCCCTCCAAAAATCACATCATCACTTTGGTGACTGAGGCACATGTTAGCCTTATGACAGCGGAGGACACACACCACCCCCACCCCTAGGCTGAAAGTTTGCCCACCAGAAACACAAGTGAATCAGAACACCCTCCTGACTTCAAATCTGTGGCACCTCTCCATGGAACAAGCCACTTAGAGACAAATATTTTCCATTTATTAATCACTGGACCACAAGTCCAAAATGTTATGCAGACAATAATACAAAAGCAATTAGAATCATGTGCCAGTAGATAATTGCCCCTTCCAGCACATGACTTACTTATCCTGCCCCCAAGAAATGAAGATTTATGCAGACCAGAACCTGCACTGAAACCACTGATAAGATAACTGAATGTCTTCCATCTGGGTGATTTAGTTATTGTGGAAATGTATGTGCTCCCCTGGTCTGGACTTGTCACCCCCGGTGGTCTCCGGTGCCCTTTCTCCCACATGTCTACAATGCACACCACGTGTTGATTCCGATGTCAAAAACCGTAGGGTGGCATTTAGCATCATAAGAGTCTTTATTAGGGGCGCTGGGTGTTAAAAATAGCCTAGAGGGATGTGAAAATGTTTGTGAGTGGAAAGAGTTTGAACAGAGATAGCATATGATTCTTGAAATATTTCACTTCCATTTTCCTTAAACAGCTCATCCGACTTGGGGGCGGGGGGAGAAATATAAAAACGCTTTCATCATAAAACGAATATTGACATGACGCTATAAGATTTTTTTTTTTTTTCAAAAATGACGTACACAAAAGTTTTGTAATTTATTAGTGTTTATTTAATGTTACGTAATCGGTCCGTTTTAAGGCATTACTGTTTAAATATTTTGATACGGTTTTGACATGCACATGTGTATTCCAAATATCTGGTTAGTAGTAGCCTATATGCCTCACAGCTTGAATTTTTTTTATTATAGCTGGAAATGTCCAAAGTGATAGTAAAAAGAGAGAAGTTTTACAAGATCTGAAGACAATTGTTTTTTTGTTTTTTTTTTGTTGTTTTTTTTATATCGATACATATATACTTGAGGTGCAATCACTTTATACTCCAGCACCAACACGTGTCCTCTCGGCTCAAACAATCCACAAAGTCAACATAAACTTCCAGAACCACCCGCCAATAAAGTTTCCTGAGGGGGGCCATTGAACCTAATACCAGCCTGTCTGCGCTTATACATCAGCGTGAGAAACGTGAGCAATTTTCTAAGGATGTCAAAACATATTCTCGTAAATGTAAAAAATTAATAAAAATAGACAAAAAAATAACCTTACCTCTGTGAACGCGATATATGTAGACGGGAATGTGCAAATATGCCGGAATAAGTTTCCTAACCAAGCGGCGAAGTGAGTCGAACCAGTCGGTGAGACGCGGCAGGCGGGTGGTGGTGTATCCTCGTACTGAATTAACTACAAAACAACAACAATGTACCAACATTCCACGCTCTGCTTCCGCAAGCGCTCACGTCACCGATTCCTCGTGACCGCCCCCTCCATTCATGAAAATAACTTTCTGCTGACGTCAGTCTGGAGAGGGGGGCCAGAGAGAGGGGGGGGGAGGCCAGAAATAGAAGGCAGATACTGCTGGCAACCGCTTTTGCTTACTTTACAAAACAAATCAAACTCAGTTTGTCCTTAGAAACTTTGTATTTCGATAGACGTTCGCTTGGTATACTTGTTGCTCTCTGAGCCGCCCGTCCGTGTGAGTGGACTCTTTCATGACCAGGTTTGAGCTACAAAGTATTCAAAAATGTGCTTTAAGGAGGGAAAACAGCGACGCCCCCCATCCCACCCCTTCAGTCTGCCTTTTGGGAGAAGCAGCATTCCATTCCTGGGGAAAGTATGCAGAGTAGTAGCCCAGAAGTCACAGGATTTCTCTTATTTTATCAGCAGTCTGTGGCGTCACTGCTATTTCGGGTAATTAACTACTAACCTTAAATATGTTAAACCATATAAGGTGCAAACCTTTTTTGATTTACTTGTTAAGCATTTAAGTTTTAAACAACTTAAAGACTCTGATAATAAAAAAAGTGTAAACTTTGTTTACACTTTAAACACCTATAGAGCTCTCCTGAGGCGAGGCGTAAGCGGACTTTGTGGCTACTGCAGGGGCTTCCAGGTCTCGGGGTCAAAGATCACTTTAATTCGCACAGGTCCTGCTGTATGTTGCAACTTTGACCTTTCCTACTGTTTTGAGTGTCGTTCATTTTTTCCCCGCCTTTTTTTCTGTTGCAAAATAGAGCCTCCATTCATAGCACATTCTACATCAACCATGTGCCATTTATTTAAAGTAGTTTTCTTTTTATTTTCTAATGATATACTGTACGGAAAATTGGGTTATGTGACTTATAAGTAATATCTAGCCACAGAAGGGCTGTCAGAGTTATTTTGGTTTAATCAGGGGAAATAATATATCTAATATTTCTTAAAAATAAATTGCTTTAAACTGTGGTCGGAACAACAATCAATGCATGTAAGATAACATAATAAAATAATACATAATTAAACTAAGTTAAATGTCTGAGTAACTTTTCTTTATCTTTTTAATCTATAGCTACTGGGAGAATATAGTGATATGCAACAGTTAAGAAGGATAAGGTTTTTTTACTAGAATCGTCGTATAAAGGATGAAATTACAATTTTTTGGGAATGACAATGCTCAAATGCCAAACCACAAATACATATCCTGAGCTAAACCACATTCAAAATCTACTCCTGATGCTTATTAAATTCTCCTTCATGTGTTTAAGCTTGAGGGGCACAGTTAATGAACGTGCCTGTCACCGTTTGTTGGTAGATCAGTGAGCAATAACCTTCTTTCCCTAGTTGCACTGTGAACAAAACATTAAACTTCCCCCATCCTCTCTAAGTCTTCCAAGTCTGTAATGATTGTAAAGAATGTAGCTGGAAGTCAACCTCAAAAAAGAAACTCAACTTTGGCCTCAACGTTTGGCCAACTCTGCATCTATGCACAAATATTTGTCCATACATTTTTGTGTAGTAGTAATTATCCTCTTAATTTGTGAAATAATTAATGTACATCGCATAACCTCTTTAAAACTTTCACAATTAAACTAGCTCTGTAGTGTGTGTCTGTCCTTTTGTCAAGGACCATTTTATGTCAAATTCCCTTTCAATACTGAAACCCTTTCTCTGTGATGCTTACATTTTTTATGATGCTATGTTTAGCAGTAAATGAGGAAATGCTCATTAATAAGATCAGTCACACTCACAGACTCTTTTGCATTATGTTATCCTAACCTTTCAATGCTCCTTGACTTTTGCCTGATTAATAGATGCTGAGTTAAAATGTATTTTTTTTCTTTAAACAAACATAAACATAAGTGCTTCCTGTGCTTTTGATGATGGTTTATTTTATAAGATCACTTACATTAGAGATAAATGTTCATTGGTACCGTAAATATATTTTGGACTCAGAAAGAAATATTTCTCCAGTTCACAAAGGCACCTTCCAGTGAAACAGACTCCTTAGATTTATTTTAACTTAGTCTGGCTTTGTTCCATACTGTTACCAGAGGTTAGTGGTATATGACTCTGAAGAATAGTATCTTCCTCTAAATCACAGAATCTGTTGTTTGCCAAAGAGGTGGGTCTGATTGAATCATGTGAATGGCAACATGTTTTCAAGCCAATAGACATGAACCTGATGACTAACCGTCTTTGTGTTCTCAGCTTGTATCACCGCCTCATTAACCACAAGCAGCACCACAGCATTTCCTGTATGTAACAGTCAGGCAGATGCATTTATGGGTTGATGAGTTAATCCACATCTATCTGCCATCTTTTTTTTTCAGGTTAAAAAAATGTAACATGAGAAATATTATTCAGAATATTTAGATTAGGAATATGAACTAAATTTACATAGGATGGAGAAAACCAAGATGAGATAAAATCTTTGAGAGGAATAATATTTAGCATAACATAAGCATCACCTAAAAGGAACCATTAATATACCAATTGAAAACCAAAAAGTACTGTCATGAGAAAATTAACATTAATTTTGTACCAGTGTTCCTGGGAACACTGAATGAACATGTGTCTAAAAAAATAACAATAATAATGTTTGTGGTAATATGCTGATTTAGCGCCAGTCTTTATGTGGCAGTTAAAGTTATGTCTGATGTCATAACATGTCAGGATGTTTATTATAAGAGAAGTTGCAGTAATCCATAGGGATCATAGATATTGAATAAAACCGGCCCGACAATGGAGCATTGAGGAACAACACGTAATTGTTGTGCTCTCAGTTTAATGATTGTCAACTGACAAAAAGTTGCTGCAGCTCAATTTGCATCAAAAGGGATTTCTTTGATATGGTTTGAGAATCAAGGCTTCATCTCCTGACCAATGTCTGTCTGTCTGTCTGTCTGTCTGTCTGTCTGTCTGTTCCAGCTTGAATATAGACAAGCTGCAGAGTGTGGTAGAAGAGAATGGATATTTGGAGATATGGAAAAAGAAGATCAAAGAAGATTTTAGTCTGGCTGAAACAAACAGGTAATATGACTGCGTTAATTTCACAAAACTGGGTTAGCGTACATCCTGTCTATACATTGGATAACATCAAATCAAGCAAACAACATGGATTTCAAAATTGATGGATCATAAATTATTTATCAATTATTTCTGGAACATCATTATATTTGATGGGATCATGTTCAACTATAGATTATCTGAAATGAAATTTTATTATAACACACACAAAATCTGATGAGGAGATAAAAGTGGAACATAAAAGATTTGATCAGAGATTAAATATATTAATAATAATAAAATAAAAATAATAATAATATTCACCTGGTCAACATTTGAGGTTGAGAAAATGTTTTATTTAAATGTAGCAACAAATGGACAAAATGGAAAATATTCCAAATAATGGTTATTGGAGATGGGAAAGGGCAATATTGATATGGATCAGGTGAGTAATGAGATTTATGTAACTGAGATTTGCCCAGAATAAAAATGACTTTGCATAAACTTACAGTTTGATAACTATGTAATCAAGTCAGATTGTAATACTGTTAAAATATATTGAAGATAGAAAAAAAAAACTCAGCAAATATGATAATTATTTAAACTGAGATTGAAGGAACACCAAGGCTAACAGAAAGTGCTAAAAATAAGCAAATAAGCATATCTGGGAACATTGTTGAAATTCTGCATCAGTCGGAAATCCAGCTGCTTGGTCAATTCATCACTGCCTAATTAATATCTATCTGATTGGAGCAAACACAATAGTGTTCAACACAACATGCACAATAAATAGTGAGTTCCAGAGTCTTCATCTTTTTCTTTTGGTTCCTCTGTCTGTGGGGTCTGCCTTCTTTTCAGGCAGTTTTGGGTTACAGGAAGTAACACTGACTCACTAATCTTTTTTCTCTTTGACTCAGAGTGTTGAAGGCAGAAATCTGATCTGGTAGAAAGAGGCCCTGGGTTGTAAAGCGTTCTTTGTTCTTTCTTCCAAGGCCGTTTGATTTTCAGCCAAAATCCAATGTTGAACATACACTATTATAGACACTTATTAAAGCATTAAAAATAAAATGTAAAAAAAAGGAAAATACATTTCAAGTAAGTTTTCTCAGACATAGCTTTCTAAAAAAAAAATGCTTGGCGCATCAGAAGTCTGCATCTGGCACTCCATGAGCCGTACGTCATCCCTAAGAGCTGAAGAATTGTTTTTTGCACACTTGTAGACTCCCAGAGTGACACAAGATTTAATTTGGAGCACTTAACTGGACATTCCACTGACTTCACCAAAATGTGTTTCATATAAAAACACTTTACGTAACCAGCTGGCAGCACAGAGCTGCATAGAAAGGAACATGGTGGGGTTACAGTAGCAGTGGTTTCAGCAGCAGCAACTGGAGATGCCTTTGCGGACCGCTCTCAGTTCTGCAAGGTTCTGTTGCTTCACTAAAATGTCTTTAATTAACAAATTAGAAGGTTATGCTATTGGAGTCTTTACTTACGCACTTCAGTGGGAAGACGGTAAAATCTTTCCATACTTAACCGTCTTGTCACGGCTGAGTAAACTTTGAGGAATGAACAGATCACTGCCACTGACCAAGAGCGGAGATTAATATGAACCTTTAGGAAAAGAAGAACTTTGATGCTTCTGTTTTGTTTTCCCAAAACATGAGCTTTCTAAATAATGCGGAAAGGTGGAAGTTCTGTAAACAGTTTGTAGATATTGTGTTTTACGGGTTGAAAAATTGTTTGAGATAATCTTAAACTCTTTTGAAATAATGTATTTTTTTGAAATCTTTAAGATCTAGTTTGGGTTGGATCTCATTGATATTAATCTCATATGCGCATCTGATGCATTTTACGATATATATTTGACAAGAATCTGTTCATACGGTCAGTAGAACACTAAAATAATTTCAACAGCCTGACAAGTAAAATTACTATTATTTAAGGGGAATACATTGAAGTGATGTGTTTAAATGTGGGTTTGCTTAGTTTTTAATAAAATCTGACTTTCTTTTCAGAAAGGAGTCATACAGATACAGTATAAAAATTCTGCTTCTCTGCATCGTTTGTCATTCAATATGAAGTTGTTTAGTGATGTGTTGTGTTTCGTTGTTGGACCATACAAGTTGGATCCTGCTAAAGTTAAAAAATCTCTTGTAACTAGTATGACCTGAAAAGTAGCTTTTCTGTAGTTGAAAAAATAATTTTATCTAAACAGAAATTCTTGTTTGTTTCCAACAGGCTATTTAACAGTTTACACCTAAAATAACTTCTTCATGGGAGTTTATTTAAATCTTGATTTTTACTAGAGAGTATGACATTTGATGTTATACTCCCACAAAAAGTACAATTTGATGGTGGAAGGAAAATATACATACAATGATCTAATAGGTGTGAAATTCATTTATAGTCAGGTCCAGTGAGTCAATACTTTTCAAATCCACCTTTCTCTGTGATTACAGTTAAAGGTTTTCTGGGTCATTTCTCGACCAGCTTTGCTCATCTAAAGACTGAAACTTGTGCCCACTCCTCTTTAGATATTAGCTCAAACTAGTGAGATAAAATGTGGAGCATCTGTGAACATTCATTTTCAAATAATGCTACAGGTTTAAAATGTCCCTGGTTTATTCTAAAACATTAATATGATTTGAACAAATGGTTCCACTGTAGCCCTGTGATGGACTGGCAAACTGTCCAGGGTTTACCCTGCCCCCCGTCTGAAGAATGCAAATAGGCACCAGCTTCCCAAAGCTTCGGATATTGTTTTAGACCCTAACCCTTCTTTTAACTTCTCGACAACTTTCTCTTTGATCTGTCTGATGTGTTCCTTGGTCTTAAAGATGCTGTTTTTTTCATTCATGTTCTCTAAACAAAGCCCTGAGACCACACAGAGTAGCTGCATTTATACTGAAGTTAAACTAAACACAGGTGGACAAAGTATATTATTTAGGAGCATTAAAGTTAAAGGGGCTGAATGCAAAAGCATAGGACATTTTTGAATTGTATTTGACAAAAATGTATGTTGTGTTGGTTTATTTAATCAAATCCCAATGAAAAGCATGACAATTTGTGCTTTTGAAGTGAGAAAATGTGAAGAATTACAAGAATTATTAGGATATATGCTAGTTACTGTCTCAGGATTACTTTTAGCATGAAATTGTATAACAGCAATTGCATAAATCATAATTTGGGCCGACTAATGTAGCAGGCATTTCTGCCCCCACAGAATACAGGAAAAGCCTTGTCAAGATTTCAGAGTTAAAACAGATAACTATTAAGAACATTTATATATGCCAGGGTGACTGTAGCTCAGGAGTTAAGCGTTTGTCCTGTAATTGGAGGGTTGCTGGTTTGAGCCCCAGACCCAGCTGTCTCGGTTGTTGTGTCCTTGGGCAAGACACTTCACCCGTTGCCTACGGAGAGCCCAGTGGTGCCAGTGTCCGGCAGCCTTGCCTTTGTCAGTGTCCCTACAACGTAGATTGCCATCATCAGTGTTTGAATGACTGAATGTAGTGTGAAGTGTTTTGGGGTCCGTAGGGACTAAATAAAGCGCTATAAAACTACAGGCTGTTTTATAGAAAGAGTACTTATCTGTTTTAATACTGAACCTCTTGACAAAACTCATGGGCCATGGTGTTGGGAGGGTTATGGTTTTGCCAGGTTATGGAAAATGGACAAAGGTGCATTTTATTGATGGTGTTTTAAATGCAGGAAGATACCGTGACGATATCCTGAGACCCATTGTTGTGCCGTTCATCCAAGGCAATCACCTCATTTTGCAGCATGATAATGCACAGCCCCATGTTGCACAGCTCTGTACACAATTCCTGGAAGCTGAAAACATCTCAGTTCTTGCATGGCCAGCGTACCCACCAGGCATGTGTGACAAGGTGTACAATGAGGGCCCAGGCGATGACCAGGTCAGAGTTATGCGCACTAATCATGATTAGTGTGAGGGTCCTATAACAGGACCCTCACACTGTCACACATGTCAACCCCTTGAGCATTTTTGGGGCGTGTATATGATCAGCGAAAGACAGCATATTTGAGTTCCTGCTAATATTCAGCACCTTTGCACAGCCATTGAAGAAGTGCACCAACATTCCACAGGCCAAAACCAACAACCTGATCACCTCTGTGCGACGGAGATGTGTTGCACCGTGTGACTTGAATGGTAGCCCAACCAGATACTTAAATTTGTTTAATTAATTTTCCTCTTGGATCAATAAAGTATTTTTGAAAACACTGATGGGGACAGACTGTCCATTAGCCATTTATTGGTGATATTAGAGTATGTTTAGTAGAAGGATGTATTAAAATGTGCAAATCGTTTCCTTATGGATCTGTTGGGAAGATTTTACCCTGATCTTATTTAATAACCAAGTTGAAAAATGCAGTGTCATTCATTTTGTCTTATATTGGACTTAATATTTCACGAATCCTTAAAAAAATTATTATTATAGTATCAACGTAAGCTGTCTTAGATTGTACATTGCTCATCTCGATTGCTATTTTTAATTTGTTTGAATACATGCAGCTAACATTTGACCATGAGTCCTGAATGCATTATTAGGTCAAATGGTTTTATTCTTTACATTTTATGTGTTCCATATAATTGGTAAACTTTCAATATATCTACAAAACAAGAAAAATCAGGCATTTCATTCATAAAGGTAAATTAGACAATTATTTGGCTCATTAGCACCAATAGTGTTTGTACTTGGATTTGCACCCATCTATAACCTGCAAAAAACATGAGTGACATGTCAGGGGCACCTCAGGGGGCCAGTCAGATTTCAGCAGGGACCAGTGCCCCTGTGTCCCCGCCCCGAGAACCGCCTCTGCCACCGGGCCGCCTGACCACCAAAGGGAAAGTAGATGAGGTGTCAGAAAGGCATGAAGCAGACGGAAGGTGGAATCGAACGCAGGATATCCAGGTCACCAACTTACCACTGAGCTACAGCCGCCTAAATGTCTTATTTTGTAGTACTAATCAAATAATAATCAATGAAAAAAATCTAATTTACATGATATATTTTTCATCAGCATTTCACTTCAAACATCAATGTTTTTCATCATAAGCAGCACCAGAAAAACATCACGTCTCTTTACTTCCCTCTTGTGTTCATCGTGCATAAGTTCCTGCACTTTTGTGAGCATTTTAATTTTATGCGGCCATCTGAAGTCTTTCTCTGAGCGTGGAATGGGTAAATGTAATACTGCTCCCTGGTGGTCAAGTTGACTAACTACAAGTTATGAACTGCAAACTTTTAAAGGTTTTAGCTAAACGTTTGTTTTTGTTTTTTGCTTTTTGTAAAGCATTTCAGGGTACGCGTTGAGTAACTATCCTAATTTTAACCGCAATACAATTATAAATAGTATTAATAGCAAAGCTTAGTAGAAAAGAGACTGAAAAGTAGTCTACACCGCATTACTGTAATAAATCAAGCAGACACACGATGGCGGTGTAAGGAATTTCATTGGTTAAGGAACAATAACAGAAGAAGCCACCATTGCTACTCTGGGTATCGTTATTGAGACGGTAATTCTTATTTTTATCATGATAATTATTGTTTTGGTGTCCGTGTTAATCATTTGTACAAAGTGTGTATATTTTCTAAATGTCCCTCTGGCTTCAGATTTAAGGATTTACTGTAGTCGTCGTTGACGCTTTAGCCCGTTTACTTAGCTTGCGTTGCTAAAACTAACAAGCTTTGCTCATGTTTTGTTTTTATTTAGCTACTGCTATGTGTAATATGGATGTAATAAGCACAAAAAAGGCTGCATAATGAGACTGAAGTGACGTTTTTTAAAAATCTGTAACACAAGCGTGTGTGTTTTGTCTCCACTGCTTTATCATTCGCAGGCTTCTCAAAGGAAAAAAAAAATGTCATTAGTTTTTCCTGTTTGAATTCTTGCACTATTCCATTAAGATGAATCGTCCAAAACCTACAACACTGAGGCGCCCAAGTGCTGCAAAACCATCAGGTAGGGGAAAAAATAAATAAATACCCAGCCTTAGTCTTATTTCATCGGGATGTAAATTGGACACAGGAAATATACCATCTTTCTTTTTTTCTCAGGTCATCCTCCACCAGGGGATTTCATAGCTCTGGGCTCAAAAAGCCAATCAGGAGAGCCAAAAGCACCTCCTGTCCTTCTAAAGCCAGCATCAACAGGTTTACCTGCTGACCGTAAGAGGGAGGCCTCCTCTGCTCTGCCCTCCTCATCCGGCCTGTCCACCCTGACCAAGAGACCAAAATTATCCACTACACCTCCTGTCAGTGCGCTGGGACGCCTTGCTGATGTTGCAGCAGTGGATAAGAGGGCCATATCACCCTCAATAAAGGAGCCTTCAGTGGTGCCTATTGAAGGTAAGCCACTTGTTTTAAGACTGTACATAATCTGACAAATAAACAGCTAAAAATCCTCCAGTCCTTAACAGATTGCTCCCTGTTTGTGCAGTGTCTCCAGCCGTTCTTCTGGATGAAATTGAAGCTGCAGAGTCGGAGGGAAACGACGATCGTGTGGAGGGATTGCTGTGTGGAGCAGTGAGACAACTGAAGATGAACAGGGCCAAACCGGATATCAATCTTTACCTCAGCCTAATGTTTCTTGCCAAAATAAAGCCCAATGTGTTTGCTACTCAAGGAATTATCGAGGTGAGACTTTGAAACCACTGAATGACAAGTAGTTATAATACAATTATATGCATTTCTCATATTCTATTCAGATGAAATTATACAATTATTTTTTTATTTTTTTATTTCACAAACGCACAATTTCCTTTCATATAACTGTCAGGGTACATCACCAACAATATAAACATATAAACGAATCCAGCTTTAGACCTGGAAAGTGATCTAACTGTGAACATAAAATCTTGAATCTTACAATTAGGTTTGCACCGATCGGTGTTCGGAGCACAACACTTTACTAACTAAACATAACTAAGACAAAATAACAGACGTAAATTTTAAAATGACCACAAAAATAAAATTTCAAGTGAAAAAGTAACCTTTTTTGTGTATTTATTGCAGATTTTCCATATTGTATCGGTCCATGGTATCGGTTAAGTTTACCCAATACAGATACATGTCAATTAGACAGTATCGGGGCCGATACCAGTATCGTGTCGTTGCATCCCTACTTACAATTGTAAGATTTGGATTAAAGTTTAGTTACTCTCGACTTGTTTGTCTGTTATCACCAGGCGTTGTGTAGCCTCCTGCGTCGGGATGCCTCCATCAACTTTAAGGCAAAAGGCAACAGCCTGGTGTCAGTTCTGGCATGCAATTTGCTCATGGCAGCCTATGAGGAGGATGAGAACTGGCCAGAGATCTTTGTCAAAGTGAGAACATTTGGAACTTTAAAGTTACCAAATTATAAGCATTTTCTATTTCTCTTTTTGATGATGTGTGATCGTACATGAACACATAAATTAATTGACTTATTTTTAGGTTTACATTGAAGACTCGCTGGGAGAAAGAATATGGGTTGACAGCTCCCACTGCAAGACTTTTGTCGACAACATCCAGACGGCTTTTGGCACAAAGATGCCACCGAAGAGTATGCTGCTGCAGGCTGACAGTGGCCGCACACCGGGGGATCTCAGTGCAGGTGGAGTACACCTGAAATATGCCCTGACTTGGTGAGAGCTCTGGCTTTTTGACTGGCTGCTGATGTTATGCTTTACTACTTGTTCTGCCAGGTAACAGCCCTCATCCATCAACACCAGACGAAGATGACAGTCAGACTGAATTACTAATAGCAGAAGAGAAACTTAGTCCTGAGGATGAAGGCCAAATCATGCCGAGGTATGATTTCTTCCAGGACTGATATAATTTGGCTTTGTGTTTTATTTAGTGTTTTGCAATTTTAATGAGCTGTAAGAATATTTTAAAAATCTCTTGAGATCTCGTGGTTGTATTGATTTTTTTTTTTTCTGATAATCTGCGTTTTTATAGGTATGAGGAACTGGCAGAGAGTGTGGAGGACTACGTGCTGGACGTCTTGAGGGATCAGTTGAACCGCAGGCAGCCGATGGACAATGTGTCCCGAAATCTGTTGCGTCTGCTCACCGCAACATGTGGCTACAAGGAGGCTCGTCTTCTGGCTGTTCAGAGGCTGGAGATGTGGCTCCAGAACCCAAAGGTGGGTTATGTGCACGCAAACACTTGATAATGTTTGATTAGAGCCATCTGAATCGGCAGTAGCAGATCAAAAGCAGCAGCCGAGGCACCGACACAGGGCGCCCGGCGTAGGTAAGGCTGAGACCCCCACCTCTACCCAATTGCTACCCAGAGAGCACCCAGGCTGACATAGCTGGCCTCCGCTCCTGAGGCAGAGGGCTCTCACAGAGGAAACACTGGAAGGAAGATTACAATAAGTTCAAATATTAAATTAAACCGTAGATGACATTAAATAGTAAAATACTGATAAAATTATTAAGACTGATAACATTGTTAAATTGATAAAAATGTAATAAAATAAAACATGCAGAGAAATTTAACAGGTATTAATTAACAATAATCAGTTAAAAGTAGTGCTGGACGATATAGAAAAAGCGGATAATGATAAAGGGAATAGTCATATTGATCGATATCGATAATTAACGATAAATATTACAAAATGTAAAAGAATATGTATTTTAATCTCCTCCCTAAGAACTAAGAATTGAATTAATTTGTCAAACATTTCCTTTTATCATAAATAAATATACAGACACAGAAAGAAATCAAGAGAAATCAAAAGACCTGAGCAAATAAAAAGAAAAGTAATCTTATGAACCATTATATTACATATTTTTAAATTATGTTAGTAATTAAATTAAAGCCTTATTTTGGTGCTTTTTAATATTGTAAACATTTTATGACACATTATATTATTAATGGCTGAAACCTTTGGTTCAGTTCGTCAATAAAGCTTATTGTAATTCAGTTCAGCTCTGGCTCAGCTGTTAAAGCTACAGCTTCATCACTAGAACATATTTTTTGCTGTTTGCACAGTTGACTCGACCCGCTCAGGACCTCCTCATGTCGCTGTGCATGAACTGCAGCACCCACGGAGCAGACGACATGGAGGTGATCTCCAGCCTCATCAAGATCCGCCTGAAACCTAAAGTCCTCCTGAACCACTACATGCTGTGTGTCAGGTGTGTGTAACTACTTGCTGTTGTACTTTGTGCTTGTTATAGAAAATGTTTACGTTTTTTTTCTAATGTGTGCTTTGGATGCTCTTCTCCAGAGAGCTGCTTAACGCACATAGAGACAACTTGGGCACGATGGTGAAGCTGGTGATTTTCAACGAGCTTTCTAATGCCAGGAATCCGAACAATATGCAGGTTTTGCACACAGTGCTGCAGCACAGCCCCGAGCAAGCACCAAAGGTAAGATTAAACTCACTTAGATTCATGTGAGCTCAAATTCAGGGCTCCTTCGAGGCCAGGACAACTATGAAATTTAATGTTATTTTTTTAAGATCTGAAATAGCATAAAAAAGTCCTGCAAAAAATATTTCTATTTCAAGACATTTTTCGATGTTTAATCATTTAAACCGGTTCTTTCTTCTTACCATCAATCTAGATATCAGTGTTTTCCATCTACCTAGTAGCTGTTTTTTTCAGGTTCCATATTTTAACTTGGCCACAATATATAGACCTAGTTAACTTTAAAATATATTTAAAATAGACAGCTAGAGTTTTAAGTCTGGAAACATTTGAAACTTTGAGTCTGGAAAAACGTTTATAAGATTTTTCTAGGTCTCTTCTGTTACTTTATTTGCTGTCAGGTGCAATTTTTCCTTCTGTGAAGTAATTTGCCTTTCTCGTCTTTTGCATCTGCAGTTCTTGGCGATGGTGTTCCAGGATTTACTAACCAATAAGGACGACTACTTGCGAGCGTCTCGAGCTTTGCTCAGAGAGATCATCAAACAGACCAAGCACGAAATCAATTTCCAGTCGTTTTGTTTTGGGTTGATGCAGGAGAGAAAAGAGGCCAGCTATGTGGACATGGAGTTCAAAGTAAGCAGACATGACCGTTATCCTGCTCTGCTTTACTACAGCTGTTTGCTTTATTTAATCAGACTTTCTTACGGAGCTCTTCATTTTAATCTCTCACTGTAGGAGCGCTTTGTGATCCAGGTGACGGATTTACTCACAGTCTCCATGATGCTGGGCATCACTGCTCAAGTCAAGGAAGCTGGAATCGCGTGGGACAAAGGAGAGAAAAAAAGTATGTGATAATTTCATGGATTAATTATGTGTATTTAGCTTTTTGTTGACTCAAATATTATTATTATTATTATTATTATTATTACATTTTTTTCCAGATCTGGAAGTCCTGAGGTCTTTCCAGAATCAGATTGCTTCCATCCAGAGAGATGCAGTATGGTGGCTCCACACTGTGGTTCCTACCATCAGCAAAGTCGGTGCAAAAGACTATGTTCACTGGTGAGTGTAAATATGTCTGTTGTGTTTACTGTCAAGCTAGCTCTGCACATTATATTTGTTTCTATTCCTCAATCTCCTTCTGTTGTGCAGCCTCCACAAAGTGCTTTTCACTGAGCAGCCTGAGACTTATTACAAGTGGGACAACTGGCCTCCAGAGAGTGACAGAAAGTGAGTTTACGTTTGCTTTTTCTAGAACTTATGTGTTTTCCAGCCGTCCTCAATGGATCTCTCTCTTTTTTACCTTTTTTTTGTTCCTCAGTTTCTTCCTTCGTCTTTGTTCTGAGGTGCCACTGCTCGAGGACACGCTGATGCGTATCCTGGTCATCGGCCTGTCCCGTGATTTGCCTCTGGGCCCAGCCGACGCCATGGAGCTTGCAGATCATCTGGTCAAGAGAGCTGCTGCAGTTCAGTCTGATGGTGCGCGAGGATCCGCTCCAGCTGTTGCTGTTTACAAGTCCCAGATGTTTGCTTTACGCTCTGGCAGAATGTTTTGACATTTCTTTAAACACTTGGCACAAGTGTTTAATCTGCTTAATCTGAGCATAAACTCCTTCATTCATGTTTTATCTTTGTGATTTGGCTAAGTAGTGTTCGGGAAGCATGAACAAAGGTAATTTTGTTTCTCTGGTTTCCTATTAAACAGATCTAGAGGTCCTGAGAGTGGAGAGGATCCAGCTCATTGATGCTGTGCTGAATCTGTGTACATACCACCACCCAGAGAACATTCAGCTGCCAGCAGGGTACGATGATGGTCTTTTAATGGCTTTCAACAACACACACTGGGTCACACAAACTAAAAATAACTCATACCTTTGTTCTTTAAGGTACCAACCGCCAAATTTGGCGATATCCACTCTCTACTGGAAGGCATGGCTCCTGTTACTTGTGGTGGCTGCCTTTAATCCTCAAAAAATAGGTAAGTAATTACATGGATATAGAGCCTTGAAAAGTTTTCTTTCTTGAACTTTCCTCATTTGGTCAGATGGCAACAACAAACTTTAATGTATTTGGAAGGAGTTTTTTCAACGGACAATGCATGTATTATTGGAGATAAAAGATGAAAATCTGAAAGGTGTAGCATGGCTTTACAAGCTTTTGGGCTTTACCTCTACTTGCTTCATGCTAGTACGGGTGGGAAATTTTGTCTCTTCTTTTCAAAATGCCTCCTGTTCAGCCACAATGGTTGCAGAATGCCAGCTAACCCGCAGATTTTATGGACATTGAAGGGGCCTCTCTTAACATGGGAATATGCTTTGATAAAAAGCATGGCATGAATCTAACCGTTTGCCCCACTCTCAAACCTTTTGCTTTTCCTATCACTGCTAAAAAGAAAACGTGACTTTTTCTGCTTGATGAGCCATGTTGGAAGTCATCTGCAGATAGGCTAGAAAGTTTGGCCTTTGTCTTGTCTTACCACACTGCAAAAACTGTCTGTCTATCAAGTCCTACAATTTTTGATCTTGTTTTGAGAACTAGCTACTAAGTAAGACCAGAAGGTGTTAGATTATAAATCTTCTTCAGAGAATATGTCTTATTTTGCTAATTCTTCCCAAGTGCAATTATCTTAGTACACTGGCAGATTTCTTAAAATTAAGTGAAATATTCTGCCAGTGCATTAAGATAATTGCACCTGGGAAGAATTCTCAAAATAAGACACATATTCTCTGAAAAGGATTAATAATCTAAGACCTTCTGCTCTTGCTTATTATATAGATCTCAGAACATTGAAAATTTTAACAAGTACTTTTTAGTGAAATTTGTTTGTTTTTAAATGTGTCAACAACCTCGCTCCCAATATCGCTGCAGGGATGATTGAAAAATGTGCAGCTTACGGGATCATCACTAGGGGCGCTGTTAGTAGAGACTGCAGACCAGCCAGATGCAAAACTGCTTTTGGACAGACAGCATTCGCAGTACAAGGGGCACAGATCTGGAATACTTTACCTGCTGCTCTGAAAACCTTAACAGATCTGAACGAGTTTAAAAGTAAAGTTAAACAATGGCTCAAACTGACTCAAACTTGTGGACACAACAGAAGTGTATAATATTGTATTGTCTTTTATGTTTTTTTTTTTTGTTTTTTTTTTTTATTTTTATTTTTTTTATTTTTTATTTTTTTTATTGATTGTAATGATTTGTGTAGGTGTTTTGTGTTTTAGGGACCAGGTCTGCGAATTAGCTGTTAGCTATAAGGCCTATGAACATGGCATCGGTTATTCTCTGTAGCAATGCTTCTTGTTCTGTCCCTATCAAATAAATGAATAATAAATAAAAACAAGATCAAAAATAGTTTTGGGCTGGAAACAGGACCGTTGGACTTGGTTAGATGGACAGTTTTTGCAGTGCAGAGCCCCAACATCTGTTTTTGTTGTGTCCGCTAGAAGATTTAAAGTGTTTCTTTTATGGTTTTGCTTCAACAGTATCTTTCGCACTTTTTCCATGAAGACCAAATTTAAGGAGTGCGCTGCTAAAACTTTTAATCAGCAATCAAATTCTATGACCTTTTCTATGTATTTTTTGAGCTGCTTAGAGGCCTTCAGAGACCATCTTGATTTATACTAAGATTAAATTACACACGTGCGGTTAATTTGGTTCAGGACCATCAGGGTAATTTGCATTTTGTTTGTTTTTAAAACTCCTTCATTTTACTTTAATTTAACTGCAGCAGTTAGTGTTGGACTTTCACTCACATTGAAATAATGTTTTTGTAGCACACTATAAACATTATGCTCCAACATTTATTTCTTTTTTCAGGTTTGGCTGCCTGGGATGGTTACCCTACACTGAAAATGCTTATGGAGATGGTAATGACAAAGTGAGTAAAACTTGTGAATGGTAATAAAGCCATTTGCATCTGAACAACAGCTAAGATATATTATTTTTATTGTTATTTCACAGTAACTACACGTACCCTCCATGTACCATCGCTGACGAGGACACAAAGACAGAGATCATCAACAGGGAGCTGCAAATCTCCCAGCGAGAGAAACAGGAGATTTTGGCCTTTGAGAGCCATTTGGCGGCCGCCTCTACGAAACAGACCATCACTGAGAGCAACAGCTTGCTGCTGTCACAGCTTACCAGCCTGGACCCACAGTAAGATCTAAAAAAACAGTCTACAATTTAAAATATATTTATTTTTTTGTATAAAAGCCGTAATGTGGGTTTTTGTGTTTAGGGGTCCTCCGCGTCGGCCTCCTCCTCAAGTCCAGGAGCAGGTGAAAAGCCTCAACCAGTCTCTCCGTCTCGGTCATCTCCTCTGTCGCAGCCGCAGCCCTGACTTCCTGCTCAACATCATCCAGAGACAGGTGACGGTTATTATCAGTACAGTTCAAGATCAAACATCGTTACATCGCTCAGGTCAAAACATTTTGTTCAGAAGTTTCTGTGTAGGTCCTTTAACTGACTTTTAACCTTTTAAAGGCATCCTCTCAGTCCATGCCCTGGTTGGCCGACTTGGTCCAGTCCAGTGAGGGGTCCCTGGATGTTCTTCCAGTTCAGTGTCTGTGTGAATTTCTTTTGCACGATGCTGCAGATGACTGCCTGCTAGTGGAGGATGATGAAGATGGAGAGAGCAAAGAGCAGAAAGCCAAAAAGAGACAAGTAATGTTTACGTTTTTTATTTTTTATTATTACCATCCTGAATTCAAAGTTAAGTTTGCTGGATCATACTGAATACAGACCCCTTGATTCCCGTTTTTGTTCTCGTAGCGACTGCAAAAGCAGAGGCAGCTACTTGGACGACTCCAGGATCTTCTGTTGGGTTCAAAAGCTGATGAACAGACGACCTGTGAAGTTCTGGATTACTTCCTGCGCCGACTCAGCTCATCTCAAGCTGCTTCCAGAGTCCTAGCCATGAAGGTACCAAGCTAAAAGCCAAAGAAAAACCCTTCTCTCTAGCCACATTGTGTTTTCGTCAACCTTTATGCTATGTATGTATACGCAGGGTTTGTCTTTGGTGCTGAGTGAAGGAGGCTTAAAAGATGGAGAGGAGCGAGAGCAACCCATGGAGGAAGACTCTGCAGACGCTGAGCTCCTGCCTGGTTACCAGTGGCTACTGCAGGACCTCCCGAAGCTCCCCCTATTTGACAGCGTCCGTGGCATGACGTCTACCGCTCTACAGCAGGTCAGTCTGTCACAAACTTGAATCATGTATTAAGCTTTTATTGTCACAATTAAACTTTCAGTTTTTGCTTCCTTAAAGGCCATTCACATGGAAACGGATCCACAGACCATCAGCGCATACCTCATCTACCTTTCCCAGCATGCTCCAATAGAGGAGCAAGCGGCTCATAATGACCTTGCACTGGTAAACCAAGCAAGCTGCTCAGGTTTTATTCTACCACCAGTTTTATTGCCCAGAGCAGTGCTGAGAGATTTTCTTTCTTTCTTCACGCAGGACATTGCCCGACTGATTGTGGAGCGTTCCACCATCATGAGCAATTTGTTTTCCAAACACTCCAGCAGACCCGAATCTGATGCAGTGCTCTCTGCTTTTCTCACTATATTTTCTACCTACATCAAGAGGATGAGGAAGACTAAGGAGGGCGAGGATCTTTACAGCTGGGTGAGACGAACAATTATTGCTACGCAAACCGCGCTATTCACACTTTGTTTTAGATCTCAACATTGATTTTATTTTTTTATTTTCTTTCCCAGTCAGAGTCTCAGGACCAAGTTTTCCTCCGCTGGACCACGGGAGAGACCGCTACGATGCACATTCTCGTGGTCCATGCAATGGTCATCTTGCTGACGCTGGGACCACCTAAAGGTAGTCCAGTTTGCTTTAGGGTTGCTTTGTTAAAGATGATTGAAGAATACAAATATCTCTCTTTGTCTTGTATAGGAGAGAGTGATTTTTATGCTCTCTTGAACATTTGGTTTCCTGAAAAGAAACCTCTGCCTACTGCCTTCCTGGTTGACACCTCAGAGGAGGCTCTACTGCTGCCGGACTGGTTGAAACTGAGGATGATCCGTTCAGAGGTTTCTCGATTAGTAGATGCAGGTACAATGTCCGACTGTGCCTAACATTACCTTCCATGAGTAAATGTTTTTTTGCTTTTTCATAAACCAAACACATTTTTTTTTTTTTTCAGCTTTACATGACTTGGAGCCTCAGCAGCTGCTGCTGTTTGTCCAGTCCTTTGGTATTCCTGTCTCCAGCATGAGTAAACTCTTGCAGTACCTGGATCAGGCTGTCTCTCATGATCCAGATAGTTTAGAGCAAAACATCATGGATAAACGTAGGCTTTTCCTGCATATATTTTGTCTTTCTTTTGAAACATCACAACAGTTAGTACAGTTATTGTCCTCATAATCTGTTTTATTTTTTCGACGACAGACTATATGGCTCATTTGGTTGAGGTGCAACATGAGCGAGGTGCCACCGGGGGGCACACTTTTCATGCTTTGCTTAGCTCGTCCCTTGTGCCACACAGAGGTCAGTTACTTTTATCTCCCAGATTGTTGTTGATGCACAGTTGAGAGTTTTTAAACCGTTGTGAGTTTTATTTGTGATACCTTATAATCTCATTAAACATGTACAGTACATGCTTTAACTCAGTGATTTTATAAATCACAAGATATAAATCAGAGAAGTTGTACGTTTCGTGTTGCCTAAGTACTCTCTTTATGGCAGATTCCCTGGAAGCCAGTAAAGCCAAAGTTACAGTGGAAGCACCTCTCAGCTCTGTAAAAATGAGAGCAGCCACTCAGCTTCCACCAGTCGGGCCGGAGGATGATCTCACCACCATGCTGCTTCAGGTCTTCTGTCTTTTGGTTTTTCCAAGGAACCTTTTCAAAAAGTTTTTATATCTTTCTTATTGTTGACAAAGTTCTTGAATATTCCTAAAAACAATTTCTTCTTTCCCAGATTTTCCCCATAAAGGTGGACACTCGTTGGCATGGGCCTCCTCCCAGTCAGCTCTCGCTCACCCTACAGCAGGCCTTGGCTAAGGAATTGATGCGTGCCAGGCAGGGGCAGATTCAGAAGGGGGGTCTGGCTTTTCGTCTCCTGCAAGCTATTGCAGCCCTGCTCACTTCCACCCACGCAGGGCCCATTGTTATGTCAATGCACCGCAGCCATGCTCTCTCCTGCCCTCTAATGCGCCAACTTCATCTGTACCAGGTGAAGGATATAAGCGGTGCATAGCTGTTTTTCCAGCTTTATTGTGTATCTGGATATAATAGTTTTATCTAAATTTTGTTTAATCCTGTGTCATCGCAGCGTCTTGTAGCCAAGGACATTGCTTTCTCCTCACTGTTCCTGAAAGTCATCGTTGAGATTTTAAGGTGGTTGGACAACCCGACTGTGGAGGTCGGACCCCTGAAGTCTCTTCTCAAATCCTTCGCTGGTCAGAGCGCACACATACAGCGGTACAGTGACGGTGAGGACTCTTAACTCTTCATCTTTTCATTTGCTTGTAAATTAATGTTTGTGTAAATAACTTGAGGCATGCTTTGCAGTGCGTACAGGTTTCATCCACCTGGCTGAGGCGTTGGCATATCGCAGAGATCCTGAGGTGCCACTAAGAACCGTCATCGCAATGCTAAAAGCTGGGGAGAGATGCAATGCTGAACCTGAGCTCATTGGCAAAGGTACCAATAATAGAAACTAGTGCTGGAGCATGTAGCTAATTCTTAAAACAGTTTACAGTGTTAACACAATGTTTTGACTTTACCATGCTTTCATCAGAGCTATTACCTGGACAAGAATGTCTTCTGAAGCCTGGCTGAAACGTGAAACTTTGAAATGTATTGCTTTTATGACACTCTTCAGAATAAATTGTAAAATACCTATTATTTGAGGCCTATTAAAATCTAAAAGAAAATTTCTCATTATACACAGGGTGTCTGCAGTGTTTTTAAAAGTATTAAAAGTTGATATCTTGATTCAAGGAAACTTAACACCCTTCAAAACTATTAATATTGAAATGTTTTTACGATAAGTTTTGTCTCTCAAAAAAGAAATGCATTTATGCCAGATGTTTGCTCGGCTTTCTGTACTACTGGCCGTTATGTACAAACCTGTCATCTCCAACGTGAATTGATTTATTTCTATTTGGAACACAAAACATGGGTGTTTTTCAGTGCATTACGATAAAGTTGTACTTTTATTTTTTGAAGGTCTTAAGTTTTGAAAATGTATTACAATGTATTTTGATTTCCCTGCATATACCCTGGTAATTTAATTATTTCTTCTTTAATTAAAATAAAAAAGCAAAGCTGCAACTTAGTTGGGTCTCAGAATTGAACTTGTTTAATTTGGTCTTCTTTCACGTATAAGGCAAAGCCCAGTTGTTTTTTTTAGTTTAGAATCAGAAGTTTCTGTCATTGTAACAGTTATGTCCTTTTTACTTTAGTGTTAAAAGGGCTGATGGAGGTAAAATCACCATATTTGGAGGAGCTGCTGTCTTTGCTGATGACCGTTGGCACTCAGAATGGGGCAGCTGGCCCTGTTGCCATGGTGATATCCGTGCTACTTCAGGAAAGTGAGGAGCGAACAGTAGAAGTGGAAACAAAGAGGTGAGCCCTGCTGTGTTTATATCCGACTGAACCAAGTGAGAGAGAGACAGCTGATAGAGATAGAAACGACAGAGCAGCTCTTGCTGTGTCTTCTTGTACTTCCTAGCTTCTGTTAGGTCTTGTGCTAATTGATTGTGCAGATTTGTATGAGAAAACTATTGAGGAATGTTATGTAGGAGGCATTTGTTTCATGATTATTGTTCACAAATTCTTCACAGTTTAATAAAAAAAATGTTGAAAATACTGAAATATTGTTACAGGATGGTGTTATTAAAATGGAACCACTTGCATTAATCATTTTTACAGCAGTCTAAATATTTTAAATGTAATTTGTAGTAGTGGGAATATCTCTTATAATTTTAAGCAGTCTCATATTGTCTCTCTCACAACACATTACTTTTTTCTCTAAATTATTTTATTGAAATTCCATGTCTGCAGGGAATTGTCTACAAAGCGCTTCAATAATAAAACGGAACAATACAATTTAGATTATTAACATTAATGTGTAAATACTTTGAAGTGAAAGTAAATCCATCGATCTACTCAGTAATTCCAGTTAGCTACTCAGAGGGGAGAATTGTGCAAAAGATTCACGTCATAATGCACCTAGCATTCAGATTGTTGGTTTTACAACCAGAGAGGATACAGGAAGCTGTTTTGTTTGGCTATAAATGTGTGACTTAACATTCCAAGCCCAGCATGGTTGTGTAAGGATGTTATTTTGAAGGTTTGCTAGAAGTTCTCACAGTTCACCTGCTGTGTTGATGCTTTCAGCCAAGCAGACCCTCGTATGAACAGACAGAAAGCCTCAGTACCATTTTCAATATTACCATTCATTTTTCTAGGTTGGTTACAAGTTAAACTTACAAAATCAGAGAATTCTGAAGACTTCGTAGATCTGACTAAAAGCTAACACGTTAGCATTAGCTGGGAGGTATCTAGTGGCTATTGGAGGCAGAGTTTAGCAACTAAACCTTCTTTCTGACTTTCCTCAGTGGTTCTGAGGTATCTAAGTCTGGCCTGAACTCTGGGCTGATGGTTGATTGGCTGGAGCATCTTGACCCTGAAGTTACTTCAGTGTGCCCAGACCTGCAGCAGAAGCTCCTTTTTGCCCTCAACAAGGTAAAATAAATGTTCTGCTGGAATTTTTGTTTCATCTGTCGTATGACAGAAACATGTGCTGCAGTAATCACCCCTTTCTTTTGGTTTCGTTTCAGGCGCCGGGCACCCCTGCTTACAGACCTTATCTTTTGGCTTTGCTCACTCACCAGTCCAACTGGTCCACTCTGCTGCAGTGCATCAGTGCTCTCCTCGGCAAGCACAGAGACTACAAGTACATTTCATTTTTAGTATTCTTCACTAGGGATAGACCGATATGGATTTTTTAGTGCCGATACCGATTTTTTTTTATTTTTTATCAGCTTTAGCCGATGACAGATACATACTGCCGATTTTTCTTAAGCCCCGGTTCATCACAACAAGAAATGAACGCTCTTATTGTGAAGTTGTACATAGCTACTTCTGCTAATAGTTAGCACTAATTTAAGTCCGAAAACATCACTTTAACTGAATAATTTCGTATTTGTAACGCAGCGGTATCTCACTATGAAATGTACTGAAGCTGTAGAGTGAGGCAACATAAATAAATCAACATAAATACGGAGCATTTCAACTCTGGATCGCACACAGCGAGCTGATATCCAAAGCGGATGGAAATTTCCTACGCACAACTAATGAACTTATCTACTTTCTTTTTTTTACGTGTCCTGTGTAGCAGTATGCTACTCAGAATTGGTGTCTGAGTACCAAGTATAAGCCCAACAGATTTACTTTCCCAAGCAGAGCATTACAGCTTTACTATAGTACTCCACTTGATATATATGTATGAAAAATCTTTATTAGTGATTACTGTGGGTTTAATTTCTTGAAGTTATGGACACGAAATTGAGATAAGGAGGAAGAAAGAAAGAAGATGAAGAAGAGAAACAGGCCCGGTAGAAGTGTGAAGTGACGATATAAGATAGGGAGGTAAATAAAGAACACAAGAAAACATCCCAGTCCTCCACCTCTGTTGGACAGCAGAGAAGTGGGAAAACAAAACAAACAAAAAACAACCAATAGAACAGAACAACATTAACAAAACAGATCCAGTAATATGAATTAAGAACTGCACATTTACCACACACAAAAATGGATTAATGAACACAACACTAATGTTTCTGGTAAGCTCCTGGTAATAACTATCTATTGACGATAACCTCAGCTCAAGATTATGTCCGTACACACCAATGTCCCGACACCTCTGTGTGTGTGCGAGCCACCCCCCCAGCAGGGTCCCAACCAGGGATCGGCCGACAAGGGTACCCCACCGCCGCCGCAAAGCAGGAGCAGACGCTACCGCCACCCCATGGTGAGGCCTGGGCGCTAGATATGATACCCACCGAACGAACGACAGCAACCTATGAACTTATCATTTCAACACAGCCAATACGCCAGTAATAATATACTCACATGTCATAAGGATCACAAGCACATGCTGCTGCACAACAATCCACAGTTTGGCTGGTTAGGAAGGAGAGCTGATGTGTTGCGGGCTGAATTATAAACAGAGCACTGTTCTCTGCATGTGATCATTGCATAAAAAAAAAAAAAAGTTAATTCTAGGAATTAATCGACCCGCGTTGGTGCGTTAATTTAGACAGCCCTAACTTTTAGCAGTTTTTTGCAAAGAGATAGCCATGTTTACCTTTGCTGGTGATATAGGGAATCGCTCCTGGCTGATGCCATACACAGAATCCATATTGCTTGACATCTCTGGGAGAAAAAAGAACCATAATGAGGCACCGAAATGTGCGCTGCTTTTCGGTCTGGTTACTATCGTTTTTGTCAGAACCGGAATGGTGAACACAGCAGGCGCTTAGTGGTTGATGCTCATGCATGTAAAAAACGCAAATATCAGCCTGCTATATCGGCCGGGCCGATGTATCAGTCTATCCCTATTCTTTTCCGTAATAATATATACTAGATTACAAATACCAAAAATATTTGACCTTTTTCTTTTATTTGTTTTTGTTAGACTGGACCCATCTTCAGCCCTCGACTTCCTCTGGGCATGCAGTCACATTCCTCGCATCTGGCAGGGACGTGACCAGAAGATCCCACAGGTAACCTTCAAGTGTTATATTCACCTTGTCCTGTTGACCCTGTGTTGTTTCTACAGAAAACAAAGTGAGATAAATTGTGATCTGTTGAGGCTGATGACTCTAACTGTATTTGCTTATGCAGAAGAAAACAGAGAAGTTTGTACTGCGACTGAGCTCTGAGGAGCTCATCAGCCTAGTGGACCTGATCTTGACAGAGTCGAAGCTCAGTAGTGTCAACTCACCCACTGATGATAAAATTGGCCTCGACCAGACCTCCTGTTCCCTTATCCAATCCAGACTTCCTCTCCTTCACTCCTACTGTGATGGATCCATTGAAAGCATCAAGAAAGTGTCAGAATACCTAATTAACTGCACAAAGAAGTGTGATGACAGGTAAGGTTTTATTTTCCTGAACTTAAGGCTGGGCAGTAAAACGAAAATTTACCAATTCCAAAATTTATGACCGTTACCAATGTCATTTTACCCGTTTCCTTAAATTTGGCATAAAAAAAAATAAAAAATGACCAGATGTGTTTTAGTTGCTCATGCCCCTTTAAGACAGAGTGTAGTGCTGGGGTTGTGTGACTACACACAGTTTTGTGACTTCAACCCGTCCAGTCTGGAATATGCAAATGAATATCCAAATGTATGGGTGATCCCAAATAGTCGAAGATTTGATGCATCAGTATACGGAGCCTGATTCGACCACCAATCTCAAGGTCGAATCGTCACAGTGAAACGAGCATCACTCCGTTTTGGCACTTTAGGGATCCTCAATGTCTAATTACACACAAAATGACTGGTTTTGTAAGGTTTTATGAAAGTATATACAACCTTTAAATGTCCTGTAAGCCAAGTGTAAATAGAACAAACAGAGTAAGCTGCATTGTAACCACACCTAGCAAATAAGTAACTGGAGCATTTTAATTGCTCTCCTCTCATCATCTGCATCGCACTACCACTAGGTGGCAGTTTTCTTTGCAACTTCTACATGAGCAGGCAGAGATAGACAACAACTTAACAGTCCGGTCACTCCCATGCTCTGCCTCTAAGATGGTGCACGGACAAACAACACCAAACACTGACAACAGCATAACTCAAAGGATAACTAAAGAACACAGCTACATTTGGAACACAAGCTATAATGTAAAATGGAGAACTTCTAAAATTAACATGAGTACATTACCCATAAGTCTTTGCGGCGTACAACCGTCCCTCGCTGAGCCTGCACACATAGATCATTATTACTGTTTTTACTAAGCAGCGGCGCTGCAGTGGGCCCAGAGCGCTCATAACATGCTGCAGCTCCGCACGCCTGCTCATCCAGGTCCTGCTCAGTCAGAGCGGATATCTTGCTGAGTCCACACTAAATAATTCACGGATTTCACTCGCAGCTCCAGTCACCTCCTCATCTGGTCAGTGTGGTCGCTTCTCTGAGTCATGTTTGAGTCTAAACTGGAATCTAAGGAGGAGTGTGAATCAAACCCTGAATTAAAAGGCTGGTTTAGGCCGTACATTAACAACAATCCATCAAATTTTCAAGCAAATTATGTAATTCAGGCCAATACCAGACATTGAATACAGAAACAGACCAGGGCGTTTAGTTATCTTCCATTTATCATTATGGAGATGAACTCCTCAGTATATCGCAGTATCGTTTTGAGGCCATTTCACCCAACCCCAGTACCCCAATCTGTAGTTTGCTTTCTTATGTCTAAATCAGTTGAGTTTGTAAATTTGTAACTTCTTTCCGGTGAACCAAAACCATGTGAGAACTTTCATTCCATGTTTTGGTCGGAGCTGAGGGTACTAAATGTATAGTCAGGAAGCAGAAGCTGCCTTCTGAGCCAGTACAAAACACAGAAAAGTAAATCTTACCATTTGGCTGTTTCCAGGCAATATTTCGGGCAAAATTGTCTGAGCAGTAAACTCAATGGTTCTGAGTAGGTTTTGAAAGTTGCATAGGGTTTTATGCTTATGCAGGGTACAATCAGTAGCTGTGTTGGATCGATGTTTGATCACAGTCACTCCAAACAAACCAGTCTAGAGTTTGGATGGAACCACAGACCATTTGTAGGAGGAACTAAACATCCTGCTGTGATCTCTGTGTTCTCATCTACAGAAACCAACCAGAGTTTACTTTAAGCAGACTTCGTACCTTAGGTGTCAAGGCACTCTTAGGAGTCATTGTGGGTGTAATGATCAAACAAGTCATTTAAAGCCGATGGCGGTAGTCTTGAGTTTTTTTGTATGTTTACATCGACCCGGGGCTCTGCTGCAAATGATTTTTGCCACTAAAGTTGCAGCCTAAACCTTTAGCCTCTTCAAAATGTTTAAATACAACATAAAGTGAATGGTAAAAATCCCTCATTTATATTATTAATTAGTTCTTTTCAATTGCAAAAATGAAGCTGCAATGTTAAATGGTATCCAGCTGTCATCAAATAATTTAAAAGGAAATTAATTTGGTCAAAACTAAACAAAAAAAATTTGATTACCTAATAACATTTGCTAAATACTTTAACACTGAATAAAAATGTTAATGCAGAATCATTCCACAACGTTTTGGTCCGTGTCCACATAAAAGCATCCCATGTCGGCAGCACTTCCATGATGCAATTCTGCTGTTGCCCCGCCTCCAAAAGGTGCTCGGTTGTATTGAGATCTGGTGACTGTAGAGGTCCTCAAAGTACAGTGAACTCATTATCATGTTCAAGTAATGAGTTATTTGAGCTTTGATTACAGTGATTACAAGAGTGCTCTGTCATTTATTTAATCGTACGGTTTCCTCAAAAAATACAAATTTTTTTATTTTCTTATGATAGGCTTTAGCTAAATTGCACCAGATTTTCCTTCTCCGTGCAGATGAACTTTTTAGACTCCCCCTATCACCCACAATGCTTTGGACCAGGGAGAACTCGATAATTAGGTCTATTGGTGTGAAATTAAAACCAGCAGAAGTCGTCTGTAGTGTGATCTCTTTAAAAGCTCAGTGTATTATAATGAAGGCAAGAGGATTAAGGCTGAAGCTCTAAACTTGCCTCTGTTGTGAATTCCTGCTCTGACTTAGCTGTCAGAGATCAGGGTGCAACTCTTTGTGGAGGCAAACCCTTCTTTCATGAATATGTCTCTGCTTATTAAACCACTTTAATGAGGAAACTTTGGCCAAGGTCAGGCAAAATTAGCTTCAGAATTACAGTATTTTAAATAGCACTAAGCTTCCTAGTAAAATACTTGCAAGTGGGAACATGGCAGTGTAAAAAAGATACTCAAAGTAAAGAGGTTTTGGCCTTGTGTTGAGGGTATGTACAGCATTCTTATGGGAGAACTTTCTGTCAAGTAAGCTGGTGTTTATTCCAATTACTCCCAAACTGTGAACAAACTCTTTGCTCTTGTTCAAGGTCGCTGTGATTTGCTTTAAAGTATGGCCGTAATAAACTCCTGATTTAGCAGAGACTGCTTCATATGCGTGTGACAAGAGCCTTATCCTGTAAGAGGATTTTCAGGGCTGCAGTGACTTAAATGCAAATACCTTTGAATTACATTATGTTATTTATGCTCATCATAGCTTGTATTAATGTTACTTTATGATTGTTGTTAGTGGACAGAAACAAAAATGTGGATCTATGGGGCTTTTAATTTGTGGGATATAAGATCAGATAGTTAATTTTAAAAAGATAAACCTGATTAAAACTTTCAGAAAAATTCATGGGTATGTTTTGTTAACCGTTTTGATGTGTCAGTACATTCATCTCACTTGATTTACTTAAGCTTTTCTGATAATACCGTGTCAGCCCCATTTCCTCATAATGGAACAAAATCAAGGTCACAATTCCTAGTTACTTTTATATTGACTTATTTATGTCTTCTAAAAGTAGTGGACAGATTTAAAAAAAATCTTTTTGTTGTTGTTGTTCAGTGCAATGAGTAAGTGGTGCCAGAACCTGCTGCTACAAATTTATCTACACTTCCCTGAAGTCATCCAGCACGTAACTCTGCCCGGAGACACGTTTAGTAGTGGCGGTGCTGCAGATGGGAGCAGCTGCAAGGTAAAAAACATCGCTCTGGCCTCAGATTCAACACCTTCGAAGACCATTCTGAGCTATATTAGTTTTGTTAAGTTTTAAAGACTCCATATTATGCATTATCTTCATGTAAACGTAAATGTGTTGATGAATTAATAGAAACTTGTTTTCACCTGAAATCTCATAATGGGAAATATTGTAGTTAACATTATCAAGTATGTCGAAAAACCATTTAATTTTTAACTTTTTTTAAGATTATGACCTTAATCATGGAATTAGCAATACAATTTATTGGTTATGGTAAATATCTCTTACTCTTAACCTTTCAATTAAAGTTGAGTTAAACAGGTTATGTGTTGTAGCAACTAGAAAAAATCTGAATTGGTTGTTCAGACTTTGAAGAAAATCAGGAATCTCATTCAACTGGTGATCGCATCATCTCTAGTTTAATGCATTTGTTTTAAATGGTAAATGGAGTGGACTTATAAAGTGCTTTTCTAGTCGTACTGACCACTCAAAGCACTTTAAACTATAGTCACATTCGCACTCCCAAACACGCACACAACGAGCCACAGTTCTGACAGTTGAATGCTTCTAGTAATTAAGTCAATTTTTAACCACAGTACTGCATGATAAATTTTTTGTAATTTAATGTTTCTCAGCTGGATGTGTTGGTTCATCGCCTCGTCACACTGCTAGCTGATGTTGGAGACTCCAAGTCTGTTGAGGGTCGTGTCTCTGACGCCAACCTTGCCTGTAGGAAGCTGGCTGTGTCGCATCCTGTTCTTTTACTCAGGTAATTTGCTTTAACGTATCCTCCAATTCATTCATTCATTTCAGGCAATGGAACAGACAAGTAGGAGGTACACAAAATATAGTAGCTCCATACAGTGCAAAACGGAATATGCAGTATGTAAACATGACGATCCAATTCTGCCCGAAAGTGAGTGGAAGAAAACAACTTATTTAATCCTACCACCAGTTCCCCATTCATTGATTAATACATTGAGCTTCACTGTTACTTTGCTTAAGGATTTTTATACAAATGTTATATCATGGCGTTACCACAGGTAACTAGTGTTTATGATATTGTAAATTTATACCAACAATGTAAGGGGATTGACAATATACCAACAATGGTAATGGACAGCATACCACTGATGGTAAGGAAACATTGAGCACATGTTAACACAACAACAGAAATTTAAAGACCCTCATCTCTATATTTTGACCAGATCTGATGTTTATATAACAGTTTTATTTACTGAATAGTTTGGCATTGCTTTTGTTGCAAGTCCAGTTTGTTCCAGAGTTTCACTCCGCATACATTTTGCTCTCGGTAATGGAAAATATACAAAACCTCTCAAGTTATGAGCTCTCACTGGAGTTATAAAACAACTTTGTAGGTTAGGCAGTAATAATTTGTTAAATGCTTTTGATAGGCTTATTGATGTATTATATTTTACAAGATCATGAATTTTTTTCAACTTTGACTGCACGAGGACATTATGAGTATGTGCCAGAAAACCAACCTTAAGAATGATCCGCACTGCTCTTTTCTGTGATATTATCAGAGGTTTAATTGTGTTCTGTTTTCCCCACACTTCAACACACAACGTAAGATTTGGTGTTACCAACGTGCATTTTCATCAACGTATAGTTTTGCTTTATTTTTTGCTTTTGAAGATCGTTGTTTTTATGTGTCTTCTACATCTTTGAGACATTTTGTGATTACTGACTGATCACTTCTGTTCTGTCTTTCTTACAGACACCTCCCCATGATTGCAGGACTCCTACACGGTCGCATTCACCTTAACATGCAGGAGTTCCGGCAGCAAAACCACATGACTTTCTTCAGCAACGTGCTCGCCATCCTGGAGCTCCTGCAACCACTTGTTTTCCACAACGACCACCAGAGGGCGCTTCAAGACTGCCTCCTGTCCTTTATGAAAGTCCTTCAGGTGCTCAAGTCAATTTCCCCTTTAGATGATTTCAAATTTAGTTTAAACAAAAATTATTTCAATAAAGCACAAGGGAACGTTTCATGTTTTTAATATTTATTTTTGTTTTTGTAGAACTTCCAGAGGAGTCGTTCTCCACTGATCTTCATTAATAAGTTTCTGCAGTTTACACAGAAGTACATAACACATGATGCAGCAGCAGCTATTCCTTATTTACAGAGGCACTCTGACATCTTACAGTAAGACCAAAGAGTCTCTTTCAGATATAGGTGGATTTTTGCAAAAACTGCTGGATTCTTTAGGAACATTTGTTTTGTTTCCTTTTTTAGGAGTCTGAGTGCAGAAAATCCAGATCTGGTCCAGCTAAAGTCTCTGCTAGCTGGACTGACTTTGCCGGTGAAAATCTCCTCTGCAGATGTCACATCAGAAGAGAAAGATGGTAAGCACAGTTGTGTTCAAGCAGAGTAAAATATTCACATTTTCTAAAAAAAAAATAAAAAAATTCAGGGATACATCTTCACAGCAGTTTTATGCACTTTTCTTTCCACTTCTCACACATTTTTCTGAATATTCTTTTTTGCTTGTATTGCAGATGACCTATCTACCGGCTCTTTGCCACTGGTTAACATATCTGCTCCTTTTACACTGAGCGCTGCAGATATGACAATGTATTTGAAAAAGATGTCAAAAGGAGAAGCAGTGGAGGGTAGGAAACGCATTGCTTTCACCTACACATTAACTTTTTTCATCTGCAGTGACTAACAGGGTGGATTTTTACCATCTGCTGCAGATGTGCTGGAAGTGTTGACAGAAGTGGATGAGAAGTCAAGGAGGAGTCCAGAAATCATACAGTACTTCACTGTGAGTCACGAGAAAACATCCAGTTAAATACATGTCACTTTGTGTAACATGCCAATCACAGCTCTCTGTGGCTGTTTGCAGAACGACCTGCAGAGACTCATGACCTCGTCTGAGGAGTTGAGTCGGAACATGGCCTTCAGTCTGGCCCTGCGCTGCATTCAGAATAATCCCAGGCGAGTTAGAATAATATCTTTAATATAGCCATTGCATGAGATAAAAATAAAGTTGTTGCTGTTTTAGGTTTAAAATGAGTAAATATGTTTTTCTTTTTTTCCTGTAGCTTGGCGACAGATTTCCTGCCAACGTTCATGTACTGTTTAGGGAGCGGTAACTTTGATGTGGTACAGACTGCTCTAAGGAATCTTCCAGAATACGTACTTCTCTGTCAAGGTAATAAGCTAAAGTCGTATTTAGTGAAGTAGTGCTAATCGCTCCTCTCTGCGTAAAGGCCGTGCTTTAGGAATTTAAAAACCAATTCAGCCAATCTTGGAAGCACATAGTGAATCTTCCATAATGGTAATGATCTATGTTGTGTGTTTTCTTTGCAGAGCATGCAGATATTTTACTCCACAAGGCGTTTTTGGTTGGAATCTATGGACAAATTGACACCAGCTCAGTAATCTCTGAATCCATGAAGGTGCTTCATATGGAAGCAACAACTTAACTACGACTTCCAGTCTGACTAAAAGTAATGTTATTCTCTCCCAGTATTCCAGATTTTTTCTAAGATTAAAGATTCTCCCCTAAAACACGAAAGCGAGTAGTTATAATTGATGACTTTTTGCAATTTGCATAAAAAAACTAAAAAAATTATATCTTGGAACTGAATGTGACCGCTCTACTTTCATCACATGTTGCCTGTTTTAGGCCCCATAATAAAATTGATTTATGAAGTCACAACATACGGTAAGTATACTTCAGCTGATTAGTTTTGTTACTTTACATTCCATCTGAAAAATCTGCAATGACTCAAAATTAAATGTGGAAAGGTAAATAAACCATAAGCATTGTAATTGGTAATTTAAAGGGATTTTTTCGAACTTTATTACATTACTTCCTATTTTTATCGCACCAAATTTGTTTTTCTTCATATTTTAAAAAAAGTGAAACATAAAATATTGCTCATGCTGCACAGTAAGGTTATCTAGTCTTGTTTTTTGTTTTGATCTTGCTCATTACAGCATTCTTTATATTGTTACAGGATAACAGTAATATGACTATTATTATGTTAAATTTTGAATTTATAAAACGATTATTCTGAATGTGTCACTCAAACACTTTTCATAAATTTCCGTGTTTTCTGAACTAATCGGGACATTTTCAAAATAAATTTGACATCTGTAAAACTAAGAAGCCAAAATTGAGAAATGCTACCTTTCGAAACAATATTGTAAATTAGCCTTAATGTAGACAGCCATATGTGAGATGCTTTGATGTAAATTAAAGCTTTCTTGGAATACTGATCTTTGATTTTTTTTTTTTTTTTACTGAAAGTGAAAGGTGTTACATTGCAGAAGCTAATTTTTGTTCTGTGAAAACTCAATAGAGACTTCCATTATTTTATTATTGAAAGAAGAACTCATTAATTTTTCGGAATAATTCAGCATCTCAGATTTGACTGCAAAAAAATGACTAAAGGTTTAATTTTATTCAGATTCTGATTAAAGGGAGACAGTTGTCACACACACGGACCGGCTTTACAGCTAGAGTTGGCAAATTAAAGGCTAGATGCTCGTGCTGTGATGGAAACCACTTTGCCGTGAAAGAATGGATTGTTTTTTCCAAGTCGAAGTGTGACTTAAACTGAAACCTTCCTAACGAAGTAGAAGAATGAGTTAACTGTGCGCTGTAAGAATGCGGGTAAACACAGAAAGTGGATTTCTTTCCATTGACGGTTAACTAACCATGGTGATAGCTGGTGACAGTCACACAGGCCAAAACGGTTTTTGGACAGCATTCTGTTTCACAGCACTGTGATCCTGGTGTTTTGTTACGTAGCAGGACATGGAAATCAAGCCAAAGCTCGAGAAAAAAAAAAAAAAAAAAATGTCTTACTGTTCATGAAGACATGCCCAAACTGGTGGGTCAGTGCAATATATCCTTCAGAAATATATGATGGATACATGCATCAGATGATTAAAACTAGGGTCCCTTTGGAGCATTTTCTTCTAAATTGCAGCTATTAACACATGAGACAATTTAAGTCTCATACACAATCCAAAAAACATAGTCTTTCCAGAAATTAGCCTCTTCGTATATAAAACACAATCACATCCTGTACGGCAATATCTGCTCATCTATCAGTGCTCGCTTTGTTTGATGTGTTAATTGCACCTGTATGGTGTCCTATGACCAGCCAAAAAGCTCTGTTTATGGTTATCAATCAACCAACTTATACAAGTCGTAGCAGTTTGGGGCCTTGGTGGGGCGCCAGCATCCCATTGGTTGGACATCAGTGAGGCGGAACAGGGATGAGTGACAGTGAACAAGGAAGTGGTAAGGAGGGAGTGCAGGGGGCCCAGACTACTGACAAGTTAAAAACCTCTGCCTTTATCTTAATAGGGCAGATGCTCCCAAATACGTCTGATTATTTGTCCATACTTAAGCAGGCTTAAGTATTTTCATGTAGATTAGTTATCAAATCAACTTTATAAAGCTTAAAGAAACAATAAAATCTGTAAAAACATTACGAAATATACTAATTTTGACTCTAAAAATAAAGTTGCAAATGTTTCCAAATGCGAAGCTACCCAAGAGCAATTAAAAGGCAGGGAGATAAGTGTTTAAACTTGCAACTGGTCATAATTAAAATATCAATCCTTTTGGTTTCATTTCCTTTTTTACAGTCTATGGTTTCATGTCAAAACCTGTTGCTGTTTAGTGGCACGAAGCATTATAGTCCATGGAAAACCAAAGTATTCCACAAACTAAATTGTCGGGCCTTACAACTTGGCCGACTTTGCTTTGCTTTTCTCAGACGTGAAAACGGACATTGAGTGAGCAGGAATGCAACCAGCGGAGGCTTCTCTGCGTCTGCAGAAGGGGCCCTGATGTGCCGCTACCTGCCCATGCACATCTGTCCGCTCTCCGTCTTCCTCTCAATGGCACCCTCGCCTTAGATCATCTCCTCTTCCTCCACGCTTCAGTTGCGCGTGGATCGCATGGAGAGAGAAAAAAATGCAGACCGACTCTCGCCTCTCCTCTCTCTGGCACTTTGATGTTTCAAGTGTGATTGCCCTTGGATTGTGCCTGCTTTCCCTTGAAGGTTTTGACATGAAAAGCAGGCTGGGCTCTCAGGTTTATCCCATGGTCAGTGATCCAGGACTAAAACAATCAACCTGCTCTCTCTGGGATACTATTACCAGGGAGAGTGAGGCACCGGCCATAGGGGCCTCCTCAGCCATGAAATACGCGTTTTGTCCAAGTTACAAACACATTTGAGGTGTGTTGATTGAATTATACCAATTCATGCTCCAGCTAATAGATTTTTTTGTGTGCTCACATTCGACACAAATGCAGATCAAATAAACTAGAGAGTGCAATGCAGATATGTTTGCAGAGAGTTGGACAAAATGATCCAATATTTGTAATGAATTAAAAAGAAATGAGAGCAGTGATTGCAGTTGAGATTGTTCCAATCCGATAAGTATAATGTGACACATCATTAACAGTAGATGCATAACTGACAGCCCTCAAGCCTCACTTATACTTTCATTAAATATTGAGTATGTGCTCATTGCTACTCCAGCCTGAAAATTACACCACACAGATAAATTCCCATGACAGCCGCACTGACGATAATCATCCATCTTTGCATGACATTTGGCAGAACGCTTGTTTTATGAGCTGAAGTACCATAGTAGTAGATGAGAACGAATAATAATCCTCATTGTTAGCCATCACTGTTATATCAGATCTTATCATACTGAGGGGCAGATAGTTAATCCATTTCAGCCATGTCTGTCAATAGGAGGGGGGGGGGGGGGGGGCGAATAGCCCACATAATTTAATTAAAAATTAATGATTCTTTCTTTTGCACGTTAAGAGATTTTTACATGAGACTTTTACTTTTAAACAAGTATATGGATATTTTGATCTTGATTGTTGAAGACCTGTTGAGTTTTCTTAACATTGCGTTCTTGTGCAACATGTTATTGCTGTGAAATGCAATTCCTCGTGACTTTACAGACCTCTAAAGAACGGGTTTTGTTTTAGTTTCCACTTATGAACGGGGCTTCCTGGGCTGTGGCAGTGGACAACTGTTGCCAGTGAAGTGATTATAGAAATTCTTATAAACTTTTAGATCAAAAGTAGCAATCATAAGTTTGGAATCCTTTTACTGTTTTTCTAGATATATCTGCATCAGGAAAAGCAAAGTGCAACTTTGATTTAGAATACTGTTAAAAATAATTATGATTCTGCATCTGTTAAGTTAATTAACACTCAGCATATCAGCTTTCAATGGGGACGATTTGACAATATTCTGATTCTAAGTTTTTATTGCTTCAAGGCGGCATATGTTAGTTAAGGTTCTTATAGAGATTCCAAGCCTTTGACAGGCATCATGTGTGCTGAAAGAAGCTTAAGAACTTTAAAAAAAATTATCAGTTTATTTGATATTTGATTTTTGGCAATAGATTTTCTACCAGTTTACTGCTCTCTTTTCTATCTGTACTGCAAAATTTTCTCAATTTCGCATGAAAATCAAATAAACTGATGCCTTGTTTCTAAAGGCATCAAACCTTTGCACGTTATCAGATTTCAGGTGAACAATTTTCCAAGCTTGCAATGCATGAAAACAAATTTTAGGTTAGAGACGAGTGAGGGGCATCCCATTTGGGTCTGGCTGACCCTCAGGATAATGCATGTTGTGCATGTGACGGTCTGTAACTGATTTCATGAGTGCCACCCCAGCAGCTTATCTAAAGAGCAGAAATACCAACACAGCCAAGCATTAGCATTTAATCTTATCTTAATGCCATCCTCCGTTATCTGCAAGAAGGTCCCCCTCTAGTTGTCAATTTTGTCCCTGATTATCCAGATCAATGGCATCAAAGGATTCAGGCATGAAAACAAACCAAATAGTCCGAGGTGTCTTTCACTTCAACCAAAAATCCCTCCAACTTCCCCATGTCCTAGGGACAAACCAGGATAGTTATTTCATAAATCAGTAACATTTCAAACTAAACAATTTAAGTCAACAACACAGTATGTCTGAATACCTATGCTACATAAATGCTAAAAACAGTTTTCAGCTCCACCCATCTCAGCTTTCAGTGTTAACTAAAGATTTGAAGACACACAAAATTGCTCTGCAGCTTATTTCCCTCCACCAAGGCATTAGTTTAGTGTTTGAACAGGTGCAGATGAAAGGGCCACACAGGTGATGGGGTTTCAAGTCTTTTGCTACGTAGGCTAGAGAGCAACGACCATCCTGTGAATCATCTCAGCTCTGACCAGCTGCCTTTCTGATCAAAGACATCATAAGTTGCCTATTTCATTGGTGACAACACCGACAGCTGGGTTTTTCACCACCATCTGAGTCGATGAGCAGTCAGCGAGGTGTGTTGTTGGCTGATTTGTGTCTCTGGATTAATTGACACACCTGGGTTTAATTCACACAGACCGATCTCATCGTCTCACCAGAGATCTGTCAGCGCTAAGCTGCAGCTGTCTTGCTCAAAGATGAAAAAAAGTGTTAATAATCTTCCTGTCCTGACGATTAATGTGTTGAGGTGTACACATTGAAAACTTCTTGAAGTATTTTATTACAACTAAGTTCTGTATGACAGTTCAGTCAGTGATAATGAATTCCTGTTTTGTTCTTTTAATTGATTTTCAGCAATTTCATTTTTTTTGCACAGAATGCTAATGCACTATATTTAAAATGAAAATGTTTATAAAGCAGTTGAGTAAAAATAATTAATTTGATCATAATTTGGTTAACTATCAAACCAGTAAACATAATTCCACAGTAAAAAAACAAACAAACAGGTACGGCTGTCTGCAGTGCCTTGCGGCAAGAAAGTCCAGAAACCTTTCTGAGGCTGTCAGGATCTACCTGCCTCTCACCTATAATGACCTCCGGAGATTGACACCAGGAACTTGGAATGGACAACGAATTGATTGAATTGGAATTGGCATCACACTGCAGTGTGTTAATTATGTTTAACAAAAAAAATTAATAACGATATCCCTGCAGCTATTACTGTGCTTTCTGTGGAGTCTGTAATTAATTTCAGTATTTAACCATCAACTTTAAAATCGTAAATTTTTATAATTAAATGATAGAGGTGAAAATACAAAATAGAGCTTTACACTTTCTTTGCATTAGGACCACCTCATATTTAGAGTAGGAATGCAACGATACCACTTTTTTCAAACTGATAAGATACCAACACAAGTGATGGTGATTTAGATGAAAAGCAAATAATAAAAATGACCACAAAACCAAAATTTCAAGTGAAAAAAAAAAATAAAAAATCTGTGAAATTATTGCAAAGTTTCCACATTTTAAGTATAAGTTCATAGTATCGGTTAACTTTAATTGATGATACAGTACATAGGAGTGGCATTGGCCCCGATACCAGTATCGATATCTGTGCATCCATAATTGAGACTAGTGTGAAAAGCCCAATGATCAAATCAGGACTGAAACAGTGATTAAAAACAGATCATTTATTAAATCTTTACATTAAAAAAGGATATTATATTTTTGCTGAGTTCTTATTCTTTTGTTAGTCCTTTTCAAAAACAATGTAGAAGCCCATGTTATCAATTTCTAGCAATATTTTTTACTGTTCTTAATATCAGAACAGTTTTTAGGTCTTAATATTTCTGAAATTTTGAAGAGGCCAAATTTTGTCAGTGGAGGGAGTACAGTGAAAGCAGAAAGGGGAGATTGCCCATGGTCCAGTTTGTGCAAGTATGTGCCTGTATGCATGCATGATACATTTATTTGGTAGCAAGAGTTTAAGTAATTGCAAATAATATAGAAATGTATCATTTCAAAACAGAAAATCACCCAGATTCCTACAAATATAGCATCAAATCTTATAAAAGTTAAACATAAGCAGACAATTTTAAAGGTATCAAAGATAAAAAAGGGTCCAGACCAAATAAGACATTAGCAAATATTAAAATCAGCTGACAAACTCAAAAGTTTGTTACCTGGTGTGTTTATCTTGGGACCTGTTTTTCAGGGTCTGTGCTCTTCTGTTTGCCTTCATCCCACAGGACTGAGCAACGATTTTCATGACCTCTCTGTTTCATTGGTTTGTTTTTGTGGTTCTTGACAACCTTTAGACTGGTCAGATGAAGGCTCAAATAGCTTCTTGGGTGATTAAACTGCCTTTGGTCTTATTCACTGACATTTCAGAAGCCAAAGATGTTTCAACTTGTCTGAAGTCTGAGAAAGAACCAATATTCTGAGCACATGCAGAAAAGGATTGAACGGATAGAGCTAAAACAAATAAGGTGAATTTGTATAGTTTGTGTTCGAGAAGAGATTAAATAAAAGTTTGTTTTAATGCGTTCCCACAAACTAAGTCCTGATTTGTGTTTGGTTTAATGTGACCAGGTAGGAGGGGGAAACCAGGGTGAGACCACCTCCTCCCGTGCTTCCTTCATTTTTTTAAGCAACACCTTCTACCTGCACTGAGTGCCTCAGTGGTATATATTAGCAGTGCCTGCAACAAAGTGGATACATCTTTCTGGTTACATATATAATTTTTTTTTGCGTGAATGCAGGGATGCATGTTGCCATTTGAACTGCATCCCATTAGAAATCAACCTGGCCTTTTTCTGCAGCGCATCATCAAATATTGGAGTCTTGATCAAGAGGACATGTTTAGCCCAGGCCAAATGGTGTCCACACTCTTTCCTGCAGTTTTTCATTCTCCTGCAGCTCATTTTTTTCCCGCGTTCCCAACCAGACTGAGCACTCCACCTCAGTTTCTGTTTCCTGGGCCCTTTTTTAGCTACGAATCCCTGAGGAATTATCTCCAACCAGAGGCTTGTAAAGACTCCTTTCTGCTGACCACACAGGCAGTTGGGATAAGTTCATTAACAGAGAGCGAAGGTGAGTTCTAAGTCCAGCTCATTTGGCCAAAATAAATCTGCTTCTATGGTTTTGGACTTACTGAGATAGAGCGCAGCCAAACTGGTAACCCTCAGCTTTTAAGACCGTCTGTGAGCATCAGTGTAAATGTTTACAAAAGACTGTCTAACAGCTTGTAACTAACAATCAATTATCAAGCAGTGTTAATGTGAGTCTAGTGATTGCTGCACTAATTACCCATTCTAGGGCCATTAGTTCCCCGTCACCCATTGGCAGTTGTCTAATTGGTGCTTGTCCTCTGCTTTCCAGACGAACAGAGGCCAGTGAAGCAACGACGCGCACGAGCCAACTACAGCAGCTGGCAGCTGGAGGAGCTGGAGAAGGCTTTCAAAACGACCCACTATCCGGATGTCTTTATGAGGGAGGCCCTGGCCCTCAGACTGGATCTGATTGAAGCCAGAGTTCAGGTAACTGGTGGTCTGAAATTCTACTGCCACTGTTTCACGGTCATGTAGCTGGTGGAGATTAGTCAGTCAGGCTGCAAATAAAGCCTTTTTATCCCTGCTTTCTCTATTTCTCTTTACGAACAGAACCATTCACATTAAGGGAGATTAAGTCCTTATTCAGTCCACTTTTTATTATTATTTAATCGCTGCAGACATAAGCGAAAAATACACAATTTTCCGAGCTTATCACTAAACTATTGACTTTTTGACATGTTCTTCCATGTTGGTCAATTAAACATTTATTACTCTCTTGAAATGAAGTCACAGTAACATGAGGCAACTCAGGTAAAAATCAAATCTCTATAATGTGTAAGTGGAATTCCTAGAATGTGAGAATTTTGCATAATAGAGAAAAATTTCCCTTTCAAATACACTTTTTATATTTTGCTATATTATTCATTCACTTTATACAAATTACTACATATTTACTTATACAATCAACAGACTATAATTGTGGGCAAATGTGGCTCAGTGGTAGAGTAGTTGGGTTGCAATCGTAGGTTCGATTCCAGCGTACTCCAGTCACATGTCGATATCCCCCTGGACAAGGCACTTAATCCCCAAATTCTACATCGTCCTACCGAGCCATGTTGGCTATCAATGTATGAGTGTGAATTGGTGAATGTGGCTTCAATGTAAAGCGCTTTGAGTGGTCAGTAAGACTAGAAAAGAGCTATATAAGTTTAGTCCATTTACCTTTCAGTCATTTATTAATTCTATAAAATTTCTCAAATGAAAGTAATAATCAGTTTATTGCAAGAAATCAGCTGGCGACCTATAGAAATTATGGATATTAAAAAAAATATGTGAATCTTAATATTTCAGTGTCTTTTCAACATATAGGAAGTTTTTTAAACAATCAGATTTTGGGGTGGTCAATTGAGGTAGCCACCCCCTATTTACAGAGGCGGTTGGTTGTCGACACAGCCGTCCAGGTTATGATTCCCGACCCTGAGACATTTCCTGCATGTCTTACCCCCTTCTCTCGACTTATCTGTCTGTCTGATATACTGCACATAAAGGCCACAAGAGTTGAAAGAAAAATTGATGAAAAATGATTTCCTCTCAATTTATCACTGCCTGTATTTTCTCTTTGATTTTTTTAAGGTATGGTTTCAAAACCGTCGAGCCAAGATGAGGCGGCAGCTAAAAATCCAGGGCCAGCTCGCTCGGCCTCTCATGAAAAGAGACGATGAAATATGTGAGCAGAGGAGCACAAATTTTTCACAGACAGAAAGTTCCAACAGCGAGGCCTGGGAGAGACAGCAGGAAGGAGAGATTGACCCTTGGACAAAAGCTACAGCTTCTGCGCCAAACATACGGAAGCAGACCATGACCCTGAGGTTGGGGAAGTGGGAGAGGCCGGAGGGGCCCAGCTCAGAGGAGCTCCGCTCCTGCAGCATCGCCAAGCTGCGGGCCAAAGCCAGAGAGCATGAGGCTGAAATCCATAGCAGTGTAAACATGTCTGGCAGTGACTTACAGGCACAAACGCAGGAAACCGATGTCATTCCCAGTGACTAACAATGTTCCCTCTTCCTGTTTATGCAGATAAACTCTGGAGTACTGGCGCTGTTTGAGCTAAGGAACCATTTCATTACTTAGCTTTAAATATCTTACATAAAATTAAATAAATCTATAAATGTATGACCTGTAAAATTTCTACAAAAAATAATTATCAAAATGGTCAATCTCAATACATACATTTTTTTTATTTTGTAAATAAATGTATGCTTAAAAGAACTTTTGAAGAACTTCTAAAGTTTAAAATGAGTACATGCTTGCTGTATACATACATACATATATATATGTATGAAATCTACTCATTTAAAACTTTAGAAGTTCTTCAAAAGTTCTTTTAGCAATTCTGCATAATAAAAGTTGTGTAGCTTTTATGCCCACTGTGTGGAGGTGGCTGCGATGAAGAAGTCATGATATATACTCACAAAGATGTTTTAAAGTAATCCAAGTGTATCAGGAAAATAATATCCAATTTGTTTGGTTCAAATAGCTACTCTTATTGAGAACTTTTTTATTAATATTTTGTTTTTGTTCTGCTTGCAAAACCTTGTTAAAATGACCTAAAGTCAACCAAAAAAGAAAAAACTGTTGCACAATTGTTTTGTTCAGTTTTTATCAGGGGCACCTCTAGGAAGCTGTTGGCCTGATGGAAATCATATTATTTATTATCATTAAATGCTTTGGGTGGCTTACCAAAACCAAAAGCTAGAACAGAATTCAGGAGTTTTATTACCATGTAATTCTAAAGAGCCAGGAAAAACTGATGGATATTCAATCTTTGTACGCTATGAAGGAAAACAAAACCCTTCATAATAAGGCATTAGGCAAAAATAAATGCTGAAATTATTTGATTTTTTTTCTTTCTTTAATGACTTATAAAATATATGTTATGGAAATATCCTGTTCATAGGTAGGTGGGGGTTGGGATTGGTGTTATAAATAAATATAACTAGGCACAAACCACAACCACTTCAACTTCAAATTCTCCAACCTTTCTTCATGCCAGCACTGATTTATTTAGTATATACTTTCATTGTAGATTATCAACATTATGTTTGTTAGATGGGGTTAGGAATTTATTTAAGATCCTGTGATTTTACTCAAACTTATGTCTCTGAATGCAGTTTTCAAATGTGATTGATGATATGTTCATGGAACACTCCATTATGCTGAAGCTCTATCAGATAACAATGACAAATGACAAATGCTGACATGAGGGCACAGCTAAAATGGATACAGTCAAGTAATTTCTAACTGAGTTCACTAATGACATCCCCAACCTCTAAGGTTACAGTCACACACAGCCAGGATGTTTGCGTGTATGAACATAGTTCTCTCAGGAAAAGGTGGAAATAGCTAAAAAATGAAATCACAGTCCTACATTTCACAGAAAACTGTTGACTTTTCAGGAGCGTTAAAGCGATTAGGTGCTTGCTCTTGTCTTGCACTTTTCAAACGCGGTTGTAAAACTATGGAGGATATTTCTGATTTTAGCCGTAACTAAATCCAAAATCACACATTAATTTTTGTTTGTTTGAAGAATCACTGATTGCTTTTTAAAATTACATAAATATTAAACTTTGTTTGTTTAGATGTATCCTCCAGATAGGATAAACAAGAAATAAATGGGCCTCTTTAGAAGAACTGCTTTACTGACTCCAATCCTCCCTAAACAAAGCCTTCAAATAGTGCAGTGAGACACTGCCCCCTTCTGGGCATGAAGATGAGCCGACAAAGAGATGGAGTGGTTTACACAAGTCAATCTGAATTATCTACATTTACTTAAAATTAAATAACAAAATTAAAAAAATGTATGTGTGATTTATAGAATTTTAAAACTATTTGCGTCATCAGCGATTGTCTAAATTTGTGACAAAAGACAATTACTAGTAGTTGTGGCAGTTTGAATGAATGAGGTCAGTGTGGGTTGCTCACATTTCAAAGACTCAAATTAAGCTCCAGTCTCACGCTAATTACATTCCCTGAGTCAGAAGTTTAAACTCTCTCTGACAAGATCAGTGGGTCAAATTTTGCTTTTCTAAATGGGTCAGACCCTGATCCCCATTTTTTTCATAGTAATGAGGAATGAATCTGCTGTTATTATACCATATTTCATAGCCTCTATACTGTTTATAGTCTACATCACATTTGCAACTTAACCATTTTCAAAACTGTTTTTCCTTACTCATATAGCTTAGGATATGATAACAGGTGAAGAAGTGAAGCGGAAAAGCAGCTATCTGGCTTTAAAATGCTAGCCTCCTCAACAAAAATTTGCTTTGTACAATAATAGCAAATGTACACCACTTGAAAAATTGTTTAATCTTTATTAAAATGAAGGGTTTTGCTCTGATGGTGATAATCAAACTGTCAATGTGTCAATAGATTATTATAAATGATAAAAAATTAATACCCGTACAGCAAATGGTCACACAAAAATAAATGATCTAAAATTTGAATCACATACTTATGCTAATTTGGTTAAACACTTACAGACTGGCAGTTTGTGTCATTTGGCAATTACAAATTACACAAGCAAAGATTACACGTGGAGTTCCTCAAGGTTCATTTCTTGGGGCCGTTTTTATGAAATATCTATAATTCAAACATCTTTTGGTACACAACACCACAAGAGCACAGTTCCTTAATCACTGTTTGTATCATAATACTACTGACCTAAAGTCATACTATTCTCAACCTTAGAGAGAAAAAGGCAAAAGGCAAGGTTAGATTTGATTAGCACTTAACTACGTAATTCTATAAATCACAAAGCATATAAGAAACGTATGTGCAGTTATAACCCAGACCTAAAATGTTAACATCCATATGACATCTTGTAAATGTACATAGAGCCTTGAAAAATATGTCTTAGCCAATATCAGATTTTTTTATTTTTTTATCAAACCCTTCCTTGATTTGGTACACTGAAACCCACGTTGTATAAGCACTGAGTTTAAAATCTTGTCAATGACCCAAATATGTTTGTCAGATATGAACCATTTAAATTGCTCAGGTTATCAGAGAAAGAACGTGTTGGCCCATTTAAAACAGAAAAGAAAACATGATGGTACATAGCTGCTTTAATAGGTCAATTGATTTTTTCAAAATACAAGAGTTATAGGTGAGCTATTAAGGGGGTTAAAAAAGTACATTACATTTCCCCCTTTTTATGTGACGCTTAAAACTTTCTCTGTGATTCTTTTAATTTATTTCTTGTTTTTATTCCGTTTTAAAACGTTCTTTTACTTTCTTGTGAAATTGTATTCAGTTAGGCTAACTGTAATTACAATACAGGAACTCCACCGAAACAAATTACATTAATGTCTGCTGTGCTGTGTGTTGATATTAGGTTGAACATAATAAAAAAAAAAAAAACACAAAAAAAACCGTCCACAGTTACGCAGAAAAGTAGCCTACGTAAATCTTGAATAGCACGTTGTTTTTTTCATAGGGCGAGTGTTTAATCAGCTGTTGTGAATGACAGACTACCAGTCGGTGCCAATTAGTGTAATGAGCTGAGAAACCCACACCACAACCAGCAGAAACTCTTCGCAGGGAAGAAAGGAAACAGGACGCAGCTGCAGCCGCATAGTTCACGGTCAAACCCCCGAGCACAGAAACTTTGTTCTTAACTCCTCTTTCCTCTGCCTCATCCACAAGCGCTTAGAGCTCTGCCGTTTTGAATAGGCTGCACAGAGTCTGAGGAAACTGTCGCACTGGAACCATGGCAGCCATCAAGGCGCTCGAGCAGTGGTGTAAAATACAGTGTGATGGTTACAGAGATGTTACGATCACCAACATGACGACTTCATTCAGAAACGGACTGGCGTTTTGTGCTCTTATACACAGATACAGACCAGATCTCATGTAAGTATTAAAATCTAGTCACCTTGTTTTATGTCTTTACTCGGTTATGAATAGTTTTAAGGATGTTCTGATGCGCTCCACGATGGATTGAGCTGTCCTGAAGATTGAACGTTTTTTAAATCCTTATTACTGGTTTTTATGAAAGGTTCACATCTGTTTAACCCCTTTGTGTATTTTCGCTCAGAGACTATGACTCACTGAAAAAGGAGGATGTGTTTGAGAACAATAGACTGGTAAGAAAGTTAAGTTGTTCAACCTTTAGTTTACAAACTACAGCAGATTTTAAGTTTTTGTTGCAAACCAGAGATGTGTTCTGAGAAAAAATATTAACCCAGGATATGAATACAAAGGCTATGTGAAATATTTGTATGTGTTTCATTTATGTTTCTGGTTTAATATTTAGCTGGTAGGATGTAGATCTACATTCTCACTAAAAACTTTTTTTTTCTATGTGGCTAACCTGAATGACATAAGCAGAACGGTTATTGATTTAGTCCTCCGCCATCATATCAGCTTCCTCCGAGAGTTGGAGATCCTGCAGAGTATTCTTTGTATTGTTTCCTTGCTGTCCTGAAGGATCCTGGTATAGTCAGCAAAAAACCTGATCTCAGGGGAATGGTTGTCCAGCCTATTCATTTTGAATGAAGCTTGCTGTCAGCTGCTATTCGATCCACATAATGATGGATCTCTCTAATGTACCCTCCTTCAGAGCTTCAAGACAAGTATGGGGAGTAGCGAGTTTGATTAGGTTAACTTTGAACTTCTGTTAATACCCCTCTGTGCTGAAACATGAGTCAAGTAATTCACACTCTTCTATATTTCATGATCAGTATCATGTTGCTTAGCAGTGTTTTTTTTTTTCTTGAGTTGAACATTTGTCTGTGTGAAGCTGGAGCTTCCTCCTTTCAGTACAATTTGTGCCAATAATGGCCTTTTTAAATCTGATAGAATGGGGTCCATCTTGACTGGTCTTGAACAATGCCCCGATATAATTCCACAGAAGTTTACAGGAAGTCATACTATTATTCACCCTTTTCTTGACCTTTCTGACATTCAGCACTGAATTCTGCTATTCTTTTTAAAGTTACATTGTTCTTTTTAAAACGAGCCTAAATGGTTCACTGCCTTTTTTCGGATTGTTGCATGGTTTGACTATCTCATAAATTTGCAACTTTTTTCAAGGCTTTCCAAGTTGCAGAAGAGAAGTTGGGTATTCCAGCTTTGTTAGATGCTGAAGACATGGTGGCTTTAAAGGTCCCTGACAGGTTGAGCATTCTAACTTATGTGTCTCAGTACTACAATTTCTTTAAAGGACGACCTCCCAGTAAGTACTTTTCCCTTTAAGATATTTTTTTATTCTTAAGAAACTTTGTTCTCCATGCTTTGTGTTGTATTTTCACATTCATAAAGTTTAACTTCTCCTTAGTGGGAGGAGTGAAAAGGCCAGCAGAGGGCTCCAAAGAAGAGCCATCAGAGAAGAAAAACCTGCCAGTGGTCCCCAAAATCTCTGAGTCAAAATCTGGCATTGAGAACTGTTTACCTTCCACTGTCACTGCTCGCAAATCACCAAAAGTAGATAGAGCTGCTGCAGAGGTGAGTAACGTGATGTCCAACAATGAATTAGGAGAAGATAGATTAGGTTTAACCTCAATGGTGTTTTTTTTCTTTTTTTTTTTTTCTTACAGAGGGTGGTTTTGGCTGATAGTGCAAATAAGAGTGGAACTCTTAACAGCAAATGTGTTGCATGTAAGAGTCACGTCCACCTGGTTCAGAGACACTTTGTAGAAGGAAAACTCTACCACAGAAGCTGTTTCAAGTAAGAGATGTTCAGGATTGGGAAGATTGCCTTTTTTAAATGCTTTTCAATTCTTAGTAATTTAAACTTTCCTCAGGTGCAGTGAATGCTTTTGCGTACTTCATACAGGAAGTTACAAACCTGGGAAGAACCCAGGCACTTTTGTCTGTAACACCCATCAAAATAATTACAAAATCTACATCTTGAATTCAACTGGATGCTGCAATTCAGCTGTGCCACCAAGCCGTACTGCAAAGACTGTTCTGGAACCACCAACTTTATCCTCTGCCTTATCAGCTCCAATTAATGTTGCGCCAAAGCTGCCAAGTTCTGCTCCACATTCTCAGTCCTGGACAGCCTCAGCGCAGAAGACCCAGGCAGCCCGGCAGAAATTTTTCCAGGCTGTGCCACAAGTTGCAGAATCTTCAACTGGAAGTGGAAAGCCTATTGTGTCCTCATTAAATGCAAAGGTCCCTCTGAGTTCTGGGGATGCAAACAAAGCTAGCCAGATGATTGGCAAGAAGCTAGGTGGGGAAAACTGCAACAATAACAACAAGAACCTGTTCACTATCAGATCTGCAGAAAGACGGCAAGTATAATAGCAGTACAATCTGTTGCTATGAATATTGACCGTAGTTGATGGTGAAGACTTTGTTTCCCCATTAGATTTTGCATCGATACAGTTTCAAAAGACTTCCCTGGTTTGAGGAAGAGTAAAGATGGCCAAGACAAAGCAGGAAACTGTGAAAGACAAGCCGGTACCAGCCAAACATACAATGAGGAATCACCATGCCTGAAGACTATCAACAAAGACGACGCTAGGCAAACAGTGGTACACAACACGTCCAAAGGTACGCTCCGTGCAATTTGTTTACTTATTCTTGATCCACTATTTGACATGTTGCCAACACCCCCAGTGCAACCTCATTCTTTGTCTGTCTCAGACATTCCTAGAAAACAAAGCTCTTTTGTCATTTCTGCCCCATTTTACACAGCCAGAGCATTTGGCAGGCTTTTAGCTGATATTTCTGTCTCAAATAAAATGAACTTTTATTGAACTGTCATTCTCCTGAGCTGGATGCATGTGAATAGTTGTCAGTGGGTTTGAAGACTGGCACATAATTGTTGGATTTGATTGTGAATACTTGTCAGAGCTGTTTGTATTTTATAAAGTTCTTTTGCAGTGATGATTCTTTTCGACTTGAAAATTAGCTGTTGGGTATTTGTACCTTGAGAATCGAACAAATTATAAAAGCTGGCTAAGCGCTCTCTGAGTAAGATTTAGATATACTAGACGCTGGGCCCCCCCCCCCCCCCAAAAAAAAAAGCTGAAAGCATTGGAAGTGTGACAGTTTAAATTTCACTTCAATTTATTGTCCTACTCTTTTTGTAACACAATTTTTCAGTATTTTTTTTTTGTCCCAAATTTAGAAGCAATATGTGGCTGATGCCTTCAGCTGGTTGCAATTTGCAGTGCTACCTGAAGATGACCCCAAATGCTACAAAATGTCCTACCCCCCCCCCCCCCCCCCCCCCCCCACCTCCTCGACCTTTTTATGTTTTTGAGTTACCTTTTACTATACAAACACTTAAAAGATTTGGCAGATTGTTTTCTTTCTTTTTTGCCTCATCTTTTCTACAGGTCCCATCTACCCGGAGTCGCAAATTAAACTCAAACCTGTGAAAGCTGAGCAAGGATTAAAGTACAGGTAAGTCTTTCCATATTTATTAATATTCACTAATTCTAAGTTAAAAACTATTGCAGGGGTCATGTTTGTGAGCTAAAAGTCTTGGAAGAATGTACCTGTCTGACCTCCCAGCTTATCCAATCTCCAGAATGCAGACTCGCAGAGTTTTCTCCAATCCTCTTGTTGTTGACTGGCTCAGAGTGCAGCCGCTTGCTCTGTCTCCCATCTTAACAAGCCCCAAGGAGTGCCTGGCCTGACTATTTCTACTAACTCTGAATGTTCTCCTTCTATTCAATGTTCAATCACTTTTTACATATTAACATTACAAAGTACAAGGTGAGGCTGTCTCTTATCTGTTTCCTATTCTTTAAAAACTTTAATGCATTTGGTGTTTGGGTGGTAATGTATAATTGTCTCTGTTGCATCTTAAAACTGTTTCTCTTTTGTAGAGATCGTCAACCTAAGACCTTTACCACTCAGCCTTCCCCTAGTTACACACCCACAACTCCACGTGATGCCTCCATTAGTGCAACGAGGCCTCCCTTAGATCAAACTGTCCCTTCGGTTCACCTTGGTCTGTCTGAGCCTGTGTGCTTTAAGGAAATCAGTCTCCAGAAATCCCTGTCTGGTTGTGAAAGACTTGGTAAGACTTTTTTTGTTTGCATTATGATCACTACCAGCAGTTTAAATGCATATAAAGTGTTTGAAGTTACATAAAAATGTCATGCTTTAAGATTTTATTTTAAAACTGAACTGAAATAAGCATATAAGGTTTATGTAAAAAAACAATCCCGTTTATTTTTTTTGGTGTTTAAAAGCATTTGACAAGTTTTCATGTGATATATATGCTTGGAGTTTCAATGTTTATGGATGAATGAGCATTAAAAATGAAACACTGTCTTAAATTGATGGCAATACAGAGAATCGTGGATGCACAAAGACATCTGCAAAATCCGACATGGTATCTTTGGTAGATCTTACTGACACTGTATGTCTTTTTTTTTTTTTTGCATTTCCAAAATTTTGAATTGTTTGAATATGAACCTGTCTTCATAGGACAGCGTTCAAGTTGTATAGGTTTGATAGAGAATCAAATAAACCCAACTGTTCTGGAGTCTCATTCATAAAGCTCGCTTATGTACAAAATGGTGTCTGAAAATTGTGTAAGTCACTTTGATGTATTAAACAAAATAAACCAAAAGACGTGACTGGAAAAATGTGTGCAACTTTATGCACACTAACAGACTTTCTTACTCACATTTTGGAAACGGACACTTGCAAAGCAGCTGGGGCCTTGGTAAAATTGTGACTGATCTCAGCTCTCTCTTCACCACGACAGACTGGTACAGCGCCCGCATAACTGCAGACGCCTCCCTAATCCGTCCATCGATCTCCCGCTCCATTTTTCCCTCATTCGTGAACAAGACCGCCAGATACCTAAACTCCTCCACTTGAGGATCCAGCTTCAGTTATTCCCTAAATTCCTTTAGTGTTTTCAAAGTAGCTCCCGACCATGATTGGTGTTCAAATTCAGCTCCTATACTGAAAGGTTCTGCTATCATAGGATGCAGTGGGTAAAAAGTTTTGCTTTTGAGCACCGAGTTTCCCTCCTTGTACACAGCTTTAGAGTTTGGAATAGCTTATAAGAACAAAATGACTAATACCCACTTATTACTTTTCATAAAGAGTACAACAGCCATCTGAAAAGCTTGAACTAATACTTCAACATTTTAGAGTACCAGTTCACAATGCCACGTTTAGAGACTCAAACCATCTACTTTCGACTAATTAAAAATGGTGAAATTCATTGTATTCTGATAGTCATTCTCAAAATAATTTTTTGATGCAAAATGTTTTACATTGAGTCCATGCTACTGCACTGAAACTACTTTATGCAGCCTATGGGAATTTTACTATGTAATTAAATCTTAAAGGAAAAGCTTGTAATCAGAGATCGGCAAAACCAAAAATCATATGAATCTAAACAACACTGGAAATTTAACTGTAATGATTGTGGGTTTTTTTTTTTTTCATGCCACACCATATGTCTCTATAGATAATCTTATATTCACAGTCTTGGACACTTGGGCATGATTTGGGATTTTATCGTGTTGCATGCAAATTGGAAAAAAAGAAATGTCAGCCTTTGTGTAAGAGGCAGTACACTGTCCATTATACGCCTCATGAGGGGATATGTTTCTTGTATAGCCTCTCTGGAATCAAAATTTTTTTTTTATCAATGTCAGAAAATAAAAGTACATTTTACCCTGAAAGAGTTACTTTAAAAGTGCAGTACAGAAAACAAATAAATGTAACTACATTAAAGGCAAAAGGTCAATGTATCAAGGGAAAGACAAGCTTCTCAGACTTGAATCTGTTATCAGTTGACTTGTAATTTCAAACAATGGTGTGAACTGCAATAACCAGAAAAAGTCAATCTATGGTTATAGGCAGATATGAATGTGGAGAATGAGAACTTTTTATTTTTTGCGTTTGAACTTCTGAACTGCCAATTTAAAATGTGTTAAACCTCCTGTCCTCCCCAGGCTTAAAACAAGGAAGTTGCTCCCCTGTGAAATCCCCACTCAGACATCCAGCTGCGGAATCTATTAACTCTTCAACTGCTTTAGACATTCTTGAGAATCCTTCAGGTTGCTTTCCACTTACTTTTAAAAATGATCAAAATCAGACTGTTTGTAGATTTTGAGTTTTTGTAAATCAGTTTTGACGATGCTCTTTGAAAAGCTGGCATGAAAGGACAATCTAATTTTGTTTTATCTACCTCTTAGCAGCTAAAAAGGGAAAGTATTTGTCACCCACTGTTGCCTTCAGGACGGAAATGAGGTCACCCTCTGTAAGTTCACTCCATTAAGTCTCTTAAAAGATTAATTAGCACTTCTGCAAATATGCTTATATTACATTCTTAGTTTTTAAAAAAAATGGTTGAGCTTCCTTAGATTGAGACTAAAAATGTATAATTAAAATAATCCTCCCTTTTTTTTTTTTTCTTTTTTTTTTTTTCCTCAAATCAGTGGATGTTTCATCATATTCCAGTAGAGCAGATTGAGAAGGAGCTGGATGATATTGAGATAAACCTGGTTCAGCTAGAGAAGGAGGGTGTTGAGCTGGAAAAGCGACTCCGCAGCTATGAAGAAGGTTAGTTGGTCGGTCTTTTCCACAAACTGAGACTTTTTGCACTTTTACAAATTTCCGCTTGGTGTTAATTTTCAGTGTTGGCTTCATTTTATAAGATGGCATTTAATGCTGCTTTAAAAAATATCCATTATCACTTAAATGTTCCTTAATTGCCAACAATTAAGTTTCAGGTCTGTATTTGTTTATACTTTAATATATGAATCATGTTCCTGCTGTTTATCAAATTTTTATGCTGCCTCTTTCCAGTCAAGCATAGGTTAGCTGTTCCCTGCACTAGACTTGGGGGTTAATAATTTAAGGTAAACGCTATCCACCCAATGGCCACCACTTGTTACTTTGCAGCAGATGATATACACCCAAATGTATTTGACTATATTTGAATGGACTACTGAATCCCTGTGGGGCATCAGAGTTGTAACCTGATTGCCTCACACATTCACTCACTGTCTGCAGGGTAAATTACCTGCCATTTCTATTACAGTTTATTGCTGCCAAATGAGGTGAGCGGCACAGCCAGCCCACAGAGATGTAGCATCTCCTTTTGTGGTTGTGGGGGACCTGATTGCTTTGCTCAAGGTCGACATGACTGGTGTATAGAAACTTTAAAATCTAAATGTAATACTTTGTAGTTTTATGAACTCCATATGTAATGTATTTTAGGATCCGATGCACAAAATATCATACTTATTGATTTGGTGTGCCATACTAGAGGCAACAAAATCCATTCACTTGGACCCCAATTCTATAATGATTAGAATAATCTTTAATTATAGCACTTGTATTGACTCTATTTTTGCTGAATTGTGGGTTTGGGGTGTTTGCAATGATAAAGAAAAAGAGACCAACCAGAAAACCCAAACGAAAACATGATTTTATTTTCAGGATAAGCTAATGTTGATCCATCTTTGACCATCTCACTTCTTATGATTAGAGGTTTTTAATTACTGAATCAGTTCATTGTAATTTAAATACTTCAGGCATACATGGGTAAGACTGTAGATTTAGTTGTAGGTTTTTCTAGACTACATAAAAGGCTGTTTGCATTGAAATTGGTGATTGTCTTACAGTGCAGTAAAAGTGTGGACACATTATAAAACTCCACTACATCAGGACTTGGGGTTTCTTCAGATCGATAAAGATTATTCTTTGCCGTTAAGGAATTTGTGTAGTTCCTGTCTTGACTCAAAAGTTTCATCCATATTCTTCCGCTTATCCAGGGTTAGGTCGCGTGGGGGAATGGCTTAAGCAGAGAGACCCAGACCTCCCTCTCCCTGGCCACTTGGGCCAGCTCCTCGGGAGGAATCCCAAAGCATTCCCAGGCAAGCCAGGAGACATGGTCTCTCCAGCGAGTCCTGGGTCTTCCCCTGGGCCTCCTCCCTGTGGGATGTGCCCGGAACACCTCACCAGGGAGGCCTCCTGACCAGATGCCTGAGCCACCTCAACTGGCTCCTCTCGATGTAGAGGAGCAACAGCTCTACTCTGAGCCCCCTCCGGATGACAGAGCTTCTCACCCTATCGCTAATGGAGAACCCAGCCACCCTGCGGAGGAAACTCATTTCAGCCGCTTGTATCCGTGATCTCGTTCTTTTGGTCACCACCCAAAGTTCGTGACCATAGATGAGGGTAGGAACGTAGATCGACCGGTAAATCGAGAGCTTTACCTTTCGGCGCAGCTCTTTCTTCACCATGACAGCCCGGTACAGTGCCCACATGACTGTAGACGCCTTACCAATCAGTCTATTGTTCTCCCGCTCCATTTTTCCCTCATTCGTGAACAAGACCCCCAGATACTTGAACTCCTCCACTTGAGGTTGGACCCCATCCCCATCCCGAAGGCGGCACCCTAGCCTTTTCCGGCTCACGACCATGGTCTCGAATTTGGAGGTGTTGATCCTCATCCCAGCTGCTTCACACTTGGCTGTGACCCGCTCCAGTGAAAGCTGTAGGTCAGGTTCAGATGAAGCCAACAGGACCACGTCATCTGCGAAAAGCAGCGACCCGATCCTGAGGCCACCTAAATGTATCCCCTCAACACCTTGGCTGCGCCTAGAAACCCTCTCCTCCAGACGCCCCTGAGTAGACCTTACCAGGGAGGCTCAGGAGTGTAATCCCACTATAGTTGGAACACACTTGTGGTCCCCCTTTTTAAAGAGGACCACCACCGCGATCTGCCAATCTAAGGAAACTCCCCTCGATGTCTAAGCAATATTGCAGAGCCGTGTTAACCAACACAGCCCTACAACATCCAGAGCCTTGAGGAACTCTGGGCAAATCTCATCCACCCCCAGAGCCTTGCCACCAAGGAGCTTTTTAACAACCTCTGTGACTCAGCACCAAAGATTGGAGAACCCGTCCCTAGACCCCGCTTCCAAACAGGAAGGTGTGTCGGTGGGATTGAGGAGGTCTTCGAAGTATTCCACCCACCGACCCAAAACGTCGCGTGTTGGGATCAGCAGAACACCACCCCTACTGTAAACGGTGCCGGTGGCAGTAAAACGCATCAGCCGCACTACTTGGTCGCATAAATCAGGCAGAACAGCTTTTTCACAATGTAAATCTTCAACCCAAGTTGCGTTTAATCACGCTCCTTCATTAACTTTACATGTAAACCTTCCTGGTTGCGTCTATCGCGTTCGGTGTGTAAGCATTGTTATGCTTGAACATGTTGTTTGTTATGGACAATCCATGATGAGCACAGAAGTCCAACAACAAAACACAGCTCGGGTTCAGATTGGGGGGGCCATTCCGCCCAACCACGTCTCACTGTCATTGCCCAGGTGAGCGTTGAAGTCCCCCAGCAGAATGAGGGAGTCCACAGAAGGAGCACTCTTCAGCACCCCCCCCCAAGGACTCCAAGAGGGGTGGGTCTACTGTTTGTTGTATAAACAGAAACAATAGTCAGGACCCGTCCCCTCACTCATAGGCGGAGGGAGGCTACCCTCACATTCACCGGGGTAAACTCCAACGTACAGGTGCCGAGATGGGGGGCAACAAGTGGACCCACCCCAGCTTGGCGCCTCTCAACGGGAGCAAATCCAGAGTGGAAGAGAGTCCAACCTCTCTCAAGGAGACTGGTTCCAGAGCTGTGCATCGAGGCAAGGCAAGCTCCGGCTCCTTAGGATCGGAACGCCAAGGTCCCCGCTTTCAGTCCCCGCCTTCAGTCCCCGCCCATCTTGCACTGCACCCGACCCCAACTCAAAAGTTGTCAATTTTAAGTGAATAAATGGATGTTGTCCAGTAAATTCAGAATACATATTTAAAATATCAATATCTGACTTATCTATATTTTACACACAGCACTACAAAACTCTGTATTTTATGTATATCCTTGAGAGAAATTAAGGTATATCTTCATTAATTCTTCTTTTGCACTTGTAAAACTTCTGAGAAAATTGCTCCTTCAAGCTGCATCTTTGGCCACCACTGGTTGGAAAAAACCTGCTACATAAATTGACAGGGCTCCACTTTATCAGGGTAATGCCTTTTTTTAAAGTTTTAAGGTACCGATTACCATTGGTGTGCTCTATCATATTGGTAACTGAAGTTGTACATCAGGTGTGGGCATTAACAGCTGAGTCCATTCAACTTGCCCAAAAAAGTTTAGGCATTCACACAAATGAAACTTGACCACTTAAAATATGTTATCCTACCTAGTGTGTACAGACCATTGATATTGTGCACAGATTGCTGTGATGCTTGCAATTGAGTAGAATATTAGTGTGAAGCTATTTGAGCATAACATTCCTAAATGGAGGAAACTATTTACTGTGATTTAGGTTTCCTTGGATGAAAATTATTTAAAATAACTTGTTTAATGAACCAAAATTGATTCACTGTTTAAGTAAGATTAATTGGTATGTATGATTGAATTAAAATGATTACTTTGTAAAGTGCCTTGAAATTACATGTGTTGTGCATTGACGATATGTCAGTCAAACTGAATTTTATAAAATACATAGGAACCACAGACTAGACGAATCTGTTCTGGCTCAAGACAAATCTCTTTTTGGGGACAAAGCATATTTGATTTCATCTATTGGTTCAGCTGCAGTTGGGTTTATAAATGAAAGAAAAAAAACATTTTGTCAATCCCTGGCTTTTACCTATAAATCACCTGGTCCTTATCAGGTTTTAAATGATGTCACACAGTTTGAGATTTAAGTTGAACCAGATGGCACAGATTCTACAATACCATTCATTTAAAAAATATATATATAACTTTATGGAGTACAGCTCATTCTAGAATTTCTCACCCTTTACTGCATTATCAGCCTGGCAAGATGAAGCCATTATGGAAAAGTATTGTACCTCTGCAGACCATTTGAAGGGGATTCTGTAATGGCTTTTAACTCAAGTTAATTTCCATATATTTCCCTCTTATTTTATTTTTTTGAGTCTACCACTTTATAAATATTTGGACAATTTTAATTTGTTTTTCTTTTTCTTTAAATATCTTATGATGGTAGCAAAAATCAAGTCTATGCTTTCACTCCATCTCCATGTACTCTTGCTTGATTAAACCCTTGCATAAAATTTCATTTTTGTATATAAAAAAAAACTGGATTAAATAGAAATGGGCTACAGCTTTACAGCAGGAAAAAAATTATTTAATTTTGAATGACATTAAAAATGTGTAAGGTTAAACTCTATTGGCACTAATTGGCAACAGTGACTTAGATTAGTATTTGTCTGTCCTGTGAGGTAATTCTGTCCCAAACTTCAAATTCACACAACAATCTGATCATCTGGTTAAAAATTTCAATTTTTAAGTTCTAATTTTTGGATTTATTCATGTGAATCCTTCACGCTCTCATTGTTAGTCTGAAGATTGCAGTTTTGAAGATGTACGTAAATGCTCCCGTTTGAACATATTGGGCTTAATTTATCCCTTCAGGATTTCATTTACTTCAGTTGGACACATTTCATTAAGATCTGTTGACTTGTATCAGCCAGCCAGAACTGATGAATTGCATAAAAATAATCACTGGAGTGCCGAAGTATCTTTCATAAAATGAACTTCCTCTAATTGATGTATGCATATAATTGACTGTAAATTGCACAACTACCAATTCCAGAATATTGATGTAAGTCATCTCATAAAATGCATCTTGTATCAATGACATGTTTGTAGAGGAAGAAGGGGACATATTGATGGATCCACTGATGGTTGACTGGTTTAACCTCATTCGAAAAAAGCAGATGTACGTGAGGAAGGAATCGGAGCTTGTTTACCTGTGAGTAATAGTTTAGATGCACAACACTTGCTGGAACTGCTTCAAAGCTTAAAATACCTAAGACTTTTAATGATAAGCACAAACTCTTTAATTAGAAGAGCTTTCCCCTTCAATCTCATCCATGTTAATTTAGAGCCAGGACTCAGGAGCTGGAGCAACAGCAGCCAGGAGTGGAAGGAGAACTTCGGAGGCTGATGGAAAAGCCAGGTAAAACCAGAATCGGTCGCAAAGCCTATTTTAAACCCAGACAGACATTTGCCTTTGTGAGAAGTTTTGATCAACAACCACCATAGGCTGTCGACACTCAGATACAATTTGATAAGCTTCTGAAAGTGCTCCTGTTTACCATACAATATTTTGAATGCAATAGCTCTGGAACTTGAAATCAGTTCAGTAATTGCAGACCTTAGGAGAAACAAAAAGCATGTCATAGTGTGGTTAGCTCTGCTCTGTCACATTTTGCTTGCCTGCATGGACTAGAACAATTTTAGTGTGTAACAAGCCAGTTGATATCCATTTATACAGTCTGGACTTCAAAACACTTGGTAACAAAGAGAATCATCACTGTCGATACAAACTGATCATAGATCACTTGAAGTCCCGAGATGATCAACACATGGAGAAAAAGCTGCTGCAGCAACTGATGGAGATTGTGGATAGCAGAAATGCAATTGTGGAGGTGCTTGATGAAGACCGGTTGAGGTAACATTCATATTTAGGAGCACTTAAAAAAAATAAATTGTAATGCATCTTGTAGGTTCACTTGCGTTTAACTGGAATTTATTTTTTCTCTTTCGTCAGGGAAGTGGAAGAGGACAAGCAGCTGAATAAGATGATGCAAGATCTTGGTAGGTATTTAAACAAAACACACCTCCATTAAAAATAAGTTTTATTAACAAGACTGCCTCCCCATTAACAGGAGTGAAGAAAAGCAAAAATAAGAGAAAATCCTCCATTTCAAAGATCTTCAAACGAAGAAGTAAAAGGCGAAGTTGAATGTTGATTAGTTTTAACAAAATGCTGTGTAACTTTTTAAACATGATTTTCAAAGTTCTTAACATTCTATTAAAGTGAAACAAACTAGATATGTACAGCGGTCGATATGTTGAGGTAAATGTGGGTAAAAATTCTCATTCATTGTTACTTGGGATGAAATCAATTTGTTTTTTCTTTTTCTGTTCTAGTGTTCTCACACGATTTCACTGTTTAAAATATGAAGTATTTAAACTTGGTAAAAATGTATAGAATTGTTTCAGGACACAGTTCCAAAGCCATTCAGTTTAACAATTTGTATTTTGGTAATGTACTAAATTGATCAACTAGAATTAGCCATTTAATCATTTTCAGCAACATTGTATAAAACAATATATTGTATTTCAGACTCTGACCAACATTTAAAATCTGAAGTACAGAGTCTGACTTCTCTTGTAGACTTCTCATTTGTATGATCTTTCAACAGTCTTGATCCAAAACTGAATTATTTTGATTGATTTTTTAACTAATTCACCAAAAGCATATAAAAGGTCTTCCTCATTAACTTTGAATGTGTAGAGCCACACATGTTGAGCTGCTGCAGGCTAAGGCGTCTCTTCCGCTGTACTGTAGGTGGCAGCCTGGGTATGCAGCATCACGAGACAAGAACTTTGGGAAATCCAATTTGCCACAGTACAGGCAGTTAATTTCTTTGCTAATTTTATAAATGCTACAAAAAATGTTCAGCCGTGCTGATGCAATAACATTATGTGAAAGAGGATTAGGCAGAGCTGTAGCTCATGGCTGAGGAAGGGCTTACAAACTATAGGTTGTATTAAGCATTTTATCTCAGAACCAGGTTTAATTAAACACCACTCTTTGTTGGTATCTACATCAGAATGGCTCCATACCTGAGCTATTAAAATTTTCAAAGAACATGTGGAGTTGCTAATCTGTGAAAATGTATTTTTGCTGTGTTTGTGATGACTGTTTTTTATAATTTTACATCCTAATGGTGCTATAAAACTGTATGTACACTTTTCTATTTATTATAATTTAAAACTTGATCTATTCAATAAAAAACCTTTAAAAATAAAAGCATACTTTTTTTTTTTTCTACATTTCCCCGCATTAAACTATGGCAATCCCTTGCTCCATTAGGTATGTTTGGAATTTTGATTCACAGATGAGACTAATAGCAGCAAACTCCACTCAAGACTAAAGGCTGATTTTAAAAATGATCAACTTTTGCTTTTAATAAAGCGTTTTAAAAACAAAATAAAAATGGATGCAATATACAGACGGTAAATTAACAACACATCTCCTATTTTGAGATGCATGAAATCGTGATCACAACTTGGAACAAAAATCTTTCTAGCTGAACAGAGTTGAGGAATGATATTGGTACAAAAATGCCACGCGTGATGTGGGTGACAGTCGAGACTGACTGTGCGATATTAGAGTTAATTAAAGCTTTGCGCCCCATCTACTGCGAATGCTTGCACTTCTGCAATTAAGAATCAAAGGCGAGGGCTTAGTGTCGGGTGGGGTTTGGGTGGTGGGGGTATCTAATACACGGCTTTAACAGGAATGGGGACCTGATTTGCCAAGCTCCTACTGACAAGCATTAACAACAGCCTCTAATTAGAGCTACATTAATATTCATAAGTAAAACAATTCATCCTGTGAATGTGTGATGAAATGGAATCCTCTGAGGTGAGCTCTTGTGTCCAGGCTGCCATCGTTCATTAAAATATGCCATTACCCACGAAGTGCTTAATCTCTATGAAAGGGTGGTAAAAATGCGGTAGAATCACTACAACAGACAAAATGAATGTTTTTATGGATGTGTTATCTGAGATTTAGTCTAACTTTTCCTGCCTTATGCAGTATGATCTAAATGGTTTCCCCTTATTTCAGCCTCTGCCACTTGCCTGTAATTATGATCTTTGAGGTAATTTTATCAGCCTCATTAGCTCTGATGAGCAAACGAGAAGCGTGCTCCTAATTTATTGGCCATTCAGGATGGAGGTTTTATTCTCATCAGAGAGATCATATTTGTACAGAGAAAAAGGGAGGGAGAGATGCACACAGTAGTCAGACCTCTCTTAGACAAACACTGAAATCAAGCCTTAGAATAAGTAGTCATTTTGTGTTAATAGGTGTGCATTTTATTAAATGGACGTCATTATGATGAGAGCCTAAAAATACAAATCTCTTGATTCAGGCATTTCTTTTTTTTTATGATTTTTTTTGTGTGTGAATTCATCTTCCTGCGCAAAAAATTAGATTCTCACACCTTCGAAAACAAAATTGCATTGTTTCTTTTTCTGTGCTTCCCTGTTCAGTGAAGATTAATCCATATACTGTGTTGGTGAATGTGTTCGGGGAGCGGGGGTAAATATGCTCACAAAATTTGATGTGTGTGTGTAGAAATTTGCATTGAGGGGAAATTATGCATGCTGGCTAGTGGAAATGAAATGTATAAAGTCCATGACTGGTAGGACTTGACAAGTGCTGCTTTCATCCATCTCAAATGAATAATTTTCACTTCCCTTAAACATCCTTAATCCAACCATGTTATCAGCGGGCATGCAGGATCCTGCCAGAATTTCCTCAACGGCACAGCAACTTTCAACTTGCCAGAGATTCTGCTCTGCAGTTTCTTACCACATGGTCTTAGGGACTCGCTCTTATCCCTCCCTGCTGGCTTTGTGGATCAGTGAAATTCCTTCAAAACACAATATATACATAACGAAAGTCTTAATAGATAGCAGAATGTCTCACTCTACCTTCCTCTGTGCTGCCTCAGAGGTTGACTTAATGCACTGTATTTTACCTCTGATTCACTCTGGCAGGGAACTCTGAGGACGGTGGCTAAAAAAACCTATTTGCTCAGTGGCCCTTTGTCCTCTATTTCAAATTTCAGTGACAGACCCTTCCATGCCTGTATAATGTGGTCTGGAATTTTGTTTGGCTGTAAAGGGATAAAGGGGGATATTCATGGTAAATTACTCATTTACAACACAACATTCAGCATTTGGACTTATTTTCAGGGATATTTTCTTGTCGTCTTTGCTGGGAGACAAAAAAAGCACTGGAATATACTTCGCTCAGTATCCCAGTCTTTTTTTAATTTATGCAATGTGCCACATTTTCTAAACACGAACAATAAACAATGAAATGTGTAATTGCTGTTTATGCTGCTAATCCGTGTGATAGCCTCTAATATGAAGGGTTACCTGGCTATTTTCAATATCCATGCTCTCAGAAGCCTCTGCTTGAGATAAGAATATTAACCTCATCAATTTCAGGTAACTTTCAACGCTTTAACATCTTGTCTCTAAGACCTACGTGTTAGCAGGAGTCTCAGCCTTGGCATTTAGTGACATTTTAAGCCTTTTAACAGAATCCAGACAAGGATTTGCCGTTTCCACCAAAGGAAAATAATTTATATCCTCCTTTCTGAGAAACTGTGGGTAGAAGGATTAAATGCACCAGAGAGATTTGTATGTGGTGCAAGTAAAACAATATTGTGACTCAGTTAATACATTTCCTTCCTTCTACTTTCCTACTTTGAGGAAGTCTGAAGCTGTTACTCATCAGCCTGAAGTTTGCTTTGATGCTTTCCTTGTATAATGTTCTCATTTTCGAAGTTTTAAGTGCACAGGTCAGAAATGACAGGGCAGTGCACACTTTGTTGCTGAGGGAATAACTGACTAAAATGTATTATTTAGCATTTAAATGCTCTTAACCTCTATAACTGAATTTTATATAAAAGCATAATGAAGTTATAAGCACAAACACGCCCTCATAACATTTTCGAATGACAGTTGCCGACACAAAAGAGCTTCTCCTTGTGCAGGATGAGTTGTGGACTGTATCTGCCTGTGCGCATGATGGCTGTTGTGTAGTGGAGACATGCAGGGCTCTGTTCTCTCTGTGAGCAGGCAGCTTTGATGCACTCCCTCTCTTATCTCATGCCTGGCAAGGTTAATGAAGTGGTGGCACTTTTGGAGGGAGTAAAAATGGGATGAGTAGCAAAGACCAGAGGAAGCTTGGAGATGAAACGTCCAGCTCTTAGCGACTGTAAGTGGCAATTTTTGGTGAATTTCATAGACAATAAGAAAAAGAGGTTGTCATCCTCTTAAACACAAGTCTTCTAAATCTAAAATGGTTGATTGCATCTCTTTCAGCCTAGGCATGTGAAATTACATTAGCATTTAGTCATCACTTTTAACTTGATATGTCAAACATCTCCATATAAGGATATGTTCAGAGCCGGCCTGAGGTTGCATGGGACCCAAAGCAGACCCACTTGTCAGTCACCACAGCTGAATGAGAATCTCTTACAAACTTTACAGTTCTAAAAGTGTGTACTTTGTAGATGCAAGAAATTGTATAATTTAGAGATAACAATGCAGGTCTGATCATTCCCTGCACTCTTACTTGCTTTAATTAATGCCCTTCAAAATGCCCTTATTGGACTCTTGAATTTAACCAATGCAACTTACTATTCCATGTTGATTTCATCCTGGATCTTCAAAATATAAACTAAATTTCATGATCCTTATGAGCTTAAAAGAGCCATGATCAATTAAATTCCACCTAATTTATAAGGAACTTTAAAATCAACACACTTGACCAAACTACTGTACACTAAACACACAAACGAATTCAAAAAATGCCAATTATAGTAACCATACGAACAAACACTTCAAACTGAGTTAAGGTAGTGAGAAACGGAGCTTATAGAGAAGACCTAAAACATGAGATCTCTGAATTTATTTCAGACATGAATCATCCCACAGTGTCAACCAATGAAGCAAAGCCCCCCCCCCAAGATTTTAACTAAATACTTCTGTCTAAAAAGGACTCTCTTGAGCTGTTTGAAAACCACTTTCATTTAGAAAAGATCTGCACAGACAACTGTGAAAAATCAAGTCTGTAAACATGTCTTAACATTTTGTCACTGCACATTTGGTCAGAAATGACATTCAAATTCAATTCAAATTAAAACATACTTTATAGATCCCAGAGGGAAATGAAGTGTTGTTGTAGCTCATTGCTAATTAATTTTTCAAGCAGTTGTTGTAGACCATGATGCCTGTGGGGACAAAGGATTTCCTGTAGCGGTCTGTGTTGCAACGAAACTGAAGAAGCCTCCGACTGAAGATACTCTGTTGCTGTAGGATATCAGGTGCTCTTGGGTATGTCACTAAAATTCAGGCACATCTGCTTTTGGAGCAGCTATTCGTTTTATTTTTTGCCATTCTTCTCAACAGATCTCAGGTTGGCAAGGCAGATTACGGATTTTTGTTTGCCCTCTTTTTCCAAGGTCTTTTCAGGGCCCTGTTTTTGGGGTACAAAGTGCACTGGATCATGTTTTCTTGAATCTTTTTATGATTGTCATCTTATCCTCTGTCTAGACTAGTTTCCTGTTACAGAAAGAACAGCCACACAATAATATTACCACCTCCATGCTTAAATGTTTGCCAGGATATGAGCAGCCTGATTTCTCTCCAGAAGTGAGATACTTGTTGCTTAGGCAAAGAGGTTCTAATAATCAGACCAGGGAATTTAGTTCCTTTTGATTTTAGATGTGTATCTTGTCAGAAAGGAACACTGAAACTCTGACTTGATGTCTGTGTGATACTTTGTAAGTCTTTATTTGACCACCAATGGGGATCCTGTTGATTCCAAACTTCATGTCAGGTTTAATGTAACTTTCTGTTTCTAATAAGACCACAGTGCTTTGAAGGACATTTGATGCTGTCATTTTTTTATTATTCTTCCACAGATTTATGGTTTAACACAATCCAGTCCTGAGAGTCTAAAATACAATTTTCCTGACTTTGTTGCTTGATTTTTGCTTTTTTATGCAGTGTCAACTGTGCATTCTTTTGTGTATAAATGTATGTATCAAGGTGTATTCCAAACCTGTTCATTTAACTAAATTTACCACAAGATGACTCAATGTTCCAGAAGGTTCTTGGGGATAATCTGTGGAAATCAGATTTACTAAAATGAGTGTCAAAGATAAGGTTGTGAATATTTGTCTATCGTTAAATGTACCTTTTTTCTGAAGAAACAAACATATAGGAAAACTTTATTTTCACTTTGCCATTATGGGGTATTTAATATAGGTTACACACAAAAAAACACTTCAGTTTTAGAAAGTTTTTTAAATAAAATGTAGAGCTTTAAATACTTAAATCTAATGACACCATTTATTTACAATTCAGACACTTAAAAAAAATTAGAAACTGTTTATTTTAAAATTCTGAATATTTCAGACATTTTAATGTAAGCTGAACTACATATTCATGAGTGTAAAACACCTTCAGCCTAAAGATATTCTATACACAATTTAATCTAAAGGCTGGCAAAAAAGAACAAAAAAACAACCCACTTTTCATATTGGCTAGTTAATAATGGCAATTTATCGTAAAAATTTACTTCTTTTTTTTCGGCTTGCCAGGCACTTATCTGGCTTATTCCTTGGGTTGCCTGATCTTTATTTGTATATACATTGAGTTTTAAGCTTGAATCATGACACACATCAGAAATGATAAATATGAATTAATTCCATTTTTCAATCAGATCACTTCTGAAATAAATCAGTGCTTTTTACCAAGATATGCCCAGATCCTTGGAAAGGCTTTTGAAAATGTTCTGTGACTTTCTTCATGAGATGTCCCACACAAGCAAAGATTATTGGTTTATTTCATTTTTAGAATGTCACCAATGTTGGCTCATGGTCACATCGTAAACAAAGGGCAAAAATGTCCCTCTAAAATAAATGTAATAACAGCTTTTGTACTACTAACGCTCCAAGCCTTGGCTTATTTTAGTTTTTAATATTTCAATTCCCGTTGCATCTATGAGAGCTAATAGGTAAACATTATTGAATGGAAGAAATGAGGCAGGCCTACATGCCAATGAATTAGCATATAGATGAGTTCATCTCGTACAAATACTGCTCTTTAGCCCAGAACTCCCTGTGCTGAGCAAAGATCATGTATGTAAAGTATGCATGCAGGAAATGTAAATGAGCCCATTTCAATCATCATTCAGTCTAAGATTTTATTCTTTCCATCCCATCTTTCGTTTGTCCTGGTAATGCTCAAATGTCCAGTTAAACTATGGCCCCTCAATGTATCTTAATTGTTTAACAGAATAAAAACAATTTCTAAAAAAGAAATTCCCACATAGCAGACATTCAACTGCTGTCGATAAGAAATTAAGATGAGGGCTGTTGCTTGTACCTCAGATTACAATAAGGTAGCCTTTTTTTGTTTGTTTTTGGAACAACTAAGCCACTTCAGTGTTTCTATCTGAAACCATAATGCTTTCTTTCTGCATAACAGAAATTTTATAAGTACCATTGATAATATGTTGTTTTATCCTCATTATTGTAATTCTATAAACAAACACCGCCTATGTGTAACCACGCTATTTCATTACATAGCTCCTGTTAATATGCTAAAAGAAGCTTATGGAATTGGGTCAGCTAATTAAGCAATTAGCTTATTTCAGCTCTGTGGTCAGGTTATTACTAATCTATGTCATTCTGAGCCAAGATCTGTGAAAACCGAGAGCTTGTGTGTCTGTCTATCTCATCCAGTCTGACAAAGGATAATGTTGGAAGCCTTCCTTCCCCTCTGCAGAAAGGCAGAGGACTTGTCTCTACTCGCTAATGCTCACGTTTCTCATGCAAATCCCCAAAACTGAATAGGCTGTTTATTGTCTAGTTAAGATATTGAGACATTTATGTAGTGTTGTTGAAGTGTTTGCTCTCTGCATTTGTAGCGGTGTTAACAAACATGGAATCCCAGACAGATTAGAGTTTTAAAGCCACAATGACTGTTGGTGGCTTTCAACAGAACCCACCACATGGCTTTTTGCAGGCCTGCAGTAGCACACTGGAGATGTAAATGTATCACTGGTGTCATAATAAAATTTCTCTCTGGGAATCAGTTTAACATTCTGATTCCAGTTTCATGCCATTTTCTGGCATGCTTCCTCATGTCATTTCAGAAGATACTTTGACATTTTGGCATTTCTGATTTTCTAAAAATTAAGCTGTGAAACCTTTCTTGTCTAGTTCTGTATGTATGTTGATGTGTGTCTTCCTGCATAGATTTTTCCCAGTAATATCCTTCAAAGTTACATGGACTTATAGCAAGTATGGCTGTTACAACATGTAAAGTTACAGAATAATTGGCTCTATTTTGTTGTCTGACTCTAATCTGTGTACTTCCCCTTTTTCCTGTTTTAAAAGCATCAAGTTTCAGGACAAAACATACATTTTCTGCCTACTACTTTAATTCTCATTTGCAAAAGAAACTTTATCAAAACTGTTTGACTTTAGGAGATCTAAACCTAAAAATTTCTCCTTGAGATCGAAAATCTGCAATAACAAAAAATTAGAAGCTCCTTTTCATTATTTTTGGTTGAGACCACGAAGCAAAGGAAATTGCACTCTTTGCTTTCAATTGTATTTTGTTTTCGAGCCTAAGCCCCTCAAAGCTTTGACAGTAAATCTGAACAATTTTAACATTTCTTACTATGGTTTTAACCAAATTATCCGTTATTGAATAGTCTACAGTGAACAGTATTGATATTGATGTACATTTCTGTTTTTCTTTTTGGCATTCACTGGTATGTATAATGTTCTGCTTGTTTGTATAAAAATAACGAATCTGGTTCTTCACCTGCTTTACTTCGTACTTGCAGAGAATTACTTTCTTTTAGCCTTACCAAGCAGAAATGTTGTCTGTTTAGGAAAGAAATATTTGGAATTCAGAGATGTTAAAGTAATCCTACAAAATTCTGTTGATCTGTTTTAAGCAAACTGTGCATTGTTTGTTTGTAGTTATGAATGTTCATTTCAAATTCAGTTTATCAGTTTGGTGTTAATAAAATGCTATTGATTCTAAGCTCTTTTAAAGGTTGATAAATTGGTTTCAGCTTCCATTTAAATGTCTAGATTCATACAGTATCTATCTAACTACAAAGCCATTTAAAGCTCATTATGACTCATTTTTGTTGCTAAATGAAGAATAAGTTTGTCATTTACAGCAGGTAAAAGCTTTTGCTGTTCTAGATGGCTAATATACTTATAAACTATACTAAACTAATAGCATTTTGATGAGAAATCTGACAGAGAAGTGTACCTAATTGAAGCAAAAGGCTTGAAATGCATTGTTAACGGGTCAGAGAGGCACCACTTATGGTCATGATGATGATGTGCAAGGTGTGAAAATACATTTCCAATCTTCCTAGCTTGAGCCCATCAGTTTCCATTCAGAAGTGTGTGCACTTGTTCATTAAGCTTATGCATATCATCAACTGGCGCATTCATTCTATCAGACAGATATGGCAGGGATAAAACGATGTGAAGGATGGAAATTCAAACAACCATTCTCATTTGCAAAGGTCATTAAAGCCTGGCATACATTAGAAAATCTGCTAATTATGAAATGGCTTAACTCCACATTCAGTGGGATTATGTCTGTTCATTCAGAGTATGTTGATCCCCCTCCCTTATTGCCACAAGGCAGTTGATGTATGGGACTTGTGGCACAGAACTAATGTTCCCAGTGCTTGTCGGTCATCTTAACTGACTGTAAGAAGTCTGTAAAAGTGGCCATCTTTCGCTAAAAGAGGATCTTCATCAACACAGTAAAAGAGAAGGAAGTTTGAGGCGTTGTGTAATTAGTTTTATTGGTGATTGGGTTTAGCCACACATTTACATTTTCACAATACTGAGCAAATAAAGGATTTATCAGTCACAAGATATCACTCAAAATTATCAATGGAAACTTTCAACTACCTTTATACTATGTCAGTATTTAGAGTTGCAACATGAACACCTGAATAAAGTATACAAAGAGAGCCTCCTACAGCATTCTGAAGACAAACATCTAAATATTAGGCTGGAACAGAAATGTTAAACTACAAAAAAACAGGGCAGAGAAGTCCTGGTAGGCATCATTATATAACTTACCGAACTGTTACGGTGATAATTGTGAAAAATATGCACAGAGTATACTGTCTAAGAGTTAGTCTAGCACATTTTTCATCTGTATTATTTACGTCTGCTTTAGTAAAACCTGTTTCTGTGCAAGTGAGTCAATGCCTTCTTTTCTTAGAATGACACAAGTTCCAGACTATTTCATATTTCTAATAGCAGAAAGCTGCAAAAAGTTTCAAATTGAGTTTGTTTTAAAAGTAGGGACATTTAACTGAGCCATCTTTAGAATTAAAAATATCCCAGTGGTATTGGCAGACTTTGACATCACTTTATCTGCTTCTTTCGCTTCTGGCAAAAAAATGTGTTTTTCTGTTATGCATGTACAGTAGTTACTCAGGGCAAGGGCATGTAGACTTTTATAAAGTAGATTTTCTTTGACAGCCACAAGATGCAAGAGTTAGAAACTCCTAAAATATGCCTAACAAATATATTATTTTTGGGTGACCATATTTTCATTAAAAAAAGAAGACATTGGCACTGGGCCTGGACCTTTGATTTTGACATTTTTAAAATGTGCATTCTAAGTGTGTTTAGAAAGATATGCTAAATAAACTTTCACAAGTACAAAAATGACTTTTAAAATATCTGGAAATAAGAAATGATAGATGTAAATTTACCAACAACAAAAATTATGTACCTTTTAAGTTGCATTAAAGAAATATTAAACAAAAGTCTGAAATTATATTCTGAGAGTAAAGTAAGAAAGAAGCAGTCTGAAAAAGACAAACATGAGTATGGTGTTTGTTTTCATCAGTGTTGGGAAATTTCAGGTTTTATACTAGTTCAAAGTTCAGTTCACACATTTTAAAATGAACTAGTTCAGTTCATGCTTCATGATTCACAGTTTTTGAGTTCACACCTGGAAAAATTAACTAGTTCATAGTTCTTTTTTCCCCCACCAAAATGATCCTTCAAGCTATTTCTCTCAGAATGTTGGTATTTTCCAAATGTTACCAACAATTCAGTCCACTCTTCCAAGCTGCAGTATATTAAAAAAAAAGCATTTTTATTTTTTTGAGGAATTAAAAAACAATCTGATGTAGAAACCATGCTGGTACAGGAAACTAAGGCTGTACCTTATAGTGCAATATTCAAAGTGCAAAGCATTTAAACAGTAATTAAATTTAGTCAGCTTTCAAGTTCTGTAAATGTATTTTCTGAGTTGTTTGCCCAAAGAAAAATTATAGAACTTGAGTTATAAAGTGCAACAATTACTTAAGTTTATGAAAGCTGGGCATTTATTTTTTCTTGAAGGCTGCAGGTCTCATACGTTTTACTGTAATTTCAGGTGGTCCAGCTGCAGCTCAGAGATGAGTTTCTGCTACTGTACCACGTCTGGTTTTGAGTTGTAGAGGATTTTGTTTTGTTTTGGTACATCATTGCAGTGTCTTAATTTTTTTTAGTGAATTGCACATAGGTTACATACCTTGAAAGGCTGGTCAGCCGGATGCTTTAGGTTTCAAGTTTGCTGTTGATGTGCGGTTTAGCTTCTTGAGACCTTTCCCACCTGGACCATCACTAACCTGTTCAAAAAACATTTTAGGTGGGCATACGGAGATGCAGCTTCATTCATTGATGCTGAATTACTGCTGCTGTTGCAGTCACTGGAATTTGCCTGCATACTTTGCAATTTGACACCAGAAGCATACACGGTGCGACTTGTTGACTAGTGATGTTAGATTTGATATTTTCCCCCGCTTTAACCACCATGGGTTGAGCTGGGCTTTTGTCAGGAAGGATCGAATGAAATCTGGCATCACTTGGAAAAAATTGAACTGTGAGAGAGCACCGTTCACAAACGCCAAAATGAGCGTTCACTAGAACATTCATCAGACCAAAAGTGAATAAGTTCAGTTCAAGTTCACAACAAATATGAACCAGTTCATGAACGATTGTTAAATTAACTTGTTCAGGAAAAAAACACCAGTTTTCATCTTCATGATCCTCAGTCAGATACAATATGCAAGCTTTGTGAACAGTGCATGTCGCCAACCCCAAGTTGCCTACCTAGCTCTGTATCAGTGTATGAATGTGTGCTCGTTCAAGAGTGTGAATGGGTGTGCCTTTTTTTTTCTCTCATCTCAAATTATATTTAATAACGATTGGGAATAAACATGTAAATATATGTCCAATAAGGTCTAGAGTCTAGACCAAACGATTAGATATGGTGCCACTAAGAGCAGTCAGTGGCCAAATGACATGAAATTCAAGAGTATTTTTCAAATCTGTCCACTGCTTTTTGATAGTAAAATATTAATTTGAGATAACTTTAGAAATATAATGGGTGGTGGAACTTTATTGTCAACATATTCAAATGGTTTCTTTCAAAATAGAGTGCAGAAATGTCTTTTTCTACAAATTTGTAGAATATACATGATTTGGCAAACTTCTGCCTATTAGCGTTTTACTAAAATAGCTCTAAAATAAAAAGACGTTTGGAGGAGAACCAGGCCCACAGCATCACAGGAACTCCGTCATAATTAGGAGCGGGCATCAGGTGCTTTCATACGTATGTGTTTTACATCATAGCCAGCAGGAGTGTTTGTTGCCAAAAAAGCAAAATCTCATCCCTCATCTGACAAAGCATGCGTTTCCTGTTGTAGTCCAAGTAGAGTTTAGCAATTTACACATGTTTAAGGTGGTAGGGGACGATGGTCTTTTCTAGCATCCGTCCCAAATAAGTTGGCTTTAAGTCTTTTGGTTGTCATGGAGAATGGAGACTAACACATTTTGCTGCGCTTCTTCAAAAGAGAGATGCTAAGATTTTTTTTAATTCCCTTCCCTCTCACCCCTTCAGTGAGTAGTGACAGCATAAATTTGAGCCCTGCCCAGTAACCAATGTTCAACTGTGACTACTTCTATTTATTCCTCAGGGAAGCAGAAAGTATCAACGGATACTAGGAGCTCTAAGATATAAATAAATCTGTTTATATTTATATAAATCCAGAAAATCACATGGTCTCATGTTTAGAGAATTAATTGGCAAATTAAAATAAAATAAGTATTTGGTTACTAACAAAAATTCATCTCAAGTCTGGAAAGATTTATTTGTAGTTTTACTTCATGGAATTTAACCGCTAATATTTTAAAGCTTTTTACACATCTGGCAAATACATGTCCATGCATATCCTTTTTGCATTAATACATTTTTTTTTAAATAATTATTTCAATGTTCTATCTTTCTTTACTTTGGAACTTTTTTTAATAATTGCCCTCGCAAAAAAATAAAATAAAAAATCTACTGTTATATTGATAAGACTCTACTTCTTAACGTACTGAATGTTCACATCTGTTATATGGGCTCATTGTCTATTATCCATTATCCCTTCCAAAATATATTCATTACTGCAGAGACCTTGATGGATCAAATCACTCTGAATTTGGTCAGTTTAATAATCCAATTGCCATAAAAACAGGCGATAGTGCTTAGATCTTTAAAAGGTTAATAAGCTTCAGCTGTGGCGCGTCTCTCTTGGGTAAATGTCACTTAGACACAGGCCATCGTAAGTCAAGATCTCCCACCAGATCTAAATTTAATCACACAGCATTGCCTTGCCCTGTCCTCACCCTCATTAGTCCTAGGCTTGTGCAGGAGTACAATCTGCCCTCGTTCAGCTCTGCCACTCTCCGTCTTAGCCATGACTCTGACCCGGACGTGCCAGCAGACAAACACTCTGAGCTGACATCAAGTTAAACAGATCTACTGTAGATTTCTATGACATGTGGGCTCTGCTGAAGAGCTTTGCACCAGGGAATGGCACAAATTTCGCCTTTTACTATCACATCATGTGCTTTGTTGGCTCCGCTGTCACCTGGTGCAGACTTCTGCCACCTGTCGGCTTGCCCCACATAATGACAGAATGACCGGAATGATTCGAGCAGCCATCTTGTCCTAATTATCTCCTTCGAGTTTAATTAAGTAGCTCATGTATTGGCCACAAGGATGTTTAAAAAACAACAGAAAAAAAACTTTCAGAATCTTTTCAAATCAGAGCCACAGAGATCGAACAGATCGTCAGAAGATTATTATTTTATTTAAAGCTGTTTAAACACAAGAGATGCATAAAGACTAATAGCTCCAGGGAAGCTGTCTGTAATCACAATGGATACATTTCCATATTGTTTGTGGATGTGATGTCATTCCACTATTCTGCATGCTGAAAATGTCATGGTGTAAAGAGTCCATACGGAACAAAATGCAAAATTATTTAGTTCTAAATGTTAATACAAATTACCCACAAAATGGATAATAATTCCTCTACCCTGCAGAAATGATTAACATAATTCTGATAAATAGGCAGATGGCAGAATGTGTGAATTGAGGTAGATTTATCTTAATTAATATCTTGAACCTACTTGGCGAAAGGTAAATGGCTCCACCGGGGCCAGGGATGTTCCTCTGTCTTGTGTGCGTATCTTTCTCCTGGCCTGACATGTAGTAGTGGCCCGAGGATATTAAGTTGCTCTCCAGGTATGCATCAAATCCAGGCAGCTTGCTGATAATGAACATATACCCAGGCAAAGCAAGCTAATGTCCACGCACACACATGCACACACACACACACACACACACACACACACACACACACACACACACACACACACACACACACCAGATATACACTTCATGAAATTCTCAATTTTTAGTTTTTTCAGGGCTTATAAGCTTTATGTGGCTAACATTAATAATCATTAGCTCATATTTCTTGCTTTATTGCAGGCATGAAATAAAACAATGTTTTTTACTCATCGCAGATTAAAGCAATTAAAATGTTAATTATTACTTGTAGAAAAGGAACAAAGGAATTCAAATAAATTGATGTATTGACGTTTTTTTAATTAATTCAATCGGGTTCCTACTGTGTTGGGTAATTATGCTTAAGTGTTTAATTACATATTTTGATGGGATCCTCAATTACTCTGGCTTAATAAAATATCATTAGCCTGTCTCCCAGGTTTTAAGCTGTAGAGACGTACAATATTAGTTGATGTATTTAAATAAATTGTTAGATTAAAGGGCGGTTTGGAATATGCAGCAGGTCTCCAGCTCTCAATCTCAACTAAATCTCTGTTAACCTGGAAGCCACTCTTCACATCAAAGTTTGACACAGCAGCAAACAAACAGTGTCAAATTTACATATTAATTAGTGACAGGGCTATTGGTGCAGGATGAATTCAAATGTGGGGCCCCATTGCCATGGCCCCTTTGCTGTGAACCACAGTGCCCCCTTGTGGGAGGCTTCGGCTCTCAACCCTGTAGAACAATGGGAAAAATTACTCAGACCCAAAGGCCATCGAAACCCTCCCCACCACAGACGTGATAGGTATTATTACCAGGCGAGTGTAAATATTCAATATCCTTTCACTGGCTTTGTGTCTTACAAATCAATTTGCAGGGTCACAACATCAACTACAAATATATGCAAAGCACAGATAAGCACCTAGTTGTCACCCATCCAGAGTTGCTCACTCAACCTTCTCTGTCAGAATGCACATAAGGAACGAAAGCTGCCATCTGGTCGCTGTATGAAATTATCTTGTTCAAATCCTTTGAAAGGTTATTGCAGTTATGCAAGTGATCCATCAGCTTTCCTGCTCATTGTTGCAGAGAAATGGGACGGCTGAACACATTTACACTCTGTACTCTGCAGATTTTAAAACCTCAACATGGGGTTTTTTTTATGCATGTTTTACATTTTCTAGAAAGGAACAAGTCTCCGTGCAATGGCTCAAAGGAAAGTTCCTATAATTAGAACAGGGTTCATTTGGTTAGCAGGTAATTTACCTTTAGGGTGGAAGTCTAATTATTGCCTTTGAAAAGCTAATTTAGCTTCAGACATTTCAGGTGTCTTTTCTCTTTACCAAAGGGAAAGGTATCCTGGAGCACTGTCTTGTGTCTGGTGCTTTTACAGCTTTGTGTATACATGAAAGAACCTTAAAGTAAAGCAAATTACAAGTAATGAAATGCATCTCCCTTTCTTTTCTTCAGCAGGTGTGTAGAAAAGCAGCACTCCCTGACCCACTGATAAATGCTCTAAGCAGGCACTCCTGATTTTTCTGGCAGATGGTGTTTGTGAGTGACACTGGTTCCCAGCAGAAGCAGGGCCCCGGGAAACGATCACAGTTGAGTCTCTGCAGAGCGAACCAGCTTGGTTACCTGACGGCATATGCTCTGCTGTGGCCTACACCTGCTGAAGGATGGCGTTCACACCACGGTCCCTGGACTCCGCCTCTGAGAGGGGCTGTTAATCACAGCTCAACACTCATTCAGGCACTTTCAAAACCAGTAAATAACTCACCAACACAGAGCAAGTTCCTCACTTGATCTTTGCATATTGACACTTCTTTGAAGAGAAATGAGATGATGTTTTTGATAACACCATTTAGGAGAACCTGAAAGCTGCTATTCTACAACAGAATTAGGATTCCTAAGGAGGACAAGGCCCATGTAGGATTTATTACAGTCTGAGAAACAGTTAAAAACACAGTATGCATTAAAGAGTAGCAATTCATGGTAAAAAAAAGAGATATAAATAACAATAATAATATGAAGAAGTGAACTATACACTTTTTAAAATTCCAAATGTATATTTTGATGCTGAACTTGCAAAACTGATATATGAAATAAAATATATGTATGTAATACAAGATTTTACAGGTTTAACAGTTCATGTGAATTTATGTGAAATCATAAAGTTAAAATGGCATTAAACTAGATGTCAAAAAAAGAGCAGCATGTATTAAAAGTATTGTTAACATTTTAAATCCATCTTTTAATTTATTTACCTTCAAAGCCATTTTCTTGTCTTTTAAAAATTGTAAACTAAAAAAAAGGAATGATCATAACAGATAAGAACATTAATGACGAAATAATATTTAAAAAAAGGTTTTTGTCTCAGTAAATAATGGTATCATCAAACTGTTATATCTTCAGTAATTTTATAAAAAAGTATAAAAAACTTTTAGATCTAATATACATTTTTGTTTTATTTAACTCGAAATTCTGTTTCTTAAAAAAACTATTTAAAAAGTAGAAGAAAACTTTTAGATCTAATATAAACATTTTTTTAAATTTAACTTGAAATTTCATTTCTTTAAAAAAATAAGGACCACATTAGAATTATTAATTATTAGAATTATCATCCAGAAATATTATTTTGTGGCCTACACAATCAATGTGACTATTGCTGACTTTAAAGTTGTCCAGCAGACAGACATTAAAACCCCCACAAGGAGAGTAAGACACAAAAAGTCACTGCTAAAGAAGCTTAATTTTAATAGAGTAGGATATTGGTGGAAAGTTGAGTGGAAGGAAAAGTATGCTGTTAAAAGTGCATAAGCAACTTGGATGACTACAGCAATTTCACGATTTATTGCCATGTAATGTGTAAACACTATAAAAGAAAACACAATTGCTGCCCATTGCCATGACAGTTCCTTACAAGAAAGATGTTTATATATATTTTTTAAAACATGTTCAAATTACAGAAAAAATATAAAAAAAGAGAAAAAAGGTTAATCACAACCTAAAATGTGTTACCTTTGTTCTGTAACTAACTTATAATTACTGTTTGAGAAAATTTCACCATTCCTTTTCCTATTTTTACACGTTATTTACGTTATTAATCTAGTTGAGTGCTAGTTTAATTCAGAAAATAACATACATATTTCCTTTATAAACTACAAAAATAATTCTGCTTAGCAAAATATATAATTATTTCAGGACAAATTTTTACTTCCATTTAAAGTTCAAACTGATTTTAGGCACTAACTAGCTACAATTTTATATGAGTTATAATGTTACATTTTTTAGAGTAAATGCAATATTGACATTGAAGCCTTTATATAAATCTGCAGATGGCTTTATTTCTGGCTCTTAGGGAGTGTTTATCCAACACTGCAGTATATTCCAGCCACACCATTTGAAGGACAACAGTGCCCACAGCCACAGAGATCAGTAACAGGTCTGCTGCTGAAATATGTGCAAAGTGTCAATAGTCTGGAGTCCCTCTGTCCAACTGGAAGCCACTGAGCTGCTAAAATAGAACTGGTGATTAGGACGCAGTCACCCCAGTCAGTGCCAATTCAGACATCTTAGCAACCATGGGCACGGCAGTTTGATCTGCCTTGCTGTCATTGATTCACAAGGCTTCCAGCTGGAGCAAAGATCCCCATTGAAGCGTGAGATAGAAACCTCTCCATCTTGGCACATCCTGACTGGCTCAATCCCCTGCAGGCCATTCGGGATAGAATATGTTGTTTTCTACCCCCCCTCCTCCCCTCCCCTCCCTCCAGAAGAAAAATACAGTCTGTCTTCATGCTATAACAGCCATTACTTAATTGTGCCGGATTTTCTGAGCAGAGTGTTGCTTTAATTAAGCAGCTAATTGCTATGTAGCTCTTGATTAGCTTTGGGGGATGGGAATGTTCAGACAGGCTGATATGTTGTGCACACTTCAGAATCATTTACAGAAATTGAAGCTAATTTCGCTCTCTGTCTATTGCTGCATTAATTTAATTTGGGTTGCTTTTAGCTCATTAACACTTCTAATTAATACGTTGACATCACTATTAAGATGTCTCTTTGAAACTGGTGTCTCCTGATAATCAGGATGGAGGAGGCTGACTGATGAAGTGAGAAACTGGCTGTGGAGACTGTAAAAAACTGTCAGACTGAAGAGGAGGAAGACACCATCCTCATTTACAGACCCCCACCTAATACTTTATGATAGTGGACACTAATAAGAGACTGTGGCAGGTGAGGTGACCTAATTGGAAATGAAAGGAATGCTGATTGTTTTAAAATTTGACTTGGCTTCTTGTGTGTCTGTGCGCATGCATGTGTGTGTGACGCTCTTGGGAGTTGGGGAGGGGGCGGAGGAGCATCAGGGCCAGATGCCATACACAGCTGAAGATCACGCCTGAGTAACTGTGTTTGGGTTTGTCATTTTAATGAGCTGAATTTAGTGACTATGGGCTGGTAACGCAGTGCGAGAAGCCCAGTCGCATTACCATCACTTTAACCAGCCTCCGCTGTCTAGAACATATGAGGTGTGATTTTCTCCAAGTGTGATCTTGGAAGTAAAAATTCTGGATTATGAACTGGTTAAAATATCCCCCCCTGCATGCTTTAACAAAATCACAATAAAGCCTGCATAAGGCCATACATTTGCAAATTAACCTATTTTCTATTCACCATGTAAAGCACTTTGATATGCCTTGTTGAAGAAATATGATTCACAAATAAACTTGACTTAAATATCATACTGCAAAGTGTCAGTAAAGTCACAGCTTGAGCAGCTGCTTTTTCCCCCCCGCACATGAACATTTACATTAAGCAACACAACACCTCAGCGATTGACTTTCTCTTGTGTCTCCTGCTTGCTTCCATAAGTTGAGAAATAGGCATTGACTGAAAGAGGATATGGTTATTTGGAACTACAATCAATATTGGACCTTGTTTTTCTTCTGTAAAGTGGCTTCTTTGCCGGGTATTCCTAAGGACAGGCCACACTGTAGGAAAGCCTTCTGTTTAGCACTTCATTAAAACTCCCTCTAATAGGAGCCACCAGGGAGACGCTCCCTGCATCATGTGTAAAAGCGATCAACATCTGCATCAATTAACCCCTTTATCCCCTCAGGGCCCATTAGGAAGAGAAACACCCTTTAAGGCTGCATATGGTTTTTAGCTCACAATAGAGTGTGAACAGATATAATTGCTTGTTTACTTTAAGGGTTTTTTCTCTTTCTTTCTCTTTCTATGTATTCTAAGAATACATCATTTTTAACCAAATTAAATAAGGCCTACAAGGACAGATCCAGATAAGTTTTAGAAGTTACGCCATAGAGCTTAACATAAATCAATAGTGAAGCTTAAAAAAATCTCTTTTCAGAACAGCTACCTATTTTAAGACACAAAAATTGATGTTTATGGTATGTTCATGTCAAATGTGATCATCTGACTAATGGCTGCGCTCGAGTATTGTATACTTATAAAGAAATTCAAGAAGCTTATACCCACCTGATCGTACTTTATGATCAGAATTGCTAATTTTGCAGTGGTATCACTCACAATTTATGCAAGGGTTATCCAAAAAGCACAAAATATGGGGTTTGCTTTAAATATAGTTTTGTTTTCCATATGAAACGTCATATTTCAGGAAAACCCTTACCTATTCAACAAGTAGTCCTCCGTTTCACTGGTTTTATGAATGATTGTACTGTATATTACCACATCTGTCTTATCCATCTTGCTTATATCAGATGTCTAGATATTTATAGATGCATTCCAATAGTAAGCATCTTATCAACGGTTCTAGAAAGAATCCTGCTTGATAGTCAGAGGGCTATCTCATCATTTAATAATTAGTTAGATTTTAAAGCAAAGTACAGTAACCCTTAAGGAATTAATAAATTAGTGTTATGGTTTATTGATGCGTCCAAGTCATTTGATGAAGTTAACCACCGAAAGTGTTTCATTAAATTGATAAATAGGGGAGTTCCTTGGTGTATTGTGAGGATTCCCTCCCATTGGTGGACTGATAAGATGTAGGGTAAATGAAAGCAGTATACTGGCATCCTTTGGAGTTAGCAATATTTTGGTCAGGTAGGAATTTTAACTGTATAAAATGAGGATCTGTTTCAGCAGCTAGGAGCCATGAATAGTGAATGAATGATTGGTGAATCAATTTTATGTTTTTGGATGATCTGCCTGTTTTCAGTGTGAATTGTGCTGGTTTGCTGCTGTACAATATAATATAAACTATCATGGAACATTAGAATGTGGAAACAAACAAGCATAAATAAAAAAAATATAAATAAAGTATGTTTGTGAGATGAGTTACCTTACTCATCTTACTTGCTGAATGATGGTAATGACATATACTGTCAAGAAAACATATTTTCACACAAATTCAAGAAGCTTTGTTTTAAGCATGCTACTCTATGCAGCAGTGAGATGAGGTTGCTAGTGGTATACAATAATGCCTAGAGAATCTTAAGTGGGTAAAAGTAAGATGTTTGTAAATGCAGGAAGCATGCCCATAAAAAAAAAAACGCTTTTAAGAAATCTAACTTTTGATGTCATGCAACACCTGGATAGTGCTCCAAATGTTATTTTTATTCCACTAAAAATCCTGCCGAACTTTGTTAGTGCTTCTTATCCGGATTTAGGGTACAATGTTTATGTAGGTTTATATATTTCTATTTAGATTTCCCATGTAGGCTCCCATACATTTTCATATTTTTGCTGATGTTTTATTTTTGTTTTAATTGTGTTACTACTCATAATAATGCATTTAAGGATCTGAGCCAACTCCCAAACCTTGAGTGGAGAACTAAAATGAAATAACTGTAAAATGGACTCAAACTTACAGAGTTACTGGTTTGAATCAACTTCAATGAGGAAAAGAATGCATTTACTGTAGCTTCAACACACCAAAAAAAAACTGTTTCTACATTTGAAATTACCGTGAACAAATGCGATGTTCCTCTACTTGCCGTCCGCATCTGCCAGAAGTGTTTATCCTTCAGTAAACAACGACAGCTGAGCCCCTGATATGTTTAACAAACCCCAAACCAAATCAGCAGTAATAAAATCACTCATTTCGGTTAATGAGTATATTAACAGTAGAAGTAGTGTTTAAGCACAAACAAGAACAACAACATTAATAATTGCAACTCTCTAGTGGCTGGCTGATGTAAGCTTTAATAATTAACAAGTCTTTGTCTTTTCCCCGGGAGGCTCTTTTCCTATTATCCAACTAAGTTACAAACAAGTAATTAAGCTGTCACTGAATGGTCACAACAGTTTACCTCAGAATATCCCCTGGTCCACTTTTAATACCTGCTTCAGTCTGCGCAGCATTTACAGCTTACCTGACAGATGCCTCAGTTAAAGGTGGCATTTTAACTTATTTCACTTTTTTCTCTTCTCATTAGAGGATTAGTCCTCTTACCTCCTGTGTTTACATATTAGTGCTAATCCAATTGAGTCAACAAGGGCACTTAGTGCAGGCTATGAACTGAGTCTGTGGGACTTAAAATGGAAGGGGAGTGGATATTAATTTGCTTTTTCAGATTTTAGGCTTCCAGGGAAACTAGTTTTGAACATCTGCTATGACAAATGAAGCGTTGCAAGAGCGCCTGCTGTCAGTGAGACTCATCTACAATGTGCTGTAGTCGGCAGTTGACCTGTAGAGGGAGCTGCTGGTTCTGAGTCAGTTCATAAGCTTTTATGTCACATCTGTATAATGTAATTTGCATGACTTTTTGGAAGATTTAAGAAAATATATAATTTAGAGGAGACTAGCAGCAGCTTTTTAAGACAATGCATACTAGAGTTAATATAGTTCAGATTTGTATAGATGTTAAAACAAGTGATTAGAAGACAATGTGTTCGGCTAAGGTTTAGCATGTGATTTCATGCAGGGGGCACCGATTTCTGGTTAATGAGGATTCTGATCCCTTGACTCCCCCCTGCTTTCCTCCTTCTTCGCCATCATCTCCATAACATCAGTCATGATCTTTGACCTGAGGGCCACAGCCCGTGTCCGCTGAAACTAATTAGCCTTTGATCGCTGGTGAGTGCACGGAACACGAGTCACACCCGAGATTTGCGTGTTCCATGGGATCTGGTTGTTGCACTGACAACAGCTCGCAAAATACCCTTGTGTGGAAGTCAGACAATATCTTTAACTCAGCGGTATAATTTTGCTTTCCACCAGTTCAGGTATACATTGAGAAACATTTACATTTAGCTATTTAACAGCACCTTTCGAGAATAACCTCATATGTCAGGTTCAATTAAAATGTCTTCCTCAACATTGGCTCATTATAGTGCCTGTATTTGTATAGCAGAACCATTTATCTTCCCCTAATTAGTTATAGATCAATAAGGCAATTGATTTTGTAGTATGTTTAGAAATTGAGTGTAGGAGTTAAAGAGTAAAAAATGCAATACAGCCTAACAACATGGACAGAAACATGGCTCCCCAGATTTCCCTGAAGACCTTATACGGTCAACTCTAATGTGTCTCAAACCTGTCTCATCAGGTATTGACTGTGGGATGACAGATTATTGTACAGAAGCAAACAGTGTCTTAAATATATTATTTCTAAATCATTTTTCCAGTAACACTGGACATAGTGGCATGATAAAGTGGAGATTTGTGTTTTGAGTGCATCATTTCTTCAAGCACAATTTAAATTTTGCTTTGGGTGTGACTAAATTCACAAAACATATACAGGCAAAAATTATAAAGTTGATCAGCTCACATTTTTAACACTATTGTAGATGAGAAACTTGACAAATAGGACATCAACTTGGAAGTATTTGAGTTTAACTTGATTTTTGGGGATGTAGTAGCTTGTTTGCTTATTTTTTTTCAGTATTTGAATTATTATTGAATTAGTATTTGAAAATGTGTACACCTAAGTTCAGAGGTGAATTGGATGGAATTTTGTGAATGATCTTTATTGTCTCTCAGCTAATGAGAAAAGTGAAATTGTAAAATGCTGTAAAACCACATTCTTCAAACTAAACTCAGACAGAATGCAAATAATTATTGTAAAATTGCATCAGGCTGAAGCTGTTGAACTTAATGTTTCAAAAAATAATCATTCTTTGGAATGAGATATGCTTATATTTCAAAGTTTCACACGTTAATCTATATTTACGTCTAATTTACCAGAATAGGATAATTTAATTTAAAGGACACCTTGAGATATAAGGACAGACACAGAAATAAAATTATTTAATCAACACGGTATAGAAAGGTCACATATCTCGAGGTTTCAGGACTTTCTCTACATAATAAGAGATTAATATGATCTAAAGTCATGGGAAAGACAGTTTGAAAAGAGCTGTTAAATGAGTGTTAAAGCTCAGATTCAGTTTCAATTCAATTCAGCTTATTTATACAGCACAGATTCCCAACACGTCTTCTTAAGGCCCTTTACAAAAATGAAAACATAATTTCAGCCCAATCACACATACATTTCATTTCATTCTTTGAGTGAAAATATTAGAATAAAGATGGGAAGCTGACTATGATGTTTTATTCTGTATGTGACAAGTGTATCTAAAGTGAGTTTGATTAACTTTACAGAAAAGTCTAATGGCTTTAAAGTTCAGGGTAATGCATGTACATTCTATCTTCTGAATAGCTCACCAGTAATAAGAGTCTGGTTTTAAGTGTGAAAAAGACTACCTTATGTTAATCAGGCCAGTACTGTCAAAACAATATTTTCAAGGACGTATTTCTTTCTGAACAATGTTTTGTTACATCTTTTTTGTACTATATGAACATGCTTTTTTTTTTCTCAAATGTGTTCCCTGAAAAAGACAGAGCGATAAATTATATTGCATGAGCAAAAATGCAAATAAAAGGGTTCAACTTTATTTAAAGAGAGCTATGAAAAAAGTAGAAGCTTGAACATAAGCATAATGGACACAAAGCTTCTTTACTCAGGAGTTCATCCTCTAATGTTTAGAATCGCTCAGATTGCAAGAATTTATGCCCCAACCCATCCAACACAAAGGTGAAGAAATAAAGCTAGGTTGATGGGCTTTTGATAGTGGTAGAACCAAGACGGTAAAGTAACACCCATTAAAACCTAATTTGCACCTTTAGGCAGTTCATTAATATAGCAAATGGTAAAATCACACCAATATAGTCCGTCCTCACCTTAGGGCACTATCTCTATTCACCAATGTGCACACATTTCTCATTTTCACTTATATTAGTCACTATTGTGAAGCTAAGGAGCACCACTCGGGAGACAATAGACACATCCTACAGTAACTATCAGGCACCCTGAAAAGGGCCATCTTTTTTCATTATAACCGTTAACTGCTAACAGGATTTTTATGTTAAATGTATCCACACTACAACAAGAGCCACTGTTGACAGTTTATAAACATCTAGCAGACATGCTCTAATTTTTTGCAATATCATTCTATGTAAATCTTTATTTGAGATTCATAAGCATCAGTTTAGCAGTCAGTTTAATTTCACTAAACATTCATGTTCTTTGGCAGGCATCCTCCACAATGAAAACCCTATGTCAGCTACTACACCCTAAATAAAAACACACACACCCTGAGGGTAAATTAAAGGCTGCAATTCTGCTCCCCACCGGCAGATGACCAATTCTGTGTCCTTTCCCCAACGGACTGCCCTGTCTGGGTTCTCCATGAATTTCCCTTTCTTTTCATCACTCTCTGATGTCCAGCTGCTCCTGTCAACACCTTCTTACGGGAAGCAATTCATTGCAACATACTGGCAGCTGAGACCCCTGTGATGAACTTCAATCTGCCGTTTGCAGCGGGGGCTTCACCCCGAGTTGGGCTAATCAAGGGAAACACCCCCTTCCAAGAGGGAGGGCGTCTGCAGACAGATTGAGCCCAAGTTACCCCATAATTACCCTGCCACTGCCCCTCTTCCGCAAGCTGCTATCTGAACTGACTCAGGAAGGAACAGACACTTTGGTGATTAGTTTCCAATCTGTTTAATGGTGAACAACAACATCCAATGAGCTTCAATTATGCTTCTAAACCAGTTTTTTTTTTTTTTTTTTTGTCCTGATAACATTTTTAAAGGGTCAGAGCACTTGGCATTTTGTTATGCCTCCTTCGATAACACAGTGCAAATGTCTTTTGCCTCAGGTTTCGATTATTTCCAACTTGGCACAGTCCCTGGAGGGAAGTTCTCAGGGTTTTCTGAATTTTATTAAAGCCTCCACTGCTGATTACTTGGAGTGAGTTGCACAGGTTGGCGCATTTTAGGAGTTGAGTGGAGGCCTGACAGGGTCATGTTTAACATGTCCACAGGCAATCAATTCACCTTAACCCCTCCTGGTACTCCAGGCCTCTCCACCTAAGCTGTCCTTAATAACCAGGCAATGGTGAATTACTGATAAGGCACCAGGGTCTCTGACCTATATATCCCTCCTTGTATGTACTGGAAAAAATTATTTATTACACGTAGAAATAGAAAAATTAAACAATCATGCTGTGAATCGCTGTGAAATTCTTTATATTCTTCATCTTTGTGTGCACAGGGAATCTATTAGATTTGAGTTGTCAGGGTAATTATGTTGAATAAAATCAGCATGTAACCTGATGAAGGGATATCAGTACACCAGAACTAAATTATATATTGTCGTAAAAAATAATAACTGCTCTCTGCTTATGCTTATATTTATATGGCTTTCTAAGCAGTTTTCACTCTTGTCAGAAATCGTTTTAATTGTGAGATGGGCAGATGTATGAAACATTCCCTACAATTATTGGCACCCCTGCAAATTTTTTAGGAATAGACAAAAACATATCGTACTATCTACTGCAGTGTCATAAATTAATTTCTTTCATTTAACTAACAGTGAGTTCTAAAGATAATTCTACTTTCTCCCTTACGTAACTGACATGTTCTCCTGTCTTTACTATTTTGAAAAGGGATACTATAAATTTGCCTTTTTCATGTATCATACCCCTCTGAAGAAGGACACTCAGATCAAAAACAAGAAACAGTGAAGCTTAAAATAAATCATACTCTGAACAATTTAATAAAACTATTAAATATCTGTTAGAATTCTAATTCATTTATAGGAAGTACAAACACAGACAATTATTGTGGCTATGGCAGTATGGTAAAGAATCATTGTAGGGAGAAAATGATTAGGGTGATGGCATGGAACACTTACAACCTTAGACTAGGAGTTAATCACCAAAGATCAATTGAAAAACACCAGTGGAAATGTGGAGAAAGCTGGTTAGCAATTAAAAGAGCAGTATGATTGTTGTAATGCCAATAAGATTTTCAGAAAATAATTTCACATACCTTTTTTGATTAATTGTAATGTTAATTATAACACTCTTACTCCCTTTACATGGTTGTTTCATCTATGGGGAGACAACTGTTTCTTTTCATATCAGAAAGAAACTTCATTTTTCAATAAATATTATTTGAAATGTAAATCTGCCAGTCTTATGAATAATTTTAGGCTCAGTTGTGTATGTACACTGTAGACTATTTAAACAAAATAGGTTTATTGTAAGTCATGGAGTTTATTTTACAGTAAATATCTTTTACAGCTCAGTGGTTACGCTGCATTTCTCTTACATGTCAACGACCTCTGTGTAAGATTTTACTTAACAAGCATGCAAAAGGTTCTACATTTGCCCTCATATGACAGTGACTAATTGCCCTGAGGATGCGAGCTGCTTGTTAGGCTAAGAAAGGATTCACTCGCTTCTCAGCTGGCTAAATTCATTATTTCTCCCTTTTCAATTCCCTCTACCTCATCTTACAAAGGTTAGCAACCAGATAAGAAGTTTTTTTCCCCCCTTTAATTGTCTTCTGCTCATTTTCCACATGGATGTGTACTTTATAGGATCCGAGTGTGAAAGACCTGAAGCAAATTAACGAAATTTTCATTTTTGACAGCTTTTCCCCAATTTAAAGCATATTTGATATCAGAAAATACATTTTTCTGAGGATTATGTTGCTATCTGAATATATTCAAGAAGGAGTTGTACTCTCACGTTTCTCCTTAGCTCTGCTTGATGTTGTGCTTTCCAGCTGTCTCCATCTGTGGGGTTCTTTTTGTTCCTTCAGCAAGGTACCTGTGCAGCTGCTGAGGTCACGGGTGTTTAGACAATTAGGAATATTAGACAGAGGGGGCCAATGAATCACACAGAACATCAATCTGGCTGGACATTGTGCTCCCACTTTACCACCCTGCTGTTTTGGTATTTATGCACACTGTTTACACAGAGCACACAGAGGGGGTCCGTCCAATCAATCCCATTATCTTTGTGAAGCAGTGCCGATGCAGATCCATCACACTCCTTTATTTTCATGGTACAACATTTACAGGAACTCTCTGTTTGCTTTATGATTATCTGCATTTAGCCTTCCTTCGGAGAACCTCCTTAGGTCTCAAATACATAGCCTCCCAACTACCCTTCCCTGTGTTCAGCACCATTTCATCCCACCTTCCCCCAACCTTTGACGCCCCTTTGCCTGTCCCTGGATAGGTTTCAGCATATAAATTTGAAAATGATTTGTCCTGCCCTCTTAATAATAGATGAGAGAGCAGAGTCAGGGTCCCTTCAATAAACTCTATCCTCGCTTTAATTAGTGAACAAAAAAAAAAGAAAAAAAAGCCTGGCCTGCTGAGGACTCTGGCTTTGGCTCCGTGTTAGTAATTAAAACTGAAACCACCAAAAGGAGAGGAGAGGAGAAGGCTCTATTTTTAACGGGCAGGCTGTTTGGTGCTGAGTGCCCGTATAAGGTTCTGCAATAAAGAGTGATAATGAAGGTGTGAGACCTCTAGGGGCTGACTGGGCGTTCGCTACAATGGCTGCTCTCACACCAGACTGAAATACAGGGAGCAATTAGAGGAGGCAGCGTATAGACTGGCCACCAGAGATTAGTTAACACCTCAGGAGCTCCGCTTCAGGACAGGCACATGCTTGTTTTCTTTCTCACTCTTCTGCTTTCAAGATAAGGCCGTAATGATAAGATTTATTTTATTCAATTGTCAACTCACAGACAGAACTACAAATAGGCTTGTTGCTGGTTGTGTTTATATAGATAGGGTCATTGATCTTTTTAAGATTTGTAGTTTTGCTTTTGAATTATTCACATACACATAAAACCTCTATCTCCCTTTTTTTCTGCACAAATGGACTTTAACTCTATGACCAGTGCTGCCTGAGATGGAAGAGACCTTAAGCCCAAGAACCAATCAAGAGGACATTGTTAATAGAGGCCACATATAAGCCGTTAAGCCAGTATATGCATAATGTTATTTAATTGGAGTCATAAAAAGCCAATTAACCCCCTCCCCCGTGCTCTGTCTCTCCCACTCTCTTAATTCTCTGCCTCTTTCTCTGTCAAATCACGGGTAACGTGTGAGCATGTGTGACACAAATCTGAGTGTATGATTCTTTTGTACAGCTGCCTTGCTATTATTTCAACATAAAATTAAAAGCAGAGAGAAAGATAAGAAAGATGTCTCTAAAACTAGAAAAAAATCATACAGAGGTAAAGAACTGCAAGCATTCCCTCTTTCTTTGCCTTTTTATTCTCCACATATATGGATTTTGACGGTATATTTGCTCCCAGGAAAATAGCAACAGTAGGTCGCAATATTGGATCTGTCAGGCTCGGGCCATTTAAATTTCAATGCCGGTAAAGTGGATGGAGAGGGGGGGGGGGGGCAGACACTGTTAAATATGATGCTTGAATGAAAATCTAAACCCTCCAATACCTCTAAGCAATGTAACTCAATGAGATGAATTAACTGTAAATGCCTCATTCTCTGTGTGAGTGTCTTCCAATTTAAAATCTCATTATTCATATAAGATCCTGAACAAGGTGACTCTTAGGATAGATCAAATAAGTGAAGATAATCTTACCGGACAGTTCTATGCAAATAGGAAATGTATTGAATCAACTAGGAGGAGAATGGGGAATCAAATAAGCTAATAAAGTAGAGTTAGGATGAAAAACACCATGAATAATGTTTTCCCACTATCTCAGCTCAGCACTTATACTGCCTGTGAAGTTACAAAGTGTATTAATTCAAAGGATGCTGTCATTTAACGCGCATTCTCTTTAGTATATTTTTAATGGTATTAGGAACCTGGTTCAATAAGCTTTTCAGCACCTCTAAATCAGCTAGCTGTTTAATCTCTTTCACCATAATCTTCAAATCATCACAGCCACAACATCTTAATGTTTATTCCCAAATTACAATACATTTGCTCTGAATCGTGGTGCAATTTACATCTCGAGAGCAGGTAATAATAGCTCCATTTATAGCCTGGGACAGGTTAGTTTTACCCAAACCAACCAAAGACAGTGTAACAACTAATAAATGTTTGTCAGAGAGGGCCGGCGGACAAGGATTGATTACAGGCCAGCCTGTTCAGAGCTGCACAGGTCTGCATGAGTGCATCTATAATTCATAGTATAAATAATGCAACATTAATTACAGAGAAAATATGAACTTTTTATGGTTTGTGTATTGTGGACATTTGGAATATAAAGCTAACATAGTCTGTGCTTTAATTTGTTCTTCACCCTAAGGATAGGAACCCAATGACAAATGCAGTGATATAATTATATAAGAGCCTCACAGACGGGCTGGTAGAATAAGTTACTCTGAAAAGGGTGTGCACACTGTTAAGAGGGGAATATGTTCTATTTATTAACCTATAGGATTAACCTTGTCCAATAACCATATGTTAGAAGTCTGATTTGTTTACTTATTAGCATGTGGTCACATAATCTAAAGGAAGTACTGAGTGTTGTTAAAGCTGCAGTTGTAGCTTTGATTGTTTGGTAACAGCGTGCACTGCGGGATTCTTTTTTTTATTCTTAATAATGAAACATTTTGTTAAATAAGTCCCGAAATTATTTTTTATGTGCTTTTTCTCCTTTTAGTGCATTTTCAAGATCTATGTTAAATGCAGCCACATCAGTGACCATAGCGCTACTAAATACCCCTCAGTCAGTCCACATGAAAACTCTTTTGAACGTGAGTATCCTTCACCCTGAGTTTGTGAAGATGTGAATATGTAGAACATGCAATTTTACAAATCCTGGTTAACATTGGTTAGAAGAAGATAACAGTGCATTAGGGGACTTGGGCATATGAAGGAGATCACAGAAATTGTATGCATTAAGAGTTTCTTTTTTTTTAGTTTGAACTAATTTCAAAGCAATATTTACTTGGGCTATCCAGATGAAATGCATGTTTGTGATCTGTTGCGTTGTTCCATAGCCTATGCTCTCTATGAAACCTCTCAGAAAGAAAATTGTCAGTTGTTTGGCCGAAACAGAAAATAATTTAACTCTTGTTTAGAGGGTTGCATCAAAGTTTTACAACAGGGATGTGAAAGGGAGCAAGGTAAGACATGCTAGATTGATCAAGGTTGCACATCTATTTAAATAAAGCATTATTTTTGGTAAGAAGAAGCCTCCCCTTCATCCTCTCTCCCCTGTCTCTTCTACAATGAGCAGGTCCATCTGGCTCATGCACCTCATGCAGAGTTTTCCCATGCAGACTCTTTCATAAACCAGTTTCCTTTACTCTTAAACAACATTCACCATGATGCTCCAAGTAAGTTGTAATGCAATGAAAAAAAAAACATTTTTAATTTTAAGCTTTAATATTTTGAGTTCATTAATTAGAAAAAAATTGCATTTTAAACAAAATGTATTTTTCCCATCTTGGAGCTCCCTGGCCTGCCATCCTGTTTGATTTGATGGGTTATTAAACACTTCTGTCAATAAATAGCGTGGTTAATGCTGATTTCTGAGGCTCTCCGTCAATAAATGACCATGAAACTAGCACAAATTAACCTCCAAATGTCATGGGAAAAGCTGGTTCCACTGTCATTACACTAATACACTAAGGGAAGCCTGGTGACAGCCCATTGCCAATATAAACACATTATGGTCACATGATTTTGTGTTTGAAATCATATGTGAAAACCAAATACATTTTCTACATTTGAGAATGGATCGTGTGAATAGGAGTGCTGGAATAAATCCCCATTCATTTACCTATGTTCCTCAGAAGTATTATTGTCTTATTTGTGCTTACCACTTTTTGTGGATATTCTTTAAATCATATTACTTGAGCTGGTTTATAACTATACTTTAGACCTATCACTGCAGACTTACGGTGCTTTGCAGAAAGGTTGGTGATTAAGGTGATTAATTGTGAAGTAGAAGCAAACATACTTACACATTGTTAGATTTTTTTAAAAACAAAAATAAATACCATAAATGCCATGGGGTATGTTTTTGAATTCAGACCCCTTAACCCGTTTCCTTAAAATAAAAACCTGTACAACCAACAAGCAGCATCATGAGCACCAAGAAACAACCATCTTGGACGCTTTGGATAAGTTTAAAGTGGGGTTTGGTTATAAAGCAATATTTAAAGGTTTAGACATCTTAAAGAGCACTGCACAATTCATCAGCATCAGGCACAACCTCATGTCAATGACTCAACGCAATCTGCCGGGATTCCTTACATAGAAAACTTTCAACTGATTTGTATAATTGTATTGAAATTACTTTTCTTGTAAAGTGCCTTGAGATGACATCTGTTGTGATTTGGCACTAAATAATTAAACTGAATTGAAATATCCAAAAACCAAACATGTATAGCACATCTCTAAACCGATCAAAATGTTATTGTCCACCTGAACTGACTAGTGGCCAGTCAAAGAAAAGAATATTTAAAGGAACAGCCTTCCCCAAAATCACCCAAAGCCACTTAGCTTAGAGAGCTGAGCCATGCACTCTACAAATCAGGCCTTCATAGAAGATACGCAAGGAGACAGACATACTTGAAAAACAGCAACAGGAGCTCAGGTAAAAATTTTAAATATGTGTTTTGGCCTCTATGCAAAATGCTATGAATGGAAAACACAGCAATGGTAGAATCATGATGTTGGGATGCTTTTTTCCAGCAGGGTCAAGGAAGTCGGTGAGAGTTGATGGGACAAAGACTGTAGCTTAATGCAACAGAGTCATGGAAGAAAATCTGTGACAGGCTTAAGAATCGGGCAACAGCTAAACTTCTAGTAGGATGTTGACCCTAAAAATACTGTCAGATCTGAATAAAAATGTACGGCACACTTGACAGATATCTATTTGTAATACCAATGGAAAACTATCTATAATTTTACCTCAACTTTACAAACACAAACTATTTTGTGTAGGTCTAACACATAAAATTCTATTAAAATACACAGTTTCTGGTTGTAACATAACAAAAATCCAATGTGCCGTATTTATCACTTTTTTTGAATTTCTTATTCTCCATGCCCAGACATAAAGAAAACATTTCTCTGTTAAAAATTGAATCTTTTTTCTACTGCCTCCTTATGGCTGATCAGGACCATGGATGAAATTAAACAGTTTTTTATCAGATGAATTTATTAACTTGTTACCTTTATTACAACACTGTAGAGATATATGAATCAACATTTAAATGTAGTTAACAAGCTTTCAGTCTATTCAGTCCAAAAATATACAGATCATTTGGGCTAAAATTGTATAAAACACAAAGTTGTACAGCATCGACATCTTCAAATTTAGTTAAAAGCAGGCAAGTAAATCAACATCTGTTGCTTGGTGGCTTGTCTCATGATAAACACAATCCTGGAACATAATTATGTACAATTCTTTTTGCATTGTGCATGTAATCTTGACTTTATATTATGATTATTAGTTGAATTTATTTTATGATAATTTGTTTTTTCAAAGCGCAATGAAATGAAATGAAAAGCGCACTGGTAGTTACAATGAAAACATTGTAAATACCAGTGAAAACATTTACTTGATTTAAATAAGGTTTGGCATATAAGTGACACTGTAGAGAAACTTTCTAACACTTGCAAAGCTTATTCCAAGTGAATTCAGAATCTCTAAGATCGATATAATAAGATGTAAGCTAGCTGTGATTAGTTTCAGGAAAATAAAACTCACCATCGAGAGAGTAGAGGAAAAATGCTCTAAACTGAGGTTTTGTCACTTCTAGTAATACAAATATTATAAATTCATAGTCTACTAAGTTCTGCTTTTAATGATGCTTTGTATTCATGAAACATAGATTTCCAAGCGCATATGATTATGCATGCTTTCATGGAATATTCAGTCAAATAAAATCCATTAGGCCAAAAACAAAAAAGAGTGAGATGGAAAAACTCTGGTTTTAATGCAACAAATCATTTGCCATTAACCTCACCTGTTATTTTATGGAAAGCAGGGTCTACGCCATTCTAATATATCTAACAAAGACCAATCAGATTAGGATCAGATGGTAACATAAAATAACATTGACACTGTGACTCTCCATCCATTATCCATACTTCTTTTTCACATGCATGTCTGTAATTGGGGCTTTTATATTTTGCATTTTTGATGCATCAGCTGTTCCCTATGTCAGGTCTGGCCCCACAAATGTGACGACAGTGAGCAGAAAGCCCTGATATATGATGTGTATGAAGCCAGTCTGTCACGACAGGTCAGTATCGCACGTGCTCATTCAGCTGCAAATGATACGGTAAGTTTTACAATCTGAGTCAAAAAAAAGAGAAGAATCACATTCCTGTGTGTCCGGCAGGCTCTCCAAGTCTCTGCTTGTGCTGTCTTTTTCACTGCCAATATTAACAGAAAGGTCAACATCGGGCGTTGGTAGTCACCTTGTGTCAGATGATCACAGGACGTGGGACTTGTTATGGCTGAGTTTATAATGTTCTCATATATCCCTCACTGGGCATCAAGTAGTGCAAGTATATTGTCTGATAAGCCAATGCTGCTTACATGAATATAACTTATTCATCATATTTAAAAACAAACATTGCAGCTCTTGCTTTCAATAAAAGAAAATATCAAGTTATTTGCCTTGACATTTGAAGGATATATTTTTGTGGTTGTTTTGAATGTTAATGGCTGGAATCTGGTAATATGAATCTGTTGCCTCGCATCCATCGATGATGTGCTCTTTAGGGTTATAGCTGAATGCAAACACTAATGTTTTATTTGGGGAGTGAATCTGAGTTTTCTATGATATTAAATTTGAAATGTTCATGACAGTTGAGGAAAGTTGTTTTTTTTTTTTGTTCATTCTTATGCACAAAAAATAAAGATCTCATCAGGTATTATCAGCCAATCAGACAGCTTTGTAACTTGAAGTGAATTATTGCATAACATGATTATGCATTTCATCAGTCATTGTGTTTTGGACCATGCTATTTTATGACTCAGTTTGGGATAGTCTTTGACTTACACACAGATGTCCTCCAAGTCTAAATCATGAATGATCAACCACAACACTTGAAAGTTAGCATGAAGTGCTTGCACTGATATCCCAGAATTTATATTGGGGAAATTTGTAACATGTATTGTGGCAAAACATCTCATCTCTTGATTTGCCCATCCATCGACTTACAAAGCTTTATCGATATGTTTAAATGTAAATTTTAGAAAACGCATCTTTGATGTTTTACTCTTTTTAGAAGGAACACAAATTGTTTTGCAGATAATCCAAACATAAGACAGTTCTTCTAGTCTTTTCTAGTTGTATTGTTTTTTTTTTATTTAACATGGAAAATGCTAACAAAATGTTACACCGTCACCAGCTTTTTTTTGTCAGTATGTGCTCACACAATGTAAAATCTTTGGTAGCTGATAAAGCATAACTTTTTATTATGTTTCATTCATTTATAAAACAAGTTACCAGAGTGTATCTAGTGCAGAAACAGAATGTACAGAACCATATGGTATGTATATTCTTAATTATAAATGGTTCCAACATTCCCAAGAGAAGAGTATGTCATCTGCGCTCACACACTTTGCTTCTAACCTAACAAATCAGCTTGCTAAAAAGGCCTTGTTAACATTTTAAACCTATGGATTCATAAAAGGCGAATCTGGGGACTTTTGGACATTCTCATCCTCCTTCACAAATCGGACACTCTTGATTTGCAATTCCAAATCAACATCATAAATAGGCCTTCACAGCACCAGCATGAATCCAACTTAAAAAAAATCCCTGAATAGATTTTGAATTTTAAAAACTAGATCAAATGAAAATCACACAAAGGCAGCAGCAAGTGGAATTGAAAGTGTGATACGGATGAGGGGGGGAGTGTTGAAGGGGTACGGATGAAAACAGGATTAGACTCCACAGGCCTGGTTCCCACAGATTGCTTGAAATGGGGAACAGATTTAAAGCAGGTACTGTGTGTTGACAGGTTTGAGGTTTTTTTTTTCTAAACACAGGCATTTCCCTTTTCTTTTTTTCAGCATGTCTTACACATTTAACTAGACCCATGTCAAAACCTGTTTACATGTCATGAAAAGAAGCGGAACATGTTCAAATCGGGTAAGCTATTGAAGAAAAAAACTTGAATGATTTGACAGTTTGAGTCTCTTTAACATTCTCCACTTTGAGAGGGCTGAAGCAAGTGATATGCATGTTTAGGATTTCCCTCTCACTGAGCTTTTTAAGCGATGTAATTGACGCTGATTAAAATTATGCGCAGAGAGTAAACTCCAGTCTTGTTTACATGTGTGACCCGCGCACAGAGGAGCGGAGCGGTTCGAAGGGCGCGTTGTCGCACCTTGATTTCTTCCTTCTGCAAAATCAAACACTCACCGTGTGCTTAAGCGTTTTCCCTGTATGTCAGCAAGTTTTGAAGATTAAACTGTTTCATGTTTAATGGGATAAGAAGGAACATGAGCTTCTATCCAATCCTGGCCAAATTGAGTGTTTTTAATGCAATTTGTCAACTCCCTCTGCTACTGGGATTTGTTCCATACTGTTAGATGTGGAGTCAATTACATAGTATCTCGAAAGAGCATTTTGCTTGAGAGATTGCCCGTCTGGCAATATTAAAGCTACTTAGTATACAGTGTGTTTAGCTGGAATGAAGGGAGTGTGGTTAACATGTTTTCAAATTTTGACGTTATTTTTTCCAAAAGCTTGCCATTAAAAAGTGATTTGCTTCTTGTATCAGTGAGCATTAATATACATAATATATGTGACAGTAAAAGATATCAGTAGCCTTTCCCAAACATTCACTTAACTCAAAATATGACTCTAAAATGTCCAGTGTGATTAATTACTTAGACTCAGCGTTACAAATGACTCACCAGTTAATGTTAACAAATATTCTACCTTAAGGGCCTCTGCTAATAATTTAATATTCTTTACAAATATCATTCTACCCACCTGCTCTGTGTGCTCCTTTTTACCCCCCTTTTTTCCCCCGTTTTGTGATCATACATAATTTAGTCCCCAGCCACATCTAATAAATGATGTTGACACATGCTCTTGCAGAGAGCGCTGCCTGGGAGTGTTGGTTGATAAGCCTCTTTGCATTCCTTCTGGATCCAATTTTTGCCCTATCAGTACAGGAGTGTGTGGCCTCGCTCACACAGGTCCACCAGACTCTCGATGTGTCCCGGGGCTTTTGACTTGAGAAAAAACCCTTAGAGCAGGTGAAGAGATTTTTGTAAAATTCAAATCATTCACCAATAGCAAAGTATTTCACTGCTCCTTTTTTTCTGTATTTCTTATTTTGTATACAGATTTTAGAATCACATTGTTCTGCTCTTCCTTTTTTTCATGTCAAACAAGAAGATTGTTATATATATTTTTATATCTGTGCAAAAGAGCATCAACTATATTGTTTTAAAAGTGTGCGTGGGGGGGTTCGGGAGCGTCTGTGGGTGGGGAGGTCACGAGCGAAAACTCCCACGTTATAGTGAGAATGCAGTGAGCAAACTGCTACCACAGAGCCACCAGAATGTGGAAATGGATTAAAAATTGAAATAGCTTTAAGCGTTTTTATCCAAATATTTGTCCACTCTCTTAGCCTGAAATGAATTCCTACAGTTCCAACTTGGCGCTGCCGCCCCCACCTGTTTTCTCTTCTTCTTCATCTTTATCTGAGCACTTTGAGAGGGAATCAATTAGATCAATTCCCCTCCACCAATTGTTGTATATTTTATTTTGCTGACCACACCTCAAAGATTAATATTTGATTAGCCTTCAAGAAGGGTTCGAAAGTACTTATTAACCTTATTTGTCAATCTGTCGGTGCCACTGTGTGAGTTTTCCCCTGCCTTCTGGGCTACAAGAGGGGGTGGGGTTCTTTAGGGGAATATAATCTCTTCCAGTTTCTGCCTTCCTCTGGATGTTTCATTGTAATTATCCATTTTAGGTTGCCGCCACAACCATGGAAGTCATTTTTTGCATTTTGCCTACATTTGTTAATTGATATTCTGATACCTTCTTCCAGACTATATGCGGAGCTAAAGCTGTTTAGCTGCTCTATTTTTGTTTTTTTTTGTTTTTACAATTTATCCAATTATGCCAACAGTTTTTTCCTAAATTAGAAAATAGGTTTGGGGTTTATGCTGTTATGTGTTTGAAAGCAAAATATAGAAAAAGTTGCCATTTGGGTCATTCTCATTACATTTCATATATAATATGCATCTTCTAACATTAAAATTGACAAATAAACTTCCCCACTGTAAGCAGTTCTTTTTTCATTAGTAAAAGCTGGGATGTTTTAATTAAGTTTCCTCCACAATGCTGAAACTGACTTTATGTATAATTGTTCATTATACGTCTTGTTTTCAACAGTGGAAAAATTAAGGGGCGTCAAATGAATGAATCTCAGACATGATTAGTCCTCTTCATCCCAAATGGATAATTTTCTTTTAATGCCCAGCACGAGCTTTGATGCAAAGTGAAATTGATACTAGATGCATGAAAACATTTAATGAATTGCCAATTTTGTTACGAAAATCAAGCTAACAGAGGTTCTTTTGGGAAATTTACCATCAGGATGTAGATTGAATGTCAAAGTTTAGTAATAATAGCTTCATATTGATTTTTTTTTATTGACAATAAGCAAGTATTTTTTGTATGCATTGCTTGAAGATAACAAGTACACACAGGTCTGTCCCTGCTTTTTGCGTCTGTTTTTTTTTCTGAGTGAATCTCATCTTAAAACACACTGGAGGCCTTGCAGATCTGTCTCCTCAACCTCTGTCTTATCTGAGATGATACGCCTGCACGCTACCGAGCTCAGTCAAAGACCATCCCATGGTTTGCCGTGTTAATTACAGATCTTTTGGTGTGATAGAACACAGCTCTGTAGAGATTGATTACTCTTTGAGCTAAGTTGTCTTCCAATTACTTAGACAATTAGCCAACTAATTAAAATACTTACCCTGCGCATTGAAAAAGGAAGAGGAGTACCGCTGTGAGGATCTCCCTTGATATATGAGCTGCCAGCAATTCTCAGCTGAAAAGGAGAAGGCCTAGTGTAATGGCTGAAGCTATGGAGAAAAAAAGACCTGCATTGAGTCCTTAGCCCAGTGCAGCATATTGGGAGAATAATGTGGATTGAGCCTTTGAAGGCGTATATCACTTCTTGTTGATTGAGGATAAGAATGTTTGACAATCCATCATTTCAGAGATGCTTCGACTGCCTGACAAATAACAGACTCTCAACGACAAGCTCAAATATTGAAAATCTACATAGCTTTTGGTTTCACTCAGCGTTTGGCTTTTTATCTGACAGGTATTTAAATAGAAAAGCACAAAAAGAGGAGTAAATGTTCGACTTAACTTAGTCTTGTTCTTTTTTTCCCCCAGACAAATAATTAGTTACCACACTTAAAGCCGCTGATATAAATTGAGATATTTATATTCAAAGCATCTAGTTGGTTTGGAAATGTCCCTTTGGTCATAATGACTCATCCACTGATTAAAACCAACATTTATTTCAAAAAGTCTCTTGAGGCATCAAAAACATTGTAGTGTGTGATAACAGTTTGTGTTCCCTTTTTCTTATCAAAATATTAACTTCGGTGCTCAGTCAGTTTCAAACAGAAACTATATTTGTTTCTCTTCAGTCCCAAGTGTCTAAGAAACCTTTGCTTTTGCAGATAAGTACTTTTATGATAGATAAAGATAATAAATCGGCTATTTTGTTTTAAATTTTCCAAATCTGTTGGATCATTCCAAATAATAAAAGGAAATTTATGAGATGGAAATGATTATCTATATGTAATTATGTCTTTTGCTTGTTTATCTCTTGCAAGTTTGACTTAGAGAAAGATAACCCAAAAAATAACAATAAATGAACAGATAAAAAATACAGAGTCAATCAATTTTATTTATTAAAGGAAGAAATCTGCTTAAACCAGTTCGATTGAAAATGTAAAAACCTTCTTGTTGAATCATGGATCAACTGTGCCCAATTATCTTTTGGAAAGCCGAGTTAAATTTCACAAACCAAAGCTATTACTAACCTGACCTGTGTAATCAAAAAATCTATCTCTTGAATATGCCCATTCTGACAACATGAAGTAGGATTAAATATCTCAGAAGGTGATGATGAAGTTTTGGCATGTATTAGACTTGAAAGAATTACAAAACCAAGTCTAGCCACCAAGAGATGAAAAAAAGTGGATAGTGATTAACCTATAGGTAGGTTGCCCACGGAAATTACACCAACAGCCTATTGGCCCCTCATTCAGGAGGTTGCAAAATTGACCAAATCAAGAATTAAAGCCAGAAATATTTGCCTCATTTAAAGTCAATGTTGATGATGCAACACTGAGAAAGAGACAGGAAAAAACTGGTATCCACTGAATAGTTGTAAGTCCGAATATATGCAAAGCTCTCTCGTCTTTTTAATGATGAAGACTTTTTTTCATGTTTTGTAAGTGGAACCAATGTACAGTACTCCAATGTTGGGACCAAGAGTTGTTCCTGCATCACACATTCAACACACAATGTTTCCATGGTGACAGAATCAAGCTTGACATGTAAAAACTTAACAAGCGGAGCTTCACTGGCACTGACAGGCTCTCACAAGAATGAGACTCACACAAGTCTGTATAGCCAACACTATATATGGAGTGATGCCAAAGAAGTTTATTTCCTCCTTGGAGCAAAAAAAGTTTCCCTGTGTGAAAAGTTACAGAACCTGTCTGAGTAAAGATGGCAGTTCATCGTGGTTTGACACAGCATAAATCTTGTCTATAGACTAAATTACTGGATACAAAAAAAAGTCTGCATACAAAATGGAAGCTTTGCAACTACAAAGTTAAAATCCTGATTAAATCAGTTTAAGATGTTAAGATGTGTTTTTTATGATCAAAACCCTCCAGTGGGGCTAAATGAAAAACAATTCTGCAAAAAAAGGGTTCACAAACTTTCCTCCAAAGAAATATGAAAATAGACAAGTTATACCAAATGCTTGTTGACAGCTTTTTGTTCTTTTGTAGAAGCACAGCTAAAACAACAGAATTATAACTTGAGCTACTGTACATAAATGAAAAATTTTCAAGCCTTTATTTCTTTTTGGTGATGATGGCTTACAGATAAGGAAAACACAACATTCAGTGTCCATGATAGTTAGAATATCACTTAAGATCTATAAAAAAGGATATTCTGAACGTAAGTTTCAGGCTCCGGAAATTGTGTTCACTTCTTATATACAAATTTTACTTTTATTTCAAAAGAGACCTTGGACAACTGAGCAACAGTCCAGTTATTTATTTATTGTTTTTCATTAATCAAGGTAAATCCCTTCATATGTCTCTGGTTCAGCAGTGGCTTGACGCGAGGAATTTGACATGTAGGATTTATATGTGCGCAGAACAGCTTGATGCACCTCTGTCAACTCCTTTTGAAGCCCCCCCCCCCGAGATTGTTGAATGGATTTTGCTTGACAATCCTCCCAAGGCCATGTCACATTAATTCAGTAATTCATGCAAAATGAGGCCATACCAAGTATGCATATGAAATGGTAAATTAGACTTAACTTATATGGCGCTTTTATAGTCATACTGACCACTCAAAGTGCTTCACACTAGAGCCAAATTCAGAAGCTCACACTTACAAATGTGCACAGATATACATACCATTATAGTAGGCAACTTGGGGCAGGTATCTTGGGGTTAAGTACATTGCCCAGGTGCACATCGACATGAAACAAGAGGAAGCTGCAATTTAGCCTACATCCCTCTGATTGTAAGACAACTATGCTACCTACTGAGTCACAGCCATTCATAGGAATGAAGATACTATTTTAGAAGCTGAAACCTCTAATTAAAGCATAATTTTGTTTCCTTATATCATTAAGTCACTCAAAAGAGGAGAAACTAAAATATTTACTGGTTTTCTTTTTGTACCTCATGTCTGTCTGAGTGAGGACGTTCTGAGGGTTATTGTCACGTTCCCTCAGCCCCAGCCGGGCAGCTCTATTATTGCACCTCTATTGTAATGTTAAGCAGTGTTATCTTTGTGCAGGACAAATATGCACTGAACAATGGGGGTGCAGACATGCATTCAATTTATGCATCCATAATTACTTTTGATGATGTCGATAATTATGTTGTACTTTGGAAATTTTTTGCACTGTGCAAATTGCAAAAGCATCTCATACCCTTTTGTCTTTTCTGATCAACTATGTAAATAGTATGGTAGTATTTTTTATAAAAAATGTAGTCATCCTTTTTGGTTGCTAATAAACTGAAAATAATAAAGCTTCCCAATTGCTTTTGTGCAATTAAGAAAAACCTTTTCAAATCACTTTTCACAGCTAGTTGGATGTTTTTTTCTGATGCATTCATTTATCTTACACAGCAATCTTGCAGGTTTGAAAAAATAAAAAATAAATAAAATAAGAAAAAGTATCTCTCAAATTCAAATTTTTTTTCAGTAAATTAGTAAATCAGGGAATGAGTCAATCAATCAAGCAATTTTATTTACATAGCACATTCTGAACAACCGAATCTGACTTCCTCCAAAGTCTAAAAACATGACTGTTAGGTTAAATGGTCTCTCTAAAATGCCATTAGGTATGAGTTTATGCCTGCATTGTTGTTGATCCTGTGAGTCTCTGTGTTCCCTTGTACTGAAGAGTTGACCTATCTAGTTGTCATCGCCTCTCACCCGATGATTGCATGAGATAGACACCAGTGGTTCAGAAGTTTGATACATTGGTAATAGATCTTCAATGTGTTTTGGTATTAAATCATTCAGTGATTTGTAAAGTAACAAAATTATCTTAAAGTCTATTCCATCAAAATACCTTAATAAAATCTTTAAAAAATCCAAGTTTATTGATTATTTCAATAAAAAATGTAACTTTCCAAAGCATAAATTCATGTTAATTGTCTTGAATCTTTTTTATTTTATTTTTTTATCTTGCCTGTCTGCTTCAAACTCAAACAGTGTGCCTGATTGAAGTTGCTGGTGCAGGATCGAAGCCCCCAGTGATTAGCAGGTATGCAAGTCTGGGAGATCAAACCCTCCTTCCTTCTCCTCTAATCACAGACTATATAAAACAATCTTAGCACCATTTAACCTGCGCAAGGCTCTTGATACGGCTTGGCATGCTCTGTCTCTATTAATCAATCACCTTCATGCCTTCATGAAATCCGGGATGCAAATGTTTGTTATTACTGGAGGTCCCTTCTCTGAGGTCTTTAAAAAAATCTTATCCTTCTGGTCTTTTCATGCAGCTGCAAATACAGATATGTTTAGATTATTTTCTGATGATAGGTTTCTGCCTGGTTGCGCAGTTGGTAGTACTGTTGCCTTGAAGCACAAGGGTTGTGGGACCTGACTGAAATATTTTTTAATGATCGTGAGCTCTTTAAAGCACAGTTATTGATCTGTGTAACCTTTTTGACAACAGAAAATTTTGAATTTTTTGTTCTGTATCCCCACCTATGTAGTGATTTTTTTTTAGGACAATTTTGTTTTGAGAAACAGCATGCTCCTTGAATCAGTGGCTATTTTACTGTGGCTAACCACATAATGTACCTTCCTGCTGCTGTATATGATCTGGGAGCTGTGTCAAATGGCTACTCCATTGTCTCAGGCTGGCTGGACTGCTGATGAGAGTTACATAAACTACCACACAATATCCCATCATCTCTGGCCACTTAGTTCCTATCATTGTCAGAGGTTATTTTGCCCTTATGAGGGGTAGAAGGTTTTCAGTGTCAGTACTAGATGATTAATGGCTTGCTGTGGCTCCCTCCCTCTAAAAAGTGCATATTCTTGGACTAGAAAAATATTTTCCCCTACCTTTAAACGTCTTAGAAGAAGCCTGTGCACCAGGAGAGGATTTTTTTAATCCCATGGAAACCTTTGTCCCCTTGAGTTTATTTAACACATTTGTTCCTCTGACTCCAAAAAAATGCCTAATTGATTTTCAAGTGAAAAGTCACATTTAGATCCATCTGTTCTCTCATGATTAATCAACTCTAATTAGCAACTCAAGTGGGGATATAGCGTGTTTGGAATCAGAATGTAGTGGTATTGTCAGCACGTGATATCAGTAATTTATACTCCAAGCCACTATATTAGGTACACCTGTTTAACTGCTTGTTAACACAAACGGACAATCAGTCAATCATATACCAGCAAGACAGACGTTGGAAGAAAGGAGTTTTAATTTTTTTTTGAAAATGGCATGGTTGCTTTGGAATTGTTGGAAAAGACAAACCATTCAAATAAAAAGTTAATCAGATGACCTCAGACTAGAATGACCTACAGGTCCAAGACGATGGAAAGGATGTAACTAAAACAAGGTAAAGAGAATAGCATGTCAGAATGCACAAATTGCAAGTGGACTGAACTTATATAGCACTTTTCTAGTCATACTGACCCATTCATACACCAATACAGAACACAGTAGATAATTAGGGATTAAGTGTCAAGGGGCACATTGATATGTGATGCAGGGAAGCTGACATCAAACCTATAACCCTCCAATTGCAAGACAACTACTCTACTTACTTAGTCACAGTTGGCCCAAATTATCTGATGACAAATGATGAAGCCATGAAGCAGATGGGCTACAACTGTAATGGAATGGTACCCATACAGGGTTCCATTCCTGTAATCTTCAGCAAATTGAGGCGACAATTTGCGTAGTCTTACATCAAACACTAAATGATTGTAAAATGGAAAAACATTGCCTAGTTTGATGAGTTTTGCCATAATCAGTGGTTAGTTTTAAATTTTTTGAGGCATACATAAAAATCATGTAACCCTTCTGCCATCTGAAAATACTTCAGGTTGGTGGTAATGGTGTAATGGGGAAGGGGATATTTTCTTGACATGCTTAGGGGTGCATTGCACTACCTGAACACCATTTAAACTCCACCGCGTCCCTGTATATCTTTCCTAACCATGACGATGCAGTTTTGCCCTCAGTGAACCCATCTTCTGATGGTTATTTCTTTCACAATATTGCACCATAGGTCAAATATCAAACCATACTGTACTGGTTTCTTGACCAGGAGTATGAGTTCATCGTACTTCACTGACCTCCGCAGTCACTAGAACTTAATCCGACAGTGCACCCATCGGAAGTTGTTGAATGAGAAATTAATGTTGTAGATTTGTATTTGACGAATCTGCAACAACTGTGTGTTGTTCCTATACCAATGTGTTTCTAAACCTAATAAAGTGGCCAGCTAGTATCAGTCCTAGCACAATTGTAGCAAAATGACTAATGAGAGTATATAGCTGTAAACCTCTGACTTTTGTTTGACACAGTCAGCATCCCTCAAATAGTTTTTTATTACTTATTTTCTTATTTTGAGTGAAGCCCTGAGAAAATACTTCCTTGTGACGGTGAGATATACAACAGGAGCAAAATATTGAAAATGCTTGTTTGTGGCGGTGTTTCAGAGAAACTACCACTTGTGTAGAAACCAAACAGCGTCTTGACCTTTACCACAAAACACTGTTCTTGTTTCCAAATCCCTTCGAGTGAAAGAAACAGCCAGACTCTGCAGGGGCCTATATGACTCAAATTATATCATTTGTCCAATTTGCTATTGTTTCATCCATGTCAGGATAATTTGCTTTGGGTTTCCCCGTAATGTCTGGGGTTTTAGCTACCCCCCTGAGAGAGCTGCTGTACTGCATGTGCCCCAGATAGACTGTTTATCAAGTACTCCAAGTTCTGTCAAGTTGACTTTGCGAGCATGATGCACAGATAAAACGTATGTCTTCATTTTACCAGCAATCCCATGAGGACTGAGCCTGTGACCATGGTTAGAGCCTGTTTACCTGGGGCATTAATTGGGTCGAAGTCAAAGCGGCAGAGTGAAGTCGTCACATTGAGGATAAAGACAAGCTAGTTATCATTACTCAACACCTACTGTATAATAGCAGCTTCATTTCTCCCTCAGTAGCTATCTCATTTCCAATTAATCTCATCAGCTCTCCCAACAGTTGAAAAGTCAGGGGCCAAACAGATTCAGCACATGTTTTCATCAACACTATACTGTAATCTGTGCTCTGGCAGAGATCAGTCATGTTTTTTCATGCAGCCTGTAAAGATCTGTCTGAATTCACCTTTTCTTCGACATTATATTTTGTCATGATGGCAGCAGCTGATGTATTAAATTTGTCTAAACTCTCTGCCTGATATAATTAATTAAAATGTTATGTTTTTTTCAATCACAATGTTGCTTGGTGCTTCACAGTGAGCATGTGATTTTGACATGAGAAAACTCGTTAATCGGCTTGTGAACTGAGTCACTCCGTGCCTCCTGGGTTCACCAAGCAGAGACAGGGAACATAAGCACCACCAAACGTCTAAATGGTTATGTCTAACTCCTCTAAATTCAACAGACTGTCTTTTTTGCAATGACTCTTCAGAAAAATAAGGGAAGACTGTCTGCCTTAGCAATTAAAAATGCGGAAAAGTTGAAACATCATCTTTCTGCCTCATCTTGTGCAGGCAGGGAGTCATGCTTCTCCGATTAATTGCCTGTTTGCCAAATGTATCTTTGCACAATATCTTGTTATATCTTTTGATTGCATGTGCTTAATCCTTATCATAATTGGAGTTGCATGCCGCCGCTGGGGCATTCATGTCTCATACCAAATTAGGCTTAAAATTGTTTACTGAAATTAGGAGGCTGTTCACTGCAGCTAAGAATTTTTATGTTACAGAAACCAATTACACTGCTATATTAAAAATTATAAGTGGGGGTATAGGAAACATGAATATAGTGATATTTTAGGGTGGCAATCCATTGTTCTTTTTTATTGTGACAAGGGATGATGTGCCTTTACATCAAAGGGTCCAGGCTCCTTGTTTATTTTATTGGCTCCTGATAGCATATGAACAATTCCCTCGACAAACAAATCAGTCCGCTCAATCATCCGGGAACCAGAAGTTCAGTGAAGCCAGTAGTCCTTGGAAGTATTTTAGGTCTCAGGCAGAGGAGGAATAATAATCATAACCATGAATGGGCTACATGGGTAATGGAGCACTACCTCTATCCCTGTTTGATATTTGAAAGTGTTGCTTTCATGGAAGTTGTGAGATGTTACTAAGTTGTACAGGCATTGAGAGGTCAAGGCATACTGCACAGTCATTAGAGTGGCTAATAGGCAATCTATAATGTCAATCAGATAATCTTGCTTTGTTCTTATTGATCAGAAACAAAACATTTTTAAGAAAAAGTAACACATTTTGTGTTTTCTGAGTCCTTTCCAAAAATAAATCTGATCTCAATATATATTATTGCTAATTACAGTGAGACTTATTCGTAAAAAAAGATATATTTATATGATTACATTTATGCAGAGCTGCAATGTATAACGGAAATATGCCTCCAAATGATAACACATACCACATTTTTTAGGTTTTATTTATTTGATTTTCCTGTTACTGACAATCCTTTTCTGAGAATAAGAAAACTGGTTATATCTATTTTCAATTAATTTGTATGCATTTTATGACTATTCAAGAAAACTGTAATGTCTGGAAGAAACTGATCTTCTTACGTGTAGAAGTTAAATGCTGCCAGGAAGCAAAAGGAATCCAATGTAGCATCTAAGGCTACATCCACACTAAGCCGATAAGGTTATACGGGGAGTTAGACGCCTAATGTTAGCCACTCAACACGAGCATTTACGCCCCGTTTAAGGTCGGTTTTAGGTCCCATGATTGCGCAATCCCATACCGACCTGTGCAAATACTGGGCATGCGCGAAAAGACGCAAGAAACACGCGTATAATTTACGTGACGCCAGCGCCTACATAATATACAAGAAGCTCTACAGCACAGTACATATCTGCTTGTCCCCTTAACCGAAGAGAACAATAGCTGCTCAGAAGAAGAGAGAGTTTTTGGTGTAGACAGACGACGAGATCGATTCATTACTCTTCGCTGTTGTCTTTGTCTGTAGTGTCGTATTGTTATTGACGCAGCATTCATTGACGCCACTTCCTTTCATTATCCGGGGAAGCTGTCCACACTAGCTCGTTTAGCCGTTGAATTAAGATTTAGACGGCTCTCTTACCCGGCTAATAGTTATCCGGCCACAGGCCTTAAACGACGCCGGGTTAGTGTGGTTTATATTTAGTGTAATTATACGTTTAAGGCATTATCCGGCTTAGTGTGGACGTGGCCTAAGAAATCATCTGCGATGGAGGTTTGTACAGCTAGTTTTTTTTCCTGAAACATCTTCAGATTATTAAAACTCATGTTTTTCTCTAACATTCGAAATTGCTGGAATTATATTTGTTGACAAGCCAATTGCAAGTCTACGACAGTCGAAGCCTCTTTGTAATTACTTTATACTTTCAATAGCTCCACAGATTTGAAATCAGATGGTGTTTTTTGCTGCCAATCCTGTCTCTTAGCAGGGATTTTTGCATATAAAATATGATTCAGCTAAAGGACAATGTTTTGCATACTCTTTGTTGTTTCCTTTAAGAAATAGAATTAGTTCAAAGTCCTAGTCAATATGTGTTTAAAGTTTTTAAACAGTATATTACATTTCTGAAAAAAAGTCTTGCCATTATCTTGTTAACGCACTTCCTTTTATCAACCAAGTGCATTTGTTTTCTGAAACTACAGCTGCTCTCCATGGGGTATATTTAATGTTCTGTAGTGTCACTATTTCGTAATTTTAGATGCTCAGATAAATATTAGCCAAATTATTTTGAAATTTAATAGATTATATAAGTTATTCTGTTTCATCTCACTCTGAAATTAAATATATATTTCTTAATATATTACATCCATGCCTATAACTAAGTCAAGTTAGGCTTCTTGACAAAGAGAATTTAGCCTTTAGAAAGATGCTAGATTTTCAAACGGATTTGAGACTCTTAAACACAGAGAACGTATAGTAATGTCACATTATCAATATTCTTTTAAACAGACTTGAACATGTAATTGAGGGCAGAGCACTGGGCTGGTTTAAACAGAATCCAGTTTGTTCAAGTAAATTATAAATCTTCTTCACTCTCGAGTTATTTGTGGAGCCCTACAGCATTCAGTGCTTGGACCAATTCCTTTTACTTTACGTATGCTTCCATTAGACAGATGTCGCTACATGTGTTCATTCAGGAGGAGTGAATGCTGCAAGTCAATGACTCATTGCAATGAGATACCTGAGATAGATATAGAAATAGATAGAAAATGTTTAATAAATTGGAATGGATGTATGATAGAATTGAAATTACCTTTCTTGTAAAGTGCCTTGAGATTACATTTCTTGGGAATTGGGACTATATATATATATATATATATATATATATATATATATTGGCGGACCACCAGGGGGCTCCACTCACACCGAGACAACAAGATGTTTATATTTAAAAATGTTTATGTTTCGATTTGAAAATGTTCAAGTGGGTTGTGGCGTGAATGTTGCAACTGCTCTCCTTACTGTTGTTCTGATGCTCAGTTGGATTGGAATAAAAGCTGATCGGATCTAGCTGTGTCGTCCTTTCATCCCTCCACATTGGTGACCCCTTTTTTTGAACATGTCCGAAGGTGAAGCCAGCTCCTCTCAGGCGATGCCTACCGCAGTGGAACATCCACCTGCATCCCCGGCTTCTTTTTCGATTGCTGTGAAGATCCCAGACTTTTGGCTGCATGGTCCACCTTCGTGTTTTTTTCCACAGAGGCACAGTTCGCTCTTCGTGGCATTTCCTCAGACGACACAAAATACCACTATGTGGTTGCGGCGCCTTGAGCTCATGGAGAGCATGTTGTCCATGCTGGGTGCTGATGATGGCGGGTTACTTTTTATCCACCTGTTCCTCCGACAGCTTCCAACTCAAGTGCGAGCGGTCCTGGCGAACTCCCCGCTTCTGCTGGAAGCGGGGAAGCAGAAGCAGACCGCGTCCTTCTGGCTACAAAGAGCTTCGCAGTCCAAGCAGTGGCTCCCGCATCTCCAGCGGCATCCGCCGAGTCTCCGCCACCGTCCCCAGAAGCTGACGGGCCATCGGTGGTAGCGAGGATCGCTGCAGCGAGACGCCGCGGATCAGACTTCTGCTACTACCACCAGCTGTTCGGCGCCAGAGCCCGACGCTGCCTTCCGCCCTGCAACTTCAAGCCGCAGGGAAACGGCACCGCCAGCGCTCGGTAGCAGCCGCGACCGTTGGCGAAAGGGAAAGGCTGCTGTTCATCAAGGACTCACGGTCTGGGAGACGCTTTCTGGTCGATTCTGGCTCTCAGAAGAGCCTGGTTCCCCCGACTGGCTCTGATCGGCTGGCTGAAGGCTGCGGACCGTCGCTGACCGCCGCTAACGGCTCTCCCATCAGGACTTTTGGCGAAAGGTCGGTCACTGTCTGTTTTCACGGTAGAGACTTCCAGTGGAACTTTGTCGTAGCTGCCAGCTCAGTTCCCATCATAGGGGCTGATTTCCTCTGTGCACATGAACTTCTGGTTAATGTCGCTAACAGACGGTTAATTGATGCGGTGTCATTTTCCTCTCTGCCTTGTCTGACGCGGGGAACTGTACAGTCAATCCATGCTAATTTTTTAGCCTCTGAGAACGATTTTCAGTTGTTATTAGCAGAGTTTCCTTCACTGCCTGTTCCCAAATTTCCACAGCTGACACTAAGCACGGGGTAGAGCATTATATCCCCACTACCGGGCCCCCAGTGTTCGCGCGGGCACGCCGCCTCGATCCCGCTAAACTGGCTATAGCTCGGGAGGAGTTTGCCAACATGGGGCGCTTAGGCATCGTTCGGCGCTCTAACAGTCCGTAGGCTTCGCCGTTACACATGGTGCCAAAGTCAGATGGACAGTGGCGGCCCTGTGGAGATTTCCGCCGCCTTAATAATGTCACAGTAAACGATCGTTATCCGATCGCTCACATCCAGGACTTCTCTGTCAATCTGGCTGGGACCGCCATCTTTTCTAAAGTGGACCTGGTGCGCGGTTATCACCAGGTTCCGGTTCGTGGGGAGGACATCCCTAAAACAGCCGTAATAACTCCATTTGGCCTTTTTGAGTTTTTACGGATGCCTTTCGGCCTTAAAGGCGCCGCACAAACTTTTCAGAGGTTGATGGATTCGGTCTTGCGTGGCTTATCCTTTGTTTTTGTATATCTGGATGACATCCTGGTGGCCAGCAGCTGTGCTGAACAGCACATGTCCCACCTACGGCAGGTTTTTCAACGCCTAGCGGCACATGGCCTGATTGTCAACCCAGGAAAATGCCAGTTTGTGTTGCCAGTCATGGATTCTTTGGGCCATCGCATTTCTTGCAGTGGAGCTGTTCCGTTACCCACTAAAGTGCAGGCAGTGTCCAATTTCCCGCATCCTCCGACTGTTAAAGCCCTGCAGGAGTTTCTGGGGATAGTTAACTTTTACAATCGTTTCATCCTGAGGGCAGCACAACTACTGCAGCCACTTTACTGTGCGCTGAAAAAGAAAAAGGCCACTGAAAATGTGGACTGGACCCCAGACCGCCTCCGAGCATTTAATAATGCTAACTGTGTGTCCAGACCAAACGCGATAGGAGCGACTAGAGCTTCAGGTTTACATGTAAAATCAATGGAGGAGCGCAATGAAGCGCGACTTTGTGTCCCGCAACACTTCAGAAGCAGATTTGCGTCGCGAAAAAGCTTTTCTGCCTGATTTTCACGAACAATTCGCGCTACAGATGCGATGGGAAATTCGCGCTGCATTTTATGTAGTGCATTTTGTGCATTCGCGCCAGGGATGGAAATTAACTGTTTTGTCCACCAGCCAGTCTGGCTGGTGGATTTCAAAATCTACCAGCCGCTAAATGTTTTTACCAGCCACTTTTTTATGTTTTTAACCGACAATGTGTAGCTGCATGTGAAAATTAATACGACAAGATCTACTACACTTGAGCAGTTTATTTAATCTCAAGTTTCAATAAAATACTGGCATTTTTTCCCTCTCTCTTACAAACCATGAACTGATATACATTTCATTAAATGAGTAGGGCAGATTTTCTAAACAAAAAACTAACATTCCTCCACCCATCCTCCCAGTTCTATTTACTCCTGCTCATCAGAATCAGATTCTGAAGTTTCAGAGGTGCTTTCCTGACTGTTCTTCTTCCCCTCCATGAACTCTGGCCTCCTAGGCCGAATGCTAGCCTGATGCCAGAGCTGGATAGCAGGTGTGGGGTCATAGTTCTCAATAGAGGGACTGGATAACTGGACAGTCAGTAGGTCACAGAGGCTTCTTGATGTAAGACGGGACCTCCAGTCACTTTTCACTAACTTCATTTGATTAAAGCCTCTTTCACAGTGTGCTGTCGAGGCTGGTATGGTAAGAATAAGATCAACTAGGCTGAGGATGTCAGGGCACTGCGGTTGCAAAGACCTGTTGATTTCTGGCCAGGTCTTCGTGTGGAGACTCTCTCCCATCTCATACAGTCTGGTCTTGAGAATGGTCCACTGATCTGGGATGAGCTCAACAGCAGCACCCGAGGATATCAGGATGCTCTGGAAGTGTGTGGTTAATTTCCCCACTTCTGATTCACCAAATTCTGAAAAGAGACATAATGAAACATTCACTTATATGATTTCATGACTTTGTAGAGGGAATTTTATGCATGCACCTAAACCACATACCTTTAGAGCGATCAGCGTCAGGCCAGCTGTTCATATTCACCAACTTTGTTGCTTGGAGAATCCCTAAGGTCATGTCGGTGAAGCGACTTTGCAGACTCTGGCAGAGTTTGTCGAGCAGCTCAAACTTGGCGTTCATGACATGGTAAAGGACGCTGTCATCATTCTCGTACTGCTTCATACAGGCTTTTAGCTTGGGTCCAGGTCTGTGGTACATTTACATTAGTAAGTTTATTAAAGATAATTAGCAAAGCAGCAAACATAAAAAAACTCCTCCGTTCTCTGACACACCTGTTTTTGTATTTTGTGAGCACTGTTTGGGTGGCTGTCAGACAGCTGTGTACTTCAGCCACTGTGATAGCTGAAGTTTGAAGAGTCAGAGAGAGGCTGCTGAGGTGAGTCAGGCAATCATGCATGAAGTTGCAAAACATGAGAAATGCTGGATCCCGGCAGGTTTGGAAGTAGTGGCGTGCTTTGCTCTTCTGCACTGCATTCACCCCTTCAGCATCTGGTGACTGAATCTTTATACAAAATCCATCAAATCAATAAATAAAATTCATTAGTATATGTGTTTTTATAAGTGCAAGTTAGTTTAATTTATTAAATTACACTCAACAAATTCCTGACAGCGAATTGGACCTAACCTTTTAACTTAAGGTTAAAGTTCCCTACACTGTTATTTAGCTTACCTGGTCTAGGTGCTGTGTAAGTCCCTGGTAACCCCTCAAAAAATGGTCAATGGCCCTAAAGAGGTGAGAAACCCACCTGGTGCCTCCAACCCTAGTTGGTACAAGCGGATTCTGGCCCAGAATCTTGAAGCTGTGCTTTAAGTTTGCCCTGTTGAGAGCACTTTTACTATAGAATGTATGCAGCCCTGACAGCACATCTTCAATCTGTTTTGCCATATAGCAGCTTTTAATGGCATCCTTGAAAGCTAATTCCAGGCGGTGCGCCATACAGTGAATACCCAGGACGTGTTTGTTACTCCCTCTCAGCCGGCTCACTACTCCTTTACGTGTCCCTGTCATCACTGATGCCCCATCAGTTGCACATGCCACTAACTTGGCCTGCCACTCTTCTCCCCCGATCTCCCTCATCATGGTATCTACTGCCTGAGCGATGTTCTCACCGTCCGCTTTCTCCACATCCTGTATCCCTACAAAGTGGACCTCCACCTTTCCTCGGTTGCACAGACGTAAATACAGCATTTCTTGTTCCATCACAGCAGTGTCAGTAGACCCGTCAGACATAATGGAGAGAAATTTCGCTCTCGCTATCTCTGACTGAAGACTCTTCTTCTCAGCTGCAGCTATGTGCTTAATGAACACCCTGGCTTGTTTCCGATTAACATATGTGCTGCCTGTGCTAATTCCCTTTTTCTCGTCTAACCTATAAAATGAAAAATGGAAAAATAATCAATGAAAAGTAAAGTTTGAAGTAAATGTACCATAGCACCAACGTTATTGTGTATTTTATGCATACCGATTTGATATGACTAGCCAAGCTAACATACTAACAGCTACATGGGTGCTATATTCTGACCTTATTTAGCATTTAACCATGTAAAACCTACTTTAACAATTTGTAGACAACAACAAAAAAAGACTTACTTGCACTGCCATTCGTAATCTTGAAATGGCCTTCCTTTTTTCGCGATTGCGTGGGCATTCCTAAACAGTATCACCATCTTATCCAACTGGGCCGTCTTCAAGCTGGTAAGTGCCTTCATGGCAGCTGTATTCTCCGGGGCAGCTTTTCCCTGTGCTCTCTTCTTCACCTGGATGTGGCATTTGGATGACTCGGGGTCTTTAATGGCTTCCAGTTTTAGGTTTTTAGTCCCAACAATGAAACTATTAGTTTTGGCATCTTCTGAAGCGTGTTGACGACATAGAGCGCAGAACATTGTCAGACTTGTCCCGTCATAAACTAACCAATCACGGGACTCCCCATTGTCTGCTTTTCTCCATCGTTCTTTAAAAAAACGTTTTTTGACCTTCGCCTCTTTGTCCACTGGCTCCTCCTGAGAGGTCTTTTCTGCAGACCTCTTAACGCCTGTAATGTATCGCCACATTTTTTACTTGTGTCCGCTGTCGTCTTCTTCGTGTATTTTAACGTAAGTTCGCAACCAACGTTAAGGTGCTTTACCGCCTCACTATTCTTTTTTTGTTTAAATGGCGGGTGGCATCCAACTTAAGGTGCATTACCGCCACCTACTGTACAGGAGTGTGAGTCACCGCCTCACTCCGTCTGGTTGAAGTTAAGTTATTGTTATTTACCCGCCACGGTGGCCAGTGGGTGAAGCGAGTTTACCCGCCAAAACACAAAATCACCCGCACTTGGCTGGTGGCGGGTGCTAATTTCCATCCCTGATTCGCACTCATGGCGTCTATCGCTCGAGTTGGAAAAATCTGAACTCCAGCGTCAAATTGCGCCGTGACAACCAATCAGGGGACAGAGATTCAGTGATTCTGTGACTGTCATGGAGTCACAGCCTCAGCAGGACATGGAGGAAATACTGATAAACATCGTGGCTAATCACCCCGAGCTACATGACACAAGCAGTTTTCAATACAGAGACAGAAATAATAAAAAAAACTATTTAGACAGGAATGCACCTCTCTGCCTAGAACTGAGCCTTGAAACAGCCTCCTCACCTGGTTTCCTGGTAGCAGCTCCTGCACCACGTATCCGTAGCTCACCAAACCCCCAGTGCAGCGGTCCCAGCTCTACCGGAGGCCCGGCCGAACACGTAATCCACTCTGTCCTCCATCAGTTCGGTCCATAATCCACCGCCAGCTGCACTGTAGCCCTAGCTCCGCTGAAGGCCAGTTCGCGCGTGAAAATACCATATGTGAAGCGCGACCAGTTCGCGTTGTTCACGCTTCAAGGTGCGAATGTTCAAACATCCAGCTGGGGGCATGTGGCGCGTTTTGACGCTTTTGGTGTGGACACACAGTAAGTCCGCACTGGCCAATGCCGCTCTTTTGACCCACCCCTCCCCCTCAACACCAGTGGCTTTGACTACAGATGCCTCTGATGTAGCAGTAGGGGCGGTGTTAGAGCAGCGCGTCTGCGGGGTATGGCAGCCGCTTGCATTTTACAGCTGTACACTGAGGGACAACGAGCATAAATACAGCGTGTTTGACAGAGAGCTGTTGGCTCTCTATCTGGCTACTCGGCACTTCCGCTTTTTCCTTGAGGGCCGCCCTTTTACAGCCTATGTTGATCACAAACCGTTGATATTTGCCATGTCCAAAATCTCTGACCCCTGGTCTGCACGTCAACAGTGCCACCTTGCTGCTGTCTCTGAGTTTACAACAGACATTCAGCATGTGGCTGGCAAATCCAACATGGTGGCTGACTGCCTGTCCCATGCTCTGGTCTCACCAGTTTATCTGGGGATTGATTTCTCTGCTATGGCTGCAGATCAGCACGATGATGCAGACATCCAGAAACTGCAGTCTGAACCCACCGGCCTTAAGCTGGCAGACAGACAGGTGCAGGAAGGTGGTCCTCATCTGCTCTATGACATTTCTACAGGTTGTCCCTGCCCTCTGGTTCCTGTTTTGTGGCGCCGCCGCGTTTTCAATGCTTTGCATTCACTTTCACATCCAGGTGTGTGTGCGTCAGTGAAACTAGTCAGTTCCAAGTTTGTTTGGCTTGGATTACGTAAGGCTGTGAAGGAATGGGCTTCAGCATGTGTCCCGTGCCAGCGTGCTAAGGTTCATAAGCACACAAAAGCACCTTTCGAACCGTTCCCCATCCCGTCGCAGGTTTGACCATGTTCATATAGACCTGGCGGGCCCCTTGCCTCCATCGCAGGGTTTTACTCACCTCCTGACCATGATCGACCATACCACCAGGTGGCCGGAAGTGGTTCCGCTGGCATCCACAACATCTGTTGTGGTAGCTCAGGCGTTTTTGTCGACATGGGTGGCGCGTTTTGGCCCCCCTTCAGACGTCACCTCTGACAGAGGTCCCCAGTTTGTGTCAGAGCTGTGGTCCTTCATGGCTGACGGCCTGGGGAACAAGATCCACCGCACCACTGCCTACAATCCGCAGGCTAATGGGTTGTGTGAGCGGTTTCACCGGTCATTAAAAGCCGCGCTTCGTGCCGTTTTGACCGATGGGAACTGGATTGACCGTCTCCCGTGGGTTTTGCTGGGGTTGCGTTCCGCAGCTAAAGAGGACCTTGGTGCCTTCCCGGCGGAATTAGATTTAGGCCAGCCAGTACCCGTTCCAGGAGTGTTTTTTCCTGAGGCCACCCCGCCCCAGTTCAACCATCCGGCTCAAAGTAACCCTTCCCACGTTCCTTTTCCTGTACATCATTGTCTGCCCCATTCCTTTGTACACCAGAGCTTAGCGTCTTCTAAATTTGTTTTTGTTAAACATGATGCATACAGGACACCATTACAGCCTCTGTATGATGGCCCCTTCAGGGTCCTTGAACCCGGCCCAAAGCACTTTCTTTTAGATTTGGGGGGCCGTAAAGAGACTGTCTCTATAGGCTTAAACCTGCTCATGTTCTGGCAGATGATGAGGTAGTAACAGCCCAGGCTCCTCGTAGGGGCCACCCCCCCTCCAAGATCTTGATGGACTCCTCTCCTCCTTCCAGGGACTCTCATCAGTCGTCAGATCCCACATCCTCCTCAGCTCCTCCTCGTCGTCCTCCGCCTCGCCTGCAAAAGTTCCGGGCTGGTTCTGTGGGCTCCAGGTTCAGCCGTTCCGGCCGTTTACTAAAACCCAGGATCCTGGAATAGATTTTGACCCTAGTAGGTTTTCGGGGGGGCACGTGTGGCGGACCACCAGGGGGCTCCACTCACACCCAGACAACGGGATGTTTATATTTAAAAATGTTTATGTTTTGATTTGAAAATGTTCACGTGGGTTGTGGCGCGAATGTTGCACCTGCTCTACTTACTGTTGTTCTGATGCTCAGTTGGAGTGGAATAAACGAGCTGATCGGATCTAGCTGTGTCGTCCTTTCATCCCTCCGCTATATATATACAGACGTGGACAAAATTGTTGGTACCCTTCATTAAATCAAAGAAAAACTCATAATGGTCACAGAAATCACTTTAATCTGACAAAAGTAATAATAAATAAAAATTATATAAATGTTGACCAATGAAAGTCAGACATTGCTTTTCATCCATGCTTCAACGGAATTATTTAAATAAATAAATGCATGAAACAGGCCTGGACAAAAATGATGGTGCCCACAACTTAATGTTTGGCTGCACAACCTTTTGAGGCAATCACTGCAATCAAATGATTCCTGTAACTGTCAATGAGACTTCTGCACCTCTCAGCAGGTATTTTGGCCCACTCCTCATGAGCAAACTGTTCTAGTTGTTTCCGGTTTGAAGGGCGCCTTTTCCAGACAGCACGTTTCAGCTCCTTCCAAAGATGCTCAATAGGATTGAGATCAGGGCTCATAGAAGGCCAGTGTTTTCCTCTTAGCCCTTCTTGGGTGTTTTTAGCTGTGTGTTTTGGGTCATTTTCCTGTTGTAAGACCCATGACCTGCGACTGAGACCATGCTTTCTGACACTGGCCAGCACATTTCTCTCTAGAATCCCCTGATAGTCTTGAGATTTCATTGTACCCTGCACAGATTCAAGACACCCTGTGTCAGATGCAGCAAATCAGCCCCAGAACATAACCGAGCCTCCCCCATGTTTCACAGTAGGGACCGTGTTCTTTTCTAGATATGCTTCATTTTTCCGTCTGTGAACATAGAGCTGATGTGCCTTGGCAAAAAGTTAAATTTTTGTCTCATCTGTCCACAGGACATTCTCCCAGAAGCTTTGTGGCTCGTCAGCATGTAGTTTGGCATACTCCAGTCTGTTTTTTTTAATGATTTGTCCTCTCCTTTTTCATCTCCCATGTAGCCCTCTTTGGCTCAAACAGCGAAGGATGTTCCGATCTGACACTGATGTTCCTTGAGCATAAAGTTCAGCTTGGATCTATTTTGAAGTCTTTCTAGGCTCTTTTGTTACCATTTGGATTATCCGTCTCTTTGATCTGTCATCAATTTTCCTCCTGCAGCCACGTCCAGGGAGGTTGGCTACAGTCCCATGGATCGTACATTACTGAATGACATGTGCAGCTGTAGTCACAGAAACATCTAGCTGCTTGGAGATGGTCTTATAGCCTTTACAGTTAACATGCTTGTCTATGATTTTCTTTCTCATCTCCTGAGACAACTCTTTCCTTTGCTTCCTCTGGTTTATATTGAGTGTGGTACACACCACGTCACCAAACAACACAGTGACTACCTGGAGTCCTATATATAGGCCCACTGAGTGATTACAGGATTGTAGACACCTAGGATGCTGATTAGTGGACATACCTTGGATTAACATGTCCCTTTGGTCACATTATTTTCATTCTTTTCTAGGGGTAACATCATTTTTGTCCAGGCCTGTTTCATGCATTTATTTATTTAAATAATTCCGTTGAAGCATGGATGAAAAGCAATGTCTGACTTTCATTGGTCAACATTTATATAATTTTTATTTATTATTACTTTTGTCAGATTAAAGTGATTTCTGTGACCATTATGAGTTTTTCTTTTATTTAATGAAGGGTACCAACAATTTTGTCCACGTCTGTATATAAATTGAATAAAACAATATATTTCACATAATGAAGAAGATATTATTTTGAATACTTAATGGTGCAATCTAGGTATAATGTGCAAGCTTAATTGAGATGTTATCAATATTTAATTCCACTGTACTGCATAAGAAGTTTATGCTGGATTCTTATTAGCTTACCTCTACATATCATCTTCAAGGGAAACTGAAACACAAGGACATACATAACATAACAGTGTGACAGGGATTTTACCTGCTCCATGTGATGCTAACTAACAACCAGAGTGGTTAAGCAAAACCAAACAAGAAGTATAACTCAGATTTAACCAAGTCCCAAGTTTAAAAGCTAGAGAAAAAAAAAACTGTTTCCAAACACTAGTCCCACTATTCTAAATTCTTCAACACGTCATTTTTATGTGAATCTTTTGGATCTTGCAATGTGTCACACAATACAACACCGAAGAATGACATCTGCTGCATTTGCTTTAGGGACTTTTTGTTCAAGCAGCGGGTACACGAAGGCAATCATGCCTCCAGGTTTTTGATAAGTGTTCTATTTGACGTCTCAATGAAAACACCTACATTTAAATTACTCCTCAGAAACACTACATATTTTATTCTCCTTTCTGTTTTTTTTAATTGGAAGAAAATGATCTAGAAGTTAATATTCTAAATTGTTTAAGGTCAAATGTTTTCCACTCAGTCTTTTTCTTTGTTATGTGTGCAGGGATGAGCTTGATCGTTCACTGTAGAGTGGGAAATTTTTTTTCATCACAATGTGTTTTATAAAGTAAGTTTGGCCAAAACATGAACTGGATTGGAGAAGAAATACACCAGTATCTCCTGGGAATTTTTAGTTTATTTTGGCACAACAAAAGCAGCAAAGAAGAACATCGATGAAGTCAAGTGAGCAGTTTTCTGAGAGAAATTATTATAATAAAAGTGATTTTAGAATGTGCTGTTTTTATAACTCGTTCTGTAGATTCCTTCTACCTAACTTTCCAAGTAAATACTTATTTGGTGATAGTAATCTATGGTTTTTAAAGCTGCTATACAAAAAAACTCACAGTCCAGCTGTTGGCCAGTCTTTAAAGACAGTATTGCAGGTTCTTGTTCTGCAGTCTCTGTGGAGGCATATTGGCAGACTCTGTTTGCTCTGTTAATTAAATTTCCTCTTTGCAGCAAATGAGGTCATATCCACTATTGGTGTAATGTCTCTCTCATGTACAACAAAGGGAATGCAGAGAGTCCAGGAATCTTTACTGAAACAATCAAGTATATCATTGTTTGTCCACGGATCTATACTTTTGAGGAGCATCACCATGGTGAAATGTGATGCCTCTGCTTGTGGTTTTTATTGCTTCAATTTTACAGACTGTTGGGATTAATGTTGGGCTCTGCAGCTTCCAGAAAAAAAGAAAACAATATAGTAGATTTTTTCCCCCCATTATTCTGAAGCGTGAATGAAATAATTTGTTCTTCACTGAGCTTGTTGTTGAAACTATCAGTATGTGTCATTTAAAAGTGTTTATCATGATTCATGGCATATTCCCTTACTTAGGAGGAGCATGTGCTTTCCATGTTCGTTTTTTTTTTAACCAGAATTATAGTGTCAGATCTATAAATAAGAACGTTTCACATTAAAGCAAATTTTTCTTATGTATGGTTTTCTAAAATGTTTCTTTTAAATTTGCAAAAGCAGTTTTAGTATATAAGCAAACTTAAAACACTTAAGCACGGTCAATAATGGACTCTGCTTTGTTTGTTTACTCTGACACAAGCTGTCATATCTGAAAACGACAGTTAAAGGCTTGCTTTTAACCTGAGAGGAAATGGTTATTTTCTTTAATTAGAAAATGCTCACTTCTAGTGAATGTGTTTGGCTGCAAAGATAAGTTAAGTAAAAGTGGCCATCCAATTAAACACCCCACGAAATTTCTATTTTGATATCCACATCCTGTCTTTGACCTTGTCTCTTTTGTTAAGAAACATCCAGGCTGAAATGAAATCAAAGGTTTTTATTTACCTGTTCTTAGCCATTTATTAAACCAGGGCCCTGAATTATGCAGATATGACAATGTCATTTTGCTGAAAAACTATTCAGCGTGTTTTAATTGGATGATAATGTAGCATGACAAAAAAGATATTTCAGGGTGCCTGAAAGCTGAAAGGTCCAACAAGTGTAAATAAGATAAAATTCAACATGTTTTGAGGGTTGAAACAAAACAATTTGGAGCATTTATTAATCCGAGTGGACTGACTATCATTCTGAGTTGGCTGGTTTATTAAAAAGTTTCCATAAAGTTTGGAAAATGATTCACAGCCTCATTAATTCTTCCTCTCATCCCTGACATGTGCTGAAAGCACAAAGATAAAAAAACTATTAATCTGAGAAAGAATTGATGTATGATTTCTTTGAAAACTTTTATCATTTATTCTCTACTTATTGTAAAGTGAAAAGATGGAATCAGTTCTTTTGTTTATTGCATGTATCCAAAAGAAGGGGAAGCAGGGGGTGGTGTAGGTCCTCTGTTGTCTTCATACATTTGCAACACCAGTGTCATGGACTGCGTTCATATGGAAGTTCATTAATATGCATTCATTCAATACTCTCAGGGGAGGCTGCTGGTACTGCCAAAACCGTGCTGTGGAACTGCATGGTAAAAAAAAAACGTATAAAACAAAGGGTCCGACAGGGCCAAAGCAAATACAAAAGGAAAGGACGTAGCAAGACAATGTAGATTTATTTTCTTTGAACAAAAGCAAATAAAGTAATTTTTCTGAGTATGAGTAAGAAACATTTTTTTCACTCCCACCTTTTTTATGTCAAACTATATTTGAAAAACCAAATAGGAAACATGTTTTGAAAATCAAAATAAAAAAAAGGATAACAACTCCTACTCTAACTCTATTAAATAAAGCCTAACCCAAGTTGCAGTCTTACCCGTCATGACAAAATATTTTCAATCAGTTTCTTAAAACATATGCCTGTCAGATGGAGTCACTTGTTCATCTGTGTTTTGAAAAACATTTGAACCCCTGAATTTTCATTGATTTTTTTATTTATATTTTTTGTCTCCTCATAACCTCTGTGTTCTCAGATTTCAAAGAAAAGTACTAAATTTGTAGGAAACTGTGTGACTTTTGAAAAAAAGGCTATTACTATTTAAATAACTTACTTGTAGAAATGCTCTACATGTTGTTTCCTGGGAACTGATTTCGGTTATAAAGTCGGTAAACAAATTAGGGCAGTGTGCCAGTAAAAGCTTCTTATGAAGTCACACTTTTTTTTTCTAACTTTAATCTTTGTTTTTGTTCTTGTTGTGATTTAACATTCAAATGTAAATGTAAATCTACCATGTATAATGGGTAGCATTCTTATTTCATTTCATTTACAGCACTCTGAGACACATCATGCTCCCTCAGCTCTTCCAATTTGTGACATCACAATAATAAATTCAGTTATTGAGGTTTTAATGTTTTTTGTTTTGTTTTGATAAATAGCAGAAACTAGTGCATGTCTTTGAAGTGAATTGGCAACAATGACTTTCAGACATGTTTTACCAATAGAAAATTGAAAAGTGAGTCCGATAAAGCTTCTTTGCTTCAGTCCCTGGAGTAAAGAACCACCTTGGTGATGTGATTATAGTAAAACATTTTGGGGTATGTCTCTTTGTGTTTCCAGACACAGAAACTTTGTCCATGATTTCGGAAAATAGATCAGTCTCAGTCAGATTGGATGTAGAGTGGCTGTAAACAGCATTTTTTAAAAATTTGTCACAAATTGTGAATCGAATTTTGGTCTGGATTTAACCTGCCCAGTATAACACGTAATAACATATATGTAAAATATGCTGTATGTTTAGGGTCACAATTCTGCTGCACGTTTTACCTCCAACCCAATCCTAAGTCTTATTGTTTATGTAATATTGCAAAAGAAGGACAGGATTTTCCTATTCAAGGCACACACACAAACACACACACACAATTTTTTTTAATCAGTACAGCCTTCTTTTTTTCTTCTTTCAATCAGAATCAAAGAAAAAAATAATCAGGTCTTATTTTCTCATAAAAAGTTACCACTCATAATTTTCTCTGATGAACGATTTCTCCACCTAAACATAGAAAAAAAATGGATTGATGCATATTTTTGAAGTACACTTCATGCCAAACTACAAATAGATGTTTTTTTGGTTTTACACATATATTGAAAATGGTATTTCATATTGTCCAATTTCATTGCCAATGAAAGAATAAAACAATATTTTATTTACTTGGGAACTTGGGCAAAACAAATATAAACTCTTTTCTTTTGACATACATCCCATCATCTCAGCACTTATTGATGTTTGACTTTCTGACTCACAAGTCTGCAGACAATACAGGTGGTTTGGGCTCTGTCAATATGGGGTGTGAGGCATTGAGAATTGTCCAGCCTTTGATTTCTTTTAAATTTTATTTTATAGTTCAAGTTTACCTATCAGCTGAATAAAACCAACTAACAGTAGTTGCTAAAATAATTTTAGGGCAGTATTATCCATATCAGTCAGCTTTAAAAATTGGGTGTTATACAAATAAATAAGCAAATGGAAAAATAATGCATTTATTTAAAAAAAATCTGTCATTTTATGTTGGTTACCTCCACACAGATTTCTCCTTGTACAGTACTTTGCTGGTTTGAGTCTTACCTTATGGACTGGAAATATTCTGTGTCAATAGGAAATGCATAATCAGAACAAGGATAAATAACATTTGGGGTCACCCAGGGCTCCATTCTGGAATCCCTTTTGTTTCATATCTACATGCTCCCACTTACCCAAATTATAAAAGCCAATAAAATAAAAAATAAAAACTGTGCAGATAACAATAGAGAATAGACTTCAAAAACCTCCCTCTAGTTTATAAATCACTAAATTACTTAGCTCCAAAATATGTTGAAGACCTGCTGTCATTATACTGAACCGAAAGAAAACTCAGGCCCTACAACTCTAAATTATTAATAATCCCTGGAATCAGAAACAAACACGGAGCTTTCAGTTTCTATGCTCACTTTATCTGGAATTAACGTCCTGATGACTGCAAAGCAGCTCAAACACTGAGCTGCTTTAAAGCAAAACTTAAAACTCATCTGTTTGGAGCTGCCTTTGAGTAAACAACAATGACGCTTAAATGCTCTCAAATGGGTTTTTTTAATGCTTCTCATGCTTTATGGTTTTCGTGTTTTATGCTTAATTGATGTTTTTACTTTCCATGCTTTTACAATTAATGGCTGCTTTTTTATTTTCTTCAGTGTTGTATTTTTTGTGTTTTATTCTTATTGCTGTTTCACTTTCCATATTTGGTTTCTTTACCATGTAATCATGTAAAGCACCTTGAATCACCTTGTTGTTGAAAGTGTGCTGTACAAATAAAAGTGCCTTCTGTTATCTCTGTTCTTTTCTTTTGTCATGCTTACATCAGTCAAAAAAATCAAACAAACTTCACTATTTGACAAAGATAACCCCGACCAAATGGAAAACATGGATTTAAAATTATGATTTACTTTATCGAGTAAAAAAACCCCAACAACTATCCAAACCAACCTGGCAACATGTGGAAAAAAGTAATTACTCCCTAGACCTAACAATGCCTTGAGCCACCTTTGGCAGTAACAGCTGGCATCAAACATTTGCAAAAATACGTCTTTTTCATCACCATGAATGAATTTCCCCCCATTCTTCTTCGCAGAAATATTTTAATCTTAATTAACCTGTTTAAGGGCGATCCAAATACTCTTAATTTAAATATTGACTTTAACAAGGTCACTCCTGAACCTTCACTTTTTTTCAACAGTATTTGCTTTTGTGCATTAGAACAGATTTCTGTTAAATGTCCCAACTGTGCCTTGGCTGGTTGAACTTTCACCTTCTAGGTTTCTGCAAGGACCAATTCATAATTCCAACAATTACGTCAAGTTGTCCAGGTCCAGCAGCAGCAATTTAACACCAGATCATCACACTCCCACCACCAAATGGGACTGTGAGTATGGTTCTTAATTTTTCGACAGATGTAATAGAATGTACACCGTCCAAAACATTCCACATATGTCTCATAAAACCACGTAGTATTTTGCAAAACATCTTGGGGATCGCTGAATAACAATCCAAAAAAACTGTAAAAAAGTTGGTTGAAAATCAGTTATTCTAGATAACTTTAACTATTATTTGAAAACAGAATCTTGTGTTTTATCTACAAATAAAACGTAAATCTTTTTAGTTATTTTAACATGTGGCCACTCCACTTGAGTCCTGTTCAAAAACTTAAAAATCAAGGTTTGTTTTGAAAGAAACATACAAAGAAAACAAAAGTGGAACAACAAAAACTGCAAGGCTGGGATCTTGATGTTAAATATTTGTTTTGGTCAGGCCAAGAGAACACGTGGAAGATTAAAGTGGCTGATGGAAAATCTCTATTAAATTTGCATTAACACATTGTGTAAATCTGCTCATGATTGCCTCGCAGAGACCCTGCGGTTCAGCGTGCCATCCCTAGCTTCTGTACACTGGCCAGATGGCCACTTCAGAATGAGATTGACACACTGTTTCAAACTGATTTCATGGTATCTCTCCAGAGAGGGAGAAAGACCATCCGCTCTGTTGGGAATCAGGATTACAAAATAGCCAATTAAAAAGGAAAGTGGTGAAATCTTGGCCTGATAACGTGGAGATTAAATCAGTTATAGTTTATTAGGCAAAATTAGTTATTAGAAACTATCCCCCTCTAAACAGATATCCATTAGAAGTCCATCTCCTTTTTTATCCACAGTCTTTTATCTGATGGCTGCGCTCTGTAATTATGAATCTTCCAAATAGCAATTATGAAACCAATTCAACAGCAATTCCCAATATGTTTCATTTATTATTTATTATGGCATTATACTGAAATACTAAACATCTAAAATTTTAAAAATACATAAACGGTGCTTATCTCATTTCTAAAAATAAAACAGCAGTTAAACTATTGTTAAATAAAGGGATCTGACTGAATTTGTTGTCACTGAACCCTGCAAAACAATCATGTCAGATTTCTGTTCTTGTTTCCCAGCATCCATCAAGTGCCCACCAGGTGTCAAGTGTAATTACTCCAAGAGAGTGACTGAGCAGATGCAGAGGCCGTGGGTGAGACTGAATCAAGAGACTCCAGAAAATATCCGTGTCCCAGGATAACTGGTGCTCGCTCTGCTTTGGAGGCATCTGTGCCGCACCTGTGGACAGAGCAGCACCCCACCTGCTACCAGGCGTCAGCTGTTGTTTTTTTTCAAGGAATCTCCAGATTTCCGTTACAGCATCTCTCCCAAGTTGACCAGGTTCATGAGAAAAGCCCCCCTGCCAGCTTTCCTCACCTGCATTTCCTTTCCGAACATTAAAGAGCTCCTGGGCCGGCCTAAGGTTGATCTGGTACCTGGAACATTTTCTGACCCCGATGCTGCTTGGTCTCCCTCTTTAAACATTGTCAATCTCACAGTGACCTGAGAGCCCAGCTGCTATTGGCTAACTGCAAAACACACAGTCAGTTTATTATTATACCTCCCCCCTTCCACTGAAACCAAACACTGAGCTCATATCTGAAAGCGACTACTGGATCCCTTCATTCTTCTCTAAGAGCCTGCTAGGTCTCTGAATCAGATTGATATAGATTGAATTCTTACCGTTCCTATTGTGAGCAACCATTTGTATTTATGAAATCAAAGTATTTACCTGCAAGATGAGCATCTGCTATGTATTGGTACATATACTGGTAGCTGAAATGTTGATATCATGAAGCAATAAGACCCAATTGCATTCACGTCTCACCTTTCATCTGAGAATCTGAAAACCCCTCAATCTGTAAGGAGATAATCAATCCTCTACTGTTGCTGCTACTCCTGATGCAAGCAGCTAAAGATGCTTTAATTTTTTATACATTTAAGCAATGTGGTCTTGACAGCAATTTCATCCATTCACAGCGGCAGGAATCTAATATTTTCTATCATTCAGTCATAATTTGCATTTCCCTGCACATAAAGATTTCCTTCAGGAGTAAGAGACTGAAGGGATAGATGTATTTTGGAGGAAAAGGTTTGGATTGCCAATGGCTTTAGTGAAACCTTTGGTGAATAAAACATTTGGATTAAATGCAAACATTTTTACTCACTGGAAGGTACAAATAGTCAATGTCCAACAATTGTACTGTTTTCATTCTTATTAAAACACAATTTACAGTGACAACATTAATGGGGAAATTGTATATTTTAAGCAAAAATTCCAAAGCTGAAACCTTTATTGATAGAAATCTTCTGTTTTTGCCATTCTACCAGATGATTTTGACAGGAGATGGATGTTGGCAGGCTCTTGAAGTTCAGTGTGAATCAGGTTGTTGGCCCATTAATTTTTTTTTTTTTTTTGTAAAATAAAAATGCTTCATCTGTTGTATCAACTAAACAAAATTGCCTAATGAAAAACTGGCTTTGCTGCATTGTGCCATCTATGGCATAGCAGCATATGTGATGCTGCTGCCTCTGGTAATTTTCATATGCATGTTCATATGTTACTCCATGCAGAGAAAATAAGGAGGTGTCAGGAGCAGAGACACTCAGTGTAGATATTGCACAAAGCATTTGGATGAGGGACACTGGGAGAACCTATTTTATTTCATTAAAATAAAAATTAGATGAGAGTCTTGATCCCAGAGGATATCTAGCAATGCCTCTGGCAAACTGATAGATGCAAAGCTTTTTGATTTGCAGCACAAGCAGAACAGCTGACTAACAATGCAAATATATACCAAACAACAATTTGTTAAACAAATTACTTTTTTTGATTAGCAAGACCTGAAGATTACAGTGTTTCATATCCATATTTGGAGAGGTTTAAAAAAGAACAGACCAGCAAACACTGAAGCATGTGGCAATACATTTAGATGACTGTAATTACAACAATTATAAATTTCATTCCTGTTACATTTTCATCTTTGCATATAAAATAACAAACATTATGTATGTTTTTTATGGTTAACAAAAGAAGTGGAGATGTTTCCAAAAGACACCAACTAGATAATGCCCTGACACAAGAGGAGGGCATGTTATTTATCCCCTTTTCCATTAGCTTGACATTAAAAAATTCACATGCCATAGAATATTCTGTAACAATTATGTGTCAATTTATATCTGATCTCATGTGCTCTTTGTACCATTCTAGTGGACCTTACATACCCACATTTACACAACGATTATGGTCGAAGCCCATGCCCTAGCCCGACCCTTATATTAATGTTTTACCACTTAAATCTTTAAATTAAGATTCCTATGTCTAAATAAATCCAGACAACTATGATGATTTTAATGAATACTTACAAAGAAGAAAATCCAGTAACTAAACTGTTTGTTGAAGACTACAAAATGAAAATAAATAGAGATTAAATGATAACCCTTCATTACAAAACAACGATATGACTGGCAAACTGATCCAATGCCAAGACTAATTTTTTGTACGTTTTTCAATGATAACGAAAGCACAGATATCCATAACTCAAACAACCAACCAAATAAATAGAAATAGATAATATTGTAATTACATATATGCATAATTTGGTAATGATTCTAAATAGTAGGGTTGTGGGTATGAATTGTTGTGTATACATGTACAAAATGGTAGCAGGTGATATATAAATGATAATACATAGGTACAAAAGTAACATTATAAATGACGTAAAAGTTCACCTCGACCAGATGCTACACAAGCATGATGATGTTGTCACATAAACATTTAATTCAGTGCTTGGTTTTCGAGAATAGTCGTCTTTCTTTTGTAGGAGATTCTTTTTTATTTTAAAACAGAGCAGAGAGCATTTCTAGAATAAAACTTTGATACTTGAATAGATTCAGGACTGGAAAAGAAAAACTCACTAAAACATAATAAAAGTATTATGGGGGTTATTGAATCAGCGAAAAATTATTTTTAAATTATTTTGCTCTTGATGTAATTTTGAACTTCTTGAAAATTTCTTAACAGAAAGTGATCACAATAATAATGTTACCGGTTTATATTAAAATTAATCAACAGATGCATCACTAGGCTAATTCATTTAGTTTGACTAAGGCAATCGTATAAAAATGAACTTCTACTTATTTATCTTTTGTTATCTTCCAAACTTCTCATATACTTTTTCATATAAAAATCTTAGTACTGTAAAAATAACACTGCACATCTAAAAGTATTACAGAAATCAATGGCCATTCTCTAAATTTCCTTACCTTGACAATGTGATTAGAGCTTTTCAGTTCCTCAACATCACCTTTATGTGGTACAGTTTTAACCTAATGGCACATCCTATGCATGGTGGAGAAAATTGCTTATTTTTTACACAATTACAGATTACATTTGCCAGACCCCTGGCCCAGATTTGTTTTCACATGGTGTTCTGGTGTGAGAAGCTTTCGGGGTCTTCTTTACTCATCCGTAGCTGACAATCATACTTTATTGAGAATGGAAAAGTGACGGCTAATTGATTTTACAGTGATACCGACGGAGAGACAATGAATGTGCCATCAATTCAATCCGCTATTTAATGGTTCCAATTTAGTCTGTAAACGCTCACTAAACTAATTTCACTGGGTGCAGCAATCTGAAAAGCTATCATATCTCTAATCTCCTCCTATATATTCATAAGGAAAAAGGAATTTAGCCAGTTCTGAGGTGTGAAGATGATCTGTTAGCGTGGTGTAAATGTTTAGAACGCTGCAATTGAGTTCATTTATAAGGATATGAAGAGTTTTATTGGCAGGGTCAGTGGAGTGGAACTGTTTGATAATAGGCAGTTACCGAGAAGTATTTGAAGGCTATGAAGCATAGAGATGTAGGGAATAAAATGCCGGGACATACCGTAATCGGAAGCTAAACTGAAATTCTAAAACGGCACGGCTGTTAGATTCCCACTGATAAAAGGTTCGGTGGCAGAGGCCATTGCTATTCAACCATCTATTTACTTTCCTCTGTGCAAGCTCTTCAATTCTGGCAGGAGTAAGAGGCAGTGAGCCGCATATGCCAATGTGGTGTGAGATGGTGATATGGATGCAATGGGCTCTATTTTCCCATCAGAGCGTTTCTCAAACCCAATCATCATCTGATGTGGCTTTGACTTCGCAAAGAGAACAGGATGTTAATATAGCTATTCTCACAATAAAGGGAAAATAGACAGTAGTCTTTCAAAGATGAGTTCATTCAATTCGCAACACAATTCAGTGCCCATCAGTGTGACCTCAATACTTCCGTTCTCTTCTGTCATTTCACTTCCTTTTAGCCCCATTTTCCCATTTGTTTCTCCCTCTTGGCATCACACACCCCAGCTTACACACTTATTCCCCTTTCCTCTATTTCTATCTTCTCTCTTCTTTTCTCCAAGGTCTTCTGTTTGTTAAAGCAGAATTGCTTTTTTACTTTGTTTTTGTGGGCTATAAGTGTTTAAGGTCAACATTGTTTTATTACATTCATCTTTTTTATTCTTTTGCCTATGCTTTGGGTATAATTTAACCTGGATAGTTTTCAGCAGGGACATCCCTGATCACATTCTGCCACTGCGGATAGATGCAACCCCCTGGAGTGCCATCCTTTTGTGCTACAGCAAATATCATTCCTACCCTGCTGTCGTTTGTTGATGAGCCGCTGTTTAGAACATCCATTTAGTCTATTTGAGCGGTTATGTATGTTAGCCTAAAGAGATGGAATCAGGGCTGCTAAATTGATGTTTGTCTGTTTATCCAAACAAGGGACTCAACTGAGGCCCCCCTGTTGACTCTGCCCCGTGAGTGTGCAAAATGAAGGAAAAAAAAAAAAAGATATTTTTTTTATAATAAATGTTCATGTTGAGTGATGTCTCTACAGATATATACAGCAGAGCTAACTTTACCAATTAATGTGGAGGAGAGTATTCGCCTTTGGGACATGAGAGCCGTCTGTGTCAGAGCTTTATGATTAGTTTACTATGATATTCCTTTTGGGGATGGTAGTCCTACATTCATAGACAATCCCATGAGGAAGAAATGTAAATATACAAGAAATGCTGTCACAGCAAGGACAACACTTCATCATATTATCCTTTGTTGAGTCAATCTAATATTTTTCTTGCATTTTTGAAAGCCCTCGTGAAATAAGTCAGTTGTTTTATATGTTTGGATGACAATCAGAAAAACTAAGTATTAAGTGTGTCTGTTCTTACTGGCTTCATTCTTTGGGTCAAGGTTAAAAAAACAAACAATTTCCCCTTAAGGTATTTTGGTTGTAAACTATTAAAATAGGTTATTAGCATTTTCATAGGGGGTCTGAACTATTTGCACATGTTATCTATTCGAGGGCAATTATGGCCTGTAATCCCGACAAATACTGGGGTCTGCTGATGTTACCTTATCTGTAGTAAAACGATACATCACTGACTGTGGGTTGCATAAAACGTGAAGATGGCTGGACTGAACTTATATACTGCATTTCTAGTCATACCTACCACCTAAAACACATTACATGAGAACCACATTCACCCATTTGCACTCATAAACCCATACACATTCATTTGGCAATCTGGGGACTAAATGTGTACCGCCTTGTCAAGGGGCACATCGACATGTGACAGAAGGAAACTGGAATCAACTACCCCTGAGCCACAGTTGCCCTTTTTTCAGAGAGACACACAGTTTTTACTGGTTTTAGCACTTTAAAGCAACTCAACCCTTACCAAAAAAGTAGTATATGCAAGTATACTTTAAGTATACTAATTTTAAACAAAAAATAAGACAGTATACTTTCAGTTAACTCATACTGTACTTATTTGAAGATATACTTTGCAAAGTATATTTTACTTATACTTGTTTTTTATTAAAAATATACTAAAATAAATATACTATGAGTCTAAGCATACTTAGACTTTTATACTTACATTTAAACTTCATACTTACATTTAAACTTTTAACTGATTACTAAAGTGGTAGTGTATCAATAGTACATTTTCTTTCAGACAGTTTTACGCTGAGTTCTGTTTTACTGGACTGTTTGTTACACTGCAGTGACAAGATAAGAGACTGAGATTGCATTTTACTGGAAATCTTAGGGGCCAAATGAAATACCCAAATCTATGTTTGTCACATTTTTTTTTTAACTTAGCATTAAGCATGTAGATGAAGTATGACTTATGGGTTGACTGTGGCTCAGGAGTTAGGAGATCATTTTGTAATTAGTGGGTTGGCTGTTCAAGCCACAGCCCTGACTCTGTATACTTAACAGTATACTTTTTGTAAACTAAAGTGGGCACTGCTAGTAAACTAATTGCATAATTAGAAGATTACTTTCAGTATAAATTAAATTGTACTTTCATTAACAAAATGTAGACTTGAAGTTGATTACAAGTAAACCAATAGCACACCATGGAACATGACTTTAAGTGTACTTCAAAGTGTGCTTTTATAAATTTAGAGATGGCCAGTTTAGTATAAAGTATACTTTTTAGTAATCTGCTATTATTTTTGTATCAGTGTACTTTGAGAATAAAATTATACTTGGGGAAATAAACTTTTTTAATACTTAGGTATAGGCATTTATCTCTAGCCGCTTTGATTACTGGAACAGTATCTTCCCGGGTCTGCCTAAAAAGTCAATCAGACAGGTGCAACTATCCAGAATGCAGCTGCTCGTGTTCTCACTAGAACCAATAAATTACAACAGATCACCCCAGTTCTAAAGTCTTTACACTGGCTTCCAGTAGCTCAGAGAATAGATTTTCAAAGTGCTTTATTAGTCTATAAATCACTGAATGGGTTAGCACCAGAGTACATTAAAGATCTGCTATCATGGAACAAACCATCCAGATCACTCAGGTCCTCCAGCTCTAGTCTACTGATCGTCCCTCGAACCAGAACCAAATATGGAGAAGCAGCTTTCAGTTTCTATGCTGCCAATGTCTGGAACAAACTGCTGGATGGAAGCAAAGCTGCAGTCACTGAATTCTTTTAAATTTAAAATAAAAACCTATCTATTTAGACTGGCTTATGAGTAACTGAACTTTGCTTTTAATCTTTTTAATTACTGTTATTGCTTTTGTCAAGCGCTAAATGTTTGCTGTTTTTAATTATTGCTAAATGTTTTCATTAATTAAGGGACGGCCCAATGCAATGCATGGAGGCAGTGCAAATCCATTGCAAAGCAATGTATTGCACTGCCTCCATGCAATTGCATGGGCAGTCCCTTATTACTCTCACTCCTAAACGGACTCTATTATTCTTATAGAAGGACGGCCCAATGCAATGCATGGAGGCAGTGCAAATCCATTGCAAAGCAATGTATTGCACTGCCTCCATGCAATTGCATGGGCAGTGTCCCTTATTACTCTTCACTCCTAAACTGGACTCTTATTAAGGGACGGCCCAATGCAATGCATGGAGGCAGTGCAAATCCATTGCAAAGCAATGTATTGCACTGCCTCCATGCAATTGCATGGGCAGTCCCTTATTACTATTCACTTCTAAACGGACTCTTTATTCTTTCACCGTTAATGCGGGTCGTACCGTAGCTTGCACCCCCACAATATATACATCAAAACGACCGGCTCGATCGTGTGAGGTGTGCTATTACTTTTATTGGCGATTGGAGTTACCATGGCGACGTAATTAGCGAAGAACCACCCCCAAAAACACCCATTGGAAATGAATGGAAAAACGGCCCAAAATCATGAAAAATCCACTATTTTTGAAGATTTACTGTTTAGCCATACAATAACTTAGCAACACCATTCGAAATCCAGATTGTAGCCACGTCCGTGCTGTGTTCAGCATTGAAGACCGCATGTCGATAGCTGTTACGGTTTTGTCACAATTTGACTTTGTTCGACCCAAAGTTTGCCCCAAATCGACATTTTTAGAGTGGAGCAGCTCGTTAAGCAGAGTGTGGAGTGATGAACTTTTGGAAGGTCCTCATCAAAATTTAACTCGACGTCACGGCCACATATTTCACACTAGTGACATGATTTTCGGTCATGAAATAGAGCCGCCCTTTGTGATTCTCAGGATCATTTCAAAATTTCTCTATGTCGCACGGTTTTCTCTCAGCGAGCTCTAGATCGCTCAAAGTGGAACCCAGTTTTAGGGCTTTTCGCCTATACTTTATCATTGTGGCTGGTCAGGATTATCTCAGCCAGAGAGATGTTCTTAGTCATTTTTCTCTCGCTCCCTCTCGGACTGTGAATGAGGTAGAGACTTCTGCTTTGGCATGAACGAAGACAAATGATACATCTCGCTCACACTTCAAGAATTTTTCCGATACCTTGTACGGTTTTCGAATGGGAACGATTTGTTCGGCGCACTTTTTGGAGTTTTTTCTTAAAATTGAAG